>CM054115.1:132245595-133445595 GCA_028673005.1 Tanypteryx hageni | reverse complement strand
GCCGAGTTAGAGAAAGTGCAGCGAAAAGCTGCTAGATTCGTCAAAAATTGTTATGATAGAAATATAAGCGTTACAGGCTTGATACAGGACTTAGGATGGGAATCACTAGCTGAGCGTCGATCACGTGCTAGGTTAAAACTTCTTGAAAGATTTAGAACGAGTACTTTCTCCAGCGACGTCAAAGAAATAATAAGAACTCCCACCTATATCGGTAGAATGGACCATCCTCGTAAAATAAGAGAGATAGCCTGTAGGACAGAGAGATACAAAGGCTCATTTTTCCCTAGAACGATAGCTGAGCAGAATAAAACTTGCGATCAAAAGTAACCTCGCGTAGGGGGTAAACCAAGGCCTAATTTTGGAGTTTTCCCCTTGGTGTTAATACACCCCCTGCCACACACCCTTGCGGTGGCTTGCAGGGTTAACTGTAGATGTAGATGTAGATGTAGATTTATTGTTTATTATAAACATCTACGAGTAATTTGCATTCGAAAGACATCCATGACGCCAGTATTTCTTTTTTAAATGTTTAACCTTCCTCCTTCCCTTCCCCGTGAGCTTAATTTGTTTATATTTTTTTATATTATTAATTTACGAGTTATTTGAAGTAGAAATAAATCTATGATGCCAGCATTTCGTTTTATTATATTAAATCTTCCTTCGTTCCCACTCCTCCTTAAACGGTAATGGTTTATTCTACCTTGTTTTTTTCCCATTGTTATAAACATTCGAAAGACGTTCATGTTGCGAACATTCCGTTTATATTACTTCCGCTCTCCCCCCCTTACCCTATCTCCATAAGGTGAATTGGAAATTTTGATGAATAATACATTCAATGAATTGTGATTCGGTGAATTTACATTTCGATGAATTGTGTTTCGATGAATTGTGTTTCGATGAATTGCTTTTTCGATGAATTGTGATTCGATGAATTGTGATTTGGTGAATTGTGGTCGGTGAATTTTTACAGACCCACACACACAGATATCATCGAGAAAATGGTCGAAACATGTTCAGGGGACTTCAAAACGTGAATTTCCGTTGAAATCTCGAAAACGACTTTTTTCATGAAAACAATACTACGTATGGAGGAAATTAGCAGTCATAAGTTCCTTTTTGATCAACTTGTTTGTTAATATGATTTTAACCCTCTTGATGCTTAACTCTTTTAATAGGCGAATTAAAAATTAACACGCGGTAACGTGCAAGGCGAGCATCTTGCACGTTTTTCTGCTAAACCCGGGACAGCGCTGAAGAGGGCCATTGGAATGGTTACGGAACAAATTTTCCACTCGCCGATTCCCGCTTCAAAATCTGTTGGCGGCAGGCATTCTCGGGACGAAACTGCTTCTACGACGCGTGCTTCGTGCGGACGATAGCACGCCCTGCGGCGATACGGAATTGACGCCATGACCCGTGCCGGGCACTCGGGGAATTCCGTTGGAGAATATTAGCGGCCAAACTAGGATTTTCCCCACTTTCGATCTCCGTGCGGATATGCATTCGTGCGTGCGTTCGCGCACGCTTTGCGAACGCGCCCACGCCGCATTTCTCAGTTTGGCCATGCAAATCTCCGCCTTTGTCGCGTCCCTCCAAAGGCACTCGTAATCGTTGAATACAGGGAAATTTCTAGGAGAATTAGTCCGGTTGATAAGAGATCAATTTGGAACCGTTTTGAGGTGCAAAGGCAACTCCTGCAAGTTTAAATAAAAGAATAAAAAGCTTGTAAAGAAATACACGCGATTATGCGCCATCTTGTCTTAAAGTGCAACGTAAAATCGTTTATCTGGATTTGATAGATGATTATACCAATTTTAAATCCTATGCTAAAATAAATTATGATCTGAAATATCTATTCGTAATAACTTGACTCGGCTTTTTACTTTTTTTATATAAGAAAGTAGGTAGTAAGTACCTATTGTTTTCATGAAAAAATCGAATTCGAGATTTCAACGGAAATATATGTTTTAAATACCCCTGAAAAAGTTTTGACAATTTTCTCGATAATGTCTGTGGGTGCTGTGAACCCAATTTTGTGAGCGCTCTTAACTTAAAAACTAATACTCCGATCATCATACAATTTCATATTTAGCTTTTATATTAGACAGTTAAGGGCTGATTAGATTTTAGCTCAAGTTGGTAGACCGGAAGTGGATGTTTATTATTTTCATTTTTTCGTTTGTGTCAAATACGATATATCCTGTAATTCTTCATTGACGTAAACGTATTTAATAATCTACGTTATAGTGAATTTATTCTCTACAACTTTTGTATTTAATAATTTTTTGTATAGCCAAAGATTAAGGAGATATTTCAATTCAATAGTGACAGCGATTCCGGCACCACCAACTCGTAAATTACAAACTACATATGGAGAAAATCATGTGTTGGCCACGTCATATTATTTTAGCATGTTTTATTGTTTTGAAGATCACTCCGTCTGAGAACAATCAACTGTTTTGTTTTAAGAGATATTTGGAAACTTCTTTTTGAATGAGGCAATATCCTCTATTAATTTTCATTGATTAGCTATCTTCGGTATTTCATGAATTTTCAGCTAGGTGGTTTCAAAATCGGAAAATCCAAAACTCTGAAATGCTTTTGGAGCCAAAATACTTAAGCCGGAGGAGTGAAGTTTTTACGAGTTGGAAGTTGTAGTGATGATCTACATTCAAACGGAGTGGATTGGGGAGGCCAAAAACTGTGCTAAATTTATTAAGAAATCGTGCTTTCCCCTCCTGCCTTAGAAAGTCTCTTGTTTTCTCATGTTTTACTTCGTATCGATCCCATCTGTGAGCACTGTTTTGAAAAAGCAAACATAGATGGCGAAATTGGTTGCGCGAATTAACGGATAATTCTATCGCTGTAAATTTGACGGGGATGACAGTACTGGGATTTTGGTGGAGCTAAGTTTTAATTGCAATATGATGTATTTCGTATGTTACGGCAATATTTTACGTTTCTGAGTAACCGGAATTCAATTAAGCAAAATGTTAGAAATCTATAACTTAAAGGTTTTATACTGCACAACTTACTTAAATACGAACCACGTGTACTCCTATTAAACATTGTGTACTTGTTTTGTATAATGTGTGTTTCTTCATATCTGTAATATTTTTTAAAACTCCAAATATGTTACATAAAAATAATTATTTTAAAAATCTGCGAGAAAATTTTAGACTTTATAAAGAACAGAAATAAACTCAAACCATAGCCTTCTGCTATTGGATAAAGCCACGAAGCTCCAACAATTAAGAAAAGAACAAGTGAAGATATAAAAATGAATTTTTATAACCAACTTTTATATAATTAATACTTTAATTTGAATAAATTCTATAATATAATTATGATGACCTTTTTGTTTGCATGGGCGTAAACATTTTCAAAAGTGTCTACCAGCTCTTGAGTGATGTGGGGGGTGTCTCTATTTAAACTTTAATCCTTTTACAGTTTTGAGAATGATTGACAGAAGTAGAGAACTCGGTGACAAACGATAGAATATTTGGTATATAAGTAGTAAGAAGTTATTTTAGTCACCTAACTTAAATGACAAAAATAATAAATTGTTCTTTTCCTAACATTACATTAACCATCCATATAAAACCACAATATAAGTATAGTTAGCTGAAGAATTGCCAAGCTACATCACAACACTTTAAAATATTTTATTTAAATTTGTTCAAATTAACATACTTTACAACAGTATTACCTATGTTAAATACTGAAAAAAAGGAATATGATACTTAAATGTGAGGGCTTTTAGAAAAATGCTAGAACATAAAAGCCTATAATTAGAAAAGATTTCATCCAAAGTAAAAAATAAGCCAAGTGAACAGTTCCAAAGAATCAAATTATGTTCATGGCACAAACTACATAAATATAGTCATCTAAAGTAGTGTTCAAATGAAATTTCAATGTGAACTATTCCGAGAAGATCGCACTAATGATTATTAATAGTACTGCAATACGAATTATATTATAATGTAATAATAATAAAATGCATGTATAAGGCAATATTATAAGAGGAAAGAATTTAATAATAATAAAAAAATTCATCGAACCTTGATTTTACAGATGTATTTATTAATGAAACTTATAGGGAAAACAGTTTTTAGAATAATCTTAAATGAATAAAAATAAAAGTTTTTAAGATAACTAAAAACTTACTATAAATAATAATTACGATAAATAAAAACCTACAATTATTAGCCGAAATAACCCTTCAAAAAACGTAGGAAATGTAGTGTCAATACAAATATACGTTAAAATAAAGTTCTCTTACACCATCAACAATTACAGTAGTTTGTTTAATCTCGTTGCTATGATGACGCTTGTCTATCTTCGCACGCGAATTTAAATACACATTTATCGCAGCATCAGCCCAAGGATCTCGTGGCCGAAATGACTAAATCACTCGTATTTCGCGACATGAGGTGAAGTGGTTCAAACTATTTTTTCAGATTATTCGGGGTCCAAAACATCATTATATATATAGACGTTCCATACAGAGGATGATATAACTAAAATATAGGAGGATACCAATGTTTAGGAATTTCCAGATGAGCTGGAGATTCGAAATTTCTCCTTTAGGTAGCATTTTGTACAAAACAGCCTAAAAAAAACGAATATCTTGAAAAAGTGCAATAATGCGGCCGATAAAAAATTGCAATTTTTGAAACAAATTTTCAAGGTTTATGTATGTTCGAATGAGCTACGGAGCTGAAATTATTTTTATAGGTAGGATTTGTAAAAAAAAATGAAATAATGATTATAGAAATTTTGATATTTTAATTCCTGTTGCCGTTAAAAATTCGTAAAGTTTAAACAAATAGATAACTGTTTAGGTGCTGCGGGATGAGCTAGGAAGCTGAAAGCTGAAGTTATTTACAGAGTTATGCACTTGCACAAATAAACATTTTAATAATTCCATAAATATATTGCGGCCGTTAAAATGTTTAAAATTTAAACAATTAGAAAAATATTATTTCACTTCTAGAAGTGCTACAACTTTAAAATTTGGCAGAAATGTTTAGCGTTAGTACCCCATAATGGAGAAAGTATACAATTCATAAAATTGCAAAGTTTTGGGATTGTTTTAATCTATTATTTTTATATAAGGGAAAAACGAAAATCGCTGCGGAGGTGAAATATATAGAATTAAAAAGATATTTGTAATGATGAAATATGTCTGAAAAATGAATGTTTTTTTTCTAGGTGAGATGATATTCTTAAAGAATGCAAGCACCTTCTACTAGTATATATATTTTATTCTTGGCGATTTTCGCAAAATATCAAATCACTCAATTTTTATGGCAGGCCACCATTATAATTTTTATATGAAGACATGATAGTTTCATAGTAATGATTATAAACACTTAAAACGTTTTGATGCATTGACAAAACACACACGGATGATAACTAATAACAAATTAATTGAATACTTTATGTAAAGTGTTCCAAATCTCTGTTATCTAATGTATACGGACAAATTGGTGGAATTAGCGAGTCGTCGTATGGAATGGGCTACTTTTCTTGCAATTCAAGACTAGGAGTAATATGCGAACATAATTTCGTCTAAAACGAAGTGTAATGTGTGATTAAAAGTTCATCCAAGGTAGCTTTTCACAATGCATATAAATTTTGTGTTAAAACCACTTTTTCAGATTAATGCACCAATACGTTAACCTTCCAATGATCATTTTTAGAAACGTTCAATTCTCTTAAAATTAACGTTCACCACTCGTGTCGGACATTATTTTCATGTAGAATCCGCAACGAAAAAACACACATTTGTACCGATCACAGGTTACCAGGACCCTGAGTCCGCATACCTTTTATAGCACCCCTCCATCTCATCAACGTGAGACGCAAAAAAAGGCACAGCCGTTTTGGTCTGGATTCATCCAGGCATAAAACTCCAATTTCCGAGTTTTTTTCCTCCCTCGCCATCCTAACGCCGCATGCACATCCAAAAGTGCAGCCCGTGGCGGGAGAGACGCTCCACAGAGAGCATTTTCTCCTCAAATTAAAAAAAAGCATCGAGCGGGACATTATGGCGGCTCGATAAAAAAAATTGAACCCGAGTAATTTTTTTATGTCCGGTTTATGTTTTGAAAAACATTTTAAAATACAAGTCGAGGTCTTGGAAGGGCTGGGGCATTAGGGGAGGGTATAAGAGCAGAGATGTGTCGGTGGCGATCCCTGGCGGCCGACGAAACAAATCTGCCTACAAGTCGGTAACACTACCATGCCACGAGGAGCACTGCACGGCGCATTAATATTGCAAACAAGCCAACACTCCTAACTCCTCCCACCCCCTCCTTCCCCCTTCCCAAACTCCAGAGAGCACCCGTCGTCCACGGTGCCGCAAGGGTACGTCGTATTTCATCTCTCACTCCCTCTAACCCTCTCATCTCACAACCTACCCCTCTCCTAGATTCACACACTCATGCCCGAAACAGCACTCTGTACCCTCATGAAGCACGCAGTCTGTGACCCGTGTTGCCGCCTAACGGCGGCGATGATAATCAACTGACGGTTTATAACCCTCTTAAGGAAAAATTAATATTTTATCTTCTCATAACATCGGTCGCGAGTACGTTAATGTTTTTTCTGGCGGGTTTTGTCTACATTGCCGTAATTAGTGAGTTTATATGTACGTCTCGTCCCGTGAAAGGCAGCATTGTTGAGTTTTAATTTTATTCATTTCCTACGAATAAATTCGGTGTAAATATGAATGGATATTTACATTTTACTTTAGCGATGACTTTTCTTATATGTAAACGGTTAATGGTCATAGCGTTTTCTCAAAAGTGGATTGGAAGCTTAGCAAAGTACAAGTTGTCACATGACAGACCCAGTTATCTCTGATTCCATACTATTTCAATATTTTTCTTCCCTTAGGTCCTTAAGTACAGAATTAGAGAATACGGCCAAACAATTATAACTACTCACCGTGAAGTAAATGGCTCAGACAACTTTAAGGTGCCCATGATTGGTGCGAGATGGCATTAGCAGAAGCAATGAATCTACTAGGATGAAACTAGATACAGGATCTTAACTGTTTTTCCAATGTCTAAATGAGTTTCAAAGCAACACCTGCCCAAATTACCTTATATAGAGATGATACGTTATTTAACTCGTATGGAAATCTATTGTCTTTGTCCAAATATAACAACTTTCAACAAATGTTAGTTTTTGGAATATCTTTGAAGTATCTTATTAGTTGACTAATGTATATTTAAAATTTTCTTAAAGAAAATAAAACTGAAGCGATACATCTGGGTATACTTTTCTTTCAAATTCAGCCATTTTTAAATGCTGAAAACATAATATGCTTAAAATAATTTTTTAATTATAAAATCTTGAAAATACAGCAAATTTGAAAATTTTTTATATTGAAGTTTTTAGATATAGTATTTTATTCTTTTGTTCACAGAGCATAATTTTCATTTATAAGAAATTAAACAAATGAGGCATCAGCATTTTTGGAGAACATTTCTTACTCTTAGGGAAGATATAGAAAAATATAGTTACTAATGTAGCCGGCAAATTTTAATTTTCCCTGCATCACGGCTGAACGCACACCTTCGCAAACTAAAGGGTTTTAGAGGAAGATTACGCAGGCAGACGAAAAGGTGAAAAGCAATCATTTCGCTAATGATCACCAGGCGGCAGGAGAGTCACCGTCCTTGTGCTCGCCCTTAACGCACAACCAAACACAAATGCACGTGGAAATGATTAATGGACAGCGTGCGGATATGGAAAATTGATCGAAAGCCTCATTTATAAATATTTGCTCTCGAGAAACATGGACTCGTGTCCTTCACTTCCGCACAGGGCAGACTGGAAGTGGACCGCGAGCTTGAGAAAACTGGGAACGGGCGACAGGACGGCTACCTTTGACTCGCTAAAGGGATGTCGCTGCTAACGGCGTTTAAGGAACTCTTTGGTGCATCGATTTAGCCCGAAGAAGCTCAGAATTTATTAATTAGCTATTCTTAATGGCAGGAAAAACTCCTTCCGGTGTCCGACTTGCGCAATGAACAAGATCGCCTTAAGCATCGCCACTTAATTACGCGTCGTGAAATGGGTCATATTTCGCCAATTTATGATCCTTGCTGGAGACTTGTGGGTTCGCATTACTTCGTCTGCAACATTAACTCAGCCTAATTGCGAACTAAGTAATCTCTTGAAGTTCGCGCTTAGGCAAATGCCTCTCGACTAGGAGTAACGCTTACATAATGACTGTAACATTTAGGCTATTTTTTATAATTCATCCGGAAATTTTTTCAAGGCCTTTTAACAGCAGGAGAGAGCGACAGGATGAATTCCATTTAATAGATGAAATGGGAAATTTGATTACATTTTGACAGCGTAATGAGTGGTGCTTAAGAGGATTAAATTTTATTGGCGTTTGTTTATGTAAACAGGCGTAAAATTACTGGTTGTATCAGAAAATATGTTAAATTTGCTGATAAAGGACTCTAATGTTAAATCAAAGAAGCATATAATAAATATAATTAGAAAAAATATATTTTCAAAAATTCTTCCGTGACTCTGTCAACTAATAGACAATGGTAGAGTCGTTTTCGAAAAATAATACTCAAGAAAAAGTATACAAGACATTAAGAAGTAGGTAAGATATCGCGTACAATGCTAAAAAGAGTTTTGAATTTTGAACTAGAAGTACCAAGAGACAAAAATCGCATCCTATGAAATATGTCCTTGTCCTTGAATGTTCCAGTACATTTTTACATTTATCTAATATTAAAGCAAATATTTCAAAATAACGGATGTGACAAGAGTAAACATCCACTTCCGGTTAACCGATTTTTACCAAAAACTAATCAGATCTTGTGAATTTTATAATAATGTTAACCTGATTAATAGTTTTTGAGTTCGAGCACCCACAAAAAAACTAACACACACAGAGACATCATCGAGAAAATGCTCAAAACGTGTTCAGGGGACCTCAAAAGGTGTATTTCCGTTGAAATCTCTGTCGATTTTTTCATGAAAACAATACTTTCCCCTATAATACGTATGAAGAAAGTAAAAAACAAAGCTAGCTAAATTCAAGCAAACAGCGATTAATTCAACTTCCGTAAATTACACGCGCTGTATGGCAAAAAAGCAGACTCAGTTCGACAAACTTAGCTAATGATCTGAAAGCTATGATTTGCAAAGCCGTAGTACTGGAAAGGAAGTTTCCTAAAACACATTAAGCGACATTTGTGTGACTTTGTGCCATTATGCAAAGAGAAGGAAAACTTCCACTCTCTGCATACATTGCAAGAAGCCTATCTTTGGCGAGCACAATAAAGAATGATGCCCTAACTGTTAATTTACACATTTATAACATTTACTAAACTTTGACGTTAATATGTATAATTTTAAAACAGTTTTTAACGATATTTCCTTATTCCTAGTTTAAATGTGTCAAACTGAAGGAGCGTTACCAATAAGCGGCTAAACAATAGCGTTAGTAATCTAGGATTAAAAGCATCGCTATTTGGATGAAGAATCAAAGTGATTATCTAAGTATTTCACGGAAGTATGGTTTAAGGATTAGCTTTGAGATATTATTCGCAGCGAATTACAGCAAGTACACACAAACCTCTCGTCTGAGATGAAAAGCCTAAATGAATTCCACACAATAATTATTACGCTCCCACCGACTTCCCCTCTTACATGAACGGCGCTATTGTGTAAGGTAAGCTGTTTAAACCTTTTAACTTTTTGCTCTAAGTCGCGAGGACGTTCTTTCCGCCCCCCATTTAAGTTTGAGAAATTACCGGCCTAGTTTTCTCAACTTTGCCCTCAGGGCGTTTGTAGGGGTAACGGCTGAAGTAGGGGGAAGAGATATTTCGTTTAGGGGATGAAGGAGGAGGAGGAAAAGAGAGGTCTACGCAGCATTTTTTTTGCCGAGCTTTGACGTCAAATTTGCGACAAAAGTCGATTTTATATCATCGCTGACCACGTGATGCCCCGTTTTTATTTTTGCGCTGCTTCCAGGAATTTTTCGTTGATTTTTTTTTCTGCAAGGGAAGATCTTCGTTCTTGAATCGTCGTCCCTTTTCAGGATTCCGGTATTGGCTAAGGGCCATGACTTTTAAGAGTTCACGATGGCGTGCTTATTGATTAAAACGGTTTCGTCAAAAAATGTATAATTTAAAGGGTTCCGGAGGAGCAATTAGAACTTGAATGATAGTCTCAAACGTTGGTGCAAGTGGCCGGGTAGTATAATTACCGTAATCGGAAAGAGAAACTCGACCCAAATCGCGCATCTATCAGAAATGTTAGCTTAATTCTCCTAAACTATTTAATAGAGGAGTATATCCATGACGATTAGGTTTCGAAGGAAAATTTTAGGACTTATCCAACAATTTTTTTCCATTCAATGAATTTGTAATTTAAATCCGAAAATAACTGTGACATTAATCACGTAATTGAGAGTTTATTCAAAATAACATGGCATGAAAAAAGGATCTCAGCTGCCATATTTAATGTGATTTATGACTGAATTCCCGCAAAAAATTCTAATTTGATTAAAAGATTGCCTCCATTTGTGTTTTAATTATCTATAATATGAAAATTGAATTAGGCCAAAGGAATAATTAAAAATTTGACAGTAGAATAGGCGTTGACAAAAATTAAATGACCATATGACAAACGGAGAATAGGCAAAAAATTAAATAGGTATATAAATAAAAGCAAATAATAAACGAGCTTTGAATTAAATGCAATAAATGCCAACGGTTGTAACGAAAGGTATCACTAAAATCATAAAATTTTACCGTGATTCGACAGAACATTCCAGATTGTCGATTTTTCCATACTATTCAGACTGGAAATTTGAAAAAGTCATACTCTGTGGAAGGATTATAAGAATCTGATGTGTCCAGCAAATGAATTTCTCAATACAGAATAATGAATATTGACATCAGCGAACTCACGAATAATTATCGGCAATTATACTTATGGATCATTTTATACACTTTTTAAATTAAAGAAAGAATCTATTTAAATAATTAGGTACGTATGTTCCTCACGCTCGACCAAGAACTACCTATTTGCGACTGACTCTCATGCTATTTTAACAAACTTTTCGAGTAGGTATAAGAATGAAATTTGGTATAAATGTTCTTACAAGTAAAAGTAAAGTAAAAGCCATTTATGAAAAACAATCCTCAAAAAAGACCTGGGTTTGACTCCAGTAGATAATTTCTATTTCCCATAAGATAACTCTTAAAAATCTTTTTTTTTCAACTTTTAGGATTTTACTCTTTTTCAAATTAAAATAAGAAATAATTGACCTACAATCTTTGGACCTAAACAGTTTTAAAGAAAAAAATAACATTTCTTATTCTTATCTTCACATTTTACCTACGATTCGAAATCGCTCAAGTTCTATGTTTAAATTTGGAAAATTGTAAGCTTTTTAACGGTTACCTTGTCGACCGTGCCATTGTTAAACCTCGAGATTATATTGTCCTCTAAACCCTTATACTATATGCGTAAGGAAAGAGTGCTTTGAATGTTTTAGTAAGTGAGAGAGAGAGAGAGAGGGGAAGAAAGAAGGAAGACAGACGAGAGAGAAAGACAGAGGAAAGAAAGAAAGAAAAATGTCTTCATTGGCGAGGTTGAGGCTAAGTAGCCCCCCCTCTTCCACCTAACCATTACAATTTGTTTACATCAGGATTTACATATTTAACTATTTTTTTAAACTTACAATCTTAAATCACAAAAAATTGTTACCACGAGAGAAATACACATATATATGTACATTCACTTATACTTATGTAGATAAGTACTGCAGAGACAATTTTGAATTATTATAAATATGGAGAAATTTCATTTTATACTTTCGAATATAAATGTTTGCTTTACAAATAAAAGAGGAAAAAAGAGAGTTAGGGGAAAATAAAATAAAAAATATGAAAAAAATATTTTTAAAACCACACTAGCGTCGCAGAATGTAAAATACCAGAGGCTGCTTACAATGCAAATATTCCATTTTGGAGTGGATAAACCTGGCAGAAAGTGAAGTATGTGTAGGATTAAATCATTCAGTTTAGCACTTGTTCATCAAATGTAGAAAGCAGGAGTTTCGGAAGCCTTCCAGTGACTTGAGCTTTGTTGTCTTTACGAGTAACTCATTCCAAAGTCTGCAGAACGTTACATGAAATGAATTACTGAAAATTTTTGTTCTATGAGTTGGAATATTTGAGCTACGGGTGTTTTTTTCGTGTAGGGAAGAGAGAAAGGAATAGTTCGACGAAAGATAAGAGGGAGAGGTTGAAGACAGTAGTCGAAATAGTGTATTAAGAATATGGAGTTTCCTGCGGGAATCGAGATTTAGCCATGACATCTTTTTGTAATAGTCAGATATATGATCTGATTTTTTAAGGATAAAAATAAATCTTAAGCAGAAATTTTAAGTATTTTAAATTTTATTGGACATCTCTACTGATAGATCACTGTAGATTACGTCGCAGTAATTTATATGAGGCAGAAGAAGAGAGGATACGAGTTTTTGCTTTTAATTCTGGGATAGGAAGTTTTTTAGTCTCTTCAAAGAATAGAGGGAGGAGTTTACTTTTTTACAAACCCACGTGATATGGTCTGTCCACGTGAGTGTGTCATCTATAATAATACCAAGATTGTTTACGGTTTTAAAGAATTGGATGGGTGCATTATCAACTTGCAGACAGTCGACATCGAAGTTGATGTGGGAAAGGAGCTTTGGGTAACCTATCAAAATAGCTTGTGATTTAGATGGATTTATTTTTAGGACATGATAACAGCTCCAATCCGTTAGTGGTATAAGGTCCGCATTCAGCTTACTAATGGCGTCTGGAAGTTCTGAGTTTTTAAATGTATATAGATCTGAAGGTCGTCGGCGAAAAGATGATAGGAGCACGATGTAATTGCCGTGGAGATGTCATTAATGTAAATGGAGAACAAAAGAGGGCCGAGAATTGATTCTTGTGGGACGCCTCTGGTGACCGGGAGGAGGAGGAGGAATTATTTGGAGTTACTTTAGGTGACGGTTATTTAGATAAGATGAGAGTCAATCTAACATAGTATGTGAGAAACCCATGCCTTGGAGTTCGTCCATGAGGATATCTTTCTCGATTGAATGGAATGCCTTAGAAAAGTTTACTAATGTTAGAGCTGTAATTTTTTCGTGTCCATCGCTGCCTCTTATATCGTCAGTTATTTTTAAAAGAGCAGTGGATGTGCTGTGGTGTTTTCTAAATCCAGATTGGAAAGGATCTAAAAGATTGCGTCGTTGGAGGAAGCGAGTCAGTTGCTCGTATACCAGTCGTTCTAAGACCTTAGATAGCGTTGGTAAAATACGTATAGGTCTGTGATCGTTTAATTTTTCTGGAGCTGATGTTTTTGGAAGAGGAATGACTATAGCTTTTCTCCACGGTGAAGGAAATTTATCTTGCATTAGTGATGTGTTTATGGTGTCAGTAATTGCCGGCAGGATATAAGGTGTGAGTTTATTAAGCATTTCTATAGAAATTCTATCAACCCCGTAAGATTTGGACTTAATAGATTTTAAGCACCTGAGTGTCTGAATCTGTGAAATAGGAGAGAAGTTGAAATCAGTTAGACTAGCTGTTGACTGGAAGTTTTTCTTTCTGTCATGGGAAGAGACGGTACTGTTTTTTTAGTTAAGGGTGTAGTAGTAAAAATTGGTTAAGTGCGTTGATGGAGAAGTTGGGATTTGGAATCGAGTTATTTTGTTTACCTATGCCCGTGTTCCTTAAGTTTCTCCAAATTGATTCTTGCGATTTGTTAGTGCCAATGATTGAATGGTAATATTTTAACTTGGAGTTTCTTAGCATCTGCTTGGTTTTATTGAGCAATTGCTTGTAGTATTCATGTTCAACAAACCCCTTCGTCCTTTTGAAGTCACGAAAAGCAGCGTCTCTGTGTTTTATGGAGAGTTTTATTCCTTCCGTTATCCACGGCGTTTGTCGTTTGGAGACGCGAACCGTTTTCATAGGAGCGTGTCGATCATAAATGTTGGTTATCATGCTATTTAACGTCTCGACCTTGTAATCTACTTCCTCGGAAAACTCAGTGATGTACCTACCACGGTACGTTGGCGGCGTCCGCAAAGAAATTTGTGCCGTCCATGTTTTTTAAGTCTCTGTAATTAATAATTTTAGATTTTTGTTTTGGGACCTTAAGAGAGAAAACAATATACAGGGTGTTTCAAAATTATGTATACACAATATAAAAATTTATATTTCGTGAACCAAATGTACAATTTGCTCAATTTTTCTTTTATTTTAAAGCTTAAATGCATAATAATGTTTGCAATGAGCAAAACTCAAGTAAGATGTTCATAATGTTCACCACCAGCACTTATACATAAGCAACATCTCTCTTTAACAAAATTACATACTTCAGTGTGCAAGTCAGTAGAAATTCTGTGTGCTTCTGGCTGTATTGCCATCCACAGATCCTCCAATGTTTGCCGTTTCTGATCGTAAACTTTATCTTTCAAGTTTCTCCATGCAAAAATATCTAAAGGAGTGAGGTTTGGAGACCTTGGAGGGTATTCAAAAGCACTCCCCCTGCAACCTATCCATTGCTCAGGAAATTCATTCCCGCACAGTTGTATGAAAATGTGGGGGTGCACCATCCTTTTGAAAATACACCAATGTGACTGGAATTATATTAGGTACTGCATAATTTTTTAACATATCAAGGTAACTTTCTCCATTAACAGTGCCATTGAATCTGTAAGGTCCTATTATTCCACGAGAGGAGAGTCCCATCCAGACAGTAAAACCTGGTAGATTGACATCTTTCTCCAATGTGAAGTGTGGATTTTTACCTGCCCAGTAAACACAGTTATGACGATTCACATGGCCATTCAGGTTGAACGTGACTTTGTCTGACCATACAATTGAATCTTTAAAAGCATCGATTCCACCATTTTTTCGAATGACCACCCACAAAATTGTGTTCGTCGATCTGGATCATCTTCTTGGATTGAATGCAGTAATCAAGGTATAAATGCCTTCAATTTGATGTCCTTTAGGATTCTAAAAACACTTGTATGGCTCAATTGTAGCTCACGTTAACACTGTCTTGTAGACTTCCTTGGGGAGCGGGTAATTGCATCTCTGACAGCTTCAACATTTTCGATACTTCTTGACGTTCTTTTCCGCCCACAGCAGCATGTCTTGTTGATATTGTTCACAGTTCCATGTTCCTCAAATGGATCATGCAGATGGGTAATCATTAGACGAGTTTGTGCTTTTGTTCCATATTTTCTTTCCCATGCACGCTGAACGTCGGTGACATTTTCAAATTTCCAATACCATTTTAGAATTAACTTTCTCTCATTGAAACTCATCTGCATGTTCTCCATTATTTCCATGGATATTTACAAATAATCAAACCTTGTTAAAATAATTAATTTATTTTGCTTTTAAATAAAAGAAAAATTGTGCAAATTGTATATTTGGTTCACGAAATATAAATTTTTATATTGTGTATACATAATTTTGAAACACCCTGTATATTAAGTCGTGTGATGAAATTCCAGGAACCGGCAGTTGCCCGAATGATACTGTTTTGCTTATACTGGAGGTCACTATTAAGTCAAGCCAGGTGGAAGAATATGGGGTGTAATGTGTAGCATCGAGAGGAAGAATATCTAGCCCTAAGGAATCGAAGGAGTTTTTTAAACAGTGTGTGTCGTAGCTATTTGTGGAAAGAAGATTGGCATTAAAATCACCCATTACAATTATGTGATCTGAGTTAGAGATGTGTTCGGTTAGAGACTTCGTTAAGTGGCCTATTTTAGGTGACCAATAAACCGAGCTGACGATGAGTTTATGCAAGTTTAATGTAATTTCAATAAAAATAAATTCTGGGCGTTTTGAATAATGTGGTTCGCTAAGGCTAAGTATTTTATATTTCAAGTCTTTGCGTATGTATAATGCAACGCCGCCTCCGATTTTACCCACACGGTCATTTCTAAGAATTCTGTAGCCTGGAATTTTCACTAGGGATAATGAAAGGTTAGGTTTTAGCCATCTTTCCGATATGGCGATGCAGTGTACTGTGTTTTCGGTTATAGATGAGCGAAGTTCGTCCACATGTGCTATGAGGCTCTGCGCGTTTATGTGAAAAGCTTTGAAACAATGCCGAAAAGGTTTGAAGGCTTTACTGAGTACGTCCTCCGTAGAGTTAAAGGTTCTAGAAGGAGGGTTCCTTCCGGTTCCCTGGAGAGGGGAGGGGTTGGCGTCGTCCTGAGGTGAAAGGAAATCTGGGTGGCTTGGGTCACTGGTTGAGTCACTAGTTAAATCGTTACTTGGGTCCAAGGTTGGTATACCCGACAAACTATCCGCTTTCTCATGTGATTTGGATAAATACATTACTTACAAGCGTTTATAATTGACGAGGAATATAAATCAGCCTAGATTAGCGGCAAAGAGAATCCAATCAAATAATATACAATGCGACGAATAAATTAGATATTATTATTATTATATTATTAGACGAGGTCCAAATGATCTCTGAGATGTATCATTAACGGTCGTGATCTGCTGGAAACTGGATTTCTGGCGCCAAGACGGTGAGCGCGTGTAATCATACAAGGATGAACTTCAATATTGAGGTTGCTCCCCAGAAAGATCTCGGCAACTTTGGCGAGATTTTCCTTCTCCTCCTCGTGGATTCCGTGGATGATGAGACAATCACGTCCGCCATGCTGATCGAGGTCGTCCAGTTTCTCAAAGAGAACGTCCGTTTTGGTCTCCAATGATGAGACGCGTCCTCCGAGAGATTTCACCTCCTCGATCAATCCCGATTTGAATTTAAAAAATCGGGATTCAAGCGAGGCTAACGCGTCCTTACGATCATCACCTTGCAGGGATTTTGCAGCCGAAAGTCCCGACTCGAAGGTATCCATTTGTAAGTTGTGAGATTCAAGAGTATTCTTGAAATATTTCACGAGGGATTCGAGGGCCTTATTTTGGGCCAGGAGGTCAGCTTTCGAAGCCATAGCGAGTGAGAGTAAAAAGTTGAGGTTAAGGGTCTGCGGGGAGAGGAACTAAACACGTGCCTCTCCTATGAGCATCGGCACTAGACAAGAGGAGAGGGAGGCTGAGGAGAGAGACAGGAGCGAAAGACTGAGAAGAGAGAGACAGAGAAGAGAGAGGCAAAGGAGAGAGAGATACAGAGGAGAGAGAGGCAAAGGAGAGAGAGATACAGAGGAGAGAGAGGCAAAGGAGAGAGATACAGAGGAGAGAGAGATACAGAGGAGAGAGAGAGACAAAGGAGAGAGAGACAAAGGAGAGAGAGAGGAAAGAGAGGGAAGGAGAGATAGGAGAGAGAGAGGAGAGAGAGGGAAGGAGACAGAGAAGGAGGGAGAGAGAGATAATGGTCTTTATTAGGGCGAGATTGATACTAGGAAGTTAATTTTTTCATGAGGAGAGGGAGAGAGAATGGGAAGGAAAAGTATGGGAGAGAGGAAGAGAGATAAGGAGGAAGAATGGGTAGTGCCTTAAATTTAATACTTAATCCACACATACCCGTCAAATTATTATCTGTTGCTATTGTTAATAAAATATCGATAGGCGATTAAAATTACCGTTGGCGGCGCTGGGATCTCTGTCAATATTTACAGGAAAATTTGTTTAAAAAATATGACGCTAGATGGCATTGAGATAATTTTGATAGCAACTAAAATTACCCATGCCAGCGTAGGCATCGCTATCAACAATTAGAAAATTTTACCATGGCAACGAAAGCGAAGGTATCACTTAGCGACGTACTTAACAAATTCAGACAGATAATCGAAATATCTCTTAAATGAAAAAATATTTCAATCAAACTTGTAGAAATTAATGTTGCCCACAACTTTGATAATAACAAACGTTTACATAAATTTAGTGCTAAAGGAGATATTTAGAAAAAAAGAAAAATGACCTGTAAATATCACACTTCCGATTGATTACTTTCAGCCCAAGTATTTTCAGACCTTTAATTACTAATAAAACTCTTAAATGTCGAGTTTTTTGCTGATTAGTTTATGAGTTGAAGCGCCCGTAAAATTCCTATCATACACATACATGCACACAGACATCATCGAGAAAATAATGAGAACGTACTCGGAACCTTAAAACTTGTATTTCCGTTGAAATCTCGAATTCCATTCTTTCACGAATACAATACTTTCTCTTATAGGTACGGCACACGGAGAAAGTAAAAACACAATCAATCACTATAAGGAATTGTCATCTCTATTTTCATATCGGGAAAACTAATACCACTCAAAAACATGCACATAAACATTCTACGGATCTTGATTGAGAGCTAACAGGATGGAAATACATTTCCTCTATTTTTTTCAATATAGTTTCATCCCAAATAATATTTCTCATTGGAGATATTTCCCCACTTTTCGCTTATCAATCTGTCCGTGAAATAAAAAAATCCTCGTCCGATTCACTTTTCCCTTCGGCTCTGTTGTATTTCTATTCCGATTGAAGTCCTAACTCCCCCTCCACAAGCCAAAAACTTTCGTTTTCAACATTTCAAAAACATCCACGCTGAGATGGACGTGGGTGGCACGCAACGTTCTCCTCGGCGCCGCATAGCGGTCAGAGCGTTTCAATAAAAAATAAGGCCTCTGTCCGTCCGCCTGCAGGTACCTACACTTCCCGTTATACGGCGCTATGATCGTAACTCTTTTTCATGAGAATATCTACCTCGCCCCACCATTGGACTTGAGGGAAAAATATCTAGCCCTACTGCTATTGTAACGCAACTCACAAGAGTATATTCAGGCCCGACAAAACCTATCCATCTTTTCTGTTATTTTTTCAAAGGAAATTTTTTGTTTAGCTTTTCTGACCTCGACTGTCCGAGACTGGTCAATATGTTGCGGTGTTTCAAACGATTTAGTCGCGTTGTCAATTACAAATATCTTCCATTTTCTCAATTTCAAAGGGATATTGCAATTTTATATTTAGAACATTACCCTCTTCCTGACGGTATCCCTCAATTTCCTTTCTAGATGTATACATGTGGTGTTTTCTAAGCCAATGAATTTGAGTTGAACTGCTATCGGAAATAATCCAACCATAGAAATGAGAAGCTCCGAATTTCCCACCCAGTGAATTAAATATGCAGGAAACACAAACTTCTTGCTCTGTTGTCGTAAAATCTTTCGATAGTTGTACATTACACTGCGCGCTTTGATAATTGTTTTCTGCGTATCCTAGTAGTTTCTTACCTTTGAAATCTTTCTGCAGCATTATAATAGACATTTTATATACATAACCCACAGTCTGCTTGTCTACGCATTTTTAAATTCACAAGAAAATGAAAATTTTACAATGAATTATTATTATTATTATTATTTTTCATAATAACAAAGGTACGATTTTTTCAATCGAAATTTAATATTTATATCGACTAAAATTTTCACGAAAATAGACAGTATATCCCCATAAATTGAAGCCGGCTAAATTCCTTACATTACCTCCTGTATTGAGGGACAGGCAGCATACATTAATTGTTCGCATCGGTGTAAACTTTCATCGGACAGTGGTGTGACCTACTTTCAATGGGGACACCGCTTCGGCACTCTCACACAACTCGTGGTTCTGTGACGTAACTCGGCGTTGCGTATGACGACAGATTAATTTCGAATGGCATTTTAGCCACTGGGATCATCCGATCTAACGCCCCCTGACATTCATCTCTGAGGAGCATTGGATAGCGGCAACAGCTAGCACAGTTTTGAAACATGACCCCGACATTCCTCATGGAATAAGAAAAGTCATCACGGGTTTCACTAAATAATATTCATCCGACTTATTTGAAAAAATATATTTATGGGTTGCTATGAATCATGATATGACGGGGTAATAAAACACGCCTCAAATGAATCAACTGTTTGAATCTAATATAAATTAAACTAATATGATTCCATTATATTTGAACAATTAATGCGTTGTAAGTAATATCGTTTCGGTGCTAAGCATCGTTTGGAATTCCGGAACTCTACTAGGAGGGAAAGGCCATTTGAAACGTATTCCGCGAAAGAAAATATCGTATTCATTTATTTTTAAATAGATAATAAAAAGCCGTTACCTGTCCTTTACAGTGAGCGTAATGATTATAACAAAAATCGGCGCAGTATACCTAGCTCAAACTTTCTCATACTATACGTCTCTTGCAATCTTTTCTGACTGGAAAGAAATCAAACTGCTACAAAAACAAGAAAACCGCGGAAATGGCTTCTGCACGTAAATGTTTTTAATGATAACCTCATATATGAGAGACATACTATATAAGTACAGTAAAACCTCGATTATACGACCCTCGTTTGTCCGACATTCGGTTTAACCGAGCAAAAAATAGATGAGCTGTCTAATCATATTCGGAAAGCCTATGTCCGTTGCATCCACCGAAAGATGGTTCACGCTGAAGGTATTCGAGAGTCGGTTCACGCAAGAGATCGCACTACAGATGATTCACGCAGGAGAAAATTACCGATAATTATTGTATATAGCAAAATAAAATTATGAATAAGTACGCATTGAATGCCTTATAATCAATAAATAAAACAAGTCTCATAGTTCACATAAGTTTTTTTTATCTAAAAGAAAATCTCTCGGAATTGACTTCTCATGAGGTGGCAACCATACTGACGTTTGATTCACTCGGGAGACCACTGATAATATAATTTTAATATTTTTCTTAATAATATTTGACTATATTTTTTATTTTAAATTGCACTCTGAAATGGACTGAGGTTACGTAAAATACTTAAATAAATTCATAATGTTCCTAAATGAGCATTGTTTCCATCATTAACGAATTATCCAAAATTTCGGTTAATACCGACGGTCCTTCCCCCACATAGGTCGGATAATCGAGGTTTTACTGTAGTTATATGATACATAATTATCAACTATTATGAGGAATGCCGAATCCACACGAGCACTCTGAAGCGTTATTGCTGAACGAATATTGATGAGATTACTGAAGAGAGATGGAGGTAAAACTCGATATGTTGTAATGTAGCTGAACGCTACATATGTAGTCATCTATTGAGAAACATGGCTTACGCAGTATTTTGTAAAACTCCAAGCTCTATAACTGAGTGAAATTCAGTCAAAATTGTTAAAAATGAAAGTTGATAGCTATTCCTGTCCTTTTTCTGTCTGGCGATTGATTAGCGTTGTATTCTACAAACAGATGACACGTGTTCTGTCGCCGTTTTTAAGTTATGGAACAACAAATAGTCCCTCAATAGAAATTGGTCATGAAATTTTTATAGAAAAATACATTTACTCCACACACACTCCGATGAGGGGCATTAAACAAATACAGAGTATCCCAAAATAAACATACCGAAAACGAAGTTGAATAATTCTTTTAACATCTCAGATAAAAACATTACTCAAAGAATATAAACACTGAAAGTTTGAAAATTGTATTTTAGTTGATTAATAAAATACAACATGCGTTTCATCATTAGCTATTATCAAACTAATTCACATTTATTTTCCAACACAACCGCATGGGTGGATAATGGAAGATTATTTATGCGACACTTAATGGGAAGTTCTGCAATTAGAAAATTGTTAACTTATGTAAAACTCTCAATCTTTTAGATATTATTTCCTGTTATATGACCAAATATATTTTTACTTTCTGGAACATTCAACTATGTGATATATATATATATATATATATATATATATATATATATATATATATATATATATATATATATATAGCTTATTTTTGGCCTATTTAAAAGCTGGTTTCATTAATCTTTTACTTTAATTTTATTTTAACTTAATTCATGCATGACAATCATGTCTGACGGAAAATTACGCTAGTTTGTTAATAAATCGACATTTTGTGAAAATCAACAAGAATAAACTGCCTTTCATTGTTGCGCTATATCATTCGTTTCCTCATAGCTTCTACTCGGGATAATAGTATACTTAAATACGAAAAATCATTTGATTTCGTTGAGCAGTTTAGGCCAGTGTTTCCCAAACATTTTTACTTTAGTTTTCACGAAGCCCTCACGCCCCCATCAGTAATTTGGTTGAGATAAATGTAACCGTTTGCAGGCATAATTGTATTATTTTGATATGCATTTTATTTATTTGTAATATTTCATTACATATTTTGTAACATTTATATTTATTATTGTTAACGATCGATTAACCCATAATTATTTACCCATATATAAGATGCATAAATATCATGCATTGAAAAATACGAAGAAAAACAAAATTGTTATGTTAGATATGTTCAAATGAACAAAAATTAATGCCAGTATTTTATAAATTAACACTTGTAATAGTTAATAATAATAATATATCACAAATATACTTCAAATCCAAACCAATTCAAACCTAACAATAATTCTGTAGAACCTGTTTTTCAAAAAGCATTTTTAGCTTACTTCCGAGTAATTTGGTGATTTAAAACCAGATAGTCGATATGAAATTATGGGAAATAAATTATTTTTCGGAGTACACATTCATAGTTCCCTATAATTTTTCATGGCTTAAAAAGGAAATGATTAAGTTCAATGAAAAACAAAATATTTATGTAATTAGTCATATTATATTGAAATATTATCCACAAAACAGTTAACAATAATTCATAATAAATTACTAATAATTATTTTGTAGAAAATATTTCTATGAGATTATGCCCAATTTTCTTTTTCAAACATTTCTCTTTTCACTATAATTTAAATTATGATGAATATGTGCCACAGAAATGATTTCTATCTTTGACTATGAATAATTCGGACAAATACTGAAATCTACTCCAATATTTTTAACATCTAAATTAACAATTCTGATAGGTGCCAATGAAAGAAATACAGGTAAAATGCAGGTAAAAAAGGCGTTTTTCAACTGAATTTCACATTAAATATTTATTTTTTTCTCATGGCCTCACACCCCCCTGTAAGCACCACATTCTCCCTTAAAGGGGAGCGCACCCCAGTTTGGAAACCACTGCTTTAGGCTCTACAGCCGCGCAAAGATAAGTAGACGGACAAAAAGACATGTGGCAGAGCGAAAACAGCATTTTTGGACTAAGGGGCACCTAAAAGGTTTATCTCGGTTAAAAACTTTCCATCGATTTTTTTACGATTAAAATACTTTATATAGTACATATCTGAGAAAATAAAAAAGGGTTACAGACAACTAATCGCTCGGTAGGATTCAAACCCGCGAGCCTAGAATTGGGTGTTTGGCACGCTAACTACCACTCTACCTCAATGTGAATTCGATTATTATTACATTCTCCATATAGGTAGTACCTATAGGGAAAAGTATTGTCTTAATGAAAAAATCGACTTCGAGATTTCAACGGAAATACACGTGTTGAGGTCCCATGAACACGTTTTCTCGATGATATTGGTATGTGTGTGTGTGTGATAGCTTTTTTGTGGGTGCTCTAACGCAAAAACTATTAATCAGGTCAACCCAAAATTTTATATTTAACATTTTTATTAAAGTCTCAAGAAATAAGTATATTTTGATAAAAATCGGACAACCGGAAGTGGGTGTTTACCCTTGTCACTTACCCGTTATTTTGACATATTTGCTTTAATATTTGAGAAATGTAAATGTGTATTAGAATAAAAGTTGTAGGACATTTAATTTTCTGCAACATTTTCCCAAATAATGCATTAATTAAGAGATATCTTATATTTTGAGCGGCCACCACCACGCCACCTACCGACCACTATTGTTAACAATTGACGCTTAGTTACATCTTAGTAACGCTCCTTTTTCTTTTCTTAATTGGTGCTTTGTGGTTATATCCAATATCAGAAGAATATGGTTTGAGTTTATTTCTTTTCTTTGTAATGCATAAAATGTTCTCGCAGTTTCTTAAAATATTTATTATTATGTAACCTATTTGGAATTTTTAGAAATATTACAGATATGGAGAAAGTCATGTGGTGGCCACATCAGATTTTTTAAGGTGAACAGAAACGTTCGCATCTCCCTGTACAACTCCTAATGTTAATTTATCCTTTTGTTTCACGAAGTATTAACTCATTTGATTTTAATTTCTTTGACTTATCGACTCATATGAATGCGTAATATAAATCTTCTATGTTGATCCAAGGTGATTTGTTTTAAACTAAAATTGAGATACCAATTCTCCTGAGGAAAAAAATGGCTCTTTACAAGCGTTCTGCTTACTTTCATCTGTCTTTCCTTTTCTGTATTCTTGTCATAAAAGGTCGAAGCACAAGCAGTAACGGCGTAATCTTAGTAAAAAAAATTTCATTCATTCACTCCAGACTTGCTGCGAAGTATCCTTTCAAGACTAAAATGAATATAGAGAGATAAACGATTTTCTCCGGGCACAAAGAAATAAAAATATTCATTTTGATCCGTTTAAGTCGGGCGTTTGAGTTTCCATCATCATCGAACCGATTCGAAAAAATAAAATTGATAAAAAAACATCGCTCGTTCTGTCGTTGGCGAGTGGAAAAGATTGAACACTCTCGACCGCGAATAACATCGTGATAAAATGAATAAAAGGAATCGCGCGACGACTTGAGCGCCAGGAGTGCTTTTGATTCGGCCTTGACCCGTGACCTTTTCGGAGGATGAAAGGAAGAAGACGGTTTCCACGGCACCAGCATAATCCTTTACGTGCCAGACCATTTCTGAGGGTTGCGCGACGCAACCCGTTGTTGTTTTACGGGATTGAATGCGCGAGGCGCTCAAAGGGGGTGGCGCTGTACGAGGGGGTCTGTTTGTTCTGCCCTTTAACACTCGCAAGCACTGCCTGGAAAGAAAGGGATGGAAGTGGCGGGGGCGAAAAGCTTTGAGTGTGACAGTGGCTGTGTAGGAAGGAGTCGGAGATTCTTTTATAAGAGGAGATAAAAAGAGAAAGACATGATGAGGGTGAGTGGTAAGGTGACCATATTCCAACAAGACGAAAACGGGACATCTCACGTTATTTATAATTAAAAAACGGGACAAAATGGGACAAATTTTTTCTCGCAATTTTTATTAAAAGGGTGGCTTTTATCACTTTAATAAATGCATCATTTGAAAGAGTTTGAACAACTCGCTAGATAGGAAAATTATGTATATCCGGTTATCTATATAAAAAATAGAGGAACTATACTTCTTGCGCGTATATAGGCTCAGCAGAAGCGTTCTTTATGAATTTTATAATCATGTCAAGAAAAACTGAATAACTTTTTAATTACAAAAAGTTCTTTTTTTTTAAGGAAAACTCGTTCACTGTTATGTTAACCCTCATTGTTCTAATTTTCACGAAAAAACATCATTCTAATAAGAATGGAATTTAGCATGGATTTTTTAATAAATTTTATGGCTCTCGATTTTAATACAATAATAAACTAGGCATGAGATTTCGATGATAATTGTTGCAGAATATTGTTATTTCATATACTTTACAGGTAAATGTTATTACGAGGTTTTACAATATGTAACAAATAATGGCAATATTGATTTTGTTCTCATTTCAATTTTATTGCAAAGCTGAGCGGCAAGTTTAAAGAAAGTAGATAGTAACGCAGTTTAGCGTTAAGCATACGTAACATCTGTTTACAAGATACGAGCGTAAAACAGAAGATCGAAAATCGCATGGGGTAAACTGTACGAGGGGTAAACTGTTCAAATGCCCAGAATTAATTCTTAATTTTTTGCAGCTATCACGGTATGTATCACAAACTTCCTTTACTTGCTGAATGTCATATTATATTGGACTCAGAGGACAACACGTTCGGGAAAAAGCCAGGAAAAATATTACCTCCGTCACAAAGCAACGATACAAACATTTCTTTGCTTGAATAGCTCAATTAATTCCGCAACAGATACAACTACAGAGACTAAAGCTCATTCAGAGCAAGCAACGAAGAGATATGGAGGTCTTAAAACCTATTACTGGTGAGTAAATTTGTTTCCTGCTCAATGGAGGTGTAACCATGGCGTCATTCAAACTTTCCCAGACTGAAAAATGATGAATTACGATTTAGCAAGATCAATATTTCCAAGGATCTTACATGTGTTATAGTAGTTTTAGCTGTACTATCAGAAAAATCTGATTTTTATTGAGATAGGTTTTAAAACGGGACAAAATGGATTTTTTGTCCAAAACGAAGGGACGGTCTGGAAATGGCCCTAAAATGGGACTGTCCCGGATAGTGGATAGGTTGAGTAGGAGAACTGACGCAAAGATAGGGTTGGATGGAAGTATTTGATTGTTGAGTATCGCGACAATTATGGTGACAGAGCACGACAAGTAGAATTCGCACCGTTAAAACAAATTTAACAATTTAATGTGTTTCACAACTATAACCATGTTCCTTATGCTTTTCAAAGTTCCATATTAAGGGTTGGAAATCTCTTCTAGGCCACATTTGTAGCTGCAAACTCCTGGAAGAGCCACATTGGAAGCTGCAAATCTTTCAAATGGTCGCGAAAAAATTCACATTCCTCCCTCGCAGTTTCGCGAGCCGCATTAAATGGTCTAGTAGGATGTATGCATGGCTTTCCCATCTCCCCCCTAGACCTTCTGGTTTGATCAAAATATAAAGTTTCATTAAGTGCACGAAGGACGGATATACTGAAAGAATCCACAAATGCTTGTTGATAAATTGAGTCCTTCTTTGAAGGCGTCACAAAACAAAAATTCCGAAAAGATTAAAATTACAGAACGTATAGTTGTACCATTTATTGAAATATTATTTCTGATCTATCTCAGACACCAAAGTTGATTGGGCAAATATTTTGAAATTTTAATCTATAATTCAATATAGTTATCTAATTTCGGAAATGGTAAAAAATCTGCAGTGTATATTACACTGCAGTCAAAACTATTCTTAACCCTCCAGTACTCGCGCGGGGTATATTTCTACCCCACGCCTCACATTTGACGATTATTTCCCTCCCGCTTGTTTTTCGTTGTCTCCTCCTTTTTACTAGCTGGAATGACACGTGTGTGGGAGGTTTTTGGGGGAAACTGTCTAGTACTGCGTCAACCGTTTGTGAGTAAGAAAGCTTTTTCTTAGACGGCGCACGGCGATTTGAGACGAACATCTGTGATATATCTCTTTGTGTGGAAAATATTGTTGCTGTTTTGGTGAATTAGTTTTAAATGCAACTATTGACAGTTTTTCATGTTTCTGTTCCTCACTGAACAAATTTTAACCGATACCTATAATTTCTGAAGTGAGGAAAAAACTTACGATATTTTCACTTTCTCTCTCAATATACAGTATTATTGATAGTAAATAAATAGATTTTTATATGCTAATTTTCTCACGTTACTTAATTTATACTTTTTGGTTGTGTATGAGACATCATGAGAAAAATAGATGTGTATAAAACACATCTGAGAAAATGAGAAAAATAGTAAAATTACTACAATTGTACTTTTATAAAATTGTTTGTATTTATTGTATATTTTAATTTAATTTTGCATTGTTTTCGCAAGACAAAAATTTATAAAATTGTTTGTATTTATTGTATATTTTAATTTAATTTTGCATTGTTTTCGCAAGACAAAAATGGACGGCCTTAATATAAAAGGAACAAGCACCATTTTTTAAAACGTTTTGTTAGACAATTCTGGTAAATCTTTAAACTCTATCAATATTTAATTTAAATGGAACCAAGTGATATCCAGGCTGTGCTGCCCTCTGCGATGGTCTGAACCAATCACCATATTTATACTGTCTTTTGTTATTTTCTAAAAACATAACCAAGTGCTATTGTGGGGTTGTTCTGCTGCAGTAAATTTGAGGAAAGATTATCTAATGGATCAAGGGAGAAAATATTTACAAAGTTTTGGGCATTGGAATCTTATGATTGCCAGACAACTTTCATTGGAGCACTTGTTCAGGAGGTTCAAGTTCAGAGAAAGAGATCATTTCGGACAAAATAAAATACACCAGGCATTACCAGTTAGACAAAGTGGATGTTTGCCGGGAAATGTTTGTAAAACATTGGGTAACTCAGCGAAACGAGTTAACACAGCACTCGACAAAATTCGGTCCGATACGGTAACAGACAAGCAAGGAACTCGTAGAAAAGGAGTGCTTCGAGTTTCCCCAAATGTCATTCAGAAAGTGAAAGACCACATCAATAAATTTCCTCGTTACAAATCTCACTACTATCGCAAAGACAATGGTAATGCAGAATATTTGTCTACTGAATTAACTGAATCCAAAATGTATGATTTGTACAAGGAAGAAAATAAAGAAAATTATACAGTAAGCTTGACTTGCTACAGAAATATATTCCATACAGAGTTTAATATCAAAAGAAAGAAGCTTAAAAAAGATACTTGCAGCAAATGTGAGTCTTCATATAAGTGTGTAGAAATGAAACAGCACTGCCGAAAAGGAAAGCTTCGAGAATGAACTCAAGACACATCAGGCAGAATCAGAAGAAGCAAGAAAGGTAATGAAAATTGATTTGCTAACTGCAAAGGAAAATGAAAATGTTGAAACCTTATCATATGATATGGAGAAAACATTGCCATTACCAAGAGTCCTCATAAACACAATTTTCTACAAGAGGCAAATCTGGGTATACAATACTGGGATCCACTCTGGATAAGCACACAGAAGCCTTTTATGTTTGGGTGGAAGGCACTGCAGGTAGAGGTGCCCAGGAAGTGGTTCCCTGCTTGATAAAACACAGTCTTGCACATATTGGAAGGAATGTAACGGAACTCATTTTACGGTCCGATTCTTGTGGGGGAAAAATCGGAACATAAAAAGATGAATGATTGATGTAAATTCGAACAGTAAGGATCTCTAGATTTCACAATGTACACAAAATAAGTATTTCAAAGGCTGTTTTAAGTGTGTTTCATGTATCCATGTTGTTAAAGTTAAGGTTAATTTGTATTTGAAGTTCCTAAATTACATGTACTTTTCAATATTGGTTGACATGTAAATGGGATCATAAAAATGTGATTAATTTGTATTTGGTTCTTTTTAAATGAATATGATTTGAATTTATGTAAAGAGAACCAACCACCATTTTTACTGATTAAACAATGAACACAGAGAAATATTTAATGGAAATTATAGTAATTACACATATCTAGTTGTATTTAAAATCATTATGAACAAATTTTCTAAATAGAAATGTTTTATGATTTTTTTAAATAAAGATATCTTTGACAGGCTTTTTCAGAGTTACCATTCACTGGTGGTTGATTCCGTTTTTATTAAAGCCGTCAAAATATATGTTCGCTATTTTTGACAATATAGAAATATACACTTAAATTTTGTCAATTTTTATTTAATAATATTACTAGTAAATATTCTTAAAAGATTATCTGTTGTGTTTCTATTAAATGATATATATATATTTAAAATATTTTGTTGACGAATGAACTACATATGGCATGCATTTTCAATGTAATACAAATGGGGTTAAAATCGACCCCGCGCGAGTACTCGTGTTTGAAAAACCCGCGCGAGTACTGGAGGGTTAAAATATTACTTGTTACCAATATCATAGACACCTCTCTAAAAATACGAGGTTATATTTTTTATGAACAGACGAATAGAACTATTATCTGGCCAGCAGCAATGAAAATCAAAAATATTTCGTATTACATCTAATTTTTATTTCACGCGGATTACATGCATACCTTGCGGGGAGGTGACATTAGTTAATGAGATGTTATGCTATATTAGTCCAAAAGTCGCCGTATTCAACCGGTCACAAAAAGTAAGCCAAGAAAAATCACAATATAACACATTTATATTTCGCTTTTCAAATTTCAACAGCATTAATAATTTAGCTAACAGCATAAGAATTAAATTTTAATACACATCATTATTCCATATTCGAAATAATTCCGGCATTGTTACTATTTTTGCAAAATACGCATGATATGGTGAATCCTCATAAAGGTCAAATAACTACCTACACTGAAAATTTCATCTTTTTGATACTTTTGATTCGGTAAAGATTTAAGTTCATAGGGACATCGCAGTGCAGTCAAAACAGCCTCTATTTATCAGAAACGGGTTAAAAGTGAACCAGATGAATGAATAATTGACATACAATTTAAGAAATGCGGGAGAAAGAAGAAAATGGAAAGTGTACGAGGCAGAAAAAAATAATTATGGAAACGTGTATTTCGTGGCGGAGTACCACGAGTTTTAAAATGCGTTATTAGACATGGTAACAGTTTTCCGTAAGGGTTAGCAACAATTCATCACTAAAACTTGAAAATTCTCGCTATCGAGATGTGCAGACGATTTTATGTATCTCTTTTGTGACCAGGCCAGAGATATTAATTACTGCCATCAACAATAAAACGCATTAAAGTTCATTAAATCTCGTTTATTTAAGAGGAGATGCTCTTCCTAGGCAATATGGGAAAATAAAAATATCCCAAAAATATTTCATCGTAGATCTCCTATACCTCTTTCCAAAAAAATCCAGATATGGCACATCCAAATACTCGGCCGCCCCGTGCACTGCGTGCAGAGAACGCATAAAAACTGAGAGGTGAACTTATGAGGGAGGAGTGGGAAGATGAAACAGATGGAGAGTAAAAGGGGGAAAAAGTATTGCAGAAAAAGTAAGGTTGGGAGGAAGAAATGGACTGGAAGTGAGTAAGAGACAGTTTAACAGGAAGGTTAATAAAGTAGGAGGAAAATATTAGGGAAAGACAGAGAGAAGGAAGAGAAGAAAGAGATATGTTGCATCAGAAAGAGGTTCCCATAGGAAAAGAACGGGTAAGTGTACGAACCAATAGACAAGGCGGAATAAGATGAAAAGGAAGAGAGATAGATAACCGTCTTTATTAGGGCAAAATTTGGACTATAAGAGAGAGAGGAGAGAGAGAGGGAGAGAGAGAAGGAAAGGCGTATTAATGGTATTATGTAGGAGGAATAGAATTGTCGCGGACGGAGGAAAATTTCGGACTAGAAACATCACAGCAAAGGGAGGATATGACGAAGCGATCTAAAAAAACGTCGCGGAAGGAAATCTCAGAGGAAGACATTTTTTGAAAAGACGGAAACGGATGGACGGGAATGATGGAGAACGCAAAGAGAGTGGGGATGGGGGAGCGAGGTTTCAAGAAAAGAGGCTCTTCGAGGGATTTGCGAAACGGTAGTGAAAGAGAGCGATGCTGAAGGTTGGTGTGTGGTGGTGTTGGTGGTAAAGGAGGGGGAGAGGAGCGGATGGCGTGGCTATGCGGGGAGAACGAAATAATTCAGAGGTCGGAAACGGGGGAAGCACTACAGAATAAGAGGGAACGGAAGAGAGAAAAGGAGAGAGGGAGGGGGGGTAGGAAAAAAGGAAGGAGAAGGGAAGACAGGGATGAAGCGAGGCAGAGATAAAGAAGGGAAGAAGCGAGAGGCAGGAATGGAAAGATTAGGAGGGAATAGATAAACATATATAAGTAATGTGTATGTGCGGCAGAGTGGGTAAGGACCGCATGGAAAAACAATAGGAATGGGAATTTAAGATGAGGGAGGTAGACGGCAAAATAAAATGAACATTACCTTGGCGAGAGTTGAGGTAATTTATTGCAATGGAGAGCAAATGTAGCTTTAAAGAATATCTATGTAGATAAGACATTGCGATAAGGGAGTGAAGTGTAAACGATACGAATTTGTCGGCATTGTACGCGGAACAGGTTCTGTACAAGGTTATTACGTGCGCTTATGAGTTTAATATAATGCGTAGTTCACTTACACATATGCTACATATATCAATGTTACAAATCATACTGCTATTTCCTAACCCTTGTAAACATTGCTTCTTTCGGGATCTCTCAGTGGGAAATGAGATGTAAACTTTTGCACAAGCTACGACCTCAGAAATCAAAGTTTGGAAAAGGAGACCTGGGTTCGATTCCAGAAACGTTTTTTCTTCCATTTGTTATAAAAAAGTCAGGATACTAATTTAACCTATTGTTCAAGCTTCAACAAATTACGTGTCAATAAGTTCAGCAAACGATTGGTGCGTTCTGCCTTCTAGTTCTTATATATATAACTGAAATTCCTCTTCTAAATTCCATTTTCATTCAATTTTACCTGCCACTTGAAAGGGTAAAAATTTGAATAATTAAACTAATTATTGTAGTGAGCATTTGAAATATTTAATCACCTAATAAATAGCCGGAGTAATTGATAATATAAATAAATACTGTAAAAGTATTTTATGCTCATTGATTAAAATTAGTGTAATTCTTATGCCTACTGGCTTTTTGGTCCCCTTCATATGATTTGCATTTTAAATGTTGCTAAAATTGGGATAATAACTAAGCACGTACACGTTTGCAGTAGAAAAGTAAATTCACTTTTAATACTACAGGATTGAACTCCTTTGCGATTCAAACCTAACCTTAAACTTTTTATCGGAAAATAGCCGGTTTTGCACGTCTTAATCTATGAGAGATATTAAATTATTAAGAATATTACACGAATTGCGGCCACCCAAGATAGCATGGAATAAAATGATAAACAAATAAATACATCAGATCTTACGCCATTCAGTGTCATTAACTGATTGTAATTGTAAAAGTTTTATATTATCCCAAAAAATATAAATTTACATTAGAAATTTAGAACTCAAGAATAAAGCTAAGTGTAACAGTTATATTAACACTAAGACCAACCATAGATCAATGACACAAATACTTTAAATTTCGCTCAAAAATATACAGTGCCGTACTAAATAGGTAAATTTGTTTACAAGTACATATAAAACGTAAGGATAAGTTTTACGCCATTTGGTCCAACTACATTAAAAATAACAGCAATATATATTTATTTACATTCATCCTCCAAAACGTGGCTCAATTTTAAGGATTAAATGTTTTCTCTTTAATACGCAAGATCTCCATGCATTTTTGAGTGCTTGATATATAAAAAACAAGCGCAACGGTAGGGAACGCACTATAAAAAAAACCTGCTAGTCCACATTTAACCCGCGGAATAAAATGCGTCCCTATGACGAATTAGGTAGTTAGAACAGAGGCTAAGGGTTAAGGCTGAGGTTTTTGCGTTCAGGAGGAGAGAAAAGAAGTCCATCCCACCGCGTTTAATTCTCCGCAAAATCTGGGAACGAAACAGCATTATCATCTTCGTTATAAAACCCACCTCGGCAGGTAGAAGGGAAAGAGCAGGGAAGAGAATCCATGGAGTGAGTTGAGAGAGAGAGGAGGGGAAGAAAAGAGCAGGATTAATAAAGGAAAGAAGCAGCGGAATGAATAAAGAGTCGGGAAGGAAGGAAGGAGAAAAGAGCAGATAAGGGACCGCGTTTGTTTTGCTTATTAATTTATTTTTTGTAAAAAAACAAAGATTTACGGCGCGGATGCTTCCAGCTCCCTCTATCCTCCCCTCTCCTCGCCGCCATCCTCTCCCCACCCACACACACACACGCACATGACCTTAAACACTGCGAAAACAAGAGGTGAAATAAAGACGATGAGAGCGTACCGGTGCGATAAAGAGAACGGACGCATTCTAGGGAATACGAGTATCTGATTTTCCGCGCACGGCGGATGTGATGGATTCCGCTTTTGAATCCTCGCGTTATCTCCTGCGAAGTTTATTGGGCATTGCAGTCGCTGATTATCGCTAAATGGAAGGCGAAGGTAGGCGTCCTTTAAATATTTTTCGTAATTCCTGCCGCCCTTCACTCTCTCTAACCTGCGCGTGAATAACACGTACTTGATTATTACATAACCAGACAGTGGCTCACTAGATTAATGAGCAATACGTGCAAAAGATGGTTCAATTGGTCGGTATCCTAGTAGTAATGTAAGTAATGATGTTTTCTATGAACCGGTGAATAAACCTGAGCATAAATTTTAAAAGAAAACAATTTCTGAACCATTTGAAATTTAGGTCGGTTTCCTTTCATGTGCAGATACGATCATTTATTTACCTTTACCCACATGAAAAATGCTCTTTCTAAGAACACGCCAAAAGGAACTGTCAGATTGAATACAACCTAGTTGAATTGTGCCGACGAATGCGTTTCATTGGCACACATGTATAACTTTTAATTATACATATAAATAATCAATGAATGTTTTCACTCATATATTTCGCCAACTTGTTAATTCCTTACAACAAAAGTTAAAAACATAACTGACATTTACTGCAGGAAATCATTATAATTTTCCATCTTTCTAATCTCATCATTCTATTCACTAATGTGCATGTAACAAGCTAATGTGACTTAGTTATTCAGTTAAAACTGTAGTTTAAACACGACTAAGCAAAAAAGGACAGGTCACTGCCATATTTTCAGCGATCTTTTACAGCAAACGTAAACGGAACGCAATAGAAATTTCGATTGTGGCGTAACCATGATTTAACTAGGTAGGTCGTCAATACGCTGTTCCGTTGCTTATTCAGCACTGCCGATCGAATAAACAGACTTTGCTTAGGCAAACAAGTACGGTCACTGTTTAACGCTTAACCACGATCTAACAAGCCGTGTACACATCCACAAACCATACATATCTCACAATTGTTTGTCATCAGAGTGCTTTCCTAAATAAATTAAATTTCAAAAGTCTTCAAAAGTTTTACCAAAGGCAACTCTAAAGAGAATCGCAGAAGGGACAAATATTTTTGCTGTCGCAGGGAAGAAAGCAATGGGGAGAAATGTTGCTCTCCCTGAAGACAGAGATGAAACTGGTGAATCATGTATTGCGATTGGAAGAATGCATATTTGGAATTACACCTAAGGATAAAAAAACTGACGTTTAAGATATGTGAAAAGATCAATTGAACACACCAATTTAATGCAGAAAAACAGCGAAGAAGAAATGGTACAACGCCTTTATGGCCACTCACCCTGAACTTTCTTTACAGCAGCCAGAAGCAATATCTCTACAGAGAGGAAGTGGCTTTAATAAGGAATAAAAAAGGTTAATTCATTCATGTGCCTTTGTTCAGTTTAGATTTTTTAAATGTTTATTCTAATATACATTCTTGTCAGTGGTCCAATTTAGCAAATCTATGGTCTAATTTTGGCGACTCTTCTCCTATATTGGGCCATTTGCAGTTTTTCACAATTTATTATTTTTATTTCGCTGAAATAGAAAACTAAAATTTTATGACATTCTTATTTGTTAAATGCTAATGTGAATTTTTTTACCAAGAAATATAATAAAAATTGCCGTACTTAATTAGGTAAATCACGAAATATTAAAACTGGTTCAATTTGGGCTACTCTCCGCTGTGTGTGGAGTAGAAACATTGACGTCAAGGAAAAAAAGATACGAATTTCTTGGAAAGCTATGAAACGTGGGCATGGAGAATAATTCTGAAGATAAAATGGAAGGATGGGATAAAAACGAGGTAGCAATAAGAAAAAGAAGAGAAACGAATGATTATACAGACTATAAGAAAGGGAAGGTGAACTAGATTGGGCATTACCTGAAGAGAGAGAATATGATTTATAGGGTGTTAAAAAGAATATTGGACGGAAAAAGAAAAAGAGTTTGGAAAAGGTTACAGGTAATAGATAACTTGAAAGGGAAAGAGAGCTACCAAGACATCTAGAACACTGTAGAAAATAGAGGAGTATGTGGAGAACCAGATTTAACAACCTGTCTACGGACAGACTACCTATGATAATTAAAATTTAAGCATTGACAAGTTATTTTCACCTTCATACTTAACCCTATGGAGGAAGAAGTTTACAAAATTTACTCGAAATTAAAAGGATTCAAATTGCTTAGCGACAAAGGAAACTCTCAACCCATATTTAGTGCTTTCTATATCTATAATTTCAAAATTATTCGGAATCATATGGGTAAAAATCAAGCTATCTGATAAAATAGAGGCTATATTATGAGCCGCAGCCTCAGTTACAGGCAGGTTTACTCAGAACAAAAAATTCATATCCTCACTTTCAGTAATGCAGAATTTTTTTGTATTTACATCATTGCATTTTTCAAGACCTGGAAACACATTTTAATAAAATTCTCAGGTTATATGTACAATTTTTAATGTCCGTCTCAGTAATTAGTCACTAAGACAATGCTGTCTTCTGTAGGAAACTCTATTTAACTGTATATGCCACAGAGAATTTCAATACAAATTTGTGCGTATATGTATAAGTACTTGCATGTGCATGGATATCTATAAATGTGTGCATATGCATTTAGGCATACGTATGTGTATACTTAAATGTGTGTATATGCATATTTATGTGCATATGCACATGTGTGTGCGTGCTGTAGAGAGAGAAAATGTAAAGGAATTCCTATATTAGCAAGGAATGCTTCTCCTCTCCTCGTTTAAGAATCTGTAATGAGTATATTGCGCATGAAAAAACAAGTTGGGAAAGTGCACTGTGTATGACAGCCGCGTTTCGTGCGATCGAGTATTTGAAACTAAACGATATCCTATTTTGAACGAACGCACATCATATAGCAGCGAAACACCACGACCCGATTAATTCCCACTTTCCACTAAAAGGTTTCTTCCTCTCATAACTTCGTACATTAATGAATGTATATACGTAATTTTAGTATAATGGCTGACAACTTCAAAACAATACACTATTATAAATGATTCCAAGGTAATATTACATTTTTGATTTACCTATTTATTTTCTAATCAGTTGTTATCAATCAAACGATCTAAAATTATTTAAAACATGCCTCATTTGAGTTAAGATGATGTAATATAATCTTCATGTTTACGCTCATTACTTCATCATAAATTACACATTTATATTCAATTTCAAACGCTGTGTTTACGCAAGGAAAATTGATGTATTCATTCCTCTTCCACTTCACTTAATAAATTCTGCGTATTCACGAAAGGAAATTAAGCGTAATTACGTGTATATATCATAACGTGTTTACTCCAGTATCTACGAACACTGTTTACGTTCACAACAATTATTAAAAATATGCACGAAAATTTCAAGTCCCAAGTGAAGCACGACCTTCTTGTTTAATTTCCTTGAAAACGGCTACACCTACGGTAAAAATGTATTTAACAAGAAATATTCAATGCAACTAGTACCTACACCGCTCCCCGGTCATAATGCCGGTTTCGGGGGAGTAGTTGTGACCCGCGGTATAACCAGTACATGATTGTATTGTCCAAGACAGCATGTATATACAACATTTTTACTATTTTAAGCTATTTAATAAATAAAAACAACAAAATTAAAACACCAATATGAAGTCAATAGGAAAAATTTATTTAATCAATTCTTTTATAATTCAGTAATTTTTTGTTGTGTTTTGCTCAAGTACTTTAAGAAAACGACAAGACTTTTTTCCAAGAAACGGGGAGAAAGGAAAACCCGCGGTATACCCGAACTCGCGTTATAACCAACGGCGTTACACACAGGGAGCGCTGTTCTACGTACATATTGTATTTGAAAATATTTTCAGGATGACCAATATTTTACGAGATACGAGGGGAAATTTGTGCTTTGTTTCTTGTAAATTGAATGTCCTTCCCGAACCTTTATTATAATTTTCTTAATGTTTTCGGCCATTTGTCCTTATTACCATATTTCCCTAAAATCCGTTCAGTACAGGCCGAGAACGAACCTGCGCATGGACAGACGAACAGACCGAAGCTGATAGTCGCTCACGCTGGAAGCTACACGCGCCTTAAAATCCAGAAAAACCCCGCCGAGATGAACTCTCGACTCTATTCAGAGGAGAAGAAGCGGCAGAGGACGAGATGGCCACAAAAAGAACCCGCCCGGAGGAAAGAGAATGACAGATTAAGCAAGCGGAGAAAGCGGGAAGCGAGGTGGGAAAAAAAGGAGAGGAGAGAATTGGTATGAGAGAGAATTAGGAGAAGGAACAGGGAAGAGGAGGGGGAGGGGAGATGAGATTTAGCCGCGAAAGCAAAAGGTCAGGAGGAAAAGGCAACGGCTGATGTTTTGATTAAACAAACCCAGTACGGATAGGGCAAACAGAAAATTTCGGTCAGGGATTGTTAAGGCCAGTTCCCCAAACATTCCGGTCGCGTTACTCTCGATAAGGTTATTTGCCTGGCGCAGAATGCGGTAAACAGAAACACTTTGCGCCGAAGAATGGGAGTTTTGCTAAATCGTGAGAGAGAGAGAGAGAGACAAAACAAAAATAACGCCCAATTAACTCTCAAATAATTGCGTCCAATCTTTTTTAAGGTGGTGGGAAACGGAAACAAAATTTAATCCCCGCATGTTTTCCGAGGAAACAAAAACGTTTATATAACACTGTCGGCTATCTACTAAAAAAAAGACGATGTTAAAAATGTTTAAATTTGTAGCTGACCGTTCTCCGCGAACAACATGTATGGTGTGTGCTTTGACGATACGTTTTCACGGTAACTCTTCCTTACCCTCGACATTATAATAAAACAGCCCTTGAGTAAACGAGGAAATATTTATCTTGTGTTAGTTTTTGAATGAAATACTTCTCCGGCAAGAACTCAGCCTTGGTTAATTAAATTTATACCGTACGATGAAAACCCTGTGTGTGTTATATACAACCTCGTTTTCGTAGATTATAAAAAGAGGAAGTTTTTCAAAAAACCTTTTTTTTGCTGGAACACGAAATGACCTTTACATTTCGCGCGAAGCGTTAGCGGGGGAAGTGGAGAGAGAGAGAGAGGCGATACTTTCCCTTTGAGCATGTTCAGCGACGACGGCGGTGCGTCTAACTTCCCAGAGAAAGTAGAGATGTGTTTTAAGCATTTCTCGCTTAATTAGAAAGTGAGGGGGTGTTTCTTCTTCTATTTGAAGGAGCCCCGTGGTCGCTCGAAGAGTCCACGAAATGTTCAGATTCGTCGGCAAATACGTTTCCATAGCGAGTGCCGATTGATATATAAAAGGCGAATTAACTCATTTGCATTAGCAAGAGTTCTCCCATTGTGCGCCCCTTTACGGTACATGGGCACCATAAGCATCGCAACTTGCGTGAATTTCACGAAGACGTTTCCCACCGCTATCTACCGGACATGCTTCCGGAATATTCGATTTATAATATTACACTATGGTGATACGAGATGACCAGCTATAAAGTTTGAATTGAGATAGAATTTTGTATACCTAGCATTGATTTTTATTTAAACTAGAGCGATTTCCCGTAAAAAATGACGGTTATGCATAAATGAATTGTTAAATTAAAACATTTCCCGTCCTCACTTTTGCCAAACCTCTTCCCTCTCTCTTTCGTGATATGCCACAGTGCGCTATGCCGCCGGTGGCGTACAGTTAAGCGTGACGTAATTTTAAGTTACATAGCTTATTATTTCATAAGATTACAGATAACAAATACGAGCTGTGACCGTATTTTCGACGTCGATAATTAAGAAAATGTAGTTATTCATTGGGGTTATTTTTTTATTTTAGTAGAAATGACGAGGAGGAATATTTTAATTATGAGTGAGCGCGTACATTTCCCATTTAATATCCAAAGACTTCTTAAACAGTTTTACGCTTGTTTGTATTCGGGAAAGCACAAATGAATAAATAAAAATCTTCCCTTATTCGAGGCACTGTAAATTTCTTGCAAACTCAAGTCGTATCCAGAGGGAATGGAGATCGGGGACATAGAGAAAAAGATAGTATGTTCTTACCAGTCCATTTTCTTTAGATACAGCGCCACTCATAACGACCGTATTTTTACTTAAACCTATTTGGAATAAACGCAAGATTATTTAGATTAAAAATTTCAACCCCCCTCCCTCCCAAAAGAAGCGTCTCAATCTCTCTAATTTGGTGATATCTCCGTTGGAAAATAGAATGCGTTAAGTAACATTATTATATCTGTTAAAGGCATAAAACAAGTAAACTATATCTCTAGTACAAAACAGCATTTTACTATATGTATTTTAACAAAATTTTCTAATAATATAAACATACAAAATGTCTTTCATCCAAAGTAGCGTTTCAAATTAATAAAACAAAAAAGTAACAATTTGGAAAAAGATAATTCAAGCTTTAAAAAGAAATTACATAATATTTAAGAGAAATCAGGGCTTTAAAAAGTGAAAAAACTATATATTATGTTATATTAGTGTAAATTCCAGTCAAAAATGAAGGGCATGCATGAATCAAGTGTTAAAATTCATACAATTCCCATTCTCTCCCCTCCTGAGCGCTCTCTCTCTCTCTCTCTCCCTTCCTCCTATTTCATCCTCTCTCTTCCTTTCACTCTCCTCTCAAAAATTACCTATCTCTCTCAGCCTAACGGAATAATAAATCTATATACTTGAAATACATAAGATTTCTTACCGGTCTTATATCTAGACACTGGATGGACCGACAAACATTTTCTAAACTACCAATAGATCAACAGGAACTTTGTAGGATTTTATTTATAGCAGGGGTCGGCAACCTTTTTTGCATGGCGGGCCACATTTGCAGTTGTGAATGTTTCGGAGGGCCACATTGGGAGTCAAGAAAGCCTCGGCGGGCCGGATGAGCGAATAAATCGGAAGTTTTCTAGAGATTCTGTGATTTCATATGAACGAAATCAAGTCTACGTAATATACTAGCGTTAAAACTTCACCAGAAAAGGCTTTGAGACCATAATTTTACTGAAAAAATATAAAATCGCCCATGAGAAATTTTCCTGATCACTTTTTCATTACAGCTTTGCGGGCCGCATAAAGCGTTCTCGAGGGCCGCACGTGGCCCGCGGGCCGTAAGTTGCCGACCCCTGATTTATAGAGTTATATGCCCCTTGATCTTATACCACAGGTGAGGAGGCATACCCCTGGATCTTATATCGCCGGTGGTACTGAGCGTGAAAGTCACAGGCATAGCTCAATATTTACATAGATATTTAAATAGATTGCTCGAATATTCAAAGATGCCGAACAGCATGAGCATTATATTATGCATATTTTCATAAGTTATACAAAAGTATTCAAATTATCAAACCAAGAACGACTGGGACCTTACATAATATACTGATAATGATTTTGTAAAAAATAATTTATCGATAAAAATGATGCATTTTAATGAGTAGCATATAGATAAACATAAAAGAAGTATTTTCATACAGGAAACTGTATTTAAATACATAAATTATGCTACTATTCTTAAAAGAAGTCCAGCGTTACCTTATCCTTCTCACGAAACATACATTACCTTCTTTTATCGAGCGAGCGAAATCCCCTACGGCATTCTTTCAAAAATCCTAAGGGTCAACCGTCCGCCATATCCGAAAATTCTACCAAACACAAAGCCCTGTGTGCCCTTGCCCGCATTCAAAATAAGAACCGGGCGGTTTAGGCGTTTCCATGCAAACAAGCAAACAAGGGAAGGGAAGAGGATGGAATGCTCTTGGAGTAACCGCCTTCCTTCCCTTCATTCTCTTCATTGCCCCCTTCCACTATCCGCCCTTATCCACCCTTCCCTCCTAACCTTCCGCTTTCTCATAAAAAAGACTACAAAGACACATAGAAGGTCGCCGCATGACTAGAGGAAGGAGCGAGACGGGAGCGGATCCTATGTGAATTGATGGGGTCTGAGGTTTCGGGTTTTGAGGGGTAAAGAGGTGGGTTAATGGCAGGAGGGGGGAGGATTTTGAGGAAAGGGAGGAGGGAGGCGGAGAAAAGGGCGCCTTGCGGTTTGAGGGGAGAGTGGTTGGATGTGTGGGATGGGTACGGTCGATATATACGGGCTATACATCCCTCTCCTCTCCCTTCTTTCCCTTTAGGCAGCCGGCTAAACACCACCTTCCCCTATCTCCCCTTCCCCCTAACTCTCTCACACCCCTGTCCCCTACTCCACTTATAACCCTTAGTACCTCGCATATACCCAATATGCTTCCCCTTTTTCCCACTCCTCGGCCACTTTTCCCTTCAAGTCCCTCTCTCCCTACTTCATTCTCCTTCTATCTCTTCCCCTCCGCCCATTCTTCTAGCTCCCTCTCTCTCTCTCTGCCTTTTCTCTCTCCTTCCCTCTGACAATACCCACGTCTTCCTTAGTGTCCTCACCTCCTCTTTCTTTCTCTCTCCCCTATATCTTTCCCTCAATCTTATTTCATCTACTCCCTTCTCTCTTGCTATCACTTTATCTCTCTACCTCCACCTCCTGTTTCTCTTTCTGCCTCTCTGACGTTCCATCCGTCTCCCTCCTTTCTCACATATCCTTTCTTTTCCTCTTCCATTCTCCTTTTCTTTCCCCTCTCTTCCTTTATTTTTTCCTCTTAAACTCTCTTCCTCCATCTCCCTCTAGCCCCCATCTTTTCTATCCCTCTTCCTCTCTCTACCTTTCTATCCCTCTTTCTCACACTATCCCTTCATTTCTTACTCCCCATTCCATTATCTCCCATTCTCTGCTATTTTACCATCTTCTCTCCCACTTTATTTCTCCTCTCTTCCACTCTCCTCCATATCTTCTCCCTCTCTCTTTCGCTCCGTCTCCTTCCCATCCTCTCTCTCTCTTCCTTCCCCTTCCTTACTGACTCTCCCTACCTCTTTCCTTATTCTCTATACTCATTCCACCATTTAACCAATCCCTCCATATCTTTCCTCATTTCTCTCTCTCTCCCTCTGTCTTTTTCCCTCCTTCCCTCTCTCCTTCATCCCTACCTGCCATTTCCACTTCATCCTTTTACCGGCCGGTCGGCCATTCTGACCCCGTTTCATGCTGAGGGCCCGGTTAGAGGTAGACCGTTAACGGGTGGGAAAGGTATGGCCTACAAGTGTGCGGAGGTGTGTGTGTGCGCGCGCGTTTGCTATGATGATGCGAAATAAAGTGCGACGCGGGACCGGCGAGGTTTTTTTTCCGCGTCAAAGTTTCGTTTATGTTTATTTTTTTAAATTTGTTTCTGGAAAAGTCTGGTCCGATTTGCTTCATTTATCCCTCCCCTCATAGTTTTCTTTTTTATTCTATCTCTCGCTCTACGTTTTTCTCCATACACTCCGACGGTTTTTACGGCTCTTTTTTCCAACCTCTTTCTTTTATCCTCGACGGCGCTTTAATATTTATTTTCCTTTATGCCGCTCATAACTCTCCCGCTTAATTCTTCCTCTTCCAAAAATCTCTTCTTCCTCTCCGACAACAAATGACGCCCGAGACTAAAAAACACCGTCTGTTTCTCTTCCTTCCTTTTTCTTTTCTCTCTTTTCTTTCGTCTCTTCTTTTAACCTCTCCTGTTATTTATTTCAGTAAACACTTTATCCCTCCGCTTTATCGATTGAATTAGTCTCTCTCCTTATTTTCCCTCTTCGCATCTCTTTTAATGGATGGAGAGAGGTGGGACCGGAAAATGATGGAGAGAGAGAGAAATAAATGGAGGAGATAGAGGGGGGAGAGAAATATATTTGACTTTATTTGGGCGAGTTTGTGGTTAAACCAGTTCGTCACACGTAGAGAAGAGCACTAAAAAATGAACATGAAATTGTTAAGTCAATACAAGAAATACAATAGTCCATAAAATACAATTTTTCAATTTAAAGAAGAGCAAGAGAGAGGGAGGTGGAGAGATAGTAAGTGAAGAAGAGATACCAAAAGAACGGAATAGAGAAGAGAAGGAAAAGATATATGGAGAGGGATAGAGGAATAAAGTGGGAAAAGGGAGGAGAAAAAAATGCTTTGTAGAAAGAGAAGATAAAGAACCAATGAGAGAGGGAGGATAAGAATACGGGACAGAGTCTGATTGATTGATCGATCGGGCCTTTTATTGGCGAGTTTAGATCCAATCGTTACCTCTCTTCCACCTAACATGTCGACCGCAATTGGTCTAGTAAGAAGTTACAGAAAGACAATATGTAAACAAAATAATGCGGCCATAAATTGAGAATACAAAAAATGTTAAATAATGCAAAAAATAAGAATAACCAGTATGAAAATATAAAAGTAAAGAATACAAGAAATTTAGGGGTAGGAATTTGCAATAAAGTGGTCAAAATCAGAGGTAGTAATGGATTCTTGAAGGTATTAATGCATAACCAAATGGTATACAATACCAACACAGTGTAATATTAGGACGAAAGAATGCTCAGCTAAAGGTATCAGCTACCACTCTAGTATAGTTAAATATTTAGAGATAAAGGTTTTGAAGGATGACAAAGGCAAATATTTTAATTCGGAAAAAGGCAGAAAGTTTTAAAATCCTGCTTTAAGCATCAAACTACAGAGATATAGGTAGATATAGAGAGAGAGATAGAGAAATGAGAAAGCGAGATAGAGGGAAAAGAGAAATAGAGATAGAAAATGTGTGTGAGAGAGAGAGGAGCAGATTTTGCAAGCAAATCGGATAAGCAGAGTAAGAGCAATGTTAATGGAAAGAGTGAAAAATAAATGGCGAATAAAATAACAAAAAGGGATAAAGAAGTGAAAAGATGATGAATATGAAGGAGGAAGTAGAAATATAGGGTGATGAGGGAGAGAGAGATCGGTAAGAGACTGATGGAAGACAGATCGATTGAGAGGAGAAGAAAAAAATGGAGGGAAAGAGAAAAACAGAGAGAAAGATGGGAAAAGAGATAAAAAAGATAGTTTGAGATTATAAGAAGGAATGAGAAAAGGAGAGATGAGGCAGGGTATAAAAAACACGGCTGTAAATGGAAGAATTAGGGTGAAAAAGAGGATCTCTCTTCTCCGTATCTTACTAACTATCTTTTCCACGCCACCTCTCTCCTATCTTTATTTTCAGCGTAGCGCTTTGCTTTGTATTTAGTATCCACCATAAATAAAGAAAGGTTCATTAATAAAAATGAAAATTACTCTTTCGTCATCTCAAAAATTACGTTTCCCCATTGCTCATAAAAAACCAATCTTTCATTTAAGCAACAATATGAGCTCGATAATTCTTTTCTGAATTTGCCTCATACATTAGGGTCAGTACAATACGAAATAATTCTATGGTACTTTCCCGGACAACAAATATATCTCGTATCAGCGTTTCCTTAGCATTCTTAAAATCGACGCAATGAATATATGACACCAACGACCGAAAGCGAATGTAAAACAGTCGATTATTCTCCAAGAATTTACAAAACAGGTGATAAGGGGAATATTCTAAGTTGTAAAGAATATTAGATAATCCATAAACAAATGAAAATAAAACTAATGTTGGGTATAGATGATCTCGACCATAAATGAATTTTATCCGCTCGTATACTTGTGAAAACGACACCCGGCACAAATATTTTAAATATGTCCGTTCGGCGCGAATTATAATTTAATCCCGCGTAAATGCCGCATTTAGGGGAAGTGCAAGGTGCAAATTGAAAGAGACGAGGAAAAAATGCTGGTCTCTGATAACGCGCGTAAATTACTCAGCGCGGCCTGGGAATTAACGGCGACTAATGGAATCTCTAGCTCGCGAAATTGAAGGGGGAGTGAGAGATCACGGAGGGGAGAGGAGGAGGGGGAAAAGGCGTCATCTTGGAATCGAGTAAATACGCATATAAAAAGTAAGCGAGCAATTTTTTCCCTCAACAGCGGAGGAGAAACTCAAGACGCTCGGAAACCCAATTTCCACGAGATGAAATTATATGGTAGGAGAAGCGGAGTTTGGTAGGAAGGATAGGGAAAGAGAGAGAGAGAAAGAGAGAGGAGAAATAAAGAAAGGAGAGAAAGCGAAAGGAGGGAGAAAGGAGAGAGAGAAAGAGAAAGGAGAGATAAAGAGAGAGGAGAGAGAAAGGAGAGAGAGAAAAGGGATAAAGAAAGAGGAAAGAAAGGAGAGAGAGAGAAAAGAAATAAAGAGAGAGTAGATGAAAGGGGATAGGGGGATAAAGAAAAGGTGGAGAGGGAGAGGAAGAGAGAGGGAGATGGAGTGAAAGAGATTGAGGTAAAATAGGGAATTAGGTGAAGATGGAAAGTATAAGGAAAGAATGAAAACGGAAAGGGAAATGGAAATGTAGGGGAAAGAAAGAGCGAAAGAAAAAGTGAGACAAATATGATAGAAAAAAACTGCAAGATCAAAAATCATAAAGGGAGAGATTGAGAGAGGAAAAATGTCCTAGAGATAAGGAGAAATTGCCAGTGTTAAAATGAAAGATTAGGAGAAAATAAAAGCTTAAATGAAAAAAATAACTGATACATACAAAAGGCGATATACGGTTGTGGGGAAGAATAAACACACAAGAGGACACAGTAAGATACGTACTGTCAAAGGAATATCTTCAAAGAGAAAAATCTGATGTGGCCATCCCATGACTTTCTCCATATGTAATATTTCTACAAATTCCAAATTGGTTAAATTATAATAAATATTTTAAGCAACTGCGAGAAAATTTAAAGACTTGACAATGAATAGAAATAAAACTCAAATCGTAGCCTTCTAATATTGAATATAGCCTCTAAGCTCCAACAATTAAGAAAATAAAAAAGAGCGTAAAATATTTACAATAGTCGGCGGTAGGTGGTGTGGTTGTGGTAGCCAAAACGTTTTGTTATCTCTTCAACAATGCATTATATGGGAAAATGTTTCAAACAAAGTTTGTAGAAAATTAAAGTTTCTACAACTTCTATTCCAGTACTTTTTTACATCTATCAAACATTCAAGCAAATATTTCAAAAACGGATAAGTGACGAGTTAATACCCACTTCCGATTGATAGATTTTTACCAAAAACTAATTAGTTCTTTTTTCTTTAATAAAACAGCCAAATATAACATTTCGTGTACATCTGATTAATAGGTTTTGAGTTAGAGCACACGCAAAATCATGGTCATAGACACACACAGACAACCAACAGACATCATCGAGAAAATAGTCAAAATGTGTTCAGGAGACCTTAAAACATGTATTTCCGTAGAAATCTCGAATTCGATTTTTTTATGAAAACAACCTTCTCCATATACGTATATGGAGATAGTAAAAATAAAAAATTCTGTTGTGGCCTACCACATGACTTTCTCCATTCCTGTAATATTTCTAAAACTTCCAAATAGTGATAATAAATATTTTAAGGAAATGCGAGAAAAATTTAAAGACTTTACAAAGAACAGAAATAAACTCAAACTGTAGCTTCTGATATTGGATATAGCCCCGAAGCTCCAACAGTTAAGAAAATAAAAAGGAGCGTCAAGTGTTTACAATAGTCACCGGTAGGTGGTGTGGTGATGGCAGTTAAAACATTTAGTATTAAATATATCTCTTCAACGATGGAAAAATGTTTCAAACAAAGGTTGTAGAAAATAAAATTTCCAAAACGTTTATTCCGGTAATTATATATATATATATATATATATATATATATATATATATTAAAGCAAATATTAAAAAAACAGGTGACAAGAGTAAACACCCACTTCCGGTTAACCGATTTTTAATAAAAACTAATCATCACGCCCTCCTTTAACAAAAATGCCAAATATTAAATTTCATGCTGAACTGATTAATAGTTTTCGAGTTAGAGCACCCACAATATCCCCGTCACAGACAGACACATACAGGCACACACAGACACCCACACCCACAGACATCATCGAGAAAAGTCAAAACGTGTTCAGAGGACCTTAAAACATGTATTTCCCTTGAAATCTCGAATTCGATTTTTTTCATGAAAACAATTCTTTCTCTATACTTCGTATAGTATGGAGAAAGTAACAAATGTAGAAGATAAAAGCGACATAGAACCAAGAAAAACAAATCTTTTACAAGTTCACATCACTTAAGAAAACGGCTTCTCTATCAAAAGGACGAGTAATTATAGACGTATAAAACTAAAATAAATTAATCATGCGTATAAAATATTCACCAATATTTTAAATAAGCCCTATGCGTATTTGGGCAACGAAGCAGACGCCGTGGATGATATTTTATCAGAAATTCGTGAAATTCCATTCCAGAATTTATTCGGGTTCCATTATTCCGTCACTGAATACGCATAAGAGATAAATAAATAAATATAATAAATCAAGAATTCTACCGTCACATCAATGCCGTTATTTTGAATAACTTCCTAAACCAAATTGTTGCGTAGATCTCTTTTAGTTATAAATTGGTGAGTTTCACTTAGTATAAATTCTTTCCATTAACGATCCTTTTTTATGTTGTTTATCTTTAGAACAACTGTTTTTAACGACGTTGCAAAGAATCGTCTTTTGCGTTTTTATACCGAATTGACCTTAGGCTTCGCATTGGTATTATATCACCGGAATTCCTCTGCGTGGAGACGCAAAGTAGAGGAGAGAAGCCAGAGCACCTCCTTATTAAACATTCTTGTACGTGGATTAACAGCGACAATTGTATTTAAACACGTTATACCTCTCTTCTGTGTTTATTTATATTAAAAACGGAGGTATTTTTCGTTATTCGTCTTTTTCTATCGCGGACAACGTGTAGAAACATTAAAGGGGCGTCATATTTAATCTCGCCTCGGGCGGAAAAATGCCTAGGCAGAGTCTTGAATAGACATTTATTTAGTAACCATACAATACCCCTACAAATTGATCATTTGCAAATAGATGGAAAGAGGGAAAATGGAATGAAAAATTACAGAAAATTATAAAAAAAGAGTGATGTAATAGAGGGAATAAAGGAGGCGGGGTTACAAGGAAACCAAATGGTAAGAAATGTGGGCGGAGAAAATTGGGAATAATTAGTACGAAAAGAGCGAAATTAAGAGAGAAATTGGAATAACACGTGAGAAAGGGATTCACGGAAGGGAGGGAGGAAGCGACACCTGAACGAGACGCTAAATAGGACGGAAGAATGTCGTAGAAAAAATGAAAAACGTAAAAACAGAGGATCGTTTAAGGGGCGCAACGTGATACGACCAGGAGGGTGACGAGAGGAAAAAATTTCCAAAAAACCATTGAGCGTGAAAGAGAGAGAGAGAGGAAATGAGAAAGGTGTAAGTTCCACAAGGAGACATGATGTGGCGCTAGTGTGTAGGCGGAAGGCTAACATTTGGAGAGCGATGATTCGGAAAGAAAAGACTGATGACTTAGGTGTGCAGGAAAAATAGCGAGTGATTGAGAGAAGAAAAACAAAAGAGGTGCGACACGAAGTGAGCTAATAAAAAAAACGACAGGACGTGCATTCCACGAACTTTCACATATCCGCGCGCTCATAGTTCATTCAATAATGTCACCGGTTACATAACTGTGTGGACGGCTCGGCGGTAGCAGGGCGTAAAAACTTGATAAGTGTTAACCCTCCTAATACCATGGGTTATCTGGTGACCCCACCGTATTGTATTTTGTATTTTTGAAACCTTAATGAAAAATAAAATGGAAAAATGTGCTTTCCTGCCTCACTTCTTACTGTAAAGCCCTGTATCGTTTCTTTCTTTTCCACAAATACACAGTAAATATTGATTGTTATGCACAGTATCATTGGGATCACACACGACCCCAGCAAATTTGTGACTTTCTTGATCCCTGCTGTTTTTTTGAGTAATGCTATGATGCTTATATTAGAATATGTCGATAGATCTGCTTTGCTTTGAGTCTATATTTAGCTCAGGAGGTAAGGTGGGGAAAGTGAGATAATGATTCCTTTGCGTTTCTGTTGCGGTCTAATATCATAATGGCTAACATACGCTATATATAGGCTTGTTAGAATTCCATTAAAATTGAAAAATGTAGATAAACCTTGATTTTTTTAATTTTCAAAATCGACGAAAATGGATATTCGTAGATAAGCGTACATTTTCTAACAATAGGTCTAAAAATCTTTTTTATTTTTATTGATAATATTAACGTCATTTCTGCTTACTTGTTTTACAATATTATTTCCTACCTACGATTTCGTTCCTTTTATGGGCTTGCATTAACAGTGGGACTGAAGGAAGGGTATTTCCTTATACTCAGATATGCGTCTTTCCGAAAAGCTCACGCTTCTACTCTGAACAATCAGATGACCGCAAGGCCCTAGGGTAGTTTTGAGAACAAGTGTTTCTTAGCCCTTTTCGAGGTTTTTGAGATAATATTTGCCAAACTAATGGTGGGATATTCCACAAGTCTCTCTATACACCTAAGGTCATGGATGTCATGCTGAGAATTCCTCGAGGATCGGAAGATAAGAATTTCTGTGGTTGTTTGAAGATAGCCCGCTAACCGTTTTGCTACCCCTTCCACGCATCTACCCGTGGAGTGTATTCCTGGAACAGATGTTTCTAGATTGCTTTCTAGGGTTTTTTTCTATAGAGGGACGTCATTGTGTGCACTTCCACCCCTTCTCCGTATGCACTGAACTCACTATTCTGGCAGTCTTTCTCTAAAAATCCACGAAGGATCGTTCCGCTTTCTTGCTTTTGGCTCCTCCATATTTTGCTACAGTTAGTAAATGTCAATTTATATATAATGGTTTAAAAAGATGCACATAAATTAGCAATCGTTGCCTAAAATTTAAGAGGGATTAAGGATTAATATTTATTTGATATTTGTTGTAAAATATTTTGCCGATTGGAAAAACATTTTAATCTGGATTTGAGGTAAGACTGTTGATCGAGCGCTGAATAATTAAGTCTAATTTTCCTCTCTATATATTTTGTGTTAAATAAAATTTTATGTTATATATATATATATATATATATGTATGTATATTTGTTGTAAACTGTGCATTCGTTTCATTAAGACCTTGTGTACCGGATTTAGATACCCGTACTACACTAAGTTTCTGAACATTTTGCCATAAAAAAGCATGCGAAATCTCGTGGCCTGCTCAAATGTGGAGATTTTATTGGTTAAAAGTCACGATTTAATTAGTAAATTATCAAATAAACGATACTTCTTACTTTTTTATTTTGTATTGTAAGTAAAACATAAATAATATTTGAATAAATTCGTTATTGAGTGTTTTCTATATTATTAACATTTAAAAATAAATAAGAGTGTAAATGCACCTGAATAAAATAAAATTTATGAAGTATATAATATATTAGTTCAATTAAATTTTGTATAAATATTTTACATGAATAATTTTCTCATAAATATTTCACTTCCTATAAAATTTAAATAAAAAAAATGTAAAATAAACGTAAATTGTAAGTAGAATTTCGAAACAGAAAAGTAAATTTAAATTATTTAATTGAAAAGCCTAGAACTGCCAGCCATATATGTAAGTAGTTATTTTAAGCGTCAATATTCGTCGAAAATCTTCCGGGAAAATAAACAATTTAAATCGTCGATTTTCAGAGATAAGCGTCGAATTCTACCAAGTAGTAATTTTAAGCGTCGATATTCGTAGAAAATCTCCCAGGAAAATAAAAGATTAAAAAAATAAACTTCGAATTCTACCAAGCCTATCTATATGATAAACCTCATAGATCCAAATGTTGAAGTTTGTTTGCTAGAAATGTTTCATGAGTTATTGTGTGGTGAAGAACAAAAAGATGTAAGTGAAGTTGAAAAATCTGATGATCTTGGAGAAGAAGATTTATATATAGCTCAGAGCAGTTCCTGTGATGAAGAAAATATCTCCGACTCAGAGGTTTGGGTCCACCAACTTCTTCCGAGTTCTTATTGCGTCACGACTAGAGAGTAGTTGTAGATGGAATTGTTGGTTTAGAGAATTCTCGCCATAATATTGCAACAGATAATTTCCTAACGAATCTTGATTAGGCAAGAGAATTAGAGTAGAGACAAATGGCACTTGTTGGAACAACACGAAACGTTGAAATTGGATTTCCACGAAAGGTTACCGATCCAAAAGGCTGGGAAATCGACAAGAATGAACTATCCTGCATTGTGACGCAATATTGTCCATTTCAAGATGGCTTCCATTCCGTGTGAAATTCTGTTAGATAGTTTAGGCCATAGAGTCGCTTATAGGCGACATGACATATACGAAAGAAATAATTGCAAGTGTCATTCTTTCAGGCAGATGTACACCTTAAAATGTGCATATTCATCAAAATCATGAAATGGAATTATTTAATTATAAAAAATTCTTTTCCGATCTTGCATATGAAAAATTTAAAAAAATGGGTGATCTAAAAAATTTAATCTCGTCTATGCCGAGTATGAGCTATGAACAGGAATGACGGAATCACAAACATAAGTCAGAACAGAGCGAAAAGGATTCTTTCCCGTAAAATGAAGCATGGGAGGAAGCGGGGAGCAGTATGAAACGGCGACTTTGGAAAGGAATGGAAGGTTCCCGAAGATTTTATTTACTCCTCTGGTTCAACCGATGAAGTTGATCGGAGTGTAATAGAGAGGTGGATTAAAAAGTTGTAGGGAAATTAATTTTTGAACTCGGAAACTATATTTATTGAGCGCTGAATTGGCGGATATTTTAAAAACGCGTGTTTTGTTGGGCGAGCAGAGGGATCCTTAAGTAAGGAAAATATTTGAGATGCAACTGATCTTATTTTTATTTATATATATGTTTCGCAAACGTGCATCTCATTATATAACCCTCGCACAACAGGTAAACTCATTCAGAAAATAAAAAAGCGGATTTTTCGTCGAAATTAAAAATCGCTATCAAGTGTTGATTAAACTAGAAAATTTGAAATCTAGAAGAGGTTAATAAGATTTTTTCATCAAAAAATGCGCAAGATCTTTAATTATTTCTTTTCGGCCATTATTTCTGATGAATGAATAAAAGATATTTCTAGACATTCAGTTAGAAAACAGGAAAATTATGCTCTCGAAAGCCTAATTTGCAGTTAGTTTATTTCAGACTTAGGCAAATATATTATAATGAAATGATCTGATATTATGAAATAATTTTTCGGTTCGATTTATTTCCAAATATGTATTTTTTAATGTGAAAAAACTCAAAGCTGAGACTGGGATCAAGCAGAAATTAAAACTCACACCAGATGTTCAAAAAATATGGACATTTCATATTTATACGATATATATTTCAAAATTAAATGCTGCAATTTTGCTACTTCTTAAAAATTACGGTAGAGTATAAATTTATTCCTAATATGGAATTAGTACATAATTTTAGCCAATTTTATACCCTAAATTTAATGAATTTATATAAAATCATCATGCATGGTGTTATTCAAATTAGGTAGGTTTAAAAACAATATATATACTTATTGCCTATAATGTTATATTATGGACGGAAAAATGTCGTATGGGATTTTTTATGTACAACTGGATGAGAGAAATTGTTAATTAGAAATATTTTATTCCAAAATTAAATGATTCAGTTGAAGATTAAGAATACTTTACCCATTTTACAGCTATTGGACTATTAGGTCAACTGCAAACTTCCATTGATGCTAAACTACAAATTAAATTACTAGCGTTTCCTTTTTGTTTATCTAAGCAGTGATAATTAACACTATAGGTATCAATTATGCATATTTTCAGTAGATTTTAAAGATAAAAATTTTCCTATCATGTTGGAATGCGTAATAAGAATAAACTTTTATATGACTGTATCTTTAATAGTTTCTAAATATCAATATTAATTCAACTCTATCAAAATGTTAAGGAGTTGAATTAAAACTTTCATATGGCAGTCCTGATTGAGAGATATTTTCGAAAGCCTCCGCCGTTTCCTCTTCCATGTCGATAACAAGCATTAAAGACAAATCTCATCGAAGTGTGTTCAGAGTAAAAGTACAGACATGGACAAACAAACAGACGAGCTGTATAGTCATTCGTGAGATATCAAAAACAAAATATTTTATGTTCCGTAAGTAAAACAAGTTAACAGAAAACATTGCCCGATGTATTAAAAGTTAAACTTTCTCGAACCCTTGGCTTCGTTATAAGAACAGCAGTAAGCTTCATATTTCACCAACCTATTTCGACACTGACCTTCTTAACAAAATACGTCTGGGATCAAACAAAGGCGAAACGATGGACGAACACTGAAACCGCCGACGAGTCTTTTGACCGTCCTCGGATTCTCCTAAGCGAATGCGTGAGAAACGTGGAAAAAATGCTCGAAAATCAATGTAAGCCGATGGAGGCTTCTAGAAGGGGGCGAAACAATCTGGAAGGAAAGGGAGGTGGAGGGATGTGGTAGGGGAGACGTGGGAGGGATGGGTTGGATTGGGTCCCAAAAGTAATGAGATAATCTACTTATTCGCGAGCTAGAAGGATTAATTCGCTCCAAAAGACTTTTAACACGGCTAATATTCTCGGGAAGATTATTCCAAGAGAAGGAGAAGTTACGCGCAAGAGGATTTATTATAAGAACCGCTTAAAAGAGAGACAAACGGGTCAATTTTGAGAGAAAGGGATGTGAAGGGTGATGGAAAGATACAGAGGGTTTTTTAGAGATGGGGAGATAGGATAGTCTGATGACGACGCTAAGCCGTTTCCCTTCAAAGTCTTCGACGGTGATTATTCCGATGAACGTTCGGAGGGAGGTTTCGTTTTAAGATACGGGGAGAGGGTATCAACTTAGTCGAAAGAAAAAATAAACAATCGGGGGGGAGGACTTAGACTTTAAGAACGCCATCCGGAAAAAAGAACAAATGAGTGTCGAAAAAAAGTTTTTTAAATTATAATTATGCCTTCCTAATGAACTTCTTCTGATGTGCTTTGAGCTACTAATTGGTTTCCCAGAACCTCCAATAATTGATGTTTACTTTGAAAGAAAGCCTATAAATTTATATTCCCGAGAGAATTTTAAAACGGAGCTCTCAGAACTGAGAGAGAGAGAGACGCTATCCACTTTAACGATTTTACATATCCTAAGTTTATTGATTTGACGTAACCAAGTGAGTTACTCCGCAAACTAAAGTTACCTTGCTGAATATCAAATGAAATTTAATAACTATATTTCTTCAGTTTCCATGAAAAAAAAACATGGAAACCATATGCAAATTTTGACTACAAAACCCGTCATCTGTGCAAAAGCATATTTTTTAATAATAAAGTCAACGCCATATTGACCTTAATCGAACGAAAGAAAGATTCCCATTAAAAATCGGGGCCATAAGGATGAAGGGAAACTTAAGAGAGCACGAGTTTCGACCTCGAATCCATTCGTTTTTGGAACTAGCAGGGGCACCATGGTGATGTCATTGCCGAGTTCTGGTGTCGCCCCAGATGTATCTGCGTTTGATGAGTCATATTATTAGTCTCGCCTCACTGAAAGAACTAACAGATTCGGGGATGTCCCGCGCTTTATTTACTCACTCAGTTAGACATTATTGATTCCTATGCGTCAATCTATGCTTTTCTCAAGGATCTTAGGGACGTAAGAAGCGTCTGCGAACAGTTTGTTTTACTGCGTGTTCTAAGGCACTAAAAGTTCACGCAATTTCTTTTCGTTCAGTGTATTTTACTGCTGCCCCTTATGTGTTAGTTTGATACGAAAATTTTAGTGTAGTATTACATTTTCTGTCTCAGTACGAGAACTCTCACTAAACAAATTCACATATTATGAAAATTTCCAGTTTGTTTTCCTTACAATGGTTTTTGATTCGATTTCTTAACGCTGATATCATGAAAGAAAATGACGTAAATCCGAAAGTTGGTGTATTTTATTTTATTGTACTGAATTAAATCCGTCCGCTAGCCCCAACAGATTGTATTTTAATGCAGTAAGGTAATGATAAAAACATGAATAAAATAAAATTTTCATGATATCTCCGTCAACATCACACTAAGATTCCACTACGAGAAAAATCAACATGGGTTGCGCATCCGCGCATAATTTAAATTAAATCAAATTTCGCCCCCTGCTTATGCCTCACATACTTTTCCCACAATCCCATTCTCACAGACTAAGACCCATCACGACAGACACTTCTATCCTTTTTTTTAAGAAATAACCATTGTCATCTTTCTCTCACACAGTCTTCTCAACGCAAAGAAGCTTTTCCCGACGTCTCCGCCGCAATTTCCCCCGCAGTGCTCTCCAGTTTTTCAACAGCGTTGTTTTTCCCTGGGATTCTTTTCAAAAGGTTTCTTCTTTACTGTGCCGGGTTCGAATTGAAATAGCCACTTAGAACTGATTAAGGGAAGAACTGTCCTTGACCATGCGGCTATTGTTGACGAGAGAGGCATTCGTTTCCAGACGCGATGTGCTTGGGATCCTTCCAAGTCCTAGTTGTTCTCGAACCTTCCTCGAAGTGAAAAAAGAGTCCACGTTGACTTTTAGAAGCAACACAATAACACATCCTCATTTTTAATTCCAACGCCAAGATTCAAGATCGCGCCATAAATTCGGAATCACACTTTTAATCTTAGAGAGACTACACAGATCAGAAATTTACCCAATTTTACTTAGCCTTTGTCGAACTCTCCCGTCCCACCTCGCGAATAATTTAAATTGGTGGGCAAAACTTTCATCGCTGCATACTGTTAATTCATTCACCGGAGGGATTCGGTTTCAGGAAATCTTGCAGCCTTTTGAACAGTGTTTTAAATTAAAAGACGCGATAATTTCCACGTATTTATTATTTTGATGTCAGTCAAGCTACATTTTTTGGCAATGTATACTTAGTTGAAACCTCCAAAAAGAATAATCCTGCTAAATTTATTACTGTAATCAAACTAATAATTTTTTTGTGCAGTTCGAACAAAGTTTGTTTTTCTGCTCGTTACTAAATATCACATAACACCAATAATTTTATCGAGTGAACAAATACAGAAACCAAAGACGAATTACATCTGAAGCCATGTATTAACCTTCGAGTATCAGCGTTCTGTACCGACTTTTACAACGAAAAGGAATTTTGTATGGCCTATTAATTTTAATCAATACTAATTTATTTATTATCGGCTCAAACTTAATACATTAATCCATTATTTTACACACCATAGTCTATATACTAATTACCTATGTCATGTACTTCTAAAAACATATGATTCGTTTGGTATCATATGACAAATATAACTTTATATATATATATATATATATATATATATATATATATATAGGGATAAAAATAAAAAAACTGGCCAATTTTTCTCGTCTCATTCTGGCCTACGTAGATATCGTTGGCATAAATTTCAATTTGGCTATCTTAATTCGACCAACTTCTAGAATGGTGAGCGCCATGCAGCAACTCCCCAGCAAGGAGCAATCAGGTCTCGACTCGGGGAGAGGGATTCTTTTTGATTCCGAATTCATGAGGGATCCCCGGCCATAAAATACCGAGCGTAGCCTCCTGTGCTACGGACGAAGATGTTCCATAAACCTCCGTGACACGTCAAAGACTATCAATAACCCTATGTTATGGCTGTATCGCTTTGAGACACTTTTCGCCCTTTATTGCCGAGGTGAGTAGGACGAAAATAAGAAAACCGTTTTTGGCATTTATGACCTAAAAGCTGCGATAAATCACGGAATATAACTTAGCAATGCGATAGGAAATTCCAGACCTCGGAAATAATCTGATTTATTATTAAAAACTATTCCATATTTATATAATAGGTGATATTTGTACTATATCTTATACTAAGTATACAGAACGAGTATTTCGATCGTTAAGAATTTCGAGCAGGAGAATTTGATGCATTATGTACTGGTGTTATGTGCCACTGAGTCCGAAAAACTGGTTTTTGCAATCCCTTCTGTTGGTTGTCTGTAAACTGTCGTCTGCGCGGGGATCTATGAAAAAGCGTTTACATAGAATCTGATCGTATTAAGATAGAGTAACGTAGGGGTTCCAAAACCCAGGGTCGCGACCCGAACTTGGGCCACGAAGACCTTGTGATGGGTCGCGGATGGCCCCCATTCCCAAAGGGGAAAACTAAATTTCCGACACTAGCAAGAATAAATGCAAAGAAGGACCAAGAGAGGCAAGAAATAAAATTGATCCTAAGCATGATCTGCGCTGCGCTCTCTCCATCAATATTAAACCAAGATTGGATCAGCTGATCACGAAGGTGCAACAGCATCATGGAAGCCACTAAGAACGAGGAGCTTGCATTAACAACCAGCCGAGCAGACAGTGATATTAATATTTTTATTAATTTCAGGTAAATTAGTGCTTGCAGATTTCTTTGTTCTAAAAAAATTGAAAACTTTCCAAAAGTTTCAATGGTCTCATTTTTCTTTTCATGCATCCATTTCAAAATTAAACTTTATACAGAAAAAAATGGAAGAAATTAAGAGATAGTCTACAATTTATTTGTTTTATTTAATATTATGCTAATAATATCTACGGCGATCTGTTGGAGTGATGAGTGGGTGCCGGTACGATTTGAGTCGCAAGGCAAATATGTTTGCAAATTTTGGGACGTAGACAAAAAAGTTTGGGAACGACTAGAGTAAAGCTTGCTACATAACCCATGTTGAAATCTAATACTATATCTGAGAAGTCTATTTCAAAATGTTGGTTTAATAAAAATTGTAGCACTGACGTTGAACAAAATATCTTTAGTCATAGGGCTTAATGTGGTTAACAATAACAAATAAGTTGTATTTCTCAAAAAATAACCATATGGATCAGTGAAGTGGTAACGCATCGAGTATTAAAGCCAATTATCGCCAGCTCACCACATTTAAGCAGCATCATTATTGCAGTGAAACAAAACACACTTTATTACGTAATAATCTAAATAGTGACACTTGTTTGAAGTGCCATCGTACGGATATGAGAAAAGTTTTGCAATGTATGTTGCGCCGTTTCGTTGATTATATTATTTTGTGCCATCTTGAAAGCATCGATAAATTCCAATCCCGCTATAAAGGATAGTTTAAATATTGTCGGATTTTTATATACAAGACGGGCTTGATTTTAACCATGAAGTCCATTTATAACGCCACGAGCATCATTTAAATAGCAAATTTCAACGATAGGGCAAACGCACTGGTTAAAATATTGCGAGTCGTTTTTGCGAGTTACCTCAAATTAAATTATCATTATTTTTATGGCAAATATTTCCGGAGGTTTTTGTCTCATCGATCGAATTCGATGGATTTCAACTATTAAAATCCAACGTTTTTACGTTTTATTCCGTTACACGACACAAAAATAGGTTATTGTCCTCGAAAAATCCATTACGTCACAAACCTCCTTGGCACGGCAATGAGACTAGACTGCGCCATTTAAAAATCGGGTGAAGGACAAATTAGTCTCTCTTTCACGTCTCCGCAGAATATAATACTATTTCAACTGCAGCGTCGCATCTTAAAACTCCTCCCGGCGTGGGGGAGAGAGAGTGGGAAGATTATTGTGGACAAATAAGCCATTTGCTTGAAGAATATGTATTCAAACACGAAAGAATAACAAACTCTTCGTTCTGCGGATCCAAAAATGACGATTCAATCGGGTAATCGATCCTACAATATAAATCCAAAATGTCTACTTTTTTAAATTTATACAAAGCATGCACAAACCTACCATTAAATCTATTAACAACTATTATGATAATCCTCACTCGCTCAACGAAGTAGCTATTGCCACAAATAATAGATGTGGATGTCACTGAGGCGATAATTTATAGGACGGCTGTAACTGCAATGGAATTATTAATGCTGCCAGTGCAACAAAGGAATCATTAATACGATATCACGCATAACAAAATACTGGTTCTCACCTCGTCGCATTCAGTTACGCCAAAATGTTTTTATTTAGCTTCAAAAGAAAATAGGACTCGATCAGTTCAAATTTACTTGTATCACAACGACCATTTAAGAATTGAACAAAGTAATGGCATGCATGTTAATCAATTCAGAGAAGTAATAGATTTTATATGATAGAAATATGTCCTTATTTAGTGGGTTCTCAAATGATCGTTGTGTGCTGCGCGGGGTATTTCTGAAATGTGGCTAAAATAAAATTCACGACTGAATATAAAAGATTCATTTAAAAATTTTTTGCTCTGCATAAAGTGTTTAATGCTTGGAAAGGATCAAAAAGATAAAATGGCTCGACTTTTTCATTCCGTGTTTAATGTTTTTTAAAGAAATTGCGTGAACGTCACGCTTTTAAAATTTAATATGACGTTGGCCAAATGCACTAAAGATCTACATTCGTTGACGAAATTTGTGCTTTGGCTGTTCGCTTGCGTATTTGCAGGTCATAAAGACTTTCATCTCACCGAGATGCAGAGGTCAAACCGATTTGCACGCTTCCTCATTTCTTCAATACTTCCATAATTAAATGAACGAGAGAACGCTAGGACGGGCCGAGAGAGCGATTTCCGTTTTTCCGTTTTTAATTTTAATTGGTCGTATAACTCGAAGTTCCGCGCGAAAGGTACTTCGCGTCTTTTATTTCATTTTTTCTTTTTTTTTCCTCACCAGCCATTTCGCTATCCTCTCTCTCTCTCTCTCTCTCTCTTTCGTTCTCTCTCTCTTTCTTTCTCTCTCCCTCTTCTCACCAAAAAAAAAAGAAATAGGGCGAGAAGGAAAATGGAGAGGGAGAGGACTCTCATCGCCGCTGCCTGCAAATCGATCCTGGCTAACGCCGTGCTGCGGTGATGTTTCAGGGAATAAGAGGGTGAGAGAAAGAGAGAGGAAGAGAGGGAGAGGTTGTGTGTGTGTGTGTGTGTGAGAGAGAGAGAGATGAGTCACGTGATTATTCTGGGGAGATGGAAAGTTGAAGTGGGACAGATATCTACCAGCTCTTTGCAATGTATTTATTTAATGTATATCGCGAAAGTATCGGTTTCCGCAGTTACCTATTATTCCATAAATGAAAGAGGCCAATCGCGAAAATAAACTAGTTTTTCGTCCGATAAAGTATCACGAGTTCACTCAGGCAAAATCCAAAATGATTGAATTTTGTTCAAATGTAGCAATAATTCAACGAGAATGAGTTTTTAAAATGCTAATTCTTGTTCTATGGCACGCGTACACGCACATTCATTATTTAAAAGCAATGTAAAAATTATGAAAAGGCCCGATGTTGATATATTTGGATTTTGCTGCCTTCAATTAAAATTTTTTAGTAGCTAATACTGTAAAAACTCTATGAATCAAGTTTATGGATTAATTGACTACGGTGAAAATATAATTAACTAGCATTATCTAACAAATCGAAATATTAATCCCGTTCCACATATTTTTTAAAACTTGGTAAACCGAATGTATTCAGTAAAATTAATTAATATACCCGTAAATTATTAGATTTGCTTCATAATTTCAAGTCAACCTGCTAAAAAGAAACAAATTTTTATATCTTATGCGTGAATTAGCATAGAGACTGTATATATCTATTTAAGTGGAATCGTACAAATATATAATAAATTTGTTTCTTGTCAACCAAAATATACCTAATTTACAGCGCATATGTATTACGTTCATCAGTCTGTCTGTGTACAACTCAATGATGACAATATGGTAAAATTCCATGGCTGATAGTTATACATTAGGGTATCAATTTGGTAGATCTAGAATAAGCTACCGGAGAGAAATCGAAAAAAACCGATTCTTTACTCCGATGGAGTCGTTGTAAAAAGCGATTTATGTAATTTACTCCGCAATTATTCCCTCGCTTTGTTTCAATAATGCATCGCAATTATAACTTAAGCTATACATGACAGGTATATTATTTTGATGTAACAACTTACTGCGAGGCATTTGGAAACAAAATTGAAATGCAGGCATCGCATCGAAAGTGATCAGTTCGCGGAACATCATCAATGATTCGGGGATAATTTATCGTACGTACGCCGCGGACATCGAGCCTCGTCTATTTTTCGTGGGCTCAACACCGGACAAAAAAAATAGCCCTAACACCGATCAATTATCTCCCATTATTTCAAACCGATCGAAAAACGACATTGACTCGAATTGCGGGGTCAACTTAACCCGACGCTCGTGAACGGTAATTACCGATGGACTCAGCCCGGAATTGATTTATTTTTCTTTAGATGATTTCCCTACAGCTAACGAGAAACACTATTTCGCGGAATTGGAACGGGACCCATCCTCTTCGGGAAAAATGGAATCGGATTAGAAAGCGCGACGAAATCCGGTGCGGCAAATCGATTTCGTACTCTGGTTAAACTGAAAGAAATCCTCGCCAAAAACCTTTGGATACTCTCCGAAAACTCCCGAAAGCCGCCGTGGATGTAGGCAACAAGCGGTGCTTATGCGCTGTGCTGGAGCCGTAACCCATTCGCCCGAAGGGGCTTTTCCCTCACACAAAAGACGCGATCGAAGCGGTTTCTCAATCAATTTAGAGGGCTCTTCGCATTTGAATTATTCGCGGAAACGTCCGACAAATTAACCTCGCGAAATCCTGTTACCGTTCGGAGAGTCTTTCGACGAGCGAAGCGCGAGACGTCCAGGCCGACGGAAAACGTTTGCCAAGTAAACGGATTCGTCGTTGATTCGAAGGGATTTGCTCTTTTAAATTTCCTAAACGTACGTTGTTAACAGAATGAATTCAGAATTTCACGATAAGTATCTTATCAATAGGTAGCAATTTAACCCTGTAGTGGTCGCGCTGTGGCACAAAGTGTGACACAGTCTGTTTTTTCGCTCGTATATAGAAAGAGGCGAGAATTTTAATGTTACCTCTTCAATTATACCTACTTTGTATCAATACCAACACTCTGTGGGCGGGAAGATCCACTCTAGTTTGAAAGAAAAAATATAGCAGGTGAAACTGTGTGAGTATAGCATTGTTGCACTCCGTACATCGCGAGACTTGTCGTGCAAGTATTTGTTACTAATGATTTGTGTTCATTTCGATTTTTTTCCTAAATATGATGTTTTTTTTATTTAGCGTTGCATTATCACGTGCCCATCCAATTTATTCCACTGAAACGGGATAACCCGGGCATCGTTCCACTATGTTCACTCCGAGCCTGCTTATGTATACATTTTATTCAGCAAAAATTTTCACTCGTATTCTGTTTTATCATTCTTTGTTTATTATTATTTTGACACTTTTTCAAGAATGTGTAACTTTTTGGGGAAAACAAAGGCATTGCTCAGAGGAGAATTTCGCGAGGATACTTGATTTTCAAAAACCATTGTGAAATTAAAAGCGTTTGTAAAAGATGCTTAGAACTGCAAGAACAATCACGATAACGTTTAACTTGGTTTTTTAAAATATTTATAAAATATATATCTTTTTATATTATAAAACAATAGCCAAACTATTTTTAGGAAAAGTACCTCTTTGGACAACATGTAACATTCCATTGTTTTTCAGTGATCAATATGTTTTACATGTATTTTGAATGACTACTCAACGGTGTTTAATAAAAGAAATTGTATTATAGTAAGTCTTTATGATTACCTTAATCGAATTTAGTAATAACAAGGCGTTGTCCTTTTTATGACAAATGTTGCACTTTATACCATGCGCGACCGCTGGTGTTTCACAATTGGGCGCGACCGCTCGAGGGTCAAGAGGAAACAAGCAATAATGGACAAAATGACTCGTAATCCAATAAGGAAGCCTTAATTTAGTGGAATTCCGTATTTAAGTATCGCCAAAAAATAACTAAGAAAAAATTTAAGTTTGGTTTTAAAAAAATACGTTTTCTTGAGACGGTAATGTGGAAATTTTACGGTAATTTTTTGCGCGTTAACCATATTTGCACTTCATTACTCAATTACACGCTCGATCAATTTTCATTTATAAGGGAGGGATATTTGGAAAACCCTTATAAAGCCCAGTAACTCATCAATTATCTTACGATTATTTATTAACCGAATTTCAATTGCGTAGGTGTTTCACCTCTCCGCGATTCAACGGGTGACCGCAGGAATATACTCGAATAACAAAGTCCACACGACTTTGTGGAAAGATTCCATTTAAATAAAAAAGAAACTTGTAATTTTCCACTAAAATACTGGAAATTTACAAGTCTCTTTTTTCATTTAAATATACACGAATATTAATGTGCTGGACCCAAAAGTACGCCTTTTATAGATATTTACCCCGTCTAATAAATACCGATGAAAAAAGTAACCGAACGAGATAAAATACATATATGTATATAATGTGCTGACAGATAATATACGATGACCTACTCCGGTAAATTCATAATATAAGTGACGCAAGCGCCAAATAGAAGATATTTTAAAGAATTATCTGCTTTCTATTTCATCATTTACCCGAGAATGATTAAAATTAAGAATAACTCGAAAAACCTACATCCCAGAAATTCCAAACAAATTAATTTCGTAAAAAAGAGAGGAAGAAAGAATCGAAAACTATAATTAAAAACGCGACAATTCGATACTCGCTTAAACCCGCGTTATTTTGCCCTTTTTCGCTCGTTAAAATCCGGTCAGAGATCCTCGAAAATTAAAAAATAAAAGACGAACCCGTCGCGTCGCGACCAACATTAAAAGGTGAGTGGGGAGAGAACATAATTAATTTTTCGAGGCGAAGACGTTAAAAGCGAGAGATAAACCAAAAACAAGGTAGGAAACTAGCGCCTCCACTAATCAGAAAAGGGAACAAAAAAATAAATCCTTCCGTAAATACAGGATGGGGACGTCAAAAGAACATTTCCCTTTACCCTTACCCCTCACCCCCTTCACCCTCCTCTTTTGGACACATCCTCCTGATTCATCAGATCCCTGCCGCATCTTTTCACCTTTTTTTTACTCGACACCAAAGCTGCTGAATCTCATTTCTTTTGCAGCGCTGCATGAGAGAGAGAGAAAGAAAGAAATAAAAATGGGGGGAAGAACGAGGAAGCAAGATAGGATAGGAAAAAAACAAAACGCGAAAAGAAATGACCGCGATTCGAGCTTAAGGGAAAATAACCTACTTGCGCCCTGAGCCGTGAGAGAGTACGCTCGCATTTTTGTCGCCGTGTACATTTTTTAAAACATTTCATACCCGTAGTCCTGGGGAGTAAGAACTCATTCCTTCTCCCGGATTCGGCGCAAGGAGAATGACTGAACTGAATGTCCACGGAGATGAAGGGTAGGGGGAGGAACGAGAGGAGGGGGCGAAGTAGGGGAGGGGAGGAAGGAGGGAAGGACGGAAGGAAGGAGAGGAAGAAGGGGAGGAAGGAGGGGAGGAAGGAGGGGAGGAAGGAGGGGAGGAAGGAGGGTAGGAAGGAGGGGAGGAAGGAGGGAAGGATGGAAGGAAGGAGGGAAGGAGGGTAGGAAGGAAGGAAGGAGGAGAGGAAGGAGGGAAGGAGGGGGAGGAAGGAGGGAAGGAGGGGAGGAAGGAGGGAAGGAGAGGAAGAAGGGGAGGAAGGAGGGGAGGAAGGAAGGAGTGAAGGAGGGGAGGAAGGAGGGAGGGAGTGCCGAAGAAAACGAGGATGATCGAAGGAAACCCTTCCTAAGCCATTCCCTTACACACCAAACTCTCCCCTCCATTTCGAAACTGAAAATATTTCAATGGAAGCGAGATTTCGTAGCAGAAATACCACCACCTTCCGTAATTGATCCGGAATTTCTCTCTCTCTTCACTCGTCCTTTCAACTCTTTGCCTCGATTTTGTTTTTTCGAAGGCTCGATTGACTGAGGAAAGGAATTCCAGTGGGTTCGACATCGGTGGAAAAAAATGCTGTTTTTTTCTTTCTTTCTTAAGTCACACATTTGGTGTGGAATTATTGTGCCGCCCATTGAATAATGAAAACTTGTAGCGAGAAAAATCACCTCTCGAACTTCTACGGGCACGGACGATTGCTTATAAGGAAAAAAATCAAAATAACTACGCAATTATTGTTAAAAGTGCTTTAAGACTTTTAATATAAGCGTGGATAAAAAATTATCAAGAGCTTGAAAATGTTATGATTAAAAGATTATTATATTTAACATTTTTTGTTTCTAATGATAAAGAAGTCGGAGGATAACTCTATGAGTCAACACCATAGCTGTAGTTGTCTCTATTTCTCATAAAACAAAATTTGAACAAGATTGAACCTTTTATAAAATTCGTTAATTTTTTACTTTCTCCATATAGGTAGTATACGGGAAAGTATTCTTTTCATGAAAAAATCGAATTCGAGATTTAAACGTAAATACACGTTTTGAGGTCCCCTGAACACGTCTTGACCATTTTCTCGATGATGTCTAACTCAAAAACTGTTAATCAGATCAACGCAAAATTTTATTTATGAAATTTTTCTTAAAGGAAAAAGAGTTTATTAGTTTTTAGTAAAATCGGTCAAACAGAAGTAGGTGTTTACTCTTGTCACATCCGTTGTTTTGAAATATTTGCTTTAATATTTGATGAATGTAAAAAAGTATAGAAATAAAAAGTTGTAGAAAATTTAATTTTCTACGAGCTTTGTTTGAAACATTTCCCCATATAATGCATTGTTTAAGAGATATTTCAAAACTAATTTTTTAGTTGCCACCACAAAAACACCTATCGGCGACTATTGTAAACAATTTCCGCTTAGTTATGTCTTAGTAACGTTCCTTTTTATTAGGCGTTCTTTACCAGCGGTAATAACGGAGCGCCTTATGGGCACGTCTGGTCCGTCTGTCGTAACTTTCATTTCCTAAACCGCTGGACAGATTTTTATTTAATTAAGTATGAGTGATCTTTATTACAAGTTATCGCCCAACTGAATCTGTCAATTACAACTTCCACTTTACATAATTACTTTAATAAAAGTATACTCGTATCTCGTGAAATGGTATCCGTCAAGCAACAATGGAATTTCAAACATTTATCTCCCTAGCTCTTATATGATCCGTAAGGTATAGATTTAAAAACTTATTCAGATAGAGAACAACATTTACTACAAGATGGTTTAAAGGTCACATAATTACAACTTACAGATTTGGATATAAAAATTCGAGAATATCCCGAGCAAAACATTGCATATTTTGTTTACATCGATCGCTAAGACGGGTCTCTCAGCAAACAACAATTAAAAATCCATATATTTCTCTCCCAATCTCTTATATGACCTGCGAGGTATAAATAAAAAAATATTCGGATAGAGAGCAACATTTTCTATAAGATGGTCTAGAGACCACATAATTACAATTTAAAGTTTTGGAGATAAAAATTAGAGAAAATCTCGAGCAAAACATTGCATATTTTGTTTACATCGATCGCGAAGACGGTTCTCTCAGCAAACAACAATTAAAAATCTATATATTTCTCTCTCATTCTCTTATATTATCTGTCAGGTATAGATTAAAATATATATTTGAATAGAGATCAACATTTACTCCATGATAGTCCCCAATACTATAGTTTCGGGGATAAAAATTCGAGAATCATATAATTTTTCGATACCGTTTCATACGTAATTCCCATTAAGAACGCCTTTGAAATCTCTGTATTTCATTTATGCAATATACTTTTACATCTTGTGTTTTAAATTGTTGGAGCTCCCTGGAAATATCCAATATAAGAAGACTACGGTTTGAGTTTATTTCTGTTCTTTGTAAAGTTTTTTAAAATTTTCTGACAGCTCCTTAAAATATGTATTATCATTTATCTTTTTTATGAAAATTCTTCCTAGACATTAAGACGCCAGTCAATATGTACAAAATCGGCCATGGCGTAGTACTTCTGAATATTTCAATTTTATCATTTTCTGTAAAATAACTGATGTTCCTTCCATAAATAAAATGGTTCGAAAATTATTTACTCCAAGTTTCGACCAAATTTGAAGACAAATATAAAAAATAAACATTTTGCACTGGCCTGGGACACATAATCGGCCACCCGATCTCTTTACGTAACACTGCGGCAGATTATTTGAAAATGTTCCAAATTCTATATTCAAGAGACTACTTTGTTCCAGTTCCTCTTGAAAAGAGACTCAAAGATACAAAGAACATTTGCTGAAGTTAGAAAGAAATGTGGATCTAGGTTTTCCGGATATCAAGATAAGGTTAAATTTTAGCAAGGAAACGACTGCACTTAACACTACAGCATCAATTCAAAATGTTTTAACTGTCTTGCTTTATTATTTTTATAACTCAACAAATGTTGCAAGTAAGGCCAGGCTATAAAGTTAAAAAATTGTCTCCTTTATCTTTGCACAACTAAGATGTACAATTTCATCTACCTTATGAATCGCCGAAAACTACAATACTATAAGAGTGACAAAGTAATATTTACAATTACACCGACAAAGATAAAAGTTTCGCCTTCTTCATTCTGGAGTCGTCCGAAAAAATAAAATGGAACTTTTCTGAGGGATTTTTAGGAAGGCCTTCACAACTTGCGTTCACGAGGCTAACGAGGTCCCCAACGTACATGTCCCACCACGATACCCTTAACTTATCCCCAACAAGCGTAAATTTCCCTAGTTACAACTTATAAATCATGTTTTTACAACCCTTGCCTTAAAGAGGGCTACATACTGAGGAAAAGGCTCCATTACTTTGCATTCAGCCTGACCCATTCTTCTATCCTCCATTTAGTAATTAATGTTTGCCCCAATTCGTCTTTTGTCTAGCTGGTCATACCTTACATGCTTACATCATATATAAGTTCATAATTTAATAATTTCCGTTGCCATGATTAAATAGATCCAAACGATGCGTTCATTTCGACGGATTATTCGGTTGTGCATATAGCTCTACCATCATAAATGTAACTCATGGGAGATTTTTCTATTCCGACTGAAAAAAAAACATTTCTAAACTTAAAAGAAGGAGGTTAAGTTTTACCGGACATTTCTGTCCCGGAACGGATGAGTGGACGAGACAAAGAAAGACGCGGAGAGAAAGAAATACAACAGACGAAACGCGAAAATAAAAAGGTCGAAATAAAGTGTGATGAATCGCGCGTCTTCTCTCGCTACCACACCACGTACGTGTCAAAAAGACCAAATAAAAAAGCAAGAGAGCGAAAGAAAAGCAAGCGTGATGGTGTGCGAGATAGTCGCGGTACTTAATTTTTCGAAACAAAAGCAAAAAAGAACAAAAAGTGTAATTCACCACCTGCTAAATTCTTCCTATCCGCAAGGCAAAATAAGACATCCCTACGTCCTGCGAAGAGGATGGCGAGAGACATGGCAACGTCGCTCACTATCGCGGTCTGACAGAGGCGGCAACGTCGCATCACACTCGGTTGATGAGTTGTCGCGAGAATAGGGAATGAAGCAGAGAGAGAGAGAGAGAGAGCGGGAGGCGAAAAGGAAGAGAAATAGGCCGAGAGTGAGAGATGTGAGAAAAGTTGGAGAGGGGAAATGAGGGAGTGAGCGAGGGACGGGAGGAGGGAGGGAAAGGATTTGGAGACTGCCTAGAGGAGATCAGAAGGGAGGAGATTGAGTACCTGGTGAGATATGCAAGGCGCGGATGAGTAGTTGGGGGAAATGGAAGGAAGAGGAGTGGGGATATGAAGTATGGGAAAGGAAAATCCAGCTTTACTCGCTTGAGAACTTCATATATGGGAGATAAACCGTGGAAGCGTGCTCCGATGAAATGGTACAGAAAAGGGATTTCTGCACGGATATGAAAGTTAGTTTTAGTAAAGAAATAAGGGAATGACAAGGTTTCTTTTATCGTCTTCATCCCCGTAATTATGTAGACTAAATTATGCCTAAATCAAACCGCGATCGCAAATCCTATCAGCCACTCCTCTTCTGTTTTAAATAAGCATATATATATATATATATATATATATATATATATATATATATATATATATATATATATATCATCACCATGCGTAGGCTGTCCGTAGATAGGTCCATGATTATTCATGGTTAAACCTGGTGTCCTCTTCACATCTTGATAACTCTCTTTCCCTTTCAAATCGTCTATCAGCTATATATATAATATATATATATATATATATATATATATATATATATATATAACAGCTTACGGAAAAGGAAAGATAAAATGGATATATGGATGTCAACAAGGTGTTGGGGTGAGGAAACCCAGTGAACACTCACCAATCAGACGACTTCAGGTTGGCGAGGCCCCGGGGATGTCGAAGCGACACACGTAAAAGAACACTAAAACACAGAAACATCACAAACGTAGAAGCTTTCGGAATTATTCCTTCATCAGCTACAGAGCTTCGACATACCCGGGGCCTCGCCAACCTGAAGTCGTCTGATTGGTGAGAGTTCACTGGGTTTCCTCATCCCAACACCTTGTTGACATCCATATATATATATATATATATATATATATATATATATATTCATGGTTAAACCTGGTTCTCCATATACTCCTATTTTCTGCTGTCCTCTTCATAACTTGATAACACTCTTTCGCTTTTAAATTGTCTATCAGCTGAAACCTTTTCCTACCTCTTTCCCTTTTTCCATCTAGTGTTCCTTCTAACACGTCATTATCATACTCTCTCTCCTCAGGTAATGTCCAACCCAGTTGGCCTTCTTCTTTCTAATAGTCTGTATAATCATTCGATTCTCTCCTTCTTCGTAGCACTTCATCGTTTTTCATCCTATCTGTCCATTTATCTTCAGCATTCTCCTGCAAACCCACATTTCAAAGCTTTCCAAGTATTTGATGTCATTTTTCCTTAGCGTCCATGTTTCTGCCCCGTACACATCTATACTCCATGCATAGCATTTTATGAACTTATTACAAACATCTTCTCTTATATTCCCCGTAAGTAGCTGTTTCTTTCTTCTGAAAGCCTCTTTTGCTTTTCCTATTCTAGTCCTGTTCTCATCCGCACATTTTGCTTCTCTTGTTATGATGCTCCCAAGGTATTTATAGTCTGAAACTTGTTCTAAAGGCTTTTCTCCATTACTTAAGTTCAGATTCTCTTCTTTGCCTGGTATTCGAATGGCCTTGGATTTCTCCTGCCATTTCTTCTGCCTTTTTCTACAGCCTTCTATTAATAATCCTCGTGATGATCTTCGAAGTGTGTGGCAGAAGGCTTATCGATCTGTAGTATTTAAACTGCATTGCCTTTAGCTTCTTCTTTAGAGAGATCATTGTTACTTCTACGAAATCCCGAGGACATTCTCCCGTGTCGTAAATGTTATTGATTAAGTTTGTGATCGATTTTAGTCCTTCTGATCCCATGATTTTAAGTACCTCAGCCGGTATTCCATCGTGACCTGTGGCTTTCCCTTTCTTTAGTTCCACTATATCTATATATATATATATATATATATATATATATATATATATATATATATATATATATATATGGATGTCAACAAGGTGTTGGGATGAGGAAACCCAGTGAGCACTCACCAATCAGACGACTTCAGGTTGGCGAGGCCCCGGGGATGTCGAAGCGACACACGTAAAATAACACAAAAACACAGAAACATCACAAACGTAAAGCTTTCGGAACTACTCCTTCTTCAGCTACAGAGAGAGAACTCTGTTTCAGATTCAGATTCAGAAAAGATTGGTATCTTTCATGTTTTTGCAGTACAATTGCTAAATGCTTTAGATCGAAAAACCCATGTTTATTCCACACATTTCTCTTTTGAGAACAATAAACACAACCATCAAAAAATCTAGATCTAACTTTACAGCAAGTTAACCATTCCTATGTTTCGTAATGTGAAACAGAAATCTGTCTATTATTTTCAGATTTTGCGTCTTTATGTTTAAAAAGCAGAATTTTCATATAATCAGCATAACTTCGAGTTGAATATGTTACATTTAAAAAATTTTCAACATTGTTTGTCCTTGTATATGGTGAGCAAATATAGTGTTAAAAATAACTGAAACATTTTTAAAAACAAGTACAAAACGCAAATTTAATAAACACCGCAACACAAGAAACGAACACCTAGTAAATCAATGCCATATTCACTCGACAGCTCGCTTACTACTAACACCAAATTCCTTTATATGTGCTACTGACACACCGCACGCCATTAAGGCCGCTATCCACAACGAATTAGCCAAGTACTACTCCACTGCGCAGCTGTTCTGCTCAAGGCTTCTCAGAGCTAGAGAGCGTGCGTTAGCCCAGGTCGCACGCTTGAAGTCTCTTCCAGTGAAACTTTTTTCCGTGAGAGACGCTGATGAATCATAGAACGCTCTCCTTGCTGGTATCTACGTCGCATAACCGAAATATCTCTACCCTGAACTGCTGCTCTGCTCAAACCTAGGAGGTGTGCGTAGCGCATATCGCAGGTTTTAAGGATTTTCCAGTGATAGTATTTTCGGGCGTGTGGGATTAAATTGAAAAGTAAATGATCTAATACATGATGATTCATTGGGTGTGCACCTAGCACACCTTGAATATACGCCCCTGATATACATCCTCTCCCCCTCCTTCTTTCCCTCTCTCTCTCTCTCTGTCGCTGAGGGAGAGCTTAAGTCCGGAAAGCCATGTTTTTGTTTTTACTTGTGTCTTTGTCACCCTAAGTAGCTCGTCAACTTGGTAAGTGTTCACAGGGCTTCCTTCAACACCTTGTTGCCACCGTCATCATTACCTACCTTTTCCGTAAGATATGTGTGTGTGTGTTGACGTATTACATGTTTAATATATCACGGTAACGAAAAAACACTAGTTTCACCAAGGTATTTCCGCAAGTTGTGTCCCGTGTATCTTAACGTCAAATCGTATCTTGATTTGTTTATACTGAATGTAGTAAGTTAATCAATAGCGTTTAACGTTATGATTTTGGAGAATTACTCCCGCTTAAAATTCTAGTGCATATCCAGAAACGAAATCATGGATGTACTTCCATCGTTATATCAAAATTATTATTATTAATTATAAAAAAAGCATTTAGAATTTTTTACAAGTGAAGTTAATCTCCAACGAGATCTTATGCTCTATATTTTATTAATTATCTCGCATACAAATGATAGGATTAAAACCCGGGACTATATTATTTGGGGGCACGCTACACAACCCTCAGTTGACGACAACCGAAATTCATTGTTCATAAAACGTCTAAAATTTTAGTAATATTGTTCATTCCTTTTATTTTAATGTTACTTAAAGTTACTTAAACTATACAAATCTGAAATATGTGAGAAGAAACTCAAAAATAAATGCCTTGCCCATTTCCATACCGAAATAACTGAATTCATTTTTCTCGTATAATGTGCTCATCATTTTTTCTCAAGGTACGATGCTGCAACCTTTTCATAAACATAAGAACGCTCTAAAATTATAATGAATATACATTTATGATAAAACATGCAACATTCTTATAGAGATAATAATTGTCAAATATCTGAAAACTCTATAATAACCAAGCGCAACATCTGTTGACGGAATCGTCAACTATATTTTATAACGTTAAAAAAACGAAAATTGATAGAATGATATGATCCGAATTATTATGCCTGTTTAAAAAAACGAGTTTTTAGTGATGAAACTCATCCGAAAGCTTTTAAAGGCAAAATATACCTTTTTAAAATTCCACGGCGATTTCGCTAATTTGTCTACGGATCTGATACCAGAAACCCGTCATGAAATCGAGAGTTTCCGTTCTCGAGTCCATACAGGTAGAAACTCTCACGTATCCACGTATCAATTTCCCTCCTTCCCCGTCTCCTGTCAGGCGTGAAACAAAAATGGAGGGATTACGACACGGCGCGTGAACACGCTCGTACTACATCGTTTCTACATAATGAGAATCTCCGACAAAAATATATAACGATGGAATTTTGATTTCATTATAGAGAATCGATGGGGGTGGGAGGAATGCGTAAGGGTGCGTAAAACGACGGAATACATGTATCGCTCAGGGACATCGTTGCATAAGTTAATCATCGAGAAGTGGAGCGATTGGATGCGTGTATATATATATATATATATATATATATATATATATATATATATATATATATATATATATATATATACATACGACCTTTCTGAGAATCTCATCTCCAATAGCTCCTAAGGCGCCGTTTTCGCAAATCTTGCACATTTCACGTTTATTTTCCGCATGGGTTTGGGAAATATTTCGATCTAGGGAATGATCGTATGAAGGGTTTCCTCGCATTTGCAGAAACTAATAAATAGCGGCAAATGCATAAAGAAACGTGCTCTATCAGAACCGAGGACAATAAAACATTTACTCCGGAGTTCGTGTCAATAGATCCGTGTAGTATCTATCCAATAAACTTAGCCGGATTTGATTATTGCGAATTTCGTTACGTCTTAATAGGTGCATTATAAGTTTTACCAGATCTCTTCATGCAAAAAAGAGAATATTTACAGCGTTTCGTTGGTAAAGGCAAAACAATTCTTCAGAGAAATTGATAAATATACTTTTGTTACCTATCAACTTTCTTTAGAAAGCTTTAAAAAATTACATAATTATATGCATAACAGAAATAAAATTACATTATAATGAATAAAGAGATTATCTCTTTTTTAATTTCGACTCACTGGCCACCTAATTCATGACCAACGTGCAAAGAGATCAATAGAAGTGCAAATGACAGAGCATATTATTCAACCTTTTATAATGTATGGATTAAAGTGATCCAAAGATCCTATGCAGGCAGACAGACTGCTACGATAGTTCAGTGGTAGAACATTCGCTCGACAAGTGAAAAACCAGGTTTCCCGATAAAATTATAATTGCCCCGTGCCTTAATTTGTAAAATTAGTAAGAATTCCCTGCCGCCCACTGGTTTTTAAAAAACATTTATTCCACAGTGTGATTAAAGACCACACGAATAGTGAAAGGTTTAACTTTCTATATATAAGCATTGGCTCAGAATCTACTATAAAAAATTACTTGGTGGTGGGTGGATGGGACAACATCCTTGGCACTAGAGCGAACTAGCGGCAAGAAATTCAACTATTTGGTGGTAGTGGTGGTGGTATGTGGGATATAATTTGATTCGCCGAAGGCGTCCGGCATAGCCCGGGCAACGCCGGGTAACCTTGGCTAGTCTTAATATAAAAAATGTTGAAGGCACCCCATACAGCCCAACTATTTCTCCAAAATGTCTTGGGCAGCGTAATGAAAATAGATCAGAGATCACATACCTCCTAAAATTTACAAGTTCATATCTATTACCGTTTACTTGTTATTTGAATTTAAATGAAATCACAGACGGATCGACGGACAGACAGTGAAAACTTAAGCGCATTGATATCTTAATCCCTGTTTGAATACCAACAAACTTAGACATACCTACAAACATCGACGATAGATTGATTACCTTCCTCATTATTTTCTCTCAATAACACTGAGTTGAATAAAAATTACTTTACACAACGATTACAAAAGAAAAAAAATCTGCTTGGTCTAACATTTGGAGTGATCAATAAAACATTCCGCCGGCAAATCTGTATAAAATCTAAATGTCCTACATTTACGTAATGATGGGGTGCCGGTGGAGTAATGGTTAGGACGCTGGCTGCAACTCGCCTGCTGCTAAAAAAGGCAGCGGACACAAATCCTGCGCAAGTATGATTTTTTCCAAGGTTGCCCGGCCCCCTGTTTGTGGTTTGAGGAGACCGCGATAATTCAGCGTTCCGTCCTTCGGACTGGTCGTCAAGCCGTTTGCTCCCTTGGTGTTCTTCGTTAAAGTAGACTAATACCGGCACCATGTTTCTCTTCTCCATTGCTATCTTGCTATACATTGCAATACCTCTTAGATACCCATAGCGCGTAGGCAAGAGGTGAATCAGCTGGGAACATACATCAGTACGTAATGACCATATCTAGAAATAAAAGAAACCGCAGAAACCCATTAGGATGGCAGTCTCTTAAAACATTATTCGAAACAATTATATTCTAAATCACTCATTCAATGAGAGAATTCAAGTGATGTTTTTCATATTTTTTATGAGGAGGAGTTTTCGAAGGCATGAAGACGTCTTGGTGCCTTCGCATCCCTTATCATCGTTGCGCTACTTTCGTGATGTTCTGCAACCTCACATTATTACCTCTCGTAATGATCACGAAAGGGATATAAGAGAATATGAAGGAAAATGAGCCATCATCTAAAATAACACATTCGAAGAGAAAGTTTTGATATTTATCGAATATTTCACGAAAAATTAATTTTTTTCTTCATGATGAGATATTCGTATGATCTCAAGCACATTAATTTCTCCGTAAATAGAGTGACACGTAAATACATTTGAAATTTATTATTTTTTCGCTGGCAAATGATGCGCTAATTGCATCGGAGCGAGTCTGGTGTTTTTACAAACTGACAATTCCATGTATCGCGAAAGAATAATAAACATTCGCTAAAAATCAAATTAGCGTGGCTAAGTTATTGGAAATACAAAGAAAAATATAATAATTCGATCAACATATTTTATTAATAAAAAACGTTATAAACCACCTATTACGTACCGACAAGCGCAAAGTAAGTAAACATGATATTTTATTCAATAATACGCATTTTAAAAAATACTTGCCAAAGGTATCTCCAATTGCCACAATCAGGTTGCCGCTATTGGAGATAACTGCGACAAGTTTTTATTTAATTCTTGAACTTTTTTCAGCAATAAGACGAGGTCGATAGTTCACTGTTGAATGATATTTTATGTTCTTCCTTTTACTGCCATCTATCTAGCAAGGAGCCTCTCACGTTTATCGGTTATCATTAAAAGTTTTCAATGCTGTCTTTCTAACTCGAACAAGTATTTTTCACGTTTTAGATTCCTCCTGGTTGAACAAAATAATTGAAAGGGTATGTTTATCGATTTTTTTTAGATTTTTAACATAATGGCATCGTATCTCAAGAGAGCATCGCCAACAGATGTTTATATAACATAATAATTATAAATTTTAACTATTCTCGTCACCTAAAAACATTTTCAGCTGAAAAGAATCAGCCAAAAGAGAATTTAGCTTTTCGCAAATGTTTTGGTAGGTAATTGAAGAGCGCCGTAAAAAACCTTCTTAAAAGTAAACATATGGGAAACGCTTTCTGCGTTTGGGAGATAATATAATTACCGCCATTGGCGAATTGATAAAAAAATTTAAACTTTCGGGAAAAGCGAAGGAGAGAAAGGGACTAAATGAGAAAATAAATCGGATAAAAAAGATCCCTCTAAACTTGATGGCGCACCATGACCGTGCGTAACCATTTGCGTATATCGACAGCCATTTCGCAAAAGCGAGAGATACGCAAAGAGAGAGAGAGAAACGAAATGTTCCGACTCCCAAAATGCGCACTCAACGTTTATGGAATCAACCCCAAAAATATGCCGTCGCGCAAAACGAAATCAACCTTTTTTTTTCAAATAAGCAGAAAGATATCGGTCAGGTGATTTGAAAAAAAAATTATAGTACGAGGGATTGCATGGGACACTTCGATTACTTTTTACGCTTCATCTTGCGACGTGTTAAAACATGGAAGGTTAGCAAAAATTTAAGCATCCATTAACCGCCTCTTTCTCCAACAGTAATAGCAACTTAAAATATTACGCAGATTAACATGAAAAGGGATCTTTATGGGTTTAATGCATAGGCTGTGGCTATTTAAGCGTTAAGGGATTTGGGTTTTGAAATAACGGATTCATGAACCGAATCGCCTTTGACATAATGAATAGTTTAAAAATTTCGTACAACACTTGAAACGAGAAGGATATCCTTGCTAAATCAAGAGGCGGAAGCACGCTTTCTAAAAAAATTTTCGGAGTTCTGATTTGCCATCCCGTACCTTTGTAACGTAGATTTTTACTAGATATTTTCAACCGTGAAACATTCACTCCGCTACCTCCAGGACGTTTGGCTACAATAAAATTTCAAAGTTATGAATTTTCCTTATTTGAGACCATCTATTGGAAAAGCAATAAACTAGCTAGAAAATTGATTAGAGCTATCTAATTTAAAAATAATTTTCCAAATATCTCTAAAAACGAAAAAGATTGATTGTCCACAAACAGACTGATAGAGTGATCACATTAGCACGTTTTTGTTTTTAGGTTAACGTGCTAAAAACGACAGTATTGGGCACAGGAGCACCTTAAATTTGCGAATTCATCAAACTCTTTAATTTGTAAATACTTTTCACACATATAGATGGCCTTCCTATAACACGGTTTGTAATAACCCAGATGCGTTACAACACGGAATAAGATCTTCTTTAAAGCCGTGTGATCTGAATTGTGAGTACAGATTGAGGAAGAGACATGTGCGGGGGCCCAGAGTGATTTGTTTATAAGCTTAGAACTTAGAAACAATATTCTATTTGCACGTATTACATGTGAATCAAAGCGAAGTTTGGAAATTCTGGGTCTGGATGGGTCTGCCAGAAGGGAGAGGGAACACAACCCATCTTTTACCATGTTAAGCCAGATTCGCAAGACGCAGTTTTACATTACATCTACATCTACAGTTTACCCTGCAAGCCACCGCAAGGGTGTGTGGCATTACGCGGGATGCTTTTTCATAACACATTCTCCGCGTAACAGGAGAGCCGGGTGTGTTTGGTTAAGTATAAACAAACATCAATTGAGTCATTTCTAATCTCGGCATCCGTTAAAGCAGTACGAAAGGACTCTGAAGAGAAAAATCAGATGGAAAGGTATACTCCATAAATGGAATACACAGAGATATCAAAGGCGATCTTTATGGGAAATACGTATAAAATGATATCAAATAATTGAACGGTTCTTGAATTTTTATCTCCGAAACTATAAGTCGTAATTATGTGATCCTACAAACGTTTTTGAGTTAATTATTCCAATTATTCCAATAAACATTTTAAGTGATATTCCACAGATCATATAAGAGTTAAAGAGAGAAAAATATGGATTTTTAAATATAGTTTCCCTATGAAAATATCCCTCCCTAAGGACTGCATAACCTTACAGAGGTGGGAGGGTTTGTGTACTCTTACGAACTAAAGAGCTATGCCGGCGGGAGATAATTCTCCTGGTAGGACCATCCAAGCCGGAAAGGTCTGAGGGGAAGAGTCAGACTAAGAAGCAGTCTTGGGGGTTTTACATCCCCCTGTGCAAGGGCAGCAGCTTGCACAGTACCTCTGTAGGTGGTGATCATGTGGATCTGAACAGCTACAGATGGGTAATCACTCTGTGAAACTGCGATGAGGAAAGCAAGGGGAAACTACCTCATTATATTTCCCATGATAGGCTGAAAAGCTGAAAATACCTCTATGGATCTTTCTGGGGTAAAATATTCCGGAGGTAAAATAGTCCCCCAATCGGATCTCCGGGTGGGGACTACCCTAGGGGATGCACAGAGGAAATGTAAGATTAATAGGAAAGCAAGTAGTGAGAAATTAAAAATAGGCACATGGAATGTTAGGACTATGAATTCAGGGGGTAAACTAGAGAACTTAAAAAGGGAAATGAGAAGGAATAATGTAAGTATAGTAGGTCTTGGTGAAGTCCGGTGGGAAGGAGAAAGCGAGATAAATTCAGACGAATTTAAAATTATTTACTCGGGAGGGGAGAAAAAGGAAAGGGGAGTGGGGATTATAATGAGAAAAGAGATAGCTGAAAGAATTAGTAAGGTAGTGACAGTTAATGACAGATTAATAGCCGTAAAACTCCAGATGGAGCCAGTGGATATGCTTATAATTCAAGTGTATATGCCAACAACTAATGCTGGCGACGACGAAGTAGATGAAATCTATGAACAGATTATGGAGATATTGGAGGATGAGGGAAATGGAAGGATCACCACCATAGTAATGGGAGATTGGAACAGTGTAGTCGGAGAGGGACAGGAAGATAACATAGTGGGAAAATATGGACTAGGGAAGAGAAATGAAAGAGGGGATAAACTTGTGGAATTCTGCCATAGAAATAGACTAATTGTAACTAATACATGGTTTAAGCATCACCAGCGAAGACTTTACACATGGAGAAGCCCAGGAGACCAGAGACGATACCAGATAGATTACATACTAGTCAATGAAAGATTTAGAAATAGCATTAAAAATGTGAAAACACTACCAGGGGCAGATATGGATTCTGACCACAACCTATTGGTGGCAAATATACAATGTAGACTGAAGAGCGTTAGGAGAAACATAAGAGTTAACAAGAAATGGAACTTAGAGGAACTCCTTAAAAACAAGGAGGCTATCATGACTGAGCTGGAGGAAAGGTTGGGGGAGAGAGCTGAAGAAAATAGGAAGAATGTAGATGAGGAGTGGAGATACATCCATAGCAACATTAAAGATGTAATGGAAAAGAAGGTAGGAAAGATAACGGGTGAAAGAAACAAAAAACCCTGGATCACAGCAGCCATGCTGCAAAAAATGGAAGAGCGGAGAAAGTGGAAGAACATAAACACTGAAGAAGGCCAAAGAAAGTACAAGGAGTTAAATAATGCTTTAAGAAGGGAAACAGATAAAGCAAGAGAACAGTGGATAAATGAAAAATGCGAGGAGATTGTCGAATGTGAAAGAATTTGTAGAACAGACCTCATGTATAGCAAAGCAAGGGAACTATTCAAGAAAAAAGCAAGAAAGATAGGACGTAAAGGAATCATGAACAAAAGTGGTAAAATAGTATCGGAGCCAGACAATGTAAAGAATGTCTGGAAAGAATACATTGAGGTTCTGTATGACAAAGAAGGAAAGCCAAGAAATATTGAATTAAATGAAGAAGAGGATGTGGAAGAAGATCAGCTAGGACCAAGTATTCTCGAGTCTGAAGTTAAAAGAGCAATTGATGACATGAAAAGAAGGAAGGCTGTTGGGAGTGATGATATACCCGTGGACGTTCTCAAGGTTTTAGGGTCTAAAGCAGTTAAGCAACTCACAAAATTTTTTAACCAAGTATATGATACTGGCATATGGCCTGAAGATTTTTTAGATGTTGTGATGGTACCACTGGAGAAAAAGAACAATGCAAAATGTTGTAAGGATTACAGAACTATTAGTTTAATTTCTCATACAGCTAAAGTTCTAACCAGAATAATAACCAAAAGAATTGAATGTAAAATAGAAAAGGAGCTGCAAGATAATCAGTTTGGTTTTAGAAGAGGAAGGGGGACTAGAGATGCTATAGGATGTATGAGGATGATGACAGAAAGAGCGCTAGAAGTCAATAAAGGTATGTATTTTTGTTTAGTAGATTGGGAGAAAGCTTTTGACCGAGTGAAATGGGATAAAATGCTGGGTATTTTAAACAAAATAGGAATAGATTGGAAAGATAAAAGACTGCTTAAAAACCTTTACTTTGATCAAAAGATTAGAGTCAGGGTTGAAGGAGAAGAAACAGAAAGTACTTCAATAGGCAGGGGAGTGAGGCAGGGTTGTCCTATTTCACCAGCGATATTTAATATTTATGCAGAAACAATAACAGAAGAAGCGTTGATGGAAGAGAAAGGATTTAAGATAGGAGGTGAAAGTATTACCACCATTAAATACGCAGATGATCAGGGCTTAATAGCAGAAGGCGAGAAAGAGCTTCAGAGGATGACAGACAGACTAGTGGAGGTTGGTTAACAATATGGAATGAAGATCAATACAGAAAAAACAAAAGTCATGGTGGTTTCAAAGGAACATAAAGAATTAAATATAATGGTAAATGGCCAAAAATTGGAACAAGTAAGTAGTTTCAAATATCTCGGCAGTATTTTAGCACAGGATGGAAGTAGTACACAGGACATCAGAAGTAGGATTGCAATGGCAAAAGCAGCATTTAACAAGAAGAAGGAGCTTCTCACAAGCAAGAAAATAAATTTAGAAACAAGGAAGAAATTAGCAAAATGCTACATATGGAGCATAGCTCTTTATGGTGCAGAGACGTGGACGGTAAGGAGAAAGGAGGAAAAATATTTAGAAAGTTTTGAGATGTGGGTATGGAGAAGAATGATGAAAGTGAAATGGACAGAGAGGAAGAGAAACGAAGAGGTATTAGAAATGGTGGGAGAAGAAAGGACGCTAATAAAAACAATCAGGAAAAGAAAAGCAAATTGGATAGGGCACATATTGAGAAGACAGTGTTTACAAAGGACGATCTTAGAAGGAAAAATTAGTGGAAGAAGAGGAAGAGGGAGAAAAAGAATAGGAATATTAGATAATATAAAGCAGGGATATAATACTTATAGAGGTATAAAAGAGGCTTCTAGGGAAAGAGAGAAATGGAGGCAGCGATTCAGTTAAAACCTGTCTTCGGACAGAAGCATGATGATGATGATGAAAATATCGCAGCGATCAATGTAAACAAAATATGTGATTGTCCTTTATAAAACACAAATAGGATTTTTCCACAATATATTGTGGAAAAGTACTATTTGCGTTTTATTGTGGACAATATTGATCACTTCCAAATAGTCACGCCTGAGGAAGTTAGATAAAATATGTGATGTTACGCTTCGGATATTCTCGAATTTTTATTCCGAAACTATAACTCGCGGACTTTTTGTGGTTAATATTGTCCTCTATCCGAATAAATTCTTAATCTATAACTTACAGATCATATAAGAGCTAGGGAGAGAAAAATAGAATATTTAATTGTTGCTTGACGGATGCCATTTAACGAGATGCGAATTAAGTTTACTTAAGTGCTTATATAAAGTGGAAGTTCTAATTGACGGATGCAGTTCAAAATCACAGCTGGGCGACACATTTTAATAAGGATAGGAGATGAAAGTTGCCACAGACGGACGGATGGACGAGATGTGCTCATAAGGAGTTTTTTTACTATTGCTTCGCTGGTAAAGAACACCTAAAAACGTAGGGTAGTGGTTTCCAACCTCGATGCATCTTTGACCCCCTCTTACGCCATCCAACCTTTCCGCGAACTCCTATTATGGCTGGCGACTTTATCGCGACCTCCTTAACCCCATCTACCAATAAATATAAAATGAGATTGGAATATTTAGAAAAATCAGTTATCAATATTAACAATGAAATAACATTATAAAATCTAAACAAAAAAACTGAAAATATTACACATACACAAAGAGTTCCGTCTTCACGACCCTCATGAAAACTTTTCCTTACCCCCTACGGGTTCGCAACACCAAGGAAGGGAACCGCTGACGCAGGGAATGAAAGGCGGAGATTTAAAGAAACAATAGAAAAACGCCAAGGAGGCGCCGATGTTGTGGGGAAGGTGACAAGCAACGGGGGAGGAAATTAAAAAAAAAGAAGCTAAGAGAAAAATAAGGCATTAAAAAAGAAAATAATGCCATAATAGCTTCGGAGGAATGGAAGAAAAGAAGGAAAAAAACGCGAAAAAGTTTACCACCAGCGGGAGACAAAAGCATCATGGTCGATGGTCCTAAATGGAAATAAGATGAAGTCGGCCGGCGAAGGAAGAATGTTCGAGAGAGAGAGTCCGGATAGGAAGATGAGGAGGAGGGGGGGGGGACGTTGTTCAGGAGAGCAAAAAAACAAACAAAGGAAGAAAGAAAGGAGAGAGAACGAGAGAAATATTCCGGAAAAAAGAGAGAAAATTCTCGAAGATGATGGAAAGGCATTAAGGGGGAAACGGTGGTGCCGCGAGAAGTGTGGTGGAGGGAACGGAAAGTTTGCGAGAGGGCGGCGGAATCAAATAAAAGAACGTAGATGAAAGCGTAAGGTAAAGGTGTTGGAGGATCCATTTCTCGTCTGGTGGAGTAGAATGCCGAAGTAGAATATTCGTTTGTGGCGTAGATCAAGGAGTGCTTTATGTCAGCAATTGGGTTTTTCTCTCGCCGTTCTCCCCAACTTTCCTTGACCCTCTTCATCTTCTTTTGCCTGCCAGTGTACCTACTTTCTTTGGCCGTTCTTTTTACCATTCCTTCTCTAATTTCCATGGTTTCATTTTTCTCTTCTTCCTATTACTTTTCACCCCATTTTGCGTTTCGTTATTGGAGGGACAATCCCTTGATTGTATAAGCATTCCACGCTTAACGACGCATCGCTCAACAAAACTTTGCTTATCTGAATCTCGCTTAACGACGCTTCGTTTAACAACACACCGCCTGACTCTCTATAGTTACTGCGGAAATCTTAAAAATTGCCAAAATTCGCTTTGCGATATCCCTCACCTCATAATAACGACGCTATAAAAAATTATAAACTTAAACCTAACATATTTGCACAAGAGTTGATGGGAATCGGCGCTCGTTTAACGACATTCACTTCAACGACTTGTTTTCGAGGAACCGAACATGTCGTTTAAGCGAATAATGCCTGTATAAGCAGGTCACTGATAGTCACTGATTTCATCGTTCTGCCTCCCTAACGCGTAGGGTAATGAGGAGCAGGGGATAGAGGGGTGGGAATTGCGCGCACAACCTATTTAGAAGAGTGATGGGGGGGTGCTAAAGTTGGGGAGGGAGTGGAGAAGTGAGGTCTTGTTTTGGTGTTTATGTGCTGTTTAATGTATAGCATACACGTTTCCGATATGAAAAGGGAATAACAATTCCGATGGAAAAGAAACAAATAAAATATATTGTCTTTCAAATAACTAAAGAAAGCAGTCTACCAAGAATATCTGAAAAGTTGAGGACAACGGAAGGAGGTATGGGACTGATGATTTATTTTAACAGTAACACGGGCCTCGAATGAGATCATTATAGGAGAAAATCTACCTACGGACTAATTAGCAATGCCTGTTAAATGCGGAAAGAATGCCAAACTTGCTGTCCATTCATGCCGAATGTCTTCTTTCCTCATTCATCTATTGAAAAATGTGTTACGGCAAACCGTTTAGGAACGCTTGCATTAGCATATTTCATATTAAAGCTTCCAGAAGCAAACCCTTAATTGGCAGAGAAACGAATGTGATACGAAAAAGGTTGAAAAAGGGAGTAGATAAAAATTTCTACCTGAAATATATGCCGAAAGGAAGTGTTTTAGGAGAGTACACGGGCAGTGGACAAATTTTCCTCGCAGAGTGTCACGGGGTTGACGCACGTAGCGTGTAGTGGCGGAGCTCCAAATTATTCCTTAAATTAAGACCTGCCATGATTTAGTCCAAAATACAGCAAATATTGAAATCAGCTGTATATTACCTTTTGGCTCCTTGGAAGTTAAAAACATGAACTTCGAAACCGAAGTGAGAAATTGGTGAATTTTATGAAAGACTTCAGAAAATCAAATTCAAGATAAAAGTAAGCTTTTCTATATTCCAAAATGTCACGAACTGACATCTTTTCGTATGCATGCGGCCGCCTTTAAGTGAGCTAAAATGAAAAATATATGATAGCCAAAACTCGTGAGGATTATTTCAGCAACGTTCCTTTTTATGGAAGTGCATGAAAAGAAGGCGTGAATAAAAAGAAGGCGACGTGATCTGAACCAGAGTCGAAAAAAGGTATTTTTTTGATGTCGGTGTCCTATTTGACGCGAGAAGGAACTCTGCCGTACACCAATGCGTCTACTCTTATTATACATACTATTAAAAAAATGTCACGAACTGACATCTTTTCGTATGCATGCGGCCGCCTTTAAGTGAGCTAAAATGAAAAATATATGATAGCCAAAACTCGTGAGAATTATTTCAGCAACATTCCTTTTTATGGAAGTGCATGAAAAGAAGGCGTGAATAAAAAGAAGGCGACGTGATCTGAACCAGAGTCGAAAAAAGGTATTTTTTTGATGTCGGTGTCCTATTTGACGCGAGAAGGAACTCTGCCGTACACCAATGCGTCTACTCTTATACATACTATTAAAAAAAGGCTAATTCTCTTGGTCACTTGGTCATTATGTTCATAACGCTCAATATCTCAGTTGTTTCTGCTGCCAAATTTGGTAGGATTGGATTGATCACGTACTAATCGCGAATGACATAAACAAAATTCCAAAAAGGTCCTCGGTTTCACTGCAGAGGGTGGTTTCAATTTCCCATAAGACAACACGTAAAAATCGATTTCCGTCATGAAGGCTTTTACTCTTTTGCAAATTAAAATTAGAAATAATTGACAAACAATCTTCGGACCTAAAACGTTTTAAATAAAAATAAATAACGTTTCTTATTCTTATCGTCATATTTTGTCCACGTTACAAAATCGCTCAATGTTTACGTTTAAATCATATTTATTGGAAAATTTTGAACTTATTAACGAATGTTACCTTGCAGACAGTGTCATTGTTAAACCTCGAGATTGTATTGTCGTCTCAACCCTTTTAGTATATGCGCAAGGAAAGTGTACCCTGAATGTTTTAATAGGAGAGAGAGAGATAGTGTAAGAAAGAAGGGGAGAGACAGGGGGAGAGACAGGAGGAGAGAGAGGGAGTGAGAGAGGAGAGAGAGGATGGAGAGACAGGAGGAGAGAGAGGGAGTGAGAGAGGAGAGAGAGGATGGAGAAATAGGAGGGAGATGGAGGTAGATAGAGAAAAAGGTAGAGAGAGATATGTAATGTTCATTAATAGGGGAGATTGAGAGTAGGAAATATATTTTCCAAGAGAAAGAGAGAGGGGGGAGGGAGGGAGAATGAGAGGGAGGATTGGAGAGAGGAATAGAAAACAAATGAAGAATGGAAAGAGCCTTAAATTTAATATTAATACACGCAACCAAATTTGGTAGGATTGCTACGATCATGTACCAATAGCGATTAACATACAAAATTCAAAAAAGGTCCCGGGTTCGACTCCAGAGGGTGATTTAAATCTCCCATTATACAATCAATATCTCAGCTGTTAGTTTGACTACACAGTCCGTTTTAAACGGGCTATTTCATCTAATATATATATATATATATATATATATATATATATATATATATATATATATATATATACACGAGTAGTCGGTGCTTGCATACTACAAGCGCTTAAAAAAACGCCATACACCAAGATCTAAACTCGAAAATAATCCAACGCGATCTCCAGGCGACAACACGTAAATCACGTGGAGCCTATATGTATTAAATAATAAGTTCCGAGAGTAATAGCAGTATATTTATAATTTTCCGTGAAATTAAGGCAACTATCCGTAATTTCCAAATTCTCTGGCAATCAGCTCGTGTCCAAGTTTTCGTAATTCAAGTTTCGTGACTCTGATCGCACTGCATGAGCAATAAGAGTAATCACCATTAAGACTATATCCTATTAATTAAATTTATGGAAAAATTAGGATATTTTCTGTTAAGATTATAGAATCATCATCCTTACCTTTAGCGCGTATTTGGATAAGAAATACCGAGAAATAGGTTTGAAGCCATTATATTTAACAATTGAAAAGAGTTAAAATTTCTCAAAAACCTACGAAACATAACATTAAAATACTTTTCACGTTATAACGTCACTGCTATCAGGATTGCTTCTCCTATTGTGATCCCTTATGGTCTTAGAGAAAAACAAACATATTCGCTCCTTCCTATAGTGATATCCCAAATTTAATCGTCGTGTTTGTGCTTTCAGTAGTACGTGAGAATTACAATTATCTATGATACTCTCAATCACAGTGCACGATGTAATTAGTTTTTTGTATACAGTAAAATCATACATAATATCGTAAGAAAATATTAATGATATTTTTATATGCATGGTATTGAAAATTAGAATAAGTTATCGTATATATGCTTAAAGGGAATAGACTTTATGTTCGATTAAAGAAAAATGAAAAAATACATTTCCGTAACTCGAATTTTCCATAAATCGAATAATTTTTCCTTTCCCTTGAGATTCGAGTTATAGAAGTTCCACTGTACATATACTAATGTTTAAAAATATATTTCCATAAATTGAGTTTTCTAATACTAGAATAAGTTTTGCATTCCCTTGAGATTCAAGTTATTAACGTTAATTTCAATTAAAAGCATTAAATCAGTGCAATCGTAACGTATCATATAAGATCCCTTTAAATACATAGAGGTCGTTGCCATAGTATTTAAAGATTTCCATTGTTGAAATAGGAAAAAATCACACTTTTTTCGATTTAAAGCAAATATTTACACTAATTCGGCACGTATTTGAATACTGCCTTCAAAAATTAAGAAATCCGTTATTTCAGATAGACAACTGTTATTTTCCTTTCTAGAAGTACCTCCTATACCTATATATATATATATATATATATATATATATGCCACAGTAATTGTGCGTAGTCCTGTAAATGTGTAAATTTCCTTGTAAATGCTCACAACTAACTAAATTAAATTTGAACATGAAGGAAGATTTTACTCGGTTCCACCGGGTTCGATAAGTTCGAAGTGTTTTTGGTTCCTTTTCACGTTCACTGTGTTCCCCCCTCGGGTTGGGAAGCGTTCATCATAATAAATACCAGTACAGCCGAACCCTCGATGACTTTTGTTATAAATTAACATAATTATTAAAGTGCAGCATTTCTCAGTCTTACTTATTTCCACACACACACACACACACATATATATGTACGCGTAAGACGAGGGCTTTAGTCACCTAGGCCACCAGATCCTCACCTTTTCGCTGCGATAAATGTGTATTTGAATTCACGTGGGAAGGTAGACAAGCGTTCATTATAGCAAAGACATTAAAAAGACTATTGCCATTGTTAATGCTGTAATATTTAATAGAAATCTCTTTCTTTTAATTGGTATTGATACGAGCATTCCTACGTTTTTTGAAGGGATATTTCTGCTAATAATTGTAAGTTTTTATTTATCGTATTTGTTATTGATAGTAAGTTTTAATTTATCATAAATAATTTTTGTCATTATTTACTACTTAAGATAGGTAATACTGTTGTAAAGGATGTTAATTTGAACAAATGTAAATGAAATATTTAAAGTGTTGTGTTGTAGCTTACCAATTCTTCAGATAAGTCTATTTATACAGTGTTTCATATGGATTGTTGATGTTATGTTAGGAAAAGAACAATTTATTATTTTTGTCATTTAAGTTAGGTGACTTCTGTCTGCCATTCCCTCAACTGTAAAAAGATTAAACAGCTGGTAGGTAGACACTTCTGCAAATTTTTACGCTCATGCAATCTGAAAGGTTATCATAATTATATTATAAAGTCTATTCATATTAAAATATTAGCCATATAAAAGTTGGTTATAAAAATTCATTTTTATACGTTTATTTGTTTTAATATAAGACACCACTTACGAATTTCAATGAAAGCACGAGTGAAAATAAATCACAAAACAGCGGAAACTGAAAATATCGTTGATATAAAAACAGTCATTACTAGAATTTTTGCGGTGATATAGAGTAAATGGTCAATATACCGTAATTTTCAAGCTAAATATTTATAGCATTCCGAAGTGTAATCAAAATATCACACCAAAAATATGGTAACTCGTAAAATAATCACAGGATTGGATTATAGTGCCACGAAACGACTAAGCAAAAAATATTTGCATTCCGACTATGAATTACGCTTGCAAGTAATTCTCCGGTCGCCGTAACTCGGATAAACAAATTACAAACGAATCTGTTTGTCTAAAAAATACATCAATTTGATCTTACATCAGTATTTTAGGAAATCTCAATGTCTAAACTGGATAGCTATGCTACAAAAAGTGAAGAGCTAAGTATGACATTCAAGTGATGGTAATAAAGGACTAGTTACTGTGAGTGGTTTAGTGGCTTTATCCAAAAAAGATGAGACATTTTAATAGTAGCTTCATAGAAACATTCAGGAAAATGTATCACAGGTTCACGAGAAAAGCGGTATCAAAATACTTTAAAAAATAATTTCATTATTCATTTCATCTCTCCGTTTTGTCAGAAGAGTAGGATATGTTAGCCCCCTCACCTTCCAAAAAATGTCCTTGCATTCCGAAAAAATCAGTGTTTGGTGTTTGATCTCCTACCAGCGAATCATTGGGCCATTGTTCTTCACTGTAATATCAAGAATTAGGTATACAATTTATTGAACTCATAAAAGAAAACTAGCGGAGTCGCGGCTTACACAGCGAACACGACCATGGATATGCTAAGTAATTACAATAAAATTGATTCATAGGCCTCATAGGAAAAACACGTCATAGGAATTGATTCGAGCGATAAAATACTCGCTCTTTTGAAAACGTTTGCCTTTGACGTGACGAATCCAATCATCCATCGAACGATCCATCAATTTCTGACGGTATATTATTTCAAAAAACGACACCATTTTTATAATAACAGCTTCATAGAAACATTCTGGAAAATGTATCACAGATTCACGAGAAAAGCTGTATCAATATACTTTAATGGTAATTACTTCTTGTATATATCGTATATACGTATATTATCATCATCATAGGTAGCTTGTCCGCAGACTGATCCGTTAGTATTCTTGTGAGTGTATTACTTTTTTTAATTATTTCAATAAAATTACTTTTTAAAATTATTAAAATTTACTTTTAAACACAAGCAAATGTATTTTGAAAATAAAATCGTGCTTCGTACGCTTTATTTATGTGGATACGTACCGGCCAGCAGAGGTTTTATGCATTTATTTTCCTCTAGACTAACAATAAAATGTGTGCCATTCCCATTGACGAAAACGACTCGCTCTCTTTCACTTGATTAAAAACAAACGCCAGGGGAGGTGTGGAAACATGAGCTATTGTTTCCCGATGCAACTTATACAAGTCGCACACGCGCGCTGGGTTTCACCTCCGCGACGTGGTCTCATCCAAACTTCGTGAATAAACCAGCGCGGGACGGCGTGTGGCCCGAAAATCCTTCATTATTTCGTAGGATAAAGTTTAATAAGTCGACGATGCATGCCGGATGTTTAATGCATCCGTCGAAGTGAGAAGAATATGGCAAAAAGGCATTTGCCGAGATACAGACCGTAGAGTTTTCTCACCCTGAGGCCTTCCCTGGGCGTAATCACTGCATGAGCCGTGGCGCCTTGTGTCGGCCAAGGAGAGAATATTCCTTATTCATGACGACGATGAGACGATAAAGGTAGGAAAGCAGGACGGGCGGGGCGGAGGGTGTGAGATTTTAGTTCCGCCCGCAGACGCTAGATGTAATAGCTAGGGGTGAAAGTGGATGAAGTCCTGCGCGCGTCAAGGATAAGGATGGAATGTGAATGTTTAAGGTAAAGCTTTGAGGGAAGTTATTGTTTAAAAAAACAACACCCTCGGTAAGTTTCATTAGAACGAACATTCCTCTTGCGTGAAGAGGGGAGAAAGTTCGTTTCTGTTACTGCAATCATAATCATTAACTTTCTTTACACCGCTCGCGGAAACGTACTTCTGAAGAAAATACAAGCTCCATGTAACAATGAGGAACACATGGATGTTTAAGGAACACAAAAAAATTTTTAACTTGAAGTATCTACGATGCGTTATGAATCGATCAATCGAGTCCCTGAGAATACCTGTTTAAACAAGCATATTCTCAATTAATTCAACTCTTTTTTCTGCTCTTTTACAAAAAATAGAATGGAATGGACAAGAAAAATTAATATTTTCCTGGACAAATTCGTAATACCACCTCGTTCCATTAAAATAATCATGCAAATTATAATTTCAATCTCTAAGTATTATCTTTTCTGAAATAACCGTTTTCTCTGCCTGGCAGAATCGTCTCAAGTGGAATTGGCATGTGAAAGAATCAGTATTAAAATCTATTAAATATATTGGAACGCTATCGCATCATTTATTTCATTAAATTCATTTTCTTCTTTATCGTACATAAGTTATATAACCAAACAAACCAATAAATTACCAGAAAATATATGGCTGGAGCCATTCGAAAAAAAGTCATTCTGTGATATATTAATGAAATTTGTGTTCCTCGACTCAAATAAAGCAGGAATTAATAACAAAAACGCTTTTGGGAAGCATCAAAAAAACCATGCTGCAAAAAAGGGGAAGCGACAGTTAAATCGTAAAAGCATTCACTAGGGAGTTAATTAGATTGGTTTTTTAATTGCTTGAAGCTCGACCTCTAAAGCACAAGGCATTGTTGTATTAAATATATAAAAAATATATTCTCCATCAGTTGATCAAAGGTGACCTTAATTTTATTTTAGAGAGATGCTAATAAAGGCCATTCAATTAATTTTTTAAAAAACCAGCACAGAATGTAATCTTCGAGCTTTGAAATAAAGCGGGCTACAGTAAAAGATTAGCATTTAATTAGAAATTAATAAAAAGTTGCAACACGTATATTATCAAAGGTTGAATTTTGCTTTCGACTATGAATCAGGTCCTTCACGATGAGTTGACCCAAAGCACAGAACATTAAAGGAATTTCTAGCACAATGCAAAAAAGAACCTGCATGACGCATTAATGATATAATGGGAAGAAAAACAGTAATTAGTTATGTCGGGGTAAGATTTTATATTATCCCATAACTGATTTATGATCAAGGCGCTTAAATTAATGGATACTGTTAGGTTCTTAACGGATAAAAACTGTTTAAAATGACTTACAAAGTAATTTACTCCAACGCGGATTAAACATTCTTGGAATTTTCATGCTTTATCCTAATAAACTCCACATCTCAATCGCCACATAATATTATCATCGTGATGTCATTATTTAGGTATTTTCCAAAGGCTCAGAAATCCTTTATCAAAAATTTTCAATAGGGCATCTAAAGCGAATTCCTCGGTGAAACTAATGCTACCAAAAATATTTTATGCGCAGAGCTATGGAGCATCAGAACATATCTAGTATATCCGAGAAATGAGAAAGATAAAAATAAGCCTTGAATTTTTTGCATACAAAGAATTTTCAATGAGATGGTTCTATATAATTCTTATTAATTCAAAAAACATTTTTTATTATTTGTAATGATCATTGAGAGCAAAAAAATTGAGTAACTGCGTAATAACATTCTTATCAAAAAAATTTTTAATATCGAGTCTTGAATGTATCCTCATTCATTGGCGAAGCTTTTCAGTAAACCTTCCATAAAATATTTTTTTATGAATTTTGTTTTACTGACACCCGAAGCTCTTTTCAACATTCATGAGTGAATTACAATTCTCTGAAAGTACCATGCAGACGGAACTTCATAAATAATCCGCTCCTCTTGTTATGCATAGATTCTTCGTAGTGAGTTCTTTGGATAGTAAATTCCACATTTTCAAACCTGCTATTGCCCTACTAGTAAAAGCAATTTAATTCCAACCATACAGAATGTAAAAATTTCCATATTTTTCCTTTATCGATTTTATCAAGGTTAAATGCACAGAAAAGTGACAAATGAACGACAAACTAAATTAATTAAGATAATCATATATTTAATTTGCGCTTGCTTTTTAAATATGAAACTAACGTAGGAACTATGTACATTGGGAGGAATTTCAACAACAATTTCTAGATGTAAAAATCATAGTATTTCCGAAAATAAGTTTTAGTATTAACAAAATATTCCCAATTCTCATATCTGGATACAAAGTATATAAGTGTACGTATGCATCTTTGACAAACTAAAATGTGTAATAAGCAATCGGGCATTAATTAGCTGTTAAAAACGCCCACAATATATAGTAGCATTAATAATTTACAACTTGTAAGCACCAAGACGAATTTAATAAAGCTGAAGTCGTACATGATGCACAACTTTCAATAGAAACTAGTCCCGCGGAACACAACGGAAAAAGAGAAAAAAATGCCGATTGATACAGGCTTAGAAATTATTTAAGCCCATTTGCTGTTCAATGATCCGCGATTACCATTTCCGGCAACAATAAAAAGTAATTCAGCACTGTTCTCGCTGAACGAACATTCATCACAAACCCCATCTCTTTTAGTAAATAAACCAATTACAACCCTCACTAGGACTCAAAAACCTAAGAGAATACATGCATCCTGAGCTCAAAAGCCTCTGCCAATCGTATCAACCGAAACATTTGAAAAATAGGTTAATAACCAAGAAGCTTCTAGATTACGACCTTTACTCCTTGCCGTACAGTGAGGTAATGCGAGGAGGATTGTATGGATGTAAGTAGGGATGAAGCAGAGCAGAGGAGCCATGTGAAAAGGAGAACAGAGAGAGAGAGGGGGTTAAAAAAGAGGTAAAGGAGGAGGGGAAAGGGGAGGTGGAAAGAGGGGACTCATGAAAGGTAAGGAGGACAAAGGACGATGTTACAGCAGTTTCTCCTTCTCTCGAGTCGGGCTATAGAGCGTGGGTAGAATCGAGCTGAAAGATGGTTGAAACACGGCGTCTTTAATAATGAAAAGGGTTGCGTGAATAATAGCTGAAGGATGGAGAGAGAGAGGGAGGGAGGGAGGGAAAGGGGAAGGAGGGAGAGAGGGATGAAAAGGAGAGGGAGGAAGAGGGGGGAAGGGAAGAGAGGAGGGAGAGGGATGGATATGGAGAGAGAGGGATGGAGATGGAGAGAGGGATGGAGATGGAGAGAGAGGGATTGAGATGGAGGGAGAGGGATAGAGAGAGAGAGAGAGGTATGAGGGAGAGAGAGGGAAGAAGGGAGAGAGGGAAGAAGGGAGAGAGAGTGAAGAAAGGAGGCAGAGGGAAGAAGGGGGAGAGAGGGAAGAAGAGAGATAGAAGGAAGAAGGGAGAGAGAAGGAAGAGAGGAGTGAGAGTGTAGGAGGGAGAGAGGGGAGAAAGAGGAAGGGAAAGAGAAAGGTATGAGAAAGGCGGGAAAAGAAGAGAGGAAGGGGGAGAAAGAGAGGAATTGTGGATAGAGAGGAATTGGAGAAAGAGGGAAGGGAGGGAGAGAGGAAGAGAGTGTGAGGGAGGAGGGATGGGAAGGAAGCGAAACATAGGGAGGGAGAGGGGAAAGCAGAGGAAGAGAGGAATGGAGAGAGAGAGGGGGGGAGAGGAAGGGTGATTGAGTGGAGAAAGAGTGGGAGAGAGGGAGTGGAATTGATAGCGCGGGATAGCAAGGGAGAAGGGAGGATGGAGGGAGATGGAGGGGTAGGAGAGGTGAAGGAGGAGGAGGGAAGTGGAATGGAGAGAGGGAGGGAGAGAAGGGCGATCAGGGGGAGAAATGACGTTGGAAGAGAGAGATAGAGGGAGAGAGGGAGATGTAGGGACGGGGAAAGGAAGGGGGGAAGACAGAGGGGAATGGAGGAGTTCTTCATGTGGAGGAGACCTTTTCATAAGCGAAGGTGAGTAGCGAAGAGGGAGGTAGGGAGTCAAAGAGAGGGAGGAAACTACTTAACGTTAGAAAAAAGGAGAAGCCCTGCTGCTTTGCTGTTACCGTTAGGTCAAGCTCTTTTCGGCTCGGCCTACGAGAGGTAGTGGGGGAGAAATAAAAAATTAAGCGAGCTCGCGTGTTTGTGCAGCGCGTGAAGAGTTGAGGAGGAGGCGGGAGAGGGTCGTGCTACGTAGCGAGGAGAGAAAAAGAGAAAAGATGCGACTTTTTTTCCTCACAATACTCGACCGTCTACAATGAGACGTACTTATTTTTTTGTCGCCAGCGAGGAAAGGATATGATTAGTGCGAGTGCGTAATTAGCGTCGGTGTCGGTATATATCATAAAAAAAGGTTGACGTTCTGTCGCAATACGCGAGCGATTCCGTTTTATCTCCAGAAAAATAGCCAAACGGCTAATCCCGTAACGCAAAGCCGTGTGTTTATCTTACAACAAAACGTCCCAACGTTAGTTAAAAGGCCGTGTTTTGAACCCAAAATATTCGAGAAAATTTAAGGATGAAGTCATGATAGTAATAACCTACGATAATTCAAAAAAGAATTTTTTCGAGTTCTGATTATGGAATATATTAAAAATATTGTTTCTACGTATAACGCATAGTTACGGCCAAGGAAAATCCTTTCGTGTCGAATCATTGAGGAGAATTCTATAAATAACATTTATAACGTGTTATTTAATCGAATACATAACTTATCTGATTTATGGGATACCTTAAAAGGACACTCACGCCGATTATTTAAGCGAGGTCTGATTAAATCTTACTGGCTCGTAAAGTAACTACTTTACACTCAAGATATTCAAATCACTACATTTGGATGGAGCTTAAATCAGAGTCACTCTGTATAACATCTTTCGCAAAAAACTCGCATTTCTATCGCTAAGGTCTAAAATAATTGCAATATCTCAGAAGAGTATTGTCTCTAGGGAACACGGTAAACTTTTTTATTCGATTTATCCCACTTCTCAGAATCGAAAAATGTTCCTTCTCATTATAAGAGGACAAAATACGAGATGATTCACTCGAATGAGCCCTTAACCGCACGCACGTAACGAAAAAATTTCCATCGTTATTACGATTCACCCAAAAACACATGCGAATCACGTTGCGGGAGTTCGTTATATCACCTAGGCAACCGCCGCAGACATAAAAGCCGGCTGAGCAAACCAGATGCGCATTTCAGCCGAGTGCTAGAACGGAGGCCATTATCAACAGAATCAAGGATCGGCGAATTACCAGGGAGGATCCTACTTAAAAGATGAAGCGAGCATCTGGTTTACTCGACTGTTCCGTGACTGCAGCAGCTAGGTACGTCACGCGTCGGATCCGAGGTACATGTCGATGAACTCTCTTTGAACAGCTATTTTACGCTTGACCGTATAGCCGATAATGATCATGCGCTTTTTTTAACGGTGTGGCGCGTTTTTTTTTTAAGTATTTCATAATTCATCAGGTTAAATTCACAGAAGATCGATAATCAACGGTTATATAAACACAACAACCAAGGAAATGATCGAATCAGGGATTTTTAAAACGTCAAAGAAGTTGGCATATTGCAACGCAATTACTTTCCCCCTCCCAATAGGAAGCGTTGTTGCCGGGCTTCATTATAACGCAATATAACGGAGGGGGAAAGGCGGCCATAAAGGAAAATATGATAGCCATGAAAAAAGAGCACCGTCTTCCAGAAATTCCTACTCCATTTTATCTACGTGTAGTTCGCCAATCTGAAAAAACATCACTCCGCTTCATCAACCCGATATCACTGACAAAACCTTAATGTGCCGAAAAAAGTAAAAGAATCGTTCTCAACGCTTCGCTCAAGGGCGTTTCATCCTGTTCAATCAGGGTCACCCTGCTAGGACTGGAATTTTACAAAAAAATAAATAAAAACGCTTAACTGGGAAAGAAATTAAATCTAGCTGCTACCAAAATTAGGTAGATCCCTTATAAATATTGGCAAGTGCGGAATTTCCTGTCCCCTCTTGTTACGGGCATTGAAAAATCATGGCATCGTTGTCAAAAATGTTTGCGTCAAGTTTATCTTTCATTCAAAAATTAAAAAAGAACTTCTCCCTATCTATTCCTTTATTTATCCGATATATTCAAAGCGAAAGATAAATAAAAGCATTTCTTGTGCCGATAAATTAACGAAAACTCTTGAATGAATAATGTAGCTATAGAAATTACCTTAATAATCCCTTTGCGAGAACCTATCATAAAAATTTTAATATTTAAATAACATAGACAAAGATCCGTAAGTGCAGTTTTATTCGTTTAATCTGATGTGACGGCCGCAATTAAAGGATTTTAATGATATAGTCTTCTATCAATCCCATATTAACTTAAGCACACTTTTGATATAAACTTTTGAATGTATTTAGCCTATATCGCACGCACTCATATATATCTGTGCATAATATGAATACAGACGGGAATATAGTAGCAGAATCAAAGGATATATGAATCGTCTAGTTTCAAAACCAGACAATTCCCAAATATTTAATTTTTTAGGGGGAAGAAAAAACGTTTAATTCCTCTTTGGCAAGAAACAACATTTTTGGGATACGTGAGATTAAGATCTTATCACATGTAGATTCAGGGGTATAAATTAGATTCCCAACAGATTTGAACTGTGGATGTAATCGGTTTTTTTTTTTTTGACTTGGCTGGTTTTGAATCCAAAATTGAAGGTGGCTGGTTTTGAAACTGAACATTGAAAAAACACCGTTTATTAACTATTCTTTAAAAAACAAATATTTATTTAAAAAGGGACATTGAACTTAAAAACATATAATAACACAAATGCCTTCGTTGTATTAGAAATAAAAATTAAAAATTACGAAATTCAAAATTGCTTTAAATAAAAAAGGGACCAAATTAATTTTTATGGTGACATAAACATCTCTTGGACCACACTAAATTACATTTAAGGGTTAAAAACCTCTTGAGACTTGTAAATTTGACAAAAAGTAAGCTATGTACAAAACATAAAGCTTATCACGGTAACATCAATAGCTAATAATCAATAAAAATCAAAACACTCTTCTATGCTCCAAAATTAGCTTTTTTGGAAAAAAATAGAGTGAAACAATATTGAATAAATAAAATTTCATTAATTTTCACAAATCATGTGATTTTCATTACACTATTTCTCAAATTGTTCATTATTAATATTATAAACCATGCCTTCGTTTCCATTAATGACTTTTCAATAGAAAGCCATCGAGCTTAAAGTGACCCAGTCTTCACTCGAGTATTTTACAAGTAAACTTTTGACTTCCCTTAGCATCAAGGGAGCTATTGGGATCCTTACTGCCACAGGCTGTAATCGAGTCAGTTGTTTATATTTTGTTTTTGTAACTCCCGCTGCCAATTCGGTAATTCATATCATCTTTTACTAAAATATTATTGTTATTTTTATTTTATTTTTCAAATATAATCTTTTTGCTGCCTTAAATTTGAAGTGCCACTGCTCTGATAACTTCAAAACATCTGCCAAAGTACTTTTCCAGTTAAAGATTTTTCCTTTTAAAGGGACCGTTGTAGCAAACTTGGAAGTAATTGTAGCATATTCAGATGGATCTATGTCCGTATCTTTTTTCTTGATTTTTTATTTAATTTGTGTAAATATCCTGTCTGAGGGGAGAAAAGAGTGTCCCACTGCCGGAAATATAATTTCGACTTCTTTGATGTGTGTGGATCGTTATGTGAAATCCAACAAGACAGCATCCTTGTCGTTGTTATGTTTTTGTTCTTCCCTCCACAATCATCACAGATGACCAGGAGAGTCTTAGTAGCTTCGGGGAAAAAAACATACTTCCAAAGACAATCATGGACAGCTGAGGCTACTTCATTGGACCCTATTCCATGTCGAGTTTCATCCCATTAATAAACAAAAACATTATCTTTATTAAGCTACTCTTACAACAATGGAATGATTGTATTTATACGGTACGACTGGTAAACCTTCCAGGAACTAATGGACTTGGCTAGTTTTGAAACCGATGGAAGATTTTTGACATTTAATTTAATTAAAAAGTAACTGGTTTTGATTCGTTATACTTTGTGGGTAGATGGTAGAGATTTTTAACTTGTAAAAAACGCAAAAAAAAACACTTTTGCAAATTTTTGGACTTGTCTGGTTTGGAAACTAGACGTCGAGAGTCAGAAATGCCGCCAACGCAGCGAAACCCGAAAACCTCCACCAGCATTCAGCAACGCTGCGAAAGCCTTCAACTCAAATTGACTCATATCAAAGTTATGGGAAGAATAGATTAAGAAACGATACAAAAAGCAGGCAAGGTCGGCACTAATAGTATTAGAAGCTGAGGACATCATGGAAGAAGACAACTTGAGATAAAGCATTATAGAAAGCGAAGTAGAAAATGAGACACAGGAGCTGAAAAAATGAACAGGCATCGATGGGATTACGGCAGAGTTACTTAAAATCATGAGATCGGATGGATTAAAAGTATTACCAAATTGAGTAATTAAGAATTACGACTCGGTCGAGTGATCACAGAATTTCCTAGAAGTAACAATGAAGAAGCCAAAGGTATCGTTGTTTAAAGACTACAGAACGATAAGCCTAATGTTACACACTTCTAAGATCATCGCGAGGATTCTTAATAAAAGACTAAAGAAATTGGCAGAATAAATGCTAGAGGTTTCCGCTTCAGGAAAGGGCGAGGAACCAGAGATGCTATCGGTGCAGTGAGTATCATATCAGAAAGGGCCATAGAGTACAGCCATGGTTGCTGCATATGTTTCGTCGACTGGCAGCATTGATAGAGTTAACTGGCTAGTGCTGATGAGGGTAGTAAAGGATATAGGTAGATAGGAAAGACAGGAATCTATACGTTAATCAGTTCGTCTAGATAAGGTTGTAGAATGCTGACGCAAGCGATGTAATTATCGGTAGAGTAAGGCAGAGTTGTTGCCTATTTCCTATCCAATCCAATAAAGGTATATGAAGAAAAGCTATTTCAAGAAGCGCTAGAAGGTACAAAAGATTTCAAGCTTGAAGGAAGAATTAGAAGAACCGTCAAATACGCGAGAAAGCGAGAAAGGAAAAGAAAACGAAAATAGATTGGAAATAACACGTAGAAAACAAGGAATGAAAATAAATACAGAAAATTTCAAGGTCATGCAGATATCGGGAAAAGAAGAAAAGTTTAGCATGAGTATTGGTGAAAAGCCAATAGAAAAAGTTTCAAAATATAAATACCTTGGGAGCATCACAACGAGAAACACAAAATCCAGATAAAATAAAGACTAGAATAGAGAAATCAAAAGCCGCTATCAGAAGAAGGAAACGCCTACAAACAGGAAATGTAAAGGAGGATATCCGTAAGAAGATGATAAAATGCTACGTATGGAGTATAACTTTGTATGGAGCAGAAATATGGGCGCTAAGGAGAAATTATATAAAATACTTGCAAAGCTTCGAAATGGAGCGCATGGAGAAGAATGCTGAAGATAAAATGGACAGATAGGATGAAAAACAAGGAAGTAATAAAAAGAATAGGAGAGAAACGAGTGATGATACAGACTATAAGATAGAGGAAGACGAACTGGATTGGACATTACCTTAGGAGAGACTGCATGAGCCGTGTTAAAAGGAAAACTGGACGAAAAGAAAGAAAGAGGTAGAAAAGGGTTTCAGCTGATAGACGACTTGAAAGGAAAAACGAACTAGGTAACAAGACTTCAAGAAGACTGCGGAAAGCAGAAGTATGAGAAGAACCAGGTTTAATCAGTTATAATCACGGATCTGTCTACGGGTAGGCTACATAAGATGATAATGAATATACATTGGCAGAGATGTCTATGTATACAATTGTACGACGAAGCACAACGCCCATTATGTGGGTTTATCGGACGCTGAAGCTGATAATCCTGAGTTAATTATAAGAGTGAATTCAAAGTTCCGCGTAATTTCACTCACGTGACTCGAAATGAAATCCTTCCGATATCGACCACGGCAGAGATTTAAATCCGGGGCGGAAAAGATTCAAGAACTGTACACGGATGGGTTCATTATCGTTCTAATTATACTACCCAATATTCCTTTTAATACCTCTCTGCCTCTTTCCTATCAACCTTCATTCCATAACGTATTTCAACAGACCGATTCTTTTCAAATCTGACATCAAATCACACATCTATTCTCCCTCTATGTAGATAAGTCTAAGAGCGAAGTTTGCGAGCATAATATTTTAAAGACTCATCTGTGATATTTTAAGTTTGAAATACATAGGTTATTTTATGTTTTATCAGTGTTTTATTATTCGCGAGCAATTCCTTTTGCTTCCTATTTAGTCAGTTGATTTATCGTTATGATTCCTCTCAAGTTTTCTCAAAAATCACAAACTCAAAAGAAAGGAGAAGAAGAGAAGGACAAAAGTCATAAGCTTCAGCACAAGATAAAATCAATTTATAGACTTTTTGTTATTGCACAAAATCGGTCACGTCCGTTTGCGCAAACCCGACTTAAATAACACTCCTCTCAGAAGATATTATTTTTCCTTAAAATGGAAATGAAAACATTTTTACCCCTCGAAAGCGTAAAAGCCATCCAAGCCTTCAAGATAAAGAGAGACACAGCTGCAACGCAACAAAAGTAGAATTTTGCAGAAAATATTTTAAAACTGCAAGATTACGTTCGGTTCCGCACGACTGTCTTAGTAGAAAAACGATTCTGAGAAAACATCGCCTTTAAAAAGAAAGAAAAAAACACGACCGAATTATCCAGAATCTCGCGGAAGCAACAACGCTTCCCCAAAACCTCCTAAAGCGAGCGATGAACCATTTTCCAGGTACAGAAGGGGAGGGAGATTGAGGTTGAATTCCAACTTAACCGACGACGCACGGCCCTAAGTTTCAGGGTAAGAGAGGATAGGGAAATGGTGGATGGAAGAGGGAAGGGACGGAGGGGGGTGGGATAGACGGCGATCGTCGAGCCCTCTGACACACAAACATCCGCGCCCATTTCGAGGCGTGCTCCCTATGGGAAGGGAGGGGGGGAGGACAAAAAGAAGATCGAAACGGCGGATCTCGGAAACACCGCGTTGGATGGTGGTGGTGGGAGAAGGAATAGGGAGAATGGCAACAAAGGAAGATATCAGGAATAGGGAGATGAAAGGGTTTCAAACCGCGGGAAGAATAAGAGGTAGGGAAAGATTCCCCCCCCTCTCTCTCTCACCCTCACTTAAGCAAGTAAAAGGAAATGAGAGAGGGAAAAGAAAAAGATCAGATGGAGAGTCTGGATAAAATGATGGTTTTTTTTGGGGAAGGGACGTTCAAAGTCCCTCCAGAGCCTCACGTTTATTCGGTAGAAGTGCCCGCTATCTACATTGCAGATGGGAAGAGCGAGGGATTGGAAGGGATGGGTGGAAGGGGAGAGGCAAAGGGAGGGGGGAGGAATCGATATGTCTGCCCGACTCTACCCTTCTACTTCTCCCCACTCCCTCTTTACCTCTTTCCTTTTCTCCCTCTCCTCCCTCCCTTCTCCCAAAACCAAAACCGGCACACAAACTGGCACCCTACTCTTATCTCCCTCACCCCCTTTCTCCCTCTATCCCTCCTTCAATCTTTCCTTCCTCTTTCCTTACATCTTTCTCTACCTATCCCCGTTCTCTTTTTCCATCCTTCCCCTCTCCTTCCACTACTCCTTCCTCTATCTCCTCCTCTCCCCCCACCCACTCTACGTATTCTCTCCCTACCTCACTCTTCACCATGTCTCCTTCCTCTATACCTCTATACCTCCATCCACCACTCCCTCTATCTCCTCCTCTCCCCCCACCCACTCTCCGTATTCTCTCCCTAGCTCACTCTTTACCATGTCTCCTTCCTCTCCACCATTCCTCTCTCCCTCCAAACCTCTCCCTTTCGCTGGTGTCAGCTCCGAAAAGGGAAGGAAAGAGGCGAAGGTTTTGGTTCCGGTGGATAGGAAAGTCAAGGGATGGTAGTCTCTTTTTATCTCTCTCTCTCTCTCTCTCCCTCTCTCTACGGGAAAATGTTTGACGCCCTCTTCGCTTACTCGCCCTAGGGTCCGTTTCGGTACCTATGGGACGTCGGTAAGAGATTTCTGCTTTCACTTTTTAATCAAAGCTAACCTCTCCAAGTTTTATATGCGCACACGCACACACACACATATATAAACATACATATATATATATATATATATATATATATATATATATATATATATACATACATATACATACATATACACACGCACGCACGCACACACACAAACGAAAAACGAACGGCACCTAGTTGTTGAGGGAAGGAAGTAGTGTATAGTGTTTCTCTTGTGCTGACGAAGGAATCATCGCGAAAACTCGACGTGTGTCCATGTGTGTTTCCGACAATCCTGCGACTGCAATACTGGTAAGTGTCCACTGGATTTCCTTCCCTCTACAACTAGTTGCCGTTAATATACCTATTTACCTTTCATTCACATGCATACAAAATTATTTTATCAGGTTCTTAAGATAAAATTTTTCACCTATCGTTTTTATGCCGTTAATTACAACGTTTTTTCTAACGAGGCAGTTAATATTTTTTATCTTGAGAGTTTTTCTGAGGATTTATATTTAATTAGACACATATCGTTGCATTTTAAAACAATGTTAATAACATTTTTGATAAAGCGCAAATATTAGATATCATCAACAGGTTATATTTTGCGATTATTCACTGGATACTTAACCATTTTAGTACCAATAATATATTTCATTTGGAATCTTTGAATTGGGTCAACAGAGACACCTATCAGAACATCACATACTTATTTGAAACAATGAGATTTATAAATATTTTATTTGTTAACAACAGAAAAATTGCTATATATATATATATATATATATATATATATATAACTTGTAACGCACACTTTATAAAATTACCCGTTTACGAATAAGCAAAATAAGTAAAGCAAAACTCTTAAAATGCTAACAAAATGAGACATTACTTTTCCGAAGTTTGTTTTAATGGCCAAGAGAAATAATACGTTAAGATTTATCAATAATTGATACAAATCGAGACATGAACACTAAAGATAAGAATTACGCATAGCAGAATTTAGTATCTCAGGGATATAGCTAAGAGTCGCCTTCTGTTTCCAGTAATTTTTGCAAGAGCGTAAGTAAAAGACAGTAATGACTGAAATTTTATTACGTCTCCTGGGCATACGATAATATTTATGCAATACTTACGCAACAATACTTACAATATATTGTTCTCATGAATTACTTTTACATGTGAAATGTTTCTAAAGCAACAGTTATATTCTCATCGCTCGTCGAAATCATCAGCCGTCGGCGGATCATTTCTCCGTCTAACGAGTTTAATACGGAACCGTTCTTCCTAATTAGACAAGTGAAGCATTGGTCCTGCTTCCGCGATAATGGAAAACGCCGCGCCACTGCAGTTACTAGCTCGATTCAAATGATACGTATTTGTGAAAATTGAAATTAATGCGCGGAGGGACATATAGAACGTGTATGTCGATTGGCTCTTCAAAAAATGGCATTTTTTTAAACCGCTACAGACAGAAAGATTAAACAGATGGACTACACACAACAGGGGTAACTTTTAGTTAAATAAGAAGGGATAATATTAATTGACTTGTATAATTGCCCTTCTAAAATGACGGGTATGGATGAATCAAGTATTAGACTAAAAAGTTTTCCTCATCTTCTCTCTCATCAAAAATGAAGCTCTCTCTCTCCCTCTCCCCCTTCCAGTGAGCAATTCTCAATTTTGCAAGTTTTAACTCCCCTACAACTTTTAAAAGAAGCTAGAACTAATATGGAAACCGCGTGCTCCTGCAACTTACCGCATATTATTCAGTTTGTTTTATTGATTTGGACATTTGCAATTGGGGATCCTGACAGATTAATCTGATGATACAATGGAAAATGGGATGAAAAAGGTTAGGAACCACTACGACAGAAGCTTTATATGTCCCTGGATCTTATACCGTCGGTGATGCATATTAGTTGAGCCTAATGGAATTCGTGACGGATTCACAAACGGATTTACAATCATAGCTCATTATTTATATAGATAAATTAACTTATGTTAATGCTCTACTTTTCAATTTTCAGTGAATATGATCAACAGTTAATAGAATTTTTCGTATCAGTACTCAAAAATTAAACTAAATTTGTATAAAGGAATTAAAGTTATTCGATTAAAAGGCTTAAAAGTCAAATTTTAAAAAAATGTGAAGGAACTCACAAATAAACTAATAATTTGATGAAAAATAATATCATCATTGAGACACTCATGAGGCATTTTTACAGAGCCAAAATAAGATTATATGAAAGAAATTTTAATTTCATAACAGTTTCAACAAAACCTAATTTAAAGTTTAGCTATATTGACGGAATATTAATCGCAAAGAGTCATTTAATCAAATTCATAAAGTTTTAAAACATGAACAACCATGCACATTCGCTTCAATATTATCACTTCATAATAAAATTCATATACGTAACTGGAACAAACCTGACGTATATGAATAATTATCCACCGTGACCAAACATTGGTCAGCGAAAAGCAACAACCAAACTAATATTAGCAGGAAACTCAAAGTTTAACTTAATTTTTTACATAAAATTGAAATACATCAGTGCTAAAACTTATAGGAAAACGACCAATATTTATTTACCCAAGGTGCGTGCTAAAATCTCTAGGAGGGGTCGTCATGGAATATAAGCGCGCGATAAAACTCATAATTGATCCTCTTTCAATAACAAATCATATTTAAATACTATTCTATTTAGAGAGTATGACCCCTTATTTTCGTTAATATATATATTTCACTTGAAATTTACTTTCGCAATCCTAGTAATATTCTTATTTATTGGGTCACTAAATAAACCCAATGGCTATGCAACGTTAGGTAAACATAAAAGCGTACTTTTGCTACAAAGCTGGCACACTCGGCGATAACTCGTCGATCGTTGTTTTCAATAACTAGTTTCTTTAATTTAAAATAAAAAAAGATTCATCGGTGGTAATCAGCGAGGCAACAATGAGGATGGCTGTTTTGCAGTCTATGCTTTCTCAACCGTTTTATAGTCAATGTAACGAACTAATTTCCCAATTAGATTTCAGCCATAAAGTTCTTTCAGTTATTCATATTTGGTTAAATAAACTAGGAAAACTTCGTCTAGTATCTCAGAGATTTCATCACGAGTAGCTCGCTTATCTGTTCATAAGCCAACATTTTTATTGCATCACAAAGGGCACCAGCGTCTGTCGAGATAGGGAAACAAAATCACAGAACCTGAAAGCTTAAGCCTATGGAAAGATCTCGACAATTCCGAGCTGAAATTATATCAGCCTGTCTACCAAGGCTATGATACACGTTCCATCGATTTTAATAAACTGCCTATTTTCCTTACGAGCCCTTCTGTTTTCCGAAAGGGTGAACTGAATATTTTGAATGATTGAAACCTGGAGATTGATGAAGAGATTCGATCCGTAAAACTCATGCTAATAAGGACTAACGCTGACTCCCTCCGGCAGATCAGTGTCCCGGGAGAGATACGGGGAGAGAGTGGGGGAGATAGGGCAAGAGGAAAGAGTAAGAGAGAGGGACAGGAAGTGAAAGGGAGGAAAGGAAAAGGAGAATGATATGGAAAGAAAGAGGGAAAATAAAGACGGGAAAAGGGAGGAGAAAGGGAAAGAGGAGAAATGAAAGAAAATGGAAAGAGATAGATAATACTATTTAATTTGGGCTAGGATGAGGTTAGACAGTCTCGCCTTCCATCCAACCCATTGTCAATTACAAAAAAAGAAGAAAATAAAAACTGCATTAAGTAAAATGCTGCGTAAATACAACGCTAAGATAGCGTCATTGGAAATATAAAGAGATGAAGGAAGGAAGAGGGAGAGATGAAGGAGAGGAAAAATGGTGAAAGGAAGGAGGGGGAGAGATAAATAGAGAAATAAAAGGAAATATATATGTATATATATATATATATATATATATATATACAATACGCATAACATAAACAGTATATACCTAAATCATACAGAGTAAAAAAAAAATATATATATATAAAATTGAAGACAGATTAGAGATTGTGGGGAAAACCTAGGTAAAACAGGCATGTCCTCCCTAGTAAAACCCACGCAGGAAAACACCCACTGAGAAGGGGGGTGTGAAAAACCTGCGAAAACCCTAGATAGTGTACATATAATGATATAGTAATACAACATTAAATAGAAAGGAGTATGTACAGTAAGTCTTCGTATATACAGCATCGTTGTATACCGTCATAAACACTATAACATAGTAGACACTAGACAATGAAAAGGTAACAGTCGAAGGAGGCGTACACTTTGCGAACTCGATAACCTGCAAAAAAAATAATTAATGTTAATTAAGTAAGGAAGAGTGAAGGAAGCCGTCTTGCAATTGGTAAGAAGAAAATGTTAAAGCTGACCTGAATTTTGGGCAGAGAACAGCAATTTAAAGTATTTATGTTTGAATATGTGGAGAGATGTTGCGTTTTGGAGGTCAGTAGGTAGGGCGTTCCAAAGTCTACAAGCTGTAACATGGAAGGATTTATTATAAATTTCCGTCCTGTGATGTGGGATCTGGAAGAGATTGGTGCCCCTAGTGTTGGCGTTGTGTACAGAGTTCATTTGGGAAAATTTGGAGTTCAGATACTGCGGGTTTTGAAGAGTTATAATTCGGTAAAATAACGAGAGGAGGTGAAGACGTCTACGAGCTTCAGTGCGAAGCCAGCCTAACGTATATAGAGGTTGAGTGACATGGTCTCTCTTTTGGAGATCACAAATGAATCTTACGCAGGAATTTTGTGCACGCTGCAATTTTAGAGATAGCTCGTTAGATAGATCTTGATAGACCGTATCGCAGTAATCAAGGTGAGGAAGGACAAGAGCGGTGATAAGTCGCTTGCGAAGGGAGAAATGGATAATGCTTTTAATTCTTTTAAGTGAGTGAAGTGAACTGTTAACAGTATTACATATTTTAGTTATATGATCAGTCCAGGTCAATGTGTCATTGAATACTAACCCGAGAGGGGGGGAGAGAGAGGAGAGGGGGGAGAGAGAGGAGAGGGGGGAGAGAGAGGAGAGGGGGGAGAGAGAGAGGAGAGGGGGAGAGAGAGGAGAGGGGGAGAGAGAGGAGAAGGTGAGGTAGAGAGGAGAGGGCAGAGAGAGTAGAGGAGAGAGAGGAGAGGGGAGAGAGAGAGTAGAGGGGAGAGAGACTGACAGACAAACGACTTTATTAGGGTGAAATTGAGACTATGTAGTCCCTTCTTACATTTAACCCTTTCGTCATATAAGTAATTACAATATTTACAAAATAAAAGAAATTAATTGCATACAGATTTCAACAAAATACATATTAATTACAATTTAATGTATTTGTTAGTAGATAACAGAGCATTACCAAAGAATGTTAGTTTTGTGGGTCATAAAAAACTGTGTATCTGTTATGTTTTAACACAGAAAGCATTCCCACTGCGGAAAATACCTACGAAGAGAAAAGAGGTGTAAAAAACGGCGAAAATTTCTAAAATAGTGCAGGGGAAGGAAAAAAATACAATAATATGAGAAAAAGAAAAAAAATCATTCATAAATAGAAACATATGTACATACATTTATATCCATACAAGGGAGGGAGGGGTAAGAATGGAATAGGGATTGTAGGGTAAGATATATCTGGTTGATTACAGAGTAATTATAATATAGGAGAATAAAGTAAATAAATTAAGAAATTATGCACAATAATCGTATCCTTTGACAACCTGAAAGAGAAGATAGAGCGTGGTTCAATGCATGGAGAGTGATAGGAGATTCTTGTAATACAAGCGTTTAAAAGTTCTTAGAGATAGATAGTTTTTCATTAACGTTGGAAGGACATTCCAGAGTTTACAAACAGTGACGGTAAAGGATTTGTTGTAAATTTCTGTTCTATGAAGTGGAGTTAGTATTTTATCACATCCTCTGGTATTGCAATGGTGAACTCTATTAATGGTGACAAAATTAGATGAAAGATAACAAGGGATGTTGTTATTTAGTATTTGATACAATAGAGAGAGAAGATGAAGGTTTCTTCGGGAATCAAGTTTTAGCCAGGAGAGTCGACGGAAATATTCTGAGACATGGTCAGATTTTTTCAGATTAAAGATGAATCCGCGTTATGAGAACGTTGTAGCTTAATGGCGAGTTCCTTTGATGAGTCCTGGTATATAACATCACAATAATCGAAGTGAGGAAGAATTAGGGAGGTCACTAGCTGTATTTTTAGTGACGAGGGAAGAATGTTAATGAGAGGCCTTAGAGTGTGTAAGGAGGAGTTTACCGTCTTGCAGATTTTTATTATATGATTATTCCAGGTAAGCGTTTCATTAATTAGAATCCCGAGATTTTTTACGATTTTGCAATAGGGTATAACTGAGCCATTCAAAGACAGAGGAACTGATTCCACAAGGTTTATAGAAGCCAGTAGTTTCGGATAACCGATTAAAATGGCTTGAGATTTCAAGGGGTTTATGTTGAGAAGATTATCGTAGCTCCATTCTTGAATTTGAGTCAAGTCATGATTTATGTTGGCTATGGAAAGAGATAAGTTATTGGATTTGGTGTCTAAGTAGATTTGGAGATCATCGGCGTACAAATGATGCTTGGAGTAAGTTAAGTATTGAGAACAATCATTAATGAATAAAGAGAACAATAGAGGACCTAAAATTGAGCCCTGCGGAACGCCTTGGTTAACATTAAGCCAAGAGGACGAGGAATCGTTAGAGATGACTTGTTGGGAATGGTTGCTAAGGTACAAAGAGAACCAATCTATTGAAGGTGAAGAGAATCGCATGCAGTGGAATTTTGCTAGGAGTATGTCTTTATCTACTGAGTCAAACGCTTTACTAAAACCAAGCAATATTAGTACTGTAAGTTTTCTGTCATCCACGTGTCTGCGTATATCATCGGTGATTTTAATTAGCGCGGTGGTGGTGCTATGTGACTTCCGAAAGCCAGATTGATGGGAGTCAAGTAGATGATTAACGTTGAGAAAATCTGCTACCTGTTCATGCGCAAGTCGCTCCAGGGCTTTTGATGAAGTGGGAAGAAAGCTAATCGGTCGATAGTCATTGTTTGCGGTGAGAGATTTCTTAGGGATTGGGCGGACTAATGCGTGTTTCCTTTGCGATGGGAATTTTTCCTGTAATAAGGAGTGGTTGAAAATGTTAGTAAGTACGGGGAGTAATAGATGTATTAATTTGTTTATGATAATGATAGGAATACCATCAGCACCCTGGGCTGTAGTTTTGATTCTGCGTATTGCTGAAAGTACGTTAAATTGCGAAACATCTTTAAAGTGGAATTGTGGAGAACCGGATGACTCGTTCGCTTTAACAGTAAGGCTACTAATTACTTTGCGTTTTCGTTCTATGTCGATTGTTGTTGGATTTGTCGAGAAGCTCTCGTTAAGAGATTCTAGTGATATGTTTGAAGGTAAGGAAGAATCCTTGGACTTGCCAATTCCAAGGTGTCGCAGATAGCTCCATAAGGCGGATTGTTGCATTGTTACATTGGAGCCAGATATAAAATAAGCGAATTTTATTTTAACATTTCTATTCTGTTGCTTGGTTTTGTTTCTAATATTTTTGTAGGTATTGAACGTATTTGGGCATTTATTTGATTTGAAGAAACGAAAAATTGAATCGCGTCGAGCCAGAGAGAGAGAGGAGAGAGGAGAGGGGAGAGAGAGAGAGAGAGGAGAGGGGAGAGAGAGGACAGGGGAGAGAGAGCAGAGGGGAGAGAGAGGGGAGGGAAGAGAGAAAAAAGAATGGGGAAAGAGAGGAGAAAAGATGAAAGAGGAGAATGTGGGGGAGGGGGAGGTAGATGGGGAGGGGGAGGGGGAGGGCTAGACTTTCCAAACAAAATACCTCCATATACGGTTTACACGTAAACATTATGTGCATCTGTTATCGTCCATGTCTTTTACTCGTTAAATCCGCGACTCGCCTCCAAAACCAAACCTTCAATCAAAAGCGTATTTAGGAGTATCGCACCATCCACACATATTTCGGAACGCCGATCAATATTTATGCGACCTACATCTCACCCCCCGCCCTCTGAATCCACTATTCCTGATCGATGACTGTGATAAGGAGTGTGATGGAATGGAACGCCGCAATACTTTGGGAGACCACGTTATTTAATGAGAAGGAGAGAGATTCTTTGGGAGCTTTCATGAAGGTGACAAAGTCACAAATAAAAATCTTTCCATAGCATGAAACAATCTATTACTCATCAATACGATATAGCAAAACCCTTGTCAAACGCGCGTTTCCCCAAAAAGGATTTGATTATTAACGGTAAAATGAATGTGACACTAATTTATCGTTTCATATTTAAATTTATCCGGAATTTGGAGGGCACCAAACTTTTACGTATGTATGTTACCCGAAAAACCTCTTAAGCTATGCGATAACCTAGTTTTTTTCGATAAGTAGTAGATTCACACTACACTTTTTAGCACAGTTCGAACTTTTGCGAGAATGCAGCCCCAGCGTGTCGTAAGGGACTACAGCATAGACTTCATATATTAAAGGGAAGGCCCATTTCGCAGGTAAGTATCATTTCTAAGCATTATAAAGTTTTAAAAATGAGGGTTTAGAAATGAATTCAGCACTTCAACGAGCGCTCGACCAGACAATCAAGTTTTTTTTAAATATACAAAGGTATATCGTGAAGAAGAAAGTATCCTTAATATTTTCCCAAATTAAAAATCTGATCCGTCCAGCACATGACTTTCTATATATATGCTAATGGACATGCAATAGTGCTTAAGAATTGCTCTCAGAATAATTATCGGCCATAATAATTTATAGTAATGAATAACTTTTAAACATTAGATAATTTTCAAAATTAAAAATACAGTGAACCCTCCACATTCGCGAGGGTTGCGTTACCGTGAACTCTCGCGAATGTGGAATTCGCGGATGTTGAGACCATAATTCAATGGTAAAAATGGGGTTAGGTTTATGGCACTACAAAAAATAGCTAGTGAAAGGGTAAATATATAAGATCAGACGAGTATCACTAAATGGTAGTGTACTGTTTATTATATAGTAATAATAATGGTACAATAATTATATATATATATATATTATATAATAATAAATGAAGTCAATCCGAAACCTCCAAAGAGGACGATTGAGGTGGGTTGGGGTTGGTCGAGGTTGAGGGTTTGGGCAAAAAAAACCTGGTGATGGTCATTTGTTTTACTGTTTTCTGCATTTTATTTTCAAGGTAGGGGCTGGATGTAACCTTATTCTCCCTGTTAAATTTGAGGCTCCTCTCCATTACAGGATCACATTCCACCACTTTGTCTACCAACGACCGCTGCAGTTTCATTATTTCAGCAAGAGCTTAGAGGTTGAGAGTAGACCTTGTAGCATCCTCTTCCTCACTGTTGTCCTCACTGATGAGCTTGTCTAGATACTCTTCAGTCAACTCCTCGGTGTGGGAATCGATCAACTCCTCCACCTCATGTGGCTGCATATCTTCAAAGCCTTCTCCTCCAACTAGCTGAGCGATGTTTTGAAGATCATTGATAATGGAAGGGAACTCAGTGAATTCATTGACGATCTCTGTCCAAAGTTTCCTTCAGCAGGCATTGATGGTTAACGGCTTCATCTCGTTTAGCGACTCATGGGTGACAGTGATGCAGTCCGCGATGTTGAACATCTTCCAACAGATTGTAACATCCAGTTTTGGGTCTTTCTCGATTGCATCCTAAATGCGCTTGAAGGTGTCTAGTGTAGTTGGCTTTGAATGCCGCAATAACACCTTGATTTAAGAGTTGGATGAGAGAGATTGTATTAGGAGGAAGGAAAACCAGCTCCACGGTGGTATGTGCGAACATAATGCCAAGTGGATGCCCTGGAGCATTATCAATGAGGAGTAGAACTTTGAATGGAAGTTACTTGGATGTGAAGTATTTTTCTAGCTCATGGACGAAACATTCGTAGATCCACTTCATGAATAATGCTGCCGTTACCATGCCTTCCTGTTTGCATGCCAAAACACGGACATCTGATTCTTCTTCTTTTCTTTCGGCGCATGGGGGTTCAACGAGCGATACAACAGCATAGGCTTCACCATATAGTCTTCCGAAGCATTGGCACAGATGAGAAGTGATAAACGGTCCTTTTCTGCCTTAAATCCAGGGAAAGTACGTTCCTCTTTTGAAAAAAATGTCTTTTTGGCATTTTTCCAAAATAACCCGGTCTCATCAGCGTTAAAGACCTATTGTGGCATATACCCCTTCCCCTCAATAACCTTTCGTAGTTCCTCAGGATACCTTTGCACTGCCTCATGGTTTTTTGACGCTGACTCACCAACTAGCAGCTCGTTGTGCAAGCTGTGCCTGTTCTTAAATTCGTCGAACTATCCCTTAATGGCTTGAAAATCACTAGATGGCCCTGAGTCCTCAATCCTCTGCCCCTTAAAATGATCAAATAGCCTCTTTGCCTTAGTACAAATGATAGTCCCTCAGAGGAATATTCTTCTGGGTTTAGTCTTCAATCCACATATTGTGTTTTTTCCAAATCCAAGTACAAAAAGATACACATCTCCGTTTTACCGCTATTTTATGTAGGGCATATGAATTTACCACACAGGTTGATCTTTCAAAACTATCAGAAAATTTTAAGTGACAAACGAAAACAGTAGGGGATATTAATTCCGAGAATTGTTTCTGTGTGAAAACGTGTGGTGTTGATTCCAAGAATCATTAGCGAGAAGTGAACATTAATTTTTTATAGGAATGACTGAAATAATGCCATGTGTAAGTAAAGTAAAATAAGTAAACATTACATAACTGAATTTTTACATGGACAAATGTAGTTCTTAGTACTATGAATGTATGTTCAAATATTAAAACAAAAATCTAGCGGGGTGACAGTTAACAGAAAGTAACAGATAAAAGGGTGGCATATAATCGAGGTTCTCCTGTATAAAGGGTGTAGGAAAAATTGCGCACTCTAACAACGGGGACGGGTAGAAAACCTCAAAACTAAGCAAAATATATAAGCAACAAATTTTCTAGAATTAATTGGTACCGAGATATCATCGTAGGAAAGAACTGTCAATGGGGCAAGCATGTAGTCATGCTGTGAGAGAACCAAGGATCACAAGACGTCACGTATGGTGCAGAAAAGACAAAGATACTACTACTACGACAAAGATACTGCAATACTACGGGAGACAGTGACAAACACTCAGAGCGAAGTATGTAGGCCTACTGTCACACTGTGCAGTCATGCCATGGCAGTAAGCTGTCAACACGCAAAGGAAAATGGACTACACGTTACACGAATACTATGACATGTACTTGATTCTTAGTGCGTTTGATAACCGGGCCTACGCTGCAGCCAGGGCTTATGCAGAAAGGTATCCAGCACGCCCCTATCCAGACAAAAATGTGTTTTTCTGGCTGGACCAGCGAATGAAAGAGACAGAAAACGTCCTACCATATCTCGGTATCTATTCATTCTAGATAATTTGTTCCTTATACGTTTTGCTGAGTTATGAGGTTTTCTATCCGTTCCCATTGTTAGTGTGCGCCATTTTTTCCCACACCTGTGTAACTAAATTTTATTGATTTCTTTGTAAGCGAAGTTGCAACGGACATCCTAGTAAGATATTTAATACGTGACGCTGAGCGTGTTCCCAGTATATCTGGCAACACTGGACCCGAGACTGAAATAGAGAGAAGAAGCGCGCGCCTGTGCTGCCGTGTACCGGTGTAGCAAGCTATCATCTTGCGGCAAACTCGCGTATTTGCGAAACCAAGGGGTCGCGAATGTTGAGTACACATATATTGGCTACATCGCGAATATGAGAATTTCGCGAATGATGAAGTCGCGAATTAGGAGGGTTTACTGCAATTTGCCACTTTTCAAATAGAAAATAATTATAGGTAAACAAAATTTTTATTTAGTGCTGTGAGTAACAAAAAATGATTCGCGATCAAAATTGCCGTTCTCAATATTTATATATATTATATTATATATATTATTTTTCAATATGATTCAAGACGATATTTGGATAATTTTGATAGCGATTAAAATAGACCTTGGCAGCATAGTTGTCGCTGTCAAGAATTAAAAATTTCCACCTCGAAATCTGGCATACGTAATGCCACTGGGATGGGTCAATTCTTGTAATTTTCTCCCGTCTGAAATCCAAACCAAATGCCTTCCTAAAAAACATAGAATCAGATCGTATCAGGACGCGATTATGGATGCCGTCCTATAATCCGCATGAAATGAACTCTCGGTGGGGGGGGGGCAAAATAAAAGTTTCTCCCTTGAAACTCAATAAAAATCGTTCCAGACGGGGGAGGTTTTCTCTGGCTGGAGGAGAAAATTGAGAACAGGAGTTTCTAAAAATAAAAGTCATGCTTCTGGATAAGTAAACGGCTTGTGATGTAGAGAAGGAATGAGAGAAAAAAAGCAAAAAATATAAGATTAAATAAAAAAAAACTTTTCCAAAGTGCAGGAGTACCATTTCCACGTCAGTGGGTTTAATGAGTTAAGATAACCGGCGTTAGCTGATTGACGCGGCAGGAAAAAATGGCTCCGAGGAACTTTCATTTCTTCTTCCCTCGGAAACGCACGGTGATATCTTTTTATTTCACCGGAGCCGGAAAATACATTGTCGATTCGCGTGGAAAACCTTCTCTAAGATGGGGAAGGTTATTTCCAAAATTACCAGGAATAGCATTACTCTGAGAATTGATAGTAAAACGGATAAAGTATACCGAACAAATCCAAAGACTAATGGAGAGCAAAGGAAATGGAGGCGAAAATTGAAAAGCAATGCATCGGTACGCACCGCAGCCAAGAGCGATTTCGTATAAAAGGTAACATACCTTCGTTCGTATTTAATACTTTCTTGAGTTAATGAAGTTCATTTGATGCATTGACTGTTCGCTCATCCGAAATACGTAGATGCGTGGCTATCGTTGATAGCACCAGTGCGAGGGAGCAGGACAATTGGGCGCCGGCCGGTTGGGCGTAGGCCGTTTGGACGACGCCCAATCGTCTGACGTCCAATCGTACAACGCCAGGCCGGTGGTGCATTAACTTCACGTATCCATATAACGTGTGCCGGAATGAAAATCAACCCAAATATTAAGTACAATGAAACGCAAAGGCTTCAAATTTCTCTAGAAATATTATAAGAACGATTTTAACTTACCTAGTTTGTTAAGCTTAACTTCATCTTTCGTTGACAGTAAATTGAAACAAAGACATTAAAGAATTAAATTAATGTTACTTTATTTACCACATTAGCACCTATTTCCAAAGAGCACTTCTCAAAAAAATCGCATTACATCAGAAATTACATGCACCATTCTATCATGAAAATATTAATCTTGCTAGCATATTTAAATATGACAATTTTAACATTGCGTTTATAAGCACGCAAAAATTTAGCTAAGTTTTACTTTCTCTACGTAGTATAGGAGAAAGTATTGTTTTCAAAATTTCAACGCAAATACACGTTTGATGTCCCCTAAACACGTTTTGACCATTTTCTCGATGATGTGTGTGTGTGTGTGTGTTTGTGTATGTATGTGATAGCTTTTTTGTGGGTGCTCTAACTCAAAAACTATTAATTAGGTCAACGCGAAATATTATTTTTAACATTTTATGAAAGTCAAAAGACCTGATTAGATTTTAGTAAAATACGGTCAACCGGAAGTGGGTGTTTACTCTTGGCACATCCGTTATTTTAAAATATTTGCTTTAATATTTGATATATGTAAAAATATACTGGAATAAAAGTTGTACGAAATTTAATATTCTACTACCTTTGTCTGAAATATTTTCCATATAATGCATTGTTTAAGAGATATCTTATATTTTGAGCTGCCACCACCACGTCACCTACCGACGACTATTGTTATCAATTTACGCTTAGTTACGTCATAGTAACGCTACTTTTTCTTTTCTTAATTTTTGGAGCTTTGTGGCTATATCCAATATCATAAGGCCATGGTTTGAGTTTATTTCTGTTCTTTGTAAAGCCTAAAATTTTCTCGCAGATTCTTAAAATATTTATTATTATGTAACTTATTTGGAATTTTTAGAGATATTACAGATATGGAGAAAGTCATGTCACATCAAAATTATTTAATTATAACTACTAGCTGACCTAAACAGGTGGGTCAGACGTCAGAGGGCAAATCAGATCAAAGCAAAAATTATTTCCTTCTCATAATCGCTCTGTGCTTCGGTGAGTCTCAAGTATAATATTTAGCCTAGCCAAAATCTCCAATTAAATGTTATTCTCGAAAACGGTAGTTCATAACTCGATTGGTTTGATGACTCATATATATATATATATATATATATATATATATATATATATATATATATATATATATATATATATATAAGGAACGTAGAAACATAAACACTAACATAGAAAGATGTTTAATTATTTCTGTCCATAATGATCTTAGTTTTTTGTTCAAAAAATATTTTAACTTATTGAGACCACGAAGAGGGAGTCATAAAACTCTACATAACAGAAAATTAAAGTGAGGCAGGTGATGTGTGTCAACAAACGTGGGATGTGAAAGGCGTAGCGCGCTCCAAAAGGTCGAGCTAACTAATCGGATTTACGTAAATAATAATTATTTGGATTGTGCTATGTCATAGAGATTTATGTAACCAGATAAATAAATGTCTGCTTTGTATTAGCTGTTAATGCAGATCTACGACAATCTTTTATTTATTTCTTAATATATGGTTTCTATTTCGGCTAAATCGCTAGTTAAGCAAACGAACAGATAAATAGAGCGCAAGGATTTTCATTAATAGAAAAGATAAAATTTACTATGGAATGTATGGTTATTTTCGACAAAGTTGATTCCAGGAACCATTTTTATTCTCTTGCAATCCGTGAGCTACTGTACATCTGTCGGACGTACCATGTAAACAATTTCCGATTTTTCTTAGTTATGATTTTTCAAACAGCCGTAATATTAGGTCTACGCGCATAGAGTGGATCATTTATATACTGGATTGAGCAAGTTTTAAATTAAAAACGTACTTTGGTTCATTTAAACGAGGGTCTTGCCCTGATACGTGGTGCTGTCCGGGAGATAATTCAATTTTCCCTTTTTTTAATTTCATCAATCCTGTTATATTATTTTATGCTAACATATGCCGTTTGGCAACATGGCAGGGCGGGACGATCTTATTCAAACAAACAATTAGGGCGTAATGACTTTCAATATAGATACTTGAATCAACAACTACCGGATCTATCATCGTTGTTATTACAAAAGAGCACAAAGTATGAACATAATACCTACTGTATAAAAATGGCATGCAATTAAAAAAAAACTACTCACTCGTGGCGCTGTTAGCAGATAGGTGAAAATTGCTGAGTTCTTACCTAAAAAAGAAAGGGATTGAAATTAAAAATTTCAAATACAAAAAATAGAACTTCAAAAACATTCTAATTATTAGAATACTTTTTTAAATCAGAACTTCCAAATGAGACTTCTTTAGATGCATCAACAATTGTACAAATTTGTATGGGTTATTCTCGAAATCCTTTGAAGTACCTCGTCTAAAGCTGTATGCGCATTGAATAAAAAAGAAGAACTTACAAAACTTGTGTTTAATTAAACTATATATAAAGAGGATTGTATATAGGAGTAACGCAATTAGCGAGCATTCGCGTCCGCGAATATTCATTCGAATATGCATTTCAATGTTACTGTTCCAAATTGGCGAGTAAATTGGATTAAAAGGAGAAAGAATGCTTCGTTTTTTTACTTTCATTAGCGAGAATTTATAAGTGATTGGAGTATATCCAACACTAAAATTTGCATATAAAAATTTAACATAATCTCGCACGCCCTTAATTTTCTTCATTGCAAAAATAAGACCTCTTAATTAATATGCAGCTTTAAATATTACAAATCAAAAACAAAAAATGTTCTCCGTAATATCACCGCATATGAAGGAATGAACCGTTTACAAAAATCGGCGCGGTTCCTAAAATTTATTTTCCTGAAAATTGGGTCATGTACTCTGGCGAGCCAATTATTTCCGTCACCACTGAATTTGGCACCACAATTGTATTTCGTTTAATTTTTTCGAAAAATCCTCTTACATCCAAACTCACTTAAATGAAGGAGTATTTCCCATACCGGAAACAATGTGGCATTTCGTTGTCCACGCAAAAAAAAAGAAATTCCTGTTAACGAGAGAACTCTGCACCAGAACGGAACGTACAAATACAGAAGACGGCGGATCGTAAAGTAACAAAAGAGAGACTATTAAAAAAATGGAAGCTTCATTTAACTGACAAAATATGAAAAAGCGCGATTCATTTATTGAAGTTTATTTAGAATTGTAAACTTAAAATCCTTCATTAACTTAGTAATATATTTATATAACATATGATTAATTATTCAATAGCAAATTAAAAACTATATTTATACTCTTAAACATATTAGGTATAAATTCTAATACCTATTGCATATATATATTCGCACTGATGGTGTAGTGGTTAGCGTGTCGGCTTTCTAATGCAAAGATCGGGGTTCAAATACATCGAATGGAGGTTTTATAAAAAAATACTATCATCAGTGCCTGGCAGTAGGCTGCAGTACTGTCAGTATGGTATAGAGCCGAAAACAAATGATTTTGGTTGGGTTTATATCCAATACAGCTGTAGGCGTGATCAGGACGATTTGAACGGCTACAGTACAGCGATTTATTTATTTATTTATTTATTTTATATTAGCTCATAAACAGCCGTTAACGTCCTTTTACAATGAGCGTAATAACATTAACAAAGACGAACACATACAACCATGCCCTCGGCAGGATTCGAACCCGTGACCCTAGCATTGGGAGCCAGACAAGCTAACCACCCCTCTACCAAGGCCGGCAAAAGCAAAAGCAAGAGGGAAACTACCACATTACAATCCCTAGTAATGATTATATAGTTGGACAATATGAGTTCTCTCGAGGTAAAACTATCCGGAGGTAAAATAGTCCCCCAATCGGATCTCCGGGCGGAGACTGCCTTGACATTTGTCGAAAGTAATTTACGAATAGGGACTTGGAACGTAAGAACTATGAGAATGGCAGGAAAGCTAGGGAACTTGAAAGAAGAAATGAGAAGAAATAGAGTTGACATTATAGGACTAAGCGAAACTAGATGGGAGAGAGAAGGACAGTTCGACTCGGAAGAATTCACGGTAGTTTATTCTGGAGGAAATAGTGGGGAAAGGGGAGTAGCTCTGGTACTTATGAAAGATATGATGAAAAGCGTGACAAAGATAATAGCAACGAACGATAGACTGATGGCAATAAAGCTAAAAGCAATCCCAGTAGACATGCTTATAATCCAGGTATGTATGCCAACGTCAGCTCATAAAGATGAAGAAATCAAGGAGATTTACTAGCAAATTAATGACATTACGAAGAAGACGGAAGAGGATAGGTAAACTGCATAATATTGGTAGATTGGAACAGCATAGTCGGAAAAGGACAGGAAGAAAATGTTGTCGGGCAATAGGAACTTGGGAAGAGAAACCGAGGGGGGGAAAAACTGGTAGAATTCTGCATCAATAATGGAGATTAAATCCTAGTAATACAAAGATTCAGGAACAGTATAGAGACCGCCAAGGCATTACCAGAAGCAGAACGTGATTTCAGATCACATCCTTCTTAATAGCTGACGTAAGCACAAAGCTCAAACAAATAAGAAAAACGAAAAGAGAAAGACAGACTTGGGACATAGAAAAACTGAAAGAAAAGCAAGATATAGTCAGCATGAAGTTAGAAGATCATCTAAGAAATTTGGAAAACAAACCAAAGACCGATGATATAGAATGGAATGAAATTAAAACCAGTATCAAGGATATCTTGGATAAAGAGATTGGAAAACAACAGAAGAAAATCAGAAAACCATGGATCACGAAGGAAATGCTGGAGAAAATGGATGAGAGACGAAAATGGATGCAGTGTAAAGATTACAGAACGATAAGACTTCTGTCTCACACATCGAAGATCATCACGAGGATTCTTAATAAAAGGTTGGAGAAAAAGGCAGAAGAAATATTAGGGGAAGATCAATTCGGTTTCAGAAAAGGAGGAGGAAGCAGAGATGCTATAGGAGTTGTTAAAATCATATCAGAAAGGCAATAGAGTACAGTCAAGATATCTGCGCATGTTTCGTAGACTGGCAGAAGGCCTCTGATAGAGTAAATTGGGTCAAGTTGATGAAGATATTAAAGGATATAGGTGTAGACTACAAGGCAGGAGACTGATTAGGAATCTATATGTGAATCAAGTTGTAAAGGTCAGGTTTGAGAATGTGGACACCTGCGGATTAAATATCGGTAGAGGAGTAAGACAAGGCTGCTGCCTATCGCCAACCCTATTCAATATATATGGAGAAAGTCTAATTCAAGAAGCTTTAGAAGGCACAGGAGATTTCAAAATTGGAGGAAGGATTATAAGATCAGTAAAATACGCAGATGATCAAGTACTTCTAGCAAGAAAGGAAGAGGAGCTACAAAAAATGATAAATAGACTAGTGGTAACAGGTAGAAAATACGGTATGGAAATAAATACAGAAAAATACAAGGTCATTCGAATATCGGGTAAAGAAGAGAATCTGAACATAAGTATTGAGGGAAAGCCTTTAGAACAAGTTTCAGAATATAAATACCTTGGAAGCATCATAACACGAGTAGCAAAATGTACGGTTGAGATCAGAACTAGAATAGGAAAAGCAAAAGTGTCTTTCAGGAGAAAGAAACAACTACTTACAGCGAATATAAGGGATGATATCCGCAAGAATTTGATAAAATGGAGTATAGCATTGTATGGGGCAGAATCATGGACGCTAAGGAAAAATGACATCAAATACTTGGAATGTTTTGAATTGTGGACTTGGAGGAGAATGTTGAAGATAAAATGGACAGATGAAGTGCTATAAAGAATAGGAGAGAAGCGAATGATTATACAGACTATCAGAAAGAGGAAGGCTAACTGGGTTGGACATTACCTGAGGAGAGAGAGTATGATTAAAGACGTGTTAGAAGGAAAACTAGATGGGAAAAGGGAAAGAGGTAGGAAAAGGTTTCAGCTGATAGACGATTTGAAAGGGAAAGAGAGTTATCAAGATATGAAGAGGACAGCGGAAAATAGGAGTATATGGAGAACCAGGTTTAACCAAGAATAATCACGGACCTGTCTACGGACAGAATACCTATGATTATATATATATATATATATATATATATATATATATATATATATATAATATCCTTATTGTTTTCGTCCATTCATTTGTCTGTTGGTCCGCCCGTTGGCTGGTTGGTAAAAATCCCCATAAGAGAATACTTAAAAGTCACATTTTTTACTTGCAGGCTTTTTTATTTTGCAAAATTAAATTAGAAGTAACTGACCTACTATGTTTGGACAGGGACCATTTTAAAGAAAAGTAAACAGATTCTTATTCTTACCTTCGATTTTTCCCTTCCGTTCGAAATCGCTCAAATTATACGTTTAAATCACATTTATTGGAAAATTTTAAGGTTATAACGATATGTTCGCTTGCCGACCGTGTCATTGTTAAACCTCAAAATGATATTGCCGTACTTATACTATACTAGTAGTTGGTGCTTGCATTCTGCAAGCATATCATCTCAACATAAAAAACATTCATTTTTCATATTTCATCATTACAAATATTTTTTTAATTCTAAATATTTTACCTCCGGAGCGATTTTCGTTTTTCCCTTATGTAAAAATAATAGATTAAAACAATCCCAAAACTTTGCAATTTTAAGAATTTTATACATCCTCCATTATGGGGTACTAATGCTACACATTTCTGCCAAATTTTAAAGTTGTAGTACTTCTAGAAATGAAATAATATTTTTGCAATTGTTTAAAATTTTAAACATTTTTAGCGGCCACCTAAATATGTTTATGGAGATAATCAAATGTTTATTTGTGCAAATGCACTACTCTGTACATAACTTGAAAATTTCAGCTTCCTAGCTCATACCATAATGTGTAAACTGTTATCTATTTGTTTAAACTTTAAGAATTTTTATTGACAAAAAAATTAAAATATCAAAATTTGTATAATCCCTATTTCCTTTTTTTACGAATTCTACTTATAAAAAAAATTTCAACTCCGTAGCACATGCGGAAATACATAAACCTTGAAAAATTGTTTAAACAATTGCGAATTTTTAGCGGTTGCATTTTTTCATGATTTTAGTTATTTCTTGTCGGTTTTGCACAAAATCCTACCTTGAAAAAAATTTCGAATCTCCAACACATCTGGAAGTGCCTAAACATTAGTATCGTCTCATATGTATGTTATATCCTCCTCCTCCCCCTCTGTAAGAAACGTCTATATATAATGATGCGTAAAGAAAGCTTGCATTGAATGCTTTAGTACGAGAGAGAAGGCTCGTGAATTTTTTATAATTAATATCGTGTTTTTCGTTAATATATTTTCAGTTAATTTTACATTGATATTTTTGGTAATTTTTATAGTTATTTGCAGTGAATCTTGTAATTTATCGGAGTTATAAATTCGCATCGCATACAAGAATCACGAAAAAAAGGCATTCCTTGACATGCAGACCTTTTTCGTTTAAATTTTAAAATATTCTAAATTCTAAATATTTGAGGTATTTAACTTATTTATGCGAAGAGAAATATTTAAATCTCATTCGTAAATCTCCAAAAATTACGTTTAAATACGATTTTTCACGTTTTAACGCATTTTATTTATATTAGGTCACTGTTGTCCCCAATTGTGGTATTTCTATTCTTGACCTCATAATAAATGCACCAATTTAGTGCTTTAACCGGGATCAGAATTTTATACATGGGTATAACTTATTTACTGAATCTGTTAAGTAATTAGAGGGAGGAAGAAAAAGAGAATGGGAATGAGCAGAAATGGATAAAGAGGAAGAGGACGTAGCATTTGTATAGGATTAAAAGGAGCTGCAGTAAAAAATAACAATAATAAATTATAATTAATGCATAAAACATTTTATAAAATCGAATCATGCACCATTGCCAAATGGTGAGAATTCATAAAACTAAATATAGATAACGTAATTTTCAATGGATTTTATAAATATTTCGAACCGAATTTCTAATAAGATGGAAATATAACATTTTGACTTTTGACTTTCATTTAATTTCTTTAAATAAAGTCAACTTTTTAGGAAAACTTTCAAAACTACTAAATCTAGTTAAAAGAAAATTGCGATCTTAAAATATAGTAATAACTCATTGCAGTACATGTAAATATTTAGTTCATAGTAAATTACAACACAATTTTGTTTTGATGGTAAATTGACTGTTCATTCACATTTTATCCTATTTTTATGCGTTAATACGAGTAAAATAATTCAATTATTAAGTTAAATTCTATGCGTTTTAAATAACTTATAATTTTCTCAAATATTTCAAGTAAATTCCTGCAAATACTTTATGCAATATACCTTATTATTTCGATTTTTCTCTAATTTTCAGCAAATATTTATATAATCATTTGGCCTCTCGGATAATAACTATTTTAAAAATATATTAAAACAAAGATAACTTCGAAAACAGTGATTTGCTTGTGCACGAAAGCCAAACCAGATCATAGCATATCTTACTAATTTTTTGTATAAAAATAAAATATATTTGGAATACAATTACCATAGTGATTACGATACTACATTGCTAAAAAGGTCCCACTTGACGCTTTCCGATTACCACACCAAAAAAAGGCCTCTCCGACGCTCCACGATTAAAAAAAAAGTATTCTACAATGTTATATATGTTATTAAAAGTCACACATAAAAGTGAAAATTGTTTGATTGTATGGAATTTCTGGCTAAACAACCTCTTGGATTATCATAGCCATTACTCCTTCCACACCAAACACACAAGGGAGGAGGAAATCCCGGTTCCGGCATTAGCCTACTCTTTACGAAGAGCACCAAGGGGGCCAACTGCTTAACGTCCCTTCCGAATGACGGAGCGCTGACTTGCGCGGTCTCCTCATACCACACAAATAGGGGACGGGACGATTCCAGAGTGAAAAATCTGACCTGGAACGGCTCTAACCACTCCGCCACCGACACTCCATAAAAGTGCAAAGTTTAGCTTTCTATCTATTTCTATCATTTGCTCAGAATCATAACTTGAAAATGTTGAAGGCAGCCTCTGCCGTAGATCGATTTCGCAAAAACATTTCTTTGGCAGCGTAATATCGTAAATAACATCATAGCTCACATAAACCCTGCAAACTTCAGTCTTCGATCCCTTACCGTTTACATGCTGTTTTTAGGCGTTCTTTTCAAAAAGTAAACAAAGAGCGCATTATGGTCGGATGGTGTCCGTCTGTCCGTCCGTGTGTCCTTTATGTTTCATCTCAGAAAGCACTGGGCGGATGTTCTTGAAATTTGGAATTTAGGACTTAAGGGCAAAGCAAATAATGAAATGATACAAATGATTCATGTAGCCTAATTGAGAGTGTCACTTTACTGGTGACAACAAAATGAACTTTTTTTTGTCTCTTTAAATATTACTTATAACAAAAAAGTGTTCGTATATATATTTGTATATAGTCAAATAGCCTGTTTTGTTCTGTACATTTTTATTAAAGGAGTAGCGGATTTCAAGAAAATCAGAGTCTTAATTTACTTTTCCCGTGTCTTTTAATTGTTTTCAAGGAAAACAATCTTTGCGGGAAATGTGATAAACAATATCTGCTGTAAACAACTAATTAGTTTAATTTTCTTTCGTACGCACGTAAAATTTGAAAAATGAGAGAAATGGATATTCTACGACGAAGAAATGAACGTAAATAGGCCTATTATCTTTACGTATACACAGCGCATTTAAGTGAAAAGAAATGGGTAATTTACGATTAAGGAGTAAACGTGAACATAAAGATTGCATTACTACTATTCGAGTGTGGTAATTTTTAAATAAATATCGATTGTTTTATTAATTACAATTGATTAGGAAATTAGTCGGTGAAAAAAATTCGATATTTCCTTGACATCACTACTGGCAAACCATTTTTCAGTTGTTAGACATTATACTAAGCCATTAATATTTATCTTTTTCGACATGATTGCATAAATCGTAAAGAGGGCCTCTGCCTCGCATGTATGCACGCATGATGCGTGCATCTTTCCTCTCTTGTTTCAGTTGAATGCAGAGACGGACAGACAGAGTTAAAACATAAGCGCTTTCATCAAATAAAACACACTCAATAACGACTCCCTCCTTACCGATAATTTGTTATTACTTTGAGCTAGATTCAATTCCTCATTCTCTTTCCCCCGTCCTCTCGTGGCATAGAGAGAATATAGAAATAATAAAGGCATTCGTTTCGAAATTACTACAACAAAAGGACGATACACATAGTGTGTATATATATATATATATATATATATATAATTTCCAGTCATCTTCCTTACCGCCCTTGCTCCCAAACATAGACGGAAAAAATCCTCCCCTAATTAATACAGCAAAATAAGGGCTTCCTCATTGTTCCCCTCGGAAAAATTCCGGCGAAGCACAGTCGGAGAAAACATGAGGGAGGAATAAAAAGAGGGAACAATGAGAAATGGGAAATATGAGGAGGGAATGAGAAAGGAAATAAAACAAAATTGACAAACTCATCGAAAAGAGAAAGAGAGATAGAGAATGACGATTTGCCATTCTTTTGTAAGCCGCAGAGACCCTACACGCAGAAAATTCTCCGGCCTTCCTTTTAATGGCGAACGGTCTCTTCGACAATTATTTACCTCTTCGGTAAACTTCAACGGCTCTCTCTCTTTTTCCTTTCTCCCTTGCTCCTCTTTCTCTCCCTTTACTTTTTCCCATTTTCCATTTCTCTCTCTCTCTCTCCCTCTGTCTCTATTCTTCGAAAACTTTCCCAATTACGGACTCCGATCCCCCAAACTTTCCCGCGTCTCTCAGCGTTTTAACGGCCGTGGTTTTCGAATAAAAAAAGAAATCTCGAATTCCCGAAAGCCTTCGAGAAGGAGGGAGATGTCCTCTGCCCCTCTTTCTCTCTCTGGATGTAAATGGCGAGGGGGAGAGAAATTACCAAGCTGACTGATTTTCCCGGATTGCGCCTCCGCGAAATAGTAATCGTGTGACGAGTGCCCAAACCTGTTTGCATCGGAGAGGTCTCCCAACATTTACTTTTCTTTTCCCTATCTCTCTCTGTCAGTTGTCAAACACGGCGATTATTTCCCTCTCTCTGTAAACAAGTGAGGGGCGAGTATCGCCACGTTGAAATTAGCCGCCATCTTCGGTTGTTTTTTTTCCTACCTCCCCTTTGTGTCTGCGAGAAATCCTTCTCCAATAGAGCTGAATTTCGGGTATATCGAGTGACTCGAAGACGCTAATATCTACACAGATGTACAAGAGCTGAAACTTTTCACTTCGATAAGAAGTCAACTGTTTTAAAAGAGGCATCATAAACAAGCGGCCCGCGCCGATTATCCATGGTGCGCGCGAAGTAAGACACTATACTATACTATACCAGGATTGGCAAAATCGCAGCTCTCGAGCCGCATGCGGATCTTTTAATTTGGTATGCGGATTTTTTAAATTTACCCTCAGAGGCGTGTCAACGTCTTTCATTACAGCACACAAAGTAGTGTGACTTGAGACGTATTGCGAACGCTTAAGGGACATGTATTATATCTGAATTACTTCGGATACAGATTGTATTATTGTTCGTAAATTTATTAGCAGAGAATGTGTCATGCGGCTCTCAAGCTTCAGAAGATTATCGAATGCGGCTCCGAGGGTAAGTAAGTTTGGCCACCCCTGCTCTATACTGGTATGCAGCCCAAAATCGAATGTATTTCTAATGAAACATTATAAAATAAATTAGTAAATGACTTAAATTGACACTTCCAAAATAACCGTGGTTTATATTTTTCTCCCATTCAAAAAGTACGAAGTTGAGGTGCAGAAGAATATCCTCAACGGGGAATGCGGCCCGCAAAGTCAGTGGAATATCATTATTCGGGTCACGCATGTTTTGGGTATCAGAAAAGATTTTTCTAAAATGTGCCTGAGATTCAATTGTGTTGGAGACCTATGGATGTAATTGATTGTGAATTGCAGGGGTTTGCCATGGTCAGTTTAACCTTTTTTGTAAAGTAGACTGTTAAAATTAAAATTAAACTTGGCCAAAGTGTTTCCTAATTTTTTGCATTTTCATGCAAATTTTATACATTTAACTTGGCATATTTTCATTTTGGAATTTTCTATTTATATTTAATTTTACTAGTTACTCATGCCATGATTCCAATTATCACAATGTGTAGATGTCGCTTTTCTTGAAAAATATTGCTTTCAATCACGCTTTGGTTTGCAATATACTTAATAGGCTCTGTATAAAAATAACTTGGTCGATTTTGTTTCTATTTTAAATCGCTCCTTTCGGAATGCATACTCTTAAAAAATCAATGGCGTCACTTAATCTCGAATATTTTGGAGATTTCATACCAGTATAGTCTTCATCACGTGGACCTGTCATTTTTTTAATTTAAATAAAGCTAGTGAAAAAGCTCGTCTATATGACAGGAAGCAATATATTAATTGTTGTTTAAATCAAATTCTCGTACTTATTATTTTTAAAAATCATTTATTCATATGTTTCGAATAGATGTTTTATTTCATCTTGGTGAGTTTCAACTTAGGTTCTGCTGTTGGCGGCGTAGATTCTGTTCTGGTTTATTATATTTCTTCGTTTCTTGTTCTACTCATGATTTCGTTAACTCTCTCTATCTCTTTGCCATTATTTGTTATTCCGTCTTGATCTCCTTTCTCTTTATATTTCTCTGCTTCTTTTATGTCGCTCTTCTTTTTCTCTTCCGTTTCTCGGTCTGCTCTCTTTCACACATTCTCTTTAAAATATCTTCTTCTTGCCTTTCGTTGATCGATGTCATCAAATGCTTATGTTGCGATTCCGATGAGATAACCATTGATTTCTTCCATTCGATCAATGAACGGGCTATTATTACCCTAGAAATAGTTATATTTGAAGAACTTTATATTTGTTATGATAAAAACTATGAGAATATGATAACTATTTTGTTACGCCAAAAGATTTAAAAAAATATAACTGAGTGATTTTTTCTCGAAGCAGATCAAGACATTTACTGGATTTTAGAATAATCACAATAATGAAAATATGTAAACTACTTATTTGTTGTTATGTAAACTAAGGATAGTTATAGTTCCACAAAGTAATTAAAGGCACCAAAAGGTAATCATATTACGTTTAATGTTGAATTGTTTTTATATATTAAATTTATCTATTAAGTAGTTAAAAACATAAACAGCATATTGGAATAAATAAAATATTTATTATAAGTAGTTCGTATTCATATGAACAAAAAGTTAAAGGATTGTGAGTGTCCAAAAAGCAATTACAGGCATATATAGAAAATTATCTATTGTTTATATGAATTTAATTTTTGATGTTTGAAATAAAATTTCATATCAATAGAATCTGCGTGAAAAAAAAACTAAAATTTTCCTTTTAGTGCCAAAAAAAACTGCAACCTTTTTCTCTTTTCCTCTCTATTTCTCTTCTTGCCCCTCTCTTTCTCTTTCAATGTTTACCTTTACTTCGTCATTAGCTTCCTCATTCAAGTCCTTTCTGCAAGACTTCGTCTCAATCATTCTCATGCTCTTATTGTTTAAACGTCTGTAAATTATTCACCACGATTAAAATGTCGATGCGAAAATTTGTTTAAGTGTCCGAAATTCGTTCAAACTATATCTCATGCCGGTTCATTGGATTTAGTGAAGTCGAGAAACCTATCGTTATCTCTTCGCAGCGACAATTATTATCTTTGTTGCTTCATTAACACAAATAATAGAATAAAAGAATTTTCGGTCATTCATGCGAATAACTAATATCTCGCTAGTATTAAGGGATTAAAATTTTGGTTTTACTACGCATGTATGATTAATGCCAAAAATTACGTTTCCATGGCGCTAAATTAATTGAAAACCGCGAAAATATTAAAACGTAATGTTTTGGGCCGAAATTTAAAACTTCACAATAAGAAATTTAATCTTAATACTTTTTGCCATATAGCTGTGCAAAATCCCACAGAGATATTGTGACTATAAGATATTTTAAAATGGCAATAGAGTAAGTTCTGCACGATGGATTTAGCTCCGCCCATGTTATTCAAATAAAGAAAAGATACCCTAATTATGTCAAACTCACGAACTCAATGCAGACGGGGAACAGCTTATAATTTGGCAGCGGCATATTTTTCATTCGCATTTTAAAATTACTTTTTAAAATCGTTTAACCTTAGGACTTGAACCGAAAAACACCCAAAAGAATGCAAATTATTTTTCTACCGTCGATTTTCAAATACGCGTCTATTTGATGCATGAATTAATTTTGAATGCGAAAATTTTCCGTTTTTTTATGTGAAAACTCCCGTCCCCAAGAGATCCATGTTGTTGCTGGTTTATGCGAAACTAAGGAAAACCAGTGGAACTGCCCGTCAAAATGACGGGTAGGTATGACTAAAGAATTAAATGAAAACTCTTCCCATTTACCGTTTTCTTAGAATTATAGTACAATGTACATGATTTTGCAAAAAACTTTTGTTAACTGATTGTATCTTCAAACAAATGTTTCCGTTGCTATTTAAACAAATCGAAAAAATAAACGAAATTACAAATGCTTCTGATTAAAATTTAGGCATATAATTTGATGTATGACATCCGCTAAAATAAAATGCGATTAAAATATTAGTATTGTACAATACTTTCTATTACTTATTATTTCCACTTCAAACCGTCCGTGATTTCAATATCAAGATTTCACTATATGAGATTAATACTTACCGGTTGCCGGGACGATGAAGCGGAACGGTAGGAAGGATTACCGCCATTATTATAATAGATATACTGCATCATATGAGAAATGCATATATAAATGTTATCCATATAGAATTTTTTTAAATAATTCTTTCATACTCCCGCATATTGTTATACTTAGAATGAAAGAGGGTAGAGGATCTCCAGGAAAGCGAGTCCGCAAGAGCTGAAGAGTACACGCGGAAAAAACTGTATTGTTGTCGGAGGTTGACGGAATGAATAGTATACGCACCGAAGTGGAGAAAAGGGAAGGAGTTATTTTTGGGTGGGGGCGGACGGTGAAGTTTTGAGGTGGAAAGAGGTTAACGGAATTTCATTGGATACAAGAAGGGCGAAGGCAAACCGAGAGCCCCAGAATGGGTGGAAAGGTGGAGGAGGGGTGGCTGTGGGGGGAAGCGGGTGTTTATGGAGATGGGGGAGGCTCTAAAGAGCGGAAGGGGTTAGGTCACGAGGAAGGGAGGGGTGGGTGTAAGGGAGGTAGAAAAAAGCCTTCGGGCAAGAGATATCGCTCAGTGGTTCTCGAAACCTCCAAAATCCCTCTCTCTTCCCCTCGCCCTCTCTCTCTTCCCCTCGCCCTCTCTCTCCTCCCCTCTTTCTCTCTCTCTCTCTAGTTCTACCGCACATCACCAGATGTCTCGCCTCCCACACCTAGAACTCCACTCATCCTTATGCTTCGCGCTCCAACATACATTTCTGAGATACTCTTCGCTTCTGACCCGAGTGAATTTCCGAAATGCCCGGTTTTATTCACTTGTCTTGAGATGTAAATCACACTCGTCAGTTAACTCTAATACAGACGAAACCTAAGAATTTGCTCGGTAAGGAAAATATAAATGGGTTTTATCTCAAACATTTCGAAATATGAGACCCACGTAATTTATATGCTCAAGAAACTTGACAAAGTGTAATCATAAAGAAATTAATAACTTACATTCATACGTATAAATGTCGTTGGAAATTAATTTCTGAATTCTATGCCAGTAAATAATAAAGAAAAAGTCGCATATTGAAATTTTGAAAAAAAAGTTTAAATATAAATTCATCAGGTCGCACTAACGAATTTTGTTTTTTGATAAAGCAGCAATGTCTAATAAAGATATTGACAGGAGGATAGAATTTTTTTGTTTCTAATATGATAAATCTACCGACAAATTAGTAACATGTACGTATATTCAAAAATGCAAACGATAAGAAAAATATTAAACAAAGTTGAAGTATTTGGGATCACTAAAAGGCTTTGATTGGTTCCTTAAAGGTCAGTTAAACTGAAATGAAACATAGCGTGAAGGTGAAAACCAAAGTTAACTAAGAAAGCATCTGCTATTCGAAAGGTCCAAACAACAGAGTAACTAATTGGGCGCAATTTTACAGCAATAACGTATTCAAATGTAGAGACAAACCTAACTCAATGATTATCATTTTCATGTAGCCCGAACAAGGAAAGCTAAAACTCAAATCTTGTTTTTATATTTCCAACCTACGCAAAGTAAATATGAAGGTTTTAAACGCAACAGTAAAGCAATCACGGTTCATTTTTAAAGGATGCGAATTTTATCGAAGAGAAGTGATGTTAATTCTTTACAGTGTGCCACCCATCCGCACGAATGAACACAAATAAATAAAATAAATGTACATTCTTGAACTTGTCAGCCAAAGAGCTTCGTCGTGTGTATTTCAAAAGATCCTTCTTTCTGGAGCCGCCAACTTCTCTAAGCATTCCGAGAAATGTTTCTTTTTTGGGCAGTACCACGAAAGTCCCTCAAGGCTCTTTTATAAGCGTCTTATTTCTAATCCTTAACACACCACGCCGAACTTCTGAAAGCACGAATTTCGACGTGTTTTTATTTCTCCAAGATCTAGGATTACGCCCCTTTCTTGGATATCAATTCTAAAAGAAACCTCAATCCCTTTGGAGGACATAAAACTGGCGTGCTGTTAAGCCTAAAAGGTATTTTCAATTAAAACGGTACTTTTCGGAACAAAACTTTTTTTCGTAGCTCGTGAAGAAACACTTATGTGACTTTTTATCAAAGAGGCACGAAAGTTTTTTTTTCTTGCCGAGGTATGTCACTTACTAAGAGGAGAAAAGGAGAATGACAATTAATGTTGAATAGTCACAGTTGATTCGATTAAGAATTTACTCGAAACATCTCTGGAGTAGTTTGGTAAGGGAGTAGAACATCTTCATTTTAATGTCACGATAACGCAATGAAAAAACAATATCGATTCAGTAACCACGAAAGGAAGAACGGCTAAAAAGCAGTCATCATCAGTGGTGATCCATGTGCAGAAAGTTGAAGAGTTCTTTGCCAGATTATAACATCAGTGAATCACCACCGATTACGACTGTCTTGTAGCCAAAATACGCATCTGGTTTTCCAAAGAGAGGCGAATTCGATAGTTCTCATTTGAATGAGGATGACATATAAAAATCTGCAAACGGAAGCTGACTTTTGTTGTTGCGGTGGCACTCATTTCAACCGTTATACCGAGGGTATGATTTTAAATAAATAAATTTGTAATTTGTCTGAATATGAGAGAAATATGAAAACGGAAGAAAAAATCTGATGGAAACAAATCCGGGCAGATATTTTACCACCCAACTATCATGACAGACTAATTTTTTTTGTTTCAGAATGTGCATGATTTCTTGATACAAAAATAAAAAGACTAGCAAAAGAAAAGGAACAGGAAGTTGTAAAAAAACATGCGAACGTTGAAAAAAGTGGAACTCGAAAACAGAAATGTCGAGTAGCTTTGAGAAAAATCTAACTTTAAGGTGCAAGAGCTGGAGACAGATGTACTACGAAGCCTTCGGGATTTTATAAAATGTGAAAGCTTATATCGCTCCAAGACATGTGCATCACAAAAAATCGGGAAATTTCTATAAACAGAGAAGGCAAAAGGGGGTCAAACATTCCAGTGAATTGCAAAGTCTTGCGGTTGTGGCCCGACCTTAAAAACTTAAGGTGCGTTTTTCATTAGAAGATGCGTAAAAGTAAAGCGCATTCAATTTCAGGACAGTCATCATCTCTGGTAAGAAAAAACTCGGACAAACTGGGAAAAAATATAAACGGTTAACAAATTGAATCTCAAATACTTTATAAAGGACAACATTTGCGCTCGCCTTAGGCATAAAATAAATATGGTAATTTAGACAACTCGAGAAGCCGTAAGCAAATTTGTAAAATCAGGCACAATTCGGTAGCAAAGTAGGTATCATCATTAGTGATTCAACAATATTATATTCTACAAAAATCAGATGTGGCCACCACATGACTTTCTCCATACCTGTAATACTTCTAAATTCTCCAAATAATGATAATAAATATTTTAAGGAAATGCGAGAAAATTTTAAAGACTAAAAAAACAGAAATTAACTCAAATCGTCTTCTAATATTGGATATGGCCACGAAGTTCCAACAATTAAGAAAATAAGGAGCATTACTAAGACGTAACTAAGAGTCAATTGTTTACAATAGTCACCGGTAGATGGTGTGATGGTGGCAGCTAAAAAATATAGTTTTAAAGATATCTCTTAAACAATGTGTTATATGGAAAATGTTTCAAATAAAGATTGTAGAAAATTAAATTTTCTACAACTTTTATTCCGGTGCCTTTTTACATATATCAAGTATTAAAGCAAATATTTCAAAGTAACGGATGAGTGACAAGAGTAAATACCCACTTCCGGTTGACCGATTTTTACCAAAAACCAATCAGTTCTTACAAATTTCATAAAAATGTTAAATATAAAATTTCGCAATGACCTGATTAATAGTATTTGAGTTCGAGTACCCACAAAAAAGCTGTCACATACACACACACACAGACATCGATAAAATGGTCAGAACGTGTTCAGGGGACCTCAAAACGTGTATTTCCGTTGAAATCCCGAAATCGATTTTTTCATGAAAACAATACTTTCCCGTATACTACGTATGGAGAAAGTAAAATACAAACCAATTCGGCGATTCTTACCTCGCATTTGAAACTCACTTTCTCTCGGCTCTCTCAGCTTGGGTACTAAACCTGCCGATCTCGTTTCTTAACCACCGCAATTATCTCCCAAAACGCTCTCCAAAACACACACTCTCTCTTGGAGTGATTATCGCGCGCAATTTTTCTCATAATACGCATGATTGCCTTCGAGCTCGCTATTCCCTTGCTTTCAGCACATGATCCTAACACACGCATACATTCATCGAGAATCATTTGCGTTTCGGGGACAATGCGAAGCATCGGCGGAAATAAGCTCCATTCCCGTCAGAAATGGAGTACGTGAAAATACATTCACTATTCTCTCACTCGTGATTTCTTTGACAACATTAAAGTAAAAACCTCTTTTTTACAAAACAAGACTGGACTAAACAACGATGCGTAAAATCGGACTTTCCTCAAACAGATAGAAGTTGACGATTTACCCCAAGAATTGCATTTAAACCTTACGTGGCAATCTCATACGCAAGTTCTATACCAGGAAAGGGAATTAATGATCGATGCAAAGTCACTCATAGCACTTTGAAAACTTGAAGGCAAGAAAAATTTCGGATATACAATAGATTTTCTATTTGGCTAATAAGTGTTTACGTTCTGAAATGCACGTTCATAATTTTTCACAAAAAGACAAACAATTTACAAAGTCAGCGAATAAAACGAAAACAGTATCAGAATACGTTAGTATATCAAGTGCAAGTGATCGTAGTTTTTTTCGATCACTGAATAATTAAATTAGAATTTGTGTTTTTTAGATAAGGTACATGAATAGTAAATGCTGCTATAATAAACCACGCCCTCTTGTTTAGTGACTTCGATTTGAAACATTAAGAAAATTCACGCTGAAGTCCGTTAAAAGTTAACAAGTGAGGATAAAACTGACGAATCGGATATTAATGTCGGATATTTCATTGTAGCGATGTAAACAAAACGAAAACTTATCGTAGTAGCGAATTCGTATAGGTAGTTAAATAAGAGCTATATAAAATCCTGCTAAAAGATAAAAGGGTCTATGGACGGACTCCAAAATCAAAAGGGTCCATGAATGTCTCCAATGTGACTGGAGACATTCATCTACCCTTATAATTTGGTTGCTCCAACTTGAACGGTGTAGAAATAATTTACTAATTTCATGCTTTATTGCTCATTGTGCCCCAAATATGCCCCCTAGGATGCCTCTGAAAGTTTTAACCGCAGGAAGAAACTATGACCATGAACAATCTCTCATAATTTGGCTGCTATAACTTGAACTGTGTAGTACTAGTAGTTTACCGGACACGGATGTGTGACAGAAGAACGGAAGGACGGAAAAAACTATTGCATCAGCGGATTAAAAAAAATATGCTAAAGAGATGACGATGACTTAAGTACCTCGCTAATTTTAATATTACATTATTAGACGCATGGACCACATAGCTGTTACGATTTTAAACAAAATACTAGCACAATTTTGGCAAGGATTAGAATTTCATTTTCAACAGAATTCAACTATGCAACGTCAAAATGTACGAAATCATGTTCTTTGAGTTCATACCTTAATTTTGACCTGTTTTAAAGTACATACAAATAATTAATACCCAGCACTTAAATAGGTACAGCATTAATTCCAATACACACACACAAACGTGTATATATGTAGTATGATGACATTAATGTTAATTTCACTAATTTGCTGTTAGCGAGCATTAACGCCTCGATCATCTCGCATGCACACCTGCCCGCAATCACACATGCATGAATAAATGTACCATTTCTTCATTCGGTCGCCTGAAAGCAGAAAGCAAATAATTTCCTCTCCTCTTAATCCCATCGAAACAACGTAATTTCCTTCTCAAATTAATCACTCGCGTCTAGGTGCGCTCCGCAATCTCTCCCATCCCTATCTCCATGGTGATCCCGCGTGGAGTATTAGCGTCCGACAGCGTCAGCACAGCCAGCAACCAGGGAGGGAGGGTGATAGAGAAGGAGAGATAGAGAGAGGGAAAGAGAGGGGGAAGAGAGAGAAAGAGGGAGAGAGAGGGGAGGGGAGTGAAAGAAACAAGGAAAAGTGAAGTGGAGGTGGAGAGAGATGGAAGGAGGACAGACTTCATATCGACCCTCTCTAGTCGTAAAAGCCGAAACCATTACGGGTAAAAGGATGAGGAATGGAATGGAGGAGATTTCAGAAGGAGAAAGGGAGAGAGGTGGGGGTGGGGAGGGGAGGTTGGCCGGAGGAACGAGAGAGAGAAAATAATAGAGCGGAACGCGTTTTGAATTAACTGTGTCGACGGAGTGTGAGAAAATAATCAAGAAACCTCTTCGCAACCGGAGGGGAGGGGGGGTTGAGTTGGGTGTTTATTCTGGAATAGTATCCGAGACGCGCTTATTATTACCTTGATTCTCAGATGGAGCACCGGGTTTTTCGGGCAGGGAGGTACCCTCCTCTGAAAACGCATTCTTGGGAAAGATAAGGGTTTTTATTCGCTTCCTGATTGTTTTGTTCGCTGCGAAGGAGTATTTTCCCTCTTTGTGACGTCTAGAGGGTATTTATAAATTCCCTTATGTTAGAGAAAAATGTAAAATTTTCTCTGAATCCCAATCTTCGAGGTAAATTCATATGTTGCTTATCAATTTTGCCATGTACGTTCTATTATTGCAATGTTGTAAAGTCATTTTCAAAAGTATTCCAACGATTTGAACGGCGCCGCTTTCGCAGCAGACAGAATTTTAAGTTCCTATCTACGTGTATGTCATGTCAGTCGGTGACTATGTACCTATTCCCGTCGTGACGCCACCTCAGCCTTCAAGGTTAATTATTGTATAAAATACGACTTATTCTTGCATATCGACCGGAGTTAACAAAGATAATTCCGCGTCTTGGTCGATCGTTTGAATTTACTATTATAATTCGCCATTGTTATTTAACAGTCATTCTTGCATTTTTAAACGCATATATCTTGACTGTTTTCGCTATTTCCGTTATCTAACAAATACTATCGAACCGGGGAATTTGATAAAACTGATGAAATCGTCGATCCGAAATTCATAAATCCACCCGTATTTCTACTATTAGAACTAATTACGCAGCGGGTTTGCGTCAGCCCTCACCAAACAACCTCTCACCTGGACAAAAAGAAACAATTCCATGGGCCTGCTCACGCTATCATCACGATGCAAGGATGACTGTTAAATAACAATGGCGAATTATAATAGTACGTTCAAACGATCGCCCGAGACGTGGAATAATCATTGTTAACTCCGGTCGATACGCAAGAATAAGTCGTATTTAACACAATAATTAACCTTGAAGGCTGAGGTGGCGTCATGACAGGAATAAGTACATAGTCAACGTTTGACATAACATTCACGTAAATATGAAGTTCAAATTCATTCTGCCGCGAAAGTGGTGCCGCTCATACTGTTGGAATACTTTTGGAAATGACTGTACATGCAAATATATATCTCCTAATATGCAAATGCATTGAGGAAGCTATTAATAATAGAGAGAAAGAGCATCTAATTATACGACAAAAATATTTATCAAGTCAAGTGGGTCAAGTGGAGCATATTACACAGGCGTTTTATGTTCGTTAGGATTTCAGTACTTTATTGGATTGGTGACCCGTAATAGGACTTAATTAGGACTTTAATACAACTCTGCACGACATTCTACTTTCGTATCTAATATTCAACATATGTCCGTAAAGTTCCAGAACTGACTGTATAAAAATGAATACAAGATGTTTTCATGCCATTGCTGTCTATTCCCTTCGAAATAATCTTCCCTTGCATCGATAAACCGTTACTAGCGATTCTGAAGGTCGTTGAAGCAGCTCTGGAATGCATTTAAGTATAGCCGTTATAAAATACGCTTAGAATTTGGCCAATACGAGAAATTCAACTTTTATCGCATAATAAAAAATTGCAATAAAAAGTTTTAGCCATGGAAATGAAGACGATAAGCGGATCTGAGGAAATTATTGTTTCGACGCATGAAGTGCTATATGCATTAAACCACAAAGATTCAGAACGTAGTCCATTCTAAATCAGCAAGATCACGTGATAATTAAGCGCCTAAAATCATAGATTGAAGGTTCGAGCTTTTGTTTTTCCGTCCTTCTTTTTGAGTTTAAATCGTTACATTTTTTCAAATTAATCCTCAGACATCAAAGAAAAAATTGAATCAAATCTATAATTTATAGCACGGATGCTGTAGAGAAAAGTTTTGATTAAAACATCAAACTCACTGCCATAAATCATCGGATTCTACACGCATACACATGGTACAAATCATTACCAAAGTGTCAATGCTCTCCGAAAATATGATCGAGTGAAAGCAATCAAAGCAAACAACAAAAATATATTTTTTCGACATTCACGCCACGGTCCGGTTGGAATCGAAAAAATAAAAACTTCAATACGTAGCCCGCGTGACGCGACTATGGCAACTGCTATTCACACGCGTTATGTCCCTGGGAGATGGGAGAGATTTTTTTTCAAATCCAGCATCTGATGGGAGATGATTCCGATACAAGTCAATTTACGCACGCAGTAAAATCCGAGCAAAAAAAAAACTTTCGCTCTCTCGCGAATCCGAGTCAATCATGTGCTCCGTTAGCGTGTCAGTGCATGCATTTCAAATCTACAACTCTCTTAAAAACGCTCTCTTTAAAAACAGTTATTGCGCGCCTCAACGCCTGTGGAGACAATCGCAGATTTAACATATGGTACTCGTATTTGCCGCTCGGAAAATTAGGAATGCTTTCGAATACGTGGAAAGTGAAAAAACCTAGATATTTTTGTTACTAAAAAAACTTTTTTGAAATCCATCAGCTATGTAGCTTATTAATAAATTTACTGGATACCTGTCCTTCAAAAATGAAAGATACGCACTGCTAGAGAATTAAATTAAAACTCTTCCCATTTTCCCTCACTTTTTCACTACATCTACCCATTTTTTCCTTCTCTCCCTCCCATACTCCCTTCCTCTCTCTCTATACGATATGTGTATGCGTGTGTGTGTATTTTTGGCTAATCGACCTCTTGGGTTATTATAGCCATAACTCCTTCCACAAAGAACACAATCACAAGGGAGGAGGGAAACTCGGTGCAGGCATTAGGCTACTCTTAACGAAAAGCACCAAGGGAGCCAACGGCTTAACGTCCCTTCCGAAGGACGGAACGCTGAATTTGGCGGTCTCCTCAAACCACATAAACAAGAGGCCGGACGACCTCGGGAAAAAGCCTACTTGCGCAGGATTCGTGCCCGCTGCCTTTTCGAGCAGCGAGCGAGTAGCAGCCAGCGTCCTAACCACTACACCACCGGCACCCCCTTCCCTCTGTCTATGCGATAACGAAATAATATTCCCCTGTATATTATACCACCAGTGGTGTATATCGTGACATACAGACGGACACTTGAGGATTATTTTATATAATGACTTATCTCTCCACGAACTTTTACAAAGAAGCATAGGAGTCAAATAGTTCTTTTTGGCTTTTCCTGTTTCATCTTTTGATTTTACTAAAATAAGACCCGTGCTTTTACTTGATTAATCTATAGATATTCTAGGAATATTTATTAATTAATTAATTAATGAAACAAATCGACTTTAAAGAAAAACATTACTCTAATAAATTGAAAAATGTCATTTGTTTGCGCCAAGGTATATCCTTAGGTCAGAAAATTCGCCACAAAGTTTGAAAAAAAAAATCAAATAATCTTTAATCCACAAATATGACCTCTCGTCCGAATTTAAACAAAAAACCTCCCACTTGACAATTATATTGAGAGGCACAGAAATGTCGCCTGCCCAAGTTTTATTTACCTATTTTCATTATTTCTTTGAATATTCAGAAAATTTTAAAATTGAGGTGGAAAACCTCTTATCCATTCACGTTCCCATGTGAGCACGTGTAATAACCGTGCATATCTCTACGCCAGAGGAATCTTTCCATCAAATTTCATCTCAAAAAATTGTTTAAATGTGACGCAGAACAAAGAAAAATTATGCAGTAGTGACTTTCTTCCTATCTGGTGAATTAAAAATTTATTTTCTACCATAAATGTAACGCACGTAATATTATGTCATTGTAACAATTTTTTTCATGTTTGAGTAATTATATCAGCACTATACTATTATATTTTTTACCTTAACATAATTACAAAATTTAAACTACTTCTAAATCAACAAAATACTGTACTGAAAATTTTGTTTAATTATTATCAGTTACCTTTTTCTGAGTTAGCTAAATGATGAAAAGTAGCAATAGTTATTAAATCGTTAGTTAGTACCTTCTTTATTGAAACGAAATAATATTGCTTTCATTTATAATCTGGTCTTTACTCGCTCCAAGTTTAAACCCCTAAAATTTCTTTTAGGACAAGAGTAACATGTATTCGTAAAATGAAATTCAGGCAGAAAAACAAATCGTACCTAATATATATATATATATATATATATATATATATATATATATATATATATATATATATATATATATATAAAGTTCAAATTTACAACATTAATATTCGTGTATCTAAACGAATTAAAATTATAATTTTTAGAGTGAAAAGGGCTCAATATCATGAATTTAGTTTAACACGGAGACATTCTGAATGACAGTTACAATTTACGTAATTTCGGCATTTACGTAGAATTCGCTTCCTGTTCCTACACAGGCTGTGGGAAGCTCGACAATTCCAAACACCTAAAAAGACAATACCCTCACGATGCCTTCCACGGAACTCGATCAAAACGGAACCCGCTATTAATAGAATCAATTTTCTAACTCGACTCTCGAAAACTCATCTTCCCTCCTAGAACCATCTCCGGCACAAAACTAACTCGCTCCACTTATTTACTCAAACGCTTCCCGATTTATTTGCAACTGATAAATACATCTCCGATCTCCCGCGACTCTCATCACCGCCGCCACACGCTCCGCTCCTATAATACGGCCGGCAACAGCGGCGGAGGAAATCCCTTTATGCATTCAGGCCAATGCAATTCCGAACGCAGCAGACATTTCCCCATCGTCCCTCCAATCCACTCCTTCCCTCTCGTCCACTCCCCCTCTTGGGCCCTTGCAAATGCAAATGCACCGGAATCCGCGAATGTCTTTCTCTCTCTCTTTCCTTATCCGTCTCCTTTCTCTCTCTAACTACCATTTCATTTCCTTCCTCAGTCTACTGCATTCTTTCCTGTCTCCCTCTATTTTCCGTCCCCAATACGCCCAAAAGTACATTCTTCTCCCCTGGCTCCCCATCCCTCTCCATCCCTATTCCCTGTCTCTCTCCATCCTTTTTATAACTCCTATTCTATTCCCCTTCCTCCTCTCTCCTTCCACCTCCCACACGATTTCTCCTCCGATTCCCAACTCTACTCATCCTACTCTCTTCTTTACAACCTTCTTTCCCCGACATAATTCACTCCTCTCTCTTCCTCTCGCATTCTCCCTTTCCCATTCTCCCTCTGCAGCCTCTCATCGTCCAATCCTTTCTAACCTCCTACCACCTCTCCCTCCCTCTCACTCTCTTTGTCCTCCTCCGTCTCCTCACCCCCCTTCCCCTGTTGCCATCCCTCTATCTCCCAAGTTCCCCTACTCCTAAACTTCCCATTTCATCTTGCTCTTCCTCCTCTCTCCAAGTCACACTATCTCTTCCTCTCTCTCTGTATTCTTCCTTTTTCCAACTTCTTATTACGCTTCCATTCTCTTAGTTTCTCTCTCATCCTCTCTCTCATCCTTTCTCTCCCTCTCTCTCTATACCTCTCTCATCCTCTCTATCTCCTCTATCTCTATCCCACTCTCTCATCCTCTCTCTCCAGCCCTCTCTCTCATCCTTTCTCTCTCTCCTCTCTCTCTCTGACTCTCTCTATCCCTCTCTCTCTCTTTCCCTGTCTCTCTCACCCACTCTCTCTTCCTCTCTCCATCTTGCTCCCTCTCTCTCTCTCTCTCTCTCACACCCTCCCTGTCTCTCTACCCCTTTGCGTCCTTCTTTCCTCCATCTTGCTCCATTCCCCGCCGGACCGGCACAACGAAACCAAAACTCGATTACTGACACGACTCAGCGCCGTTGAGGTTCTGTCCGTGCAATTGCCTCCGTAGAGTGAGTGAGGTGGGAAAGAGGCTAAAGAGGTCGCGAGAGAGAGAGAGATGGGAAGAGGGGTATATCTCCCCGCTCCCACAATGCCCCTGGGCAGTTCGCGTCCAGGGGCACGGATTGCCAGTTAGTTGGAGTCTTATTTCCTTTTCCACTACGAGTGTGCAGCGATGTACCATTGTGTAGCATACTTCTCCCGCCGGGAGACGCCGTCCACGAATCGATTTTGAGGAAAACGAAGTGCTCCCAGAAGCTTTACGTGCAAGTAATTTCGGGTGGAAAACTTGTTTGTGAGATTAAGAATATTCACCGTAATTGAATAATATTTGTTTTTATTAAATTGACATAGTGCCAGGCAGTATCCAATGATTAATCTTTAGAAATGGAGAAGGTAATTCATAGATGATTTATTGAGCTCGCCTGATTGCTGTAATTGAATTCACTAATAGCAATGAAGAGGTTTGGGAAATCAGATGAGAATTTCTTCTGAAAATCAGCCGCCATCAGCGACGACTGGCCGAAATTAGAATCTAAAACAATCCTTCACCTTTAAAATATACTAAAAATTTTATTTTTACCAATGAAAAGGAATTATTCTTGAGTAGATATTCTAATTAATTATTGTGGACGTTCTCAACTGGTGGGTAATGCGTACTGGATAAGATGTAGGATACAGCCGTTTTAGTATTTGGAAACTTGTAATTATTCTATCTTTGGATAGGTTTTTGGCTAACCCAACCCAATCTGTGCCACCCAATGCCTTTCTCTTCACATTCTCATACCCATCCCATTCTTTTAATGCATCTAATATTCCCCTAATATTCCAACCGCTTTGCCTCTATCTTAGCGCCCTCCCTTCCATAACTTCTTTCAACAGACCGTTGTCTATCAAAATTTTCCTTATTACTCTTACTAGTGGCTTGCCCGTTGCTATGCAACTTAAATAATAAAATAATATACTTTGCTTTTATAATTCATATATTTCAGGACAACAGAAAATGTAAGAATTTAAATTTATTTAAAATTTTAATTAAAAAAGATGACTCGATGACCATATTCAAATCGAAATCATCAACCAAATTAGATAAAGAAATGAAATAACTTCATATTCGTGAGCCGACGCGTGGCTCACTTCTTCACCAGGACTCCTCATTTACGATTATTCAAATAGTGTGTTATTCAAATAAACTTTCCTCAGACGAACATTCGACAAATTACATTATATATATATATATATATATATATATATATATATATATATATATATATATATATATATGCACTGGTTGTGTAGTGGTTAGCGTGTCGGTTTTCTATTGCAAAGTTCGGGGGTTCAAACCCCTAGAATGGAGGTTTTATTTTAAAAAAAACTATCATCAGTGGCTGGCAGTAGGCAGCAGTACTGTCAGTATGGTATAGAGCCGAAAACAAATGATGTTGGTTGGGTTTATATCCAATACAGCTGTAGGCGTGATCAGGACGATTTGAACGGCTACAGTACTGCGATGTGGAAAAAAAGAGGGAAACTACCACATTACAATCCCTAGTAAAGATTATATGGTTGGACAATATGAGTTCTCTCGAGGTAAAACAATCCGGAGGTAAAATAGTCCCCCAATCGGATCTCCGGGCGGGGACTGGCTTGAGGAAAACATTTGTCGAAAGTAAATTACGAATAGGGACTTGGAACGTAAGAACTATGAGAATGGCAGGAAAGCTAAAGAACTTGAAAGAAGAAATGAGAAGAAATAGAGTTGACATTATAGGGCTAAGCGAAACTAGATGGGAGGGAGAAGGACAGTTCGATTCGGAAGAATTCACGAAAGTTTATTCTGGAGGAAATAGTGGGGAAAGGGGAGTAGCTCTGGTACTAAGGAAAGATATGATGAAAACCGTGACAAAGATAATAGCAACGAACGATAGACTGACGGCAATAAAGCTAAAAGCAGTCCCAGTGGACATGCTTATAATCCAGGTATCCAACGTCAGCTCATGACGATGAAGAAATAGATGAGATCTATGAGCAAATTAATGAAATTTACGAAGAAGACGGAAGAGGAAAGGTAAACTGCATAATATTGGTAGATTGGAACAGCATAGTCGGAGAAGGACAGGAAGAAAATGTTGTCGGGCAATACGGACTTGGGAAGAGAAATCGAGAAGGGGAGAAACTCGTAGAATTCTGCATCAATAATGACCTTGTAGTGAATAATACATGGTTCAAAAACCATAAACTAAGGTTATACACATGGAAAAGCCCAGGAGATAGAATGAGATGCCAAATAGATTACATCCTTGTAAAACAAAGATTCAGGAACAGCATAAAGAACGCCAAGGCATTACAAGGAGCAGACATCGATTCAGATCACAGCCTTCTAATACTTGACGTGAGTACAAAGCTCAAACAAATAAGAAAAACGAGAAGAGAAAGACAGACCTGGGACCTAGAAAAACTGAAAGAAAGGCAGGATGTAGTCAGCATGAAGTTGGAAGATAACCTAAGAAAGTTGGAAAACAAACCTAAGACCGTTGATATAGAATGGGATGAAATTAAAACCAGTATCAAGGATACTTTGGATAAAGAGATTGGAAAACAAGATAAGAAAATCAGAAAACCATGGATCACGAAGGAAATGCTGGAGAAAATGGATGAGAGACGAAAATGGAAAAACGTTAACAGTGAAGAAGGTAGAGCCAACTATAGGCGTATAAACAATGAGTTGAGAAGGGTAACAGATAAAGCTAGAGAAAATTGGATAAAAGGAAAATGTGATGAAATAGAACAAATGGAGAAGTTAGGACGGTACGATATGATGTACTCTAGGGCACTGGAATTATAAGATAAGAAGTCTAATGGAATTTGTGGTCAAGGAATTATGAATACGGATGGGAAGATAGTCTCAGAAACAAAGGATGTAGCACAGGTATGGGAAGAATACATTAAGGAATTATACAGCAAACAGGCAGGAGCGGCAAAAATTGAACTGGAAAATGAGGAAAACATTGAAGAAGACAACTTAGGACCAAGTATTATGGAGAGCGAAGTAGAAAAGGCGATAGTAGAACTAAAGCCACGGGCAGCGATGGAATACCGGCTGAGATACTTAAAGTCATAGGATCAGAAGGACTAAAAGCGATCACGAAATTAATTAATAAGATTTACGACACGGGAGAGTAACCTCAGGATTTCCTAGAAGTAACAATGATCACTCTAAAGAAGAAGCCAAAGACAATGCAGTGTAAAGATTACAGAACTATAAGCCTTTCTGTCACACACATCGAAGATCATCACGAGGATTCTTAATAAAAGGCTGGAGAAAAAGGCAGAAGAAATAATAGGGGAAGATCAATTCGGTTTCAGAAAAGGACGAGGAACTAGAGATGCTATAGGAATAGTTGAAATCATATCAGAAAGGGCAATAGAATACATTCAAGATATCTGCGCATGTTTCGTAGACTGGCAGAAGGCCTTTGATAGAGTAAATTGGGTAAAGCTGACGAAGATATTAAAGGATATAGGTGTACACTGGAAAGATAGGAGACTGATTAGGAATCTATATGAGAATCAAGTTGTAAAGGTCAGGTTTGAGAATGTGGACACCTGCGGAATAAATATCGGTAGAGGAGTAAGACAAGGCTGCTGCCTATCGCCAACCCTATTCAATATATATGGAGAATGTCTAATGCAAGAAGCTTTAGAAGGCACAGGGGATTTCAAAATTGGAGGAAGGATTATAAGAACAGTAAAATACGCAGATGATAAAGTACTTCTAGCAAGAAAGGAAGAGGAGCTACAAAAAATGATAAATAGACTAATGATAACAGGAAGAAAATACGTTATGGAAATAAATACAGAAAAATCCAAGGTCATTCGAATATCGGGTAAAGAAGAGAATCTGAACATAAGTATTGAGGGAAAGCCTTTAGAACAAGTTTCAGAATATAAATACCTTGGAAGCATCATAACACGAGAAGCAAAATGTACGGATGAGATCAAAACTAGAATAGGAAAAGCAAAAGCGGCTTTCAGGAGAAAGAAACAACTACTTACAGGGAATATAAGGGAAGATATCCGCAAGAAGTTGATAAAATGCTACGTATGGAGTATAGAATTGTATGGGGCAGAAACATGGACGCTAAGGGAAAATGACATCAAATACTTGGAATGCTTTGAAATGTGGACTTGGAGGAGAATGCTGAAGATAAAATGGACAGATAGGATGAAAAATGATGAAGTGCTACGAAGAATAGGAGAGAAGCGAATGATTATACAGACTATCAGAAAGAGGAAGGCTAACTGGGTTGGACATTACCTGAGGAGAGAGAGTATGATTAAAGACGTGTTAGAAGGAAAACTAGATGGGAAAAGGGAAAGAGGTAGGAAAAGGTTTCAGCTGATAGATGATTTGAAATGGAAAGAGAGTTATCAAGATATAAAGAGGACAGCGGAAAATAGGAGTATATGGAGAACGAGGTTTAACCAAGAATAATCACGGACCTGTCTATGGACAGACTACCTATGATGATGATGATGATGATATATATCAATAATGAGGTCAGGCTCAACTCTGTGGAATTTACTCCTGATGATGCTACGATCGTAGTGAAACTGTTCGTTTTAAATTAAATTTGTGGAAGTAAATAAGTTCCTTTTTTTCATGATACATATATATAGATTAAGTCCCTTTCTTCACCTCCTGTGTTTAGGATTTCCTCATTTGCTTTTCTTTTAGTCCGACTAATTTTCTCCATTCCCCAGTTGGTACGGTTTAGGAGTTTGTTTTAAAGAATTAAAACAGAATTATTTAACTGTAAATTTTTAATTTTCTCCAGTCTACGCCATGCCCACATCTCGAGCATATGCAAACTGCTAACATCTTCATTTCTCACTGTTCATATGTCACACTCCTTATCAAATTTTTCACCAACCACATTTTATCTTTGTACGGACATATATGGAAATGGAAAAAATAAAAATTTGTATATAGGCTAGACTCCGTCTAAAGCAGTGCTTCTAAAACTGTGAGCCACGGTACAGTTTGGGTACTACAGTATATTTTAAAAACTTTATTTAGTAAATAAATCAACGATTTTGATGTGTAGTTGGTATACCTACTTCAATGGCAAATATTTCTCTTCTAATAAATGTATTGTAAATTAATATCAAATGGTTTAGTCTAAAGGTTTTAAACCCAAATGAAAAATATATAAACCCTGGGATGCCGCGAAGTCCTGTTTATCATTGAAAGTGTGCCGCGGCTCAAAAATGTTTGGGAACCACTGGTCTAGGGCAGGGTCTCTCAACCAGTGGTACGCGTATCCTAAAGGGCACGCGAGATACTACACTCGAGGGGTACTTCAATGCTCATTTGCACATAACACTTAAGCCCTGTTTGGAATACTCATAAAATTCAGTAAATAAAAAATAGGTCAGTAATTCAGGATCATAGCGTATATTTCTTTTAATTTAATCTAGCAAGAACAGTTTGCTGTATTTGTAAATATGCAACTAGAAGAAATGTGTATGTATATTGGGTTGGGGTACTTATTCAAAATTACGGGGTACTTGGTAAGAAAAGGTTGAGATGCCCTGGTCTAGGGGATGGATTACTTTCACAATTTATAAAAAATAAATTTTTATAGCCGAGCAGGAAATAAACTTCAAGTGTCAATAAAATCCGCAAACATTTGTATTAGTTTTTGGACGAACGCCGTTTTAAACTTAGTAAAACGTACTGTATGCTCTACTAATGGCGCCGAAAGTAAGTTTAAGAGCATTTCAGCGGGTTGACTGACTCCATCTCCATCTCTTTAAGCTCTCAACTACCTATTTATTTATTTATACTCTCCACAAACCCCATTCCTCCCATCCTCTTTCCGCCATACCATAAATTCCAGCATTTCCTTTCCATTTAAAATACAACTTGAAAATACCTTTGTCAATATCCTGATGCTTTACCTTCTCTTCCTCCTTGTCGAAATAACGTTCGTTTCCTTCAGATTCCCACTAATTTTCCCAAATCCGAGCCACACACAAGCCTCAAAGGTATTTAAACGACGCAAAGTACTAACACGTCTCGTACCGTCTTAATACTCCCGTCTTTATCTAAGTTTCGACTCTTGCATTCTAAATACCCCGTTTAAATTCGACGACCATTCAAATACCCCTTCGATTTAAAAACTATCTCTTCCATGCTCGTCCGAGCTTATATCGAGATATTCTACTTACGCATCCTCCGTGTATTTATATGACGTCATTCCTGACAAAAAATAGGATTCATCGGTGCATGCGCAATAAGCATTTATTCTGTTACGGCTCGGAAGCAAAACTGTAAGCAGCATCTCGTCGCGACTATTATGAGGGAAGAGAAAGAGAAAGAGTCTCCACCCGCGTGTGCTATGAGCGATGACGGGAAAATGGTAAATGAGGACAGGAATAAATCTAGCGAATCGTGTCTTGTTTATGGAGAAATACGACTATGCACCCACCTCTTCCCTTTTTAACACGCAGGTAATGAAACAGGCGTGGTGGGCATAACAATAGAGTGTGGCCCTCTTATGCCCGCGCTCATGTCAGCGGTACATGGGAATAAATGGTGTATTTTTTGGGTGACTATATATATATATATGCGTGCGGAAGATAATTTGTACTATCCGCTCGTAAATATAAAGGTGAGCAACGCGAGGCAACAATGCACACATCGTATTCCGTTACGCCGAGCGCTATTCTTTGCAAGCGGAGTCTTTGTTCACTTAATTGTCTACCGTTATATTCGATGATGGGTAATTTACGATTATTTTGCGCAAATTAATATCTCATGGGACAGTTATTTATGGATTAATGGTCGAACGATGAAAGTAAAATCCGATATGCATCTGAGCACGTACAAATTGTCTTTTGGTAAAAATAAGCAATACAGCCTTTATGCTCGGATGAGCCGAATATTTTGCTTCGTTTTACATTGTATTGCGATAAATTTAAAGAGTATAATAAATAATATGCAAAAGAGGGCTAATAATTTTCTTTGGAAGTTAAATGGTGCGCGTATACATCATCCTATACTTGACATCCAAAATCGATTTTAATAAACAAACATGAGTTAAGATGCGCAGAAGATCGCTAATCTGTGGAATTGGAGTTTGTGCCAGCTAAACGAGTTACGGCTTTCAGAATAAGTGACGTGGGATGAAAGATGATTTTGCTACGCAAAATGTCTCGTTATTTGAAGCAGTATCCGTGCGAAAATATATATGGCATCGGATTGAAAAGCGTCCCAAGCAAAAATGGTCATGGCAAAAAAGTTATGAATTCATTCCAAAGGAATGGGATTTTGTTTAAAAATTTGGAAGAGTATTGATTTTGTATGAATTTCCTTGTTTTAGCATTCGAAATGCGCATTACCACTCACACCAATCATCAAAATAATTTGCAATCGTGGATTTACGCTCGATAACGAGTTTCACCTCTATAACCTAAATGACAAATGCAAATTTTAAGCGAAGGTGAACTCTTATCAGAGAATCTTTCGTAAAATGCTTGAGAAATAACTGAAAGCAGAAACTTCCTTAACGGGAAACGCAAATAAAGTCCTGTTCAAACATTAAAAATAAAGCAACTGGTTGAATTTCAGATTTTTCCTATTTGATCATGGATCAGTTTCACAAACTTCTGCCTAAAAAATAAACTCCAGAAATAGCCCCTCGTTGACATACAGGAGACCATTGAGTATTGCGGATGTTAGGTTCTACGAAAGTACAGCGAAAGCCAAAACAGCAATATTAAAAACTTTTATCTACCTGAATAATTGGGTAAGGAACCTGGGTTTGGAGAAAATGTAAAGAAATACATATAAATACAATAATACAAATACAAATAAACCCATCACAATTGAAATAAATATGAAAAATATACAACAAATAAAATAATTGAAATAAATTTAAAAAATTGATTAACTATTGATATTCAGGAAGCTAGGAGGACAATAAGAAAACTGCTCTCGGCGACAAGCTTCCCCGTACCATGTGTCTTGTCTCTCGGAAGTGGCAAAAATTCTAGATCCTTTTACAGCAGTTTTTTTTCAAAAATTTTCTAATTTCAAATTAATGCGCACTTCTTTAATTTTTAATTGTCCTCTTCGAGACTTTAATGTACTTACAATCACAAATCTATATATATTATATCGCAATTTTGAGTTTCTTTTATCGAAAGAATCATATTTTACGCTCAAGTTATCTTGTACGTATTATGGATCTCGCGACAAGCCTACTCATACGTAGCGACAGTTTGTAAATCACCGTTCTAGAGCGATATACCGTACGAATACCCCGCGTAATCCAAAACTACCTCCCTTGATGACTAAGTTGGTATACCGAGAGGTTTCTCGCGAAAGGCCAAAACCGCGGAAGATAAATCCGCGGTACTGAAGGGTCTTCAGTATTTCAATCCTATTTGAGACAGGCATATTCGTCTCCATGACGGTGCTTGTATTGTTCAACCGCGAACCGCGGTTTATATACGGTGAAAATTAACTGGGGAAAGTTCATAATTATCAACGCCGGTAACTTCCACAGCGGCATCACGTATGGTCCAGAAAAGGGCCGCAAATAAACGGTCAGTTCAGAAAGGTTCATAGTTTGTTAGCTGGTCATTACTTTTGTTATTCCGTTAAATGTCCATCACCATCGTTCCGATTCATGAAATTAGTACAAACATTTTCTTTCATATCCATTTCATGTGTGTTAATAGTGCCATCAAAGTTGCCCACGCCTATTTTGCTGGCGTCGCCTACGAAAGAGTGAAAAGAGAGGGCAGTGACGGCGGTTGTAAATGACATTGCAACGATCGATCAAACCTTGGTGTGTAACGTTCGCCTCTTCAACATTTGAATACGTGAGCTAAGCACTGTAATGCTACTGTGCGGTTAAGAATTTTCAAATTCTTTGCTTCGACACAAAAAGCAATCATCTTTCTTGTCTTTAAGTGTGTCGATTGTGGAGTTCTGTTCATTTGAGTATTTTTATTGGAAACAGCAAAGTTAAAAAAAACAAGGGATGTGCTTACAGCATATTGAGAAAGTCACCTTTCTTCCTAAACTTTTGAAAATGACCAGTTATTCATTGCACTACCTCGTAGGTACCCATTGCGCGTAGAGGCAATCATCATGTCGATAAAAAAACATATAACTAAAGATTTATTTTTCTTCTAAAATATAACGATTTGCCGTTATAACTTGTTTCCCTCTTGGCTAAAATTTGGGATGCGACATCATTTTTTGTGAACCATTCCCAATAAAAACACGACAGGTGTTTTACCCAGGGTACATAAATTCGAGCTAAAATCTATTACGGAGAACACGTCCCCGTTTCAGAGACTCACGGAGAGCAACAATTAGTTCCGACAATACCCTCTCGGTGACCTGCAGATCCCTTGAATGTATCAATTATTCGATAGGGCAAAAACAGTTGCTCATTACCCGGGCGGCTTAATTGCTCTCCTTCTCGTAGTTTCGACCTTGCCTTATGCGGTCTTGGTCAAGGGAAATGGACAAAATAAAAAAAACAGCGCTCCAAGCTCGCCGAGTCGGCCTCTGCACGGGACGGATCCTAAATTGGCTGTTAGCTGGAATGGAGCTATAAACGTAGGAAATCGAACGATCCTAGGGAGGAGAGAATCCATCCTGAAGAAAGTGGAACCCGGCCGTACCAACTTATCCATGCAACACTCCCGCTTTAATATACCTACATACATACTTTTTTTGATGCTTGCGAACTCGATCCTTCTAGGCGGGGAAAAGGCGACCCAGTTTTAAAATTTCGCGAAAACTAATCATGCCTACAGAATACGAACTTCAAAGTGGTTTAATAAAATCATAGTTTAATTTACTTAAAGTATATTATAACTCCCGAGTTTTTCTCGTTTAAAGGAGTTTTCAGGCTCCACTTACAAGATACAATATGATAAACGGATGTCGATGATTCCCTGGCGGTGAAATAATTTCAACACATGATTGGAGACATCAACGTTATAACATTGTGTATCCTTACACTCAAAAAATACCGGTAAAAGTCCTCGTATTTCATAAAACTAGAACAGAGGTAGCCGGAAAAAAATGTGACAAAGGCGTTCTATCATTTATGCTTTACTTAAACGTAGAGTACCTAAATGTAGGGGTAATTTCAATTACACAGTTCGCTCTGATTATTCAACTAAATTATGGATATTTTAAATTGAGACCTGGACTTAATATTCTTCATAGCTTTTACTGACCTTCGTTTATGTTTATATACATTAAGAACAATTGATATCAAAATATAGGAGTAGATTTTACCTTCTCGTATCTCATTAAAAAGTTGATCTGCCGTATTTTAACGCGTGTGAAATCCATAATAAATTACTTTAATGCCAATTCAAATATTGTAGACTTCGTAAACACTAAAGAAAGAATAACCCAACAGACAAGACATCCGTAACGTGCAGCATAACCAGCATGAAATTAACTTCACGCGGATCATCGCTGAAAACCCGAATGTTAAGTATACTACCACTAATAGCATAAGCATTTATCGCTATAATCATATATTTCAAAAGAATAGAAACTACAAAAGCATGAAAAAAAATGGTCCGCGGACTTCTTCAAGGGAAGTGGTGATTAAATGGTTTTATTATTTTCTTGGAATCTGAAATACGCTATAAATTTCGCCCGAATAAAGACGATTATCCATCTATCTATCTATCTTAATGAACTAGTAGATTTAAAAATCCCGAGGTAAATGTTTTTATTATAAGGTAAGTGAGACACATTCCGACACGGTCCTAATTCCGACACTTGCCTCTATCGGTCATAGTATTGATCGTAACGGGTAGAAGGCAGTACTTTCTTAATCTATCTTTAATGCTTGTTTCGTCTCCGTGGCCGTAACATTGTCGGTGTCAGAGCAGATCTTGGTTTTGTTGGAGCTTGGCGTCGATTTTAAGGTGTGATATTTTTCGAAATTTATAAGATAGAATTGAAAGAAATTAATTCATCCAATACATCACTTAATAGCTAATTTGATTTTCTTTAACATGCTTTTCATAGATTGGAGAAATTATTAATATTATTCCTGTAGAAGACCAATTAATAACAAAATGCAAGGGATCCTTAATTCCGACAGTGTATTTATTTCAGTTATGTTTGTAACATATTTCTGCATAATTTGAAAATACTGATGAAATATTGACCTGTTTCTTGAGATTTTTGAATAGTGCTAAAGTTACCCAGCCTAACCTTACAATTTTTTTCAGCTTTCAATTTTCACGAACATTTTCATAAAAATTTTGTGAGCACTTTCTCTTTTCCTAAATGTTTCAATTTTAATAAAGAGGTTCTGGATTTTTTGTTAAATGTTATAAATATGCTTCATAATTCAAGTTTATTGTTTCATCTTTGTGTAAGCAATGTCTCCTATTAGTTCTACTAAGTGTCGGAATTTGGATCATAGGGTCTAAATTCCGACAATTTTTTCCCTTTTCTTGTTACTTTGATTCAACTAAGGATATCAAAGAAATATTTTTTCCTGAATATTTATTTACGGATACTAACGTTATACAAATTCTCAGCTTCCTACATTAAGCCAATAAATTATTTTAAATCGCCAAAGTTTAGAGTGTCGGAATATGGCTCACTTACCTTAGTTCAATTTAAAGCAAACTGAAAAATAAAAAAGAATTTTGTCGGTCACTGAGAACTTGCTATTAACATTTTGGTGTAAGTGATGCAGTTTATAACAATTTACATAACTTTAAAGTATTATTATACTTTAAAGTATTTTATTATATACATAATATCCTTATTTTGTCTTTCCGTCGGAACGCTCCAGTGGGCTATTTAACCATATTAACAGGAATTTATTAAAATAAAAACTTGAACACTGTAAATCATATGGTAATCGTTTATCATTCAATTAAAATGTTAAATTAAGATATTTAAATTATAAAAAAGCATAAAATAAAAGAAAGCAAAACAAAACATCACATGGAAACCTTCTCAAAATGAGCTAGAAATGAGAAAAAATAAACTTTAATAATCACTCTCGCTGCTAGAAGTCAAGCCTAATCTCATCAAAATGTCCAACATTAGAATCGAAATCTTCAGTTTCAGAGTGATCAGTATGTTTTTCTATCTCCGGACACGTAAACAAGAATCAAAAATAAGCCGAAATTATACAACTTTTCTTCTTTGGAAGTAGCCTATGATCAGAGGATCAGAAGATATTAAATCATTTATCTTCGATCTTGATGATTTTCTCGTATGATGTTCGCAGTCAGTCTTGAGGTCCTTGTTCTGGGCCTCTTGCGCTTCTTCGGAAAGCTGGCCAATTGGTAATAATAATGATTTTACACTCTCGGCACGATGAATTAAATCCTTGTGTACGCTAACTGGTATATTGTACCAATTGTACAATCGTCCGGGTATCTCTCCAGTTTTCCTTGTATACATTGTAAATTCATTCACATTGACTTTATACCTACTGGATAGCGCATGTAAAATTACCAAAAATCTACTAATCAAAGTTTAGTCTACGCCTGTGATTTCGGCTGATTGGCTAGGATTTTTAAAAAATCTGCGATCTGTATTGCCATCATTAGATGATCCGCTTGCCTGTTTGGTTTGATCAACTAAGAGACCCTTTTCATTTCGAAGCCGCTTTAATATATCTTCTTTCCTTATTAAAAACGTCTTTTTCCTGTGCGCCTCTGTCTTGCCATTTTTTATTTTCCAGCCTGCGAGAAATATAAATAATAAAATTAAAGAAACGTACCCATGCGTGAAGTGTTGATATCCCGAATGAGTATACAGACAGGATTTTCTCATTTTGATTTTGTCCAAATCGCTCATATCCTTTGGGGATGCACCGCATACATAGCACATTTGCGAAGAAGTTTCTGTCAACGCGTTACAAATTTTATTATCAACCATGGTCATGTGCAATATATGACTGACCGATATTGACGCATCATCTGCTGTTACTCGCGATGATTGAAGGGTAACAATTTGGGACTCCATGTTATGAATTTTGCACTTAGTTAATTCTGCGGTCTCTTTCTCAAATTGAAAATGAATTGGTCGACGATACCTTTTCGACGATAGACGTGGATTTTGCCAAAATATAAGTTTTTCATTCTTGTTATTCATGTAAAAACTGAATAATTGCACTGGAACGATAGACGCAACAAAAATGTCCGTTTCTCTAGTTTTATCCAAAACTTGAGCACTAAACTGTTGCTTATATGCATTTGCCCGAAGCTCCCATCAAAACCTCATTTATACGTAATCTCCATTTTGTCTGTGGCCATTTGTGGTAATTATTGCTATAAAACATTTTCCTGAACAGTGACAAGGCGACTTACAATTGTATCAAGAAGATTTTGTAATTTTATATCTGCAGAAGTGTCTCTAAGTTTTATTGCCTCCTTTACTAAATAACAAGCTTCTTGAGCCTTTGTAAATGCATCGTATTACGGAAAGATGTCGATTCCTTTTTCCTTTATTAGATTTCTCAATGGAATATACATGTGTTTTGTCAACTTTAAGTCGATGATCATTTCCAAAGCTTCTTCAGGCGTAAATCGTTGAACTCGACGTTTCACTGAAGACCGATACGCCTTTCTCAACTTGAATGCTCTAGTCGGTGTTGTATCAGTAGCCTCCTCAATAACTGATGCAGAATTTCGTTGTCCCGCAGTCCTCAGACTTATATGAGCCGCAAAAGACAACTCACGAGCACTTCGCGATCCAACTAAATTTGAGACTTTTAATCTCTTACTCCTAACACACCTTTCATCAAAAGACTTGCGTGGACGACCGCGGGACTTACATCTAATTATACCCTCTGTAATTTTCTTCTTTAAAATGGGAATAGTAAGCTCTCTCATCAAGCCAATCCCCATGTTCAGTCATGAACCTCTTGAAGCTTCTATAGAACTGAGTCCATCTCGTAGACATGGAAGCGGCGAAGTTAAAATGATTTTAAAGGTCATCTTCTTCATATTTTCTGTACATTCTTGTAAAAAAATCTTTGATTTAATGTAATCATACAAAATTTGTCGATACCGAACTTGTGTTTGATACATTTCTACACCTTACCGTTAAATGTTTAATAACTCTGTACGAGTTACGACGCGCATTGTCCCTGAAAATATTAATATATTAAACAGTTGCAACGGGCTACAAATAAAACTCACAAAAAATTAAAATATAAGAATACTGTTTGCTAATAAAAAATATTTCAAGGCATAAAACTCTGTAAGTACTTTTATAACTCAAGTTAAAGTCAAGAAATAATATACATGATTCTCACAATTTAATATTTTATTGATATTGCAAAAAAGAAGGAAAAATAATTTTGAATGTAGAAATATTAATCTGAATTTCAAATATATACCTTGGACAATGTTTTCCATAATATACACTGATTCACTTTGGTTTTTACACTTCTAACGACTGAAAAGAGCACAGGTCGGAACCAGACTGGTGCAAACGTGCCAATAATCACTCACGCCAATAGAGATTTTGCGTTGTTACCAAAGCGCACAGTTAATTTTATCATAGCATTAATTTATTCAGTCATCCAACAATACATTCTCGTTTATTTTAATTCCATATGGCAAGTTAATTTTTGATTAAATTCCCAATATGATTTTCATATAGCCCACAGTGCGCTCTTTAAAAACCCCCATGAAAATACCTTTTTTCACTTGCAGGCTTTTTTATTTTGCAAAATTAAATTAGAAGTAATTGACCCACGATCTTTGGACCAGGACCATTTTAAAGAACAATAAACATAGATTCTTATTTTTATCGTCGACTTTTGCCTTTGGTTCGAAATCGCTCAAGTTATACGTTTAAATCAAATTTATTGGAAAGTTTGAAGATTTTTAAAGATATGTTGTCCTGTCGACCGTGTCATTGTTAAACCACGAGATTGTATTGTCGTCCTTATACTATATGCGTAAGGAAAGTGTGCTTTGAATGCTTTAGTACGAGAGAGAAAAGGCGCCCGAATTATTTATAATTAAAATCGCATTTTTCATTAATTTCTTTTCAGTTAGCTTCCTATTGAATTTTTTGTAATTAACTATTTTTATATTTATTTTTATAGATTTCTTGCAGTGCATCTTATAATTAACCGGAGTTATAAATTTGCATCGCATATATGAATCATTCAAAAAGCCATTCCTTGACATGCAGACGTTTTTCGTTTACATTTTTAAATATTTCAAGGATGAGGTATTTATTTAACTTAGTTATGCGAAGAGAAGAATTTAAATCTCATTCGTATATCTCCAAAAATTACGTTTTAATACGATTTTTTCACGTTTTAACGCATTTTATTTATATTGGGACACTGTTGTCCCAATTTTTTGTATTCTATTCTTGGCCTCATAATAAATGCACCAATTTAGGGCTTTAACACGTGTCAGACTTTTATACAAGGGTATAACTTATTTACTGAATCTATTACGTAATTAGAGGGAGGAAGGAAAAGAGAATGGGAATGCGAAGAAACTGCGTAAGAGGAAGAAGCCGTAGCATTTGTATGGGATTAAAAGAAGCTGCAGTAAAAAATAACAATAATAAATTATAATTGATTATAAAAAATGTTATATTATTGAATCATGCGCTATTGCCAAATGGTGAGAATTCACAAAACTAAATATAGGTCAAGTAATTTTCAATGGATTTCTTTAACTGATAATACAGCAAATATTTCTAACCGAATTTCAAATAGGAGTGAAAAATAACATTTTAGAACTTTTATTTAAATTTCTTTAACTAAAGTGATTTTTCTGGAAAATTTCGAAACTAATATAGTTTTTAAAAAGTGCGATCTTAAAACATAGTTATAACTCATTGCAGTACATGTAAGTATTTAGTTAATAGTAAGTTACTACAATTTTTTTATGGTAAATTGACAGCTGGTTCACATTTTATCCTGTTTCTACGAGTTAATAACAGTAAAACAATTCAATTATTAAGTTAAATTCTATTCGTTTGAAATAATTTATAATTTGCTCAAATATTTCAAGTTAATTTCTATAAATTCTTCATACATTATATCTTATTATTTCGATTTTACTCGTATTTTCAACAAATATTTGGACAAGAATTTGATCTTACTGATAATAATTTTTAAACGATATAACAAAGATAACATTCAAAAACACTGTTTTGATTGTGCATGAAAGCTAAAGCAGATCACAGCAAATTTTACTGATTTTTCATAACGAAATCAAATATCTTTGGAATAATTTTATGATGACTTGATACGAGAGAGAAGGAGAGAGAGAAAGAAAGAAAGGAGAGAGAGAAAGAGAGAAGATTTAATGTTCCATAAATTAAAAATAGTTTTGATAAGAATTCTATAGCGTAATGTATTTCTTTGACATACATTTTCTATTAGCCCAAAACTATTTTTACTCTTCGGAACACTTACATAATTTTGTGAGTTTTATATCCATTGATTACATTTTAGTGCTTATAAAAGTTAGTTTCATTAATATTTTATTTCAATTCTATTTTTCCTTAATACTTAATTCGCGCATACCCGTCATATTTGACGGGAAATTTCTCTAGTATAATTATAATAAAATCCTAAATTTTGGGATTTAAGTATAACGCTGACGTCATCAATGGCACTTTTTAACGAATTTTTATCAAACTTCCCGATTAAGTGGAAAGTTGAAAATTCGCAAGAATGTTTGATTTAGATATAAAAATTAAATGACCAAAAATAATATAAAAAAGACCCGGGTTTAACTCCAGGGAGCGATTTCCATTTCCCGTAAGATAAAACGTAAAAATCGACTTTTTAAAGTGCAGAATTTTATTCTTTTGGAAATTAAAATTAGAAAACATTGTCATATGATCTTCAAATTTAAACTATGTTTTAGGAAAATGAATGAAGTTCATTATTATAATCATTTTTTTTCGCATACCATTCGAAATTCTCATATTATTAAACATTTAAATCACATATTTTGGGAAAATATCGGCTTTCAAACGGGATGTTGCCTTACCGACAACGTCATTGTTAAACTTCGAGAATAAATTGTTGTCTCAACCCGCATGCGTGTAATGCTTGGTTTTCATTAATACAAATTTCAGAAGCAAACATGTTGACCAACATGCTTGCAAAATTTTAATACAAGTGAAAACAATTGGTAAAATCTCAACTTCTTTTGGACAACGTTGGATGTTGGCTGCGGAAACTCGCTGAATTTGTTGCGTTGGATTTATAAAAATGGTATTGCGCAAAAATAAAGGGTAGTTTATTCTTAAATATTGACATTTAAGGAGGAGAAAAATCCTGTACTTAACCGGGAATCGAACCCGGGTCTGCCGGTTTGTCCGGCAAATGGAGAGACCCGGGTTCGATTCCCGGCCAAGTACAGGTTTTTTTCTCCATATCATATGTCAAAATTGAATTTCAGATTTATACGAACATGCATAACATGTCATTTCAACACATTTGTTTCTTGTTAGTTTATTCTTGGCTATTTGAAATATTTTATTTACTCAAAATGGGCTACAGAGAATTGGATTAAAATCAATCCAATTGTAGAGTCTGATATCACAAATAATATTACGTAAGCCATATATCTCTTGAAATCACTATACGGCGTCCAATGGCATTAAAATATACGCTAAGCTACCTTACCCAAGCCCTATGACGTCACGCCTCCACCGCGATTCACAAAAATCTTATTACAGCCTAATCGGTTAAACTAAATCGAATGCTATATCATATTTGTCGATAATATCATTCATAATAGAAACTTTGAGAAGATGTAAGATATTGAGCAACAATTAAGGGTACTTTATCCTAGGATATTTTGAAATAAAATTCGATTAACTCAAAAATGGCTTTAAGGATTTTGATTAAAATCCATCCAATCATACAGCCCGATGTCACAAATAATACTTACTAAGCCATATGTCCCAAAAAATTACTAAATATCGACCAGCGGCATTAAAATATTCACTAAACAACGGTGAAATTTGATTTATAAGCATTTTTCTTTTATAAACGTACAGTCGACCAAACGTATATACGAAATATATGAGTATATGAGAAAGTTTGTGCAATGCATATTGCGCCGTTTATTTTATTTCAGTTTAAAGGGTAAAGAGTTTTTGAAACAACCACGATGTATTTTTAGTAATCGTAAATTATTATTTTCTATTTTTGTCATATTTATTACATATTATATAATTTTTATATAACTTGATTTCAAATTAATGTTACGAGGTTGTTTTAACTAAATATCAATTAATATATGAATATTGGAACTTACAGGTATTGTGTAAGCAATTTAGATTAATGCGATTCTAAAAAGGTATAACAACAGTAAATCCAATAAGAGTTTTAGCTATAACTGTCCCAAGAGATTTGACTAGAAATAAATAAACAGACAATCCGGTTAAGTGAATTAAAACATTATAAAAAGAGCGAGCATTTGTAGGCGCGGTAAGACAAAACCCACGAAAAAAAAATTAGGAGGAAAATCTCCAGCGGAAAAATACTCCCGAATAATAATGTCTTCGGCACGGCTTTTCGGAAACGTAGGAAGAAAATTATCCATTCAAAAATTATCATTATTTCCCCGTTACGAGGATTAGCGCCTAGGGTTTAAGGGAGCAAAAGAAATAAAAAATTCACCTCGTTTAAGAAAACTGACTGAACCAAAGCGACAAATAAACAGAAGCAAAAAAATAACAAGCGACGGCGCTTGAGCAGTGCTGAAAAACAAAGACGTCCTCCTGAATTAATTACGTCGTGCCCGGCGATTAAAATAAGTTCTCGCGTCATTCTTCTTTTTGCTCCGAAAAGAAAGAACGCATTGTAACATTATTTTCTGAGAGACTTAAAAGTCACAAATTGCTCTCCTCAACAAAAATAAACAATCCCCGTCTTCCGGACGAGTCATTCGAACAAAAAAATTACTTCATAAACGAATTTTGTCCCGGGTTTTTGTACTCCGCCGCCTTCGTGAAAAGCTAAGGCAAAATGATTCCCGTTTTCCTCCCTACTTCTCCTCCTTCAGATGGCGGCTCCGTTTTATTTAGCAACACCGCATCTGGCATCCCGGGAATATTTCCCACTAGTCTCCTACTTAGCTATTCTCCGCAGGCATTACTCAGCGGTTGATGAGCTGGGATGGGTAGGCTTAAAGCGCCGAAAAGAGGGGGGTGCGGGGTTACGCAACTAGAAGGTAAAGAGAAAGGACAAGAGGAGGGTTGGAAGGGGAGAACGAAGAAGAAAGGTAGCTAGAGGGGAGAAAAGCACTCCCACAAACCTCTTTCCTCCACAAACCTCTTTCCCCCCCACACCTCGTCGGGACGAAGCGATGTTGCCACCTTTCCGTCATGGGCTTCCCGTAACCTTATACTATTAGATCCGAAGATTAAGCATGGTATTCATCACTTTACACGCTCCATAACTAGCAACATTGAATACTGCACTCTGTAAAGCTCTGATTAAGAGCGTGAGCGTGCAGAACAATGGATGCCGCCGCACTGTGTCTACACACACACACACGGGTGGGAGCGCGCGCTCGGCGGATATTAATTTTTGCTGACGCAATGCATGATGGGACTGTGCGTGTGCCGCGGAGCTTAAGTCGGAGGTTTTCTGGGGGACGGGAGGTGGGGGGAGGGGTTCGGAAAGGGGAGGAGGAAATGGGAAAAAGTTTTGGCTGCTTAATTTATCCTCTTGGGAAAGTTGGTGAAATGTTTTAATTGGATTAGAGCTTGGAACGGTTACTTAAGAAGAAATTTTGTTTTCATTATGAAGGTTAGCCAAAAAAACAATATTTCGAAATAAAATCTGCCCCTTTGTGTTGTTAACATATGCCGCTTCACAAGCAATCGCCCACGATCTTGCCCCACAAAATCCGCCTTTTGATTTTATTCGTATTTCATCAAGACATTAAGAAAAATTATTTTTGAGAAAGTTGCTCGATCATTTAGGAAAAAATATCCCGAGGTCAATTTATATATTTATTCAAATACGCTTTAATTATTTTTGGAATAAAAATATTGGATTTTAAGGCCGTTTTTTTCAATCTTTAAGACTCGTTTATTTATTGAAACAAACTGAATGACCAGCATAAACCTGTTCGTGAAAGTTACGGTAATTAAATTAATTTTCAAATGATCCATAACCTCAATATTTTCCTGTATTAGATTTAATTTTTGGCCTTTGCATCAATGCGTAAGATACTTCAAATTTATCTAAATAGTATTAAATCACAGAAATTAAATATTTTAACTAACATAGTAACTATGATGAGCGATTTCTTATGACATTAGGTGGACTGCCCATTGTCATTTATGGAGCTTAACTCCGTCTGACGGATTGCTTTTCTTGACTAATGTTTTCAAACTGGTTTAACATTACCTAATTGAATCATTTTTTCAAGAATTAAAAATACTTTTACCGCGCGATTTATACTGATGAATAAAAGGTATGGTGTATTTATTTAATAAGCAGGGTATTTTTTGTGTTAGGAAAAAACGCATATTTTTGGAATTACACAATTTTTCGGGTGGTTTTACCAAACGACAGATCATCATTTCAAACTTCAGACTGTAGCACTTTTAGAGAAGAAGCTTCGGTTTTTATCCTATATCCCCCTATATATGTAAGAAGCAGCTATTTATAATAGATGTAAAAAATACTGAGCAATGTGTCAAGGAATGTTGACCATCTAATTATGTAGCACGTTGGTACAACAACCGGTAGGACTCTTGATCAAGGCTCACGTAGGCGTTGACATTTGATCTCCCCCTTAAGTTTAGAAACCCTCCGTGAGCCCATAACTCTGACCTTTTGACTTGCGAGTCCCATAACAGGAACTGCTGCTTATTAGCCGGTCACTATTACACCGTACTTAGCCGAGGTCTGACTGTTTCGATTCTCTCTGATTAATTACAATCTCGTTAAATGTTTTCTTGATATACGCGGACTCCATTATCTCGGAGTAAATTAGTCTTATTAGCCCACACGCACGCAGCTAAAGGATGTAAACGCATGATTGAATTTTCAAATTATTTCTGCTATTTTGGTCAAAACCCTCTTTTGGCGTACACATTTTGTTTTTGCTAAATCTGTGGGTTAATTATCATATGAGGCTTTGTAAGCTGGCGGCATATGAGTTCCAATAGTACTTTTTAATATAAATATTTTTTTTAATAGGTAATATGTACATTACAAGTTTAATCAGTTACGTTACACCACTGTTAAAATTAGAATGAAACAATATCCACCTGTAATGTCAATTAAAAACAAAATGACGCCCCCTCAAAAATATCCATATATAGTACAAACAACGGGGACGATAAACAGGTGACCAAATCCCTGTTTGAGCACTTATATCGTCATATTTAATCATGTATATTAAATAGAGAAAAACTCGTTGCCACGTATAAATAAAAAAGAAAAAACTTCTCACCATTAGACAAAAACCGGTGCATATTCCGTGATTTTTTCCCTCGTGTAATTTTTTTATCTTTATAGTATTTCATACATTATGCAAATCAATCTGCGTTTGTACCGAAAAATACACTTTGCTTTATCAGCGCTCTTCATATCTTATTATGCGCAAATATTTTGTTGACATACCAAAACGGACTCAAGTTTTTCATGCGATTACAAAAATAATTAAATGACGCTTTCATCTAACGTTAAACATGCTCGCACTTAATTCGCGACTAACTCGCCGGGCGTAAACTACGACAAAGTAGTGAATTCCCTCGCTTCGTTATGAATTATCTTTAATTTCATCGATGCCATGAATAAATTACGTCATTTTTCGCCCCCTCCGGCTAAAAAAGCACCGGACATTATTTTGCCTGACATTTATCAAGTATTCAAATAGATTACGCCCAGCAGCAACAAAAGTATGGCTATCGTTGTCGCACGAAACTTAAAAAAAACAAATGAAGGTGAAAATGCGGTCACAAAATGAGAACGGCTCATCGTCCGATTTTGATAGCATTCTATTATTAGCACTGGTCATACGTGCAAAAATTCCCAATCATTTCGATTTTCCGTAAAAAAGATGTTCCAAATTTCACCATAAAGTAAATTTATTTTCTTTCACTTTTAAAAACTGAACTAGAATGCACGTGCCTATTATCCTCTGTTAACATTAACAATTAGTCCAAAACAAGGGTAATGCAGGCTGGTTTCCCAAAATTGAAGTCCCAAATTTAATTGCTTATTTTGGCAGGAAATGTTTCAGCATGGGTTGGTCATCACAAGTAATTCTCATACCATAAATATCATTTGTTTACCAAAGTTTATCAATGGTAGAGAAAAATTGGAAAACAAATTAATAGAACATTATCAGGTTTAAAATACCAAAAACAATGCCAACCTATCTTTCTGACATATTTTGCATGTATTTTTTTAATTTACGAATTTAATAAATGTCACTGTTTATACGTTAATATGTATGAATCAACTGTAAAGTGGAAAATAAAATATCTCATTTGTTCACTAGTCTATGCTCATGCCGACTTCGGTAATAATCGTCTTCATGGCAACAATCCTATAAAATGCGATTTAAAAACGCGAAAACGCTGTTTTATATAAATTCAAGAAAATATGATCAATTATCAAAATTCTGTGATAATAATTAGAATTTATATTCTTTTTCCTTTAGAACAGTACAAGCCTTGCTCTGATATCGCAATTCTTAGGTATTTTAAAGTATTAAAGAAAACACCTCTGCACGATAAATTTGACTTCCTATGTAAAACGCATAGGGGAAAAACGTTCCTGGAATCTAACCCGGGACTTCAATCTTCGTCAAATAAAATATAGCCGAGAGGTGGGACCTGGAAGCACGAGCCTTATCCCAAGTTTCATGAAAATCCGTCCATTGATACAAAAGTTGTTAGAAGGGGGAACACATACACGACCATTTCATAAGGCTATGATTCCTTTGCCTAAAAACCATGAGGAAAAGCGTAAAAAATCCAAAATGCATAAAAAATTACTGGTATATACACTCTTTGTATTTCCAGGCTATTATCAAACTATACGGCATATTCAGAAAACAAACAACTGACAATTCAATTAACATCGAGTCAGCTGACATTTCAATTTTATTTCAAAATTTTCGGTAGATGTGGGCAAAACCACCATATTGGAAGGGTTTAGCAACGGCATGCAAATATACACGTATGTACGTTGTTCGATCATAAAAGCATGCAGTGGTTAAGCCGGAAAATTTGTTTATACCAAAGTGTCAAAGAAAGTAACTCAAGTTCGTCACACCTAATCTCATATCATTTAAGAATGAGCCCAAACAATCTCCCTATTTTCCGTTGCCAAAGATTACAATAAATTTGGTTAAAACCTTAAATGCCGTATTCACTGGCGTAATTGCCTCCATCACGGAAATGCCCCACCTTAATAATGAGGAAGAAATAAGAGATTGTTTTTCCTGATATGGCCACTTCCATACCATATGAGAAAACTGCGTATTTGCCCCGCCCTTGTTTTAGTGCAAAATAATCGTGCAAAAAAGTGAGGTAATTACGCGAGAAAATTAGGTGTATATATTTATCCCAAGCTTAAGCCAGTACAGAATGAAGACACCAAGCATTTTAAGGCACGAGGAAAAATTTATAGTACAAGATACAGTGTTGCTTACAATGGGTTTGGGAATTTATGGTTAAAAACCGTTCTACCATGCCGGGATTATTTGGTGACAACCAGACCTGCTTTAAGCTCGGCATAGGCTCCTTACAAAAACTAGGGTCCGCCCGAAAAAAAGAATTATTTACAGGTCTATCCAGTCGAAAAAAGCAGGGATTCTTTAGAATTATACACGAAGAAAAGATCCCTAGGAAAAAAGAGAAATAAAATTCCGTCCTTCCATCACAACTTACTGAACACATCCTTTTTCATTTCTTTAGTACGGAATAATAAAAATCGAAAACAAACATTATACGTCCATATAGATGTTATCCGGGAACTTCGAGCTAGAGCCATCCGATATTCTGAGGGTTAGGAGGGAGGGAAGGGATAGATCACCTGCGAATTCGTCATACCTCCCCCGACACCTCTCTTTTTTGCACGCGAAATTAGAACGGGAAAAAAGTTGAAGAACGACGGCCGGAGGTGGCAAAAAAGGAGCGCCGCGTAGAACCACAAGCTGCTTCACACCTCGACACCAGCCTATCAACCACAGTCAGGAGAGGCGCCAAACCTACCTACCTCTCTTATTCTTCCTTCTAGCTCCACCACTTGTCTCTCTCTCTCTCAGCTCATCTAACTCCTCACCAACTTACCTCCCTTTTCCTCTCTTTCCCCACCACCGGCTGTCTTTCCCCCAAACTCCCGTCTTGTAGTCTCACCCCCTTTGAAAGATCGATATAGAGATCAATAAGTACTGTCCTGGAAAAGGTCTTTCCTCCCTCTACCGCTTTCCTCCTCGCATCCACCCCTTTTAACCGCTCTTCCCTCCCTTCCTGCCATTCTCCTTCCCCTCTTTCGGTGGTCTTTCACCTCCTCCTCCACCCTCGGCAATCTCTGCCTCACGCCATCAAAGAGAAGAAGGACCTCTTTTCAAGAGAGCTTCCTATCTCACTCCACACATTCCTCTCCCTCTTTCTTCCTCTCTCACTTCTTGTAACTCTTCTCTCGCTTTCTCTCTCCCTCCCTCCATCTCTCTCTTTCTTTTTCGCTCTTCTCACCGAAAATTCTACCTTATCTTCCTTTCCTTTGTCTTTCGTCTGCCGTCTCTTGGGACGCACTTACCCTATCCATATCTAAATCTTTCCATCTCTGTCCTATCTCTCTCTCTCTCATTCCCATCACATTCCTCCTCAGATTTGCTAGTCTCTCATTCTATCCTCATCACGCCCTCGAGTAATGCCATCCCCGTTTGATCATCTCACTGGGCCGATTTTCATTGGTTCGTATTTACCGCATCGCTTTCTCCACTTTTATCGTCGCTCTCTTTGTTCCCTGCTGTTCCGGTTTTCGACAGTGATTAAAGCGGAGAAAGGGATGGGATGAATAAGAACCAATGAAAATAGGTCCGGTGAGATAATAAAACGGGGATAAAATTACTCGGACACGTATTACACAAACTCGTTAACTTTCAACTCGTTTGCCATCTGCCGTCATTTAGTTTCCTGTGCAGATTTTCTGTCGCTCTTCCCATCGACATCTTTCCCTTCATTTCCTGAAATTCCAACGAATTTTTCGGTTCTCTTGTTTATTTTTCATTTGTTTTTATTTTCACAGGTCTTCCGTGTTAACTCCCCGTCTGTACGCATATGTGTGCTAAATTCAGAAGATAAATGTGCAGTGAGACAGCTGTTCATAAACCGTTGTCCGCAGACCCCTGGTTGTCTGCAGACCCCTGGAATTCCTTGAGGCTGCTACAGTTAGTCTGGTCGGAATATGAGTGAAGTCGGTAAATAGCTCACCTCTGAATTCATATCGTTATATAAGTAAACAATAAAAGATACTTACTTTCACACGTGAGTAATTCACAGAAGTAAATTGATGCCGCTCGGATTAGTGTTGTTCTGACGCATTTGGTGCTTATACCATCCCAGGCAAGAACACTGTCCAAATAAAAGAATTGATCTACCTGTGCCAATGTTTTTTCATCCACTTTTACATTTACCCTTTATGATGACCGTGCTTACCACGGGTGCGGTGCATGCACGGTACACAGGGGGCAGCTTCTAGGAAACGGCGACGAGCATCGAAAATAATTACATAAAATAATAGCAGCAAACCAAGCCAAACGGACGAAGACCCCCAATTTGCTGAACCGCGAACCGAAAAAAGTTTTTCACAAAAATGATTTGATTCAACAAATTTATTTTTAAATCATACCAAACTTAATTAGAAAATTTTAACGGCATATATGTAAGGTGTTTAGACGTCCTCCTTTTGAAGATTTCGTCCTCTTTAAAACCGGGAGTGGTCGCGTGGGGTATTTAAATGCCCAAAGATTATAATTAGTTCTGGCATTTCATACTAGATCGCAGTAGTTTGCTGTGCCTTTCTATACCTTTCAAGGATATCCTACAGTCGCATCCTAACCATTTAGCAACATTGTGAGACCATAAGTTTAGCTGTGACAAAGGTTGAAAGTAGACTGGGGCATACAAATACCTCACACGGCTACTGGCGTTACAGCTTTGAAAAATGACTTAGGATTCTACAATCTGTTTTCTGAGCGTGATTTATTACTTTTGTACAGTAAATTAGTAAAATTAGAGTATATGATCTCGCGCGGGGCATTTGAATACCCCCGTCATCCAATTAGTTGTACTGTTTACTACTAGAGCGCTGAAGCGTGTTGACCCTTTCTATAACTTCAATTGGAGTGCTGCTAGTTAGCATCCCCCCTTCCGTGGCCTTGACCAGTCAGTCAGTTACCGCTAATTAGTTAGATTTCATTTCATTGCTTTAATTTTTAGTAATATTTCATATTGTGCAGTACCTTGAAAAAAGAAATGGCAATCTAACTTTGTAAAACAGCTTCAATTTAGCTGGCAAGAAAGTTTACTCAAATGAAACTGAAGTTTCTTTAATACATAGTACATTATAGTTGCAATTCTAAAGATAATATTTTTTGCTTTTTACTCGGTTTTCGTGTTGTTATTACGTTTTAAAAAAATTTCATAAACTATCTTGATATGATCCCTTATTCCTTCATGCTGCAATTATCAAATTCCTATCTGAATGCAAATAATGATTTTTAATACCAATGTGTCATTTTTTCGTTCAGAGATAACGTAGGAGTCATCTAAGCATATAACTTCAACAAAATATTAACTACAAATTTTACTATAAAAAAATATTTTTGGGGTAATGAAATACCCCATTCGATCATAGGCGGAACAAAAAACACCGCGACCAATGGAGGGTTAAAGAAAATGTTTGAGATTATGAAATTCTGGTCACCTTACAATAAGCCCTGCAAATGTATTTGTTGAAGTAATGAATAAGAATTACATAAATTTTAAGGCACGAACATTGCAAACGATGGCCGAATGCATATTATTCATTAGTTGTTACATTAGATATCCATCTATAAGGGAGTGTAAAAAACAACTAGTAGCATGATGTGGTCTGCAAAATTTTTGAAGGTTCAAAAGAGGTCCGCACACTGGAAAAGATTGAGAACAACTGCAGTAGGATATGAAGTTAACAAGAAAAGTACAAGGATGAAGAGTTGGAAGTGGAGAATAAATTCATTGAGGTTTAGTACAAATTTAGTACGATTCGAAAATTAATCATCGATGGGTAATATCGAACAGAAAAATTTTGTCTCTCCGATAGTAATATAAAGATTGGAAAAACTACGCATGAATTACGGCAACAGCAAAAAATAACGTTTTCGATCAATCGATAGATGATTCTATTACATTCACCACTGAAGATAGCTTCATTTTAGCCAAAATGCGTATCTGGATTTCACAACGTTTTTATAGCTATCGGAGAGATATGGTTTGTCGATACCCACATAATAATATTTAGAAAACTTTTACATGTTTGTTTGTGGTCAAAATTAAATCCACGCGATACAAGGTAACAACATTTTGCACGTAGGATATCATCATCGTCGTCAATATATAGCATCGCAAGTGATCTGTTCGTAGACAGGTCCATGATTATTCTTTGTTAAACCTCGTTCTCCAAATACTCCTACTTTCCATAATCTTCTTTGTGTTTTGACAGTTCTCTTTCCCTTTCGAGTCGTCTACCAGCTGAAACCTTTTTTCCTCTTTCTCTTTTCTCTCCAGTTATCCTTCTAACACGCTCATTAATCATGCCCTCTCTCTCTCTCATCAGGTAATGTCCGATTCAGTTCGTCTTCCATTTTCTTATAGTAAATATAATAATTTTTTTACCTATTCTCCTCATTATCAGTGAGCAGTCAAAAATTTAGTTGAATTGGAGAGTCATACACTTCAAGAAATTATTATATGAGCACTTGTTTATCGATTTTTCTGCAAGAGCCTCCGATTATTGATATTAGTTAATGAGTAAAGTACTGATTCTAATTTGGACACCTTCGATCCATCTTATTTCCATCTGACTTCCGCATACTCTATGCTTTTGTTAAGATTATCTGCTTTCTGGAGCGAGAGGGGGAAAATGCAAGGTTTCAACACTCTGGCTACAACACTGCTCACAATAAGCATATCATTTCATCCATTCCATTTTATCTTCAGCATTTATCTCCATGCCCACATTTCAAAGCCTTCCAAGTATTATGTAAGATATACAAATTATAAAATAAAATTCATCGTTAACTTGGTTAAGCTAACGCTATATGCACAGTTTTCTCGGCTTGAGATATGCCCGCCGCAGAGGTCACGGAGTTCACGAGGTCCCCGTCATATCTCACCCTAATTTAATACCATATTCAATCAGTACCCTTCCATTTCCATCTTCCTCTTTACATGCCTGGCCCTCAATCTCCATTTCGGTCCTCGGCTATTTATCTTTGCTTCTCCTCTTTGCGAAATCTCTTACCAATGCCGTTCCTTGCCCGCCCGTCCCAAATATTATCCTTCTTTCTTCGTCCCTTATTTTTCTGCCTATCTTCTACCTTAATCTCCCGATCCCTGTCCCTTTAATCTCCCATCACTCTCTCTCCTTTTTTTACTCTCTTTCCCTATCTCTACCATCACTTCTCCTTTCTCGGTATATTTATTCCATTTCGTTCTCCCTCCCCTCTCCTCCCCATTTTCCCCCTTTTTTAGTTCGTCCGAACCTCTTGGAAAAGAGCCCCTTTTACTCCGCGTGTAAATCTTCATTCCTTTTTCGCCCTCAGTGTATTTCTTCTCCCTTTGAACATCTTCCTCTGTGCCTCCTTCACCTTTCGCCCTTTTCATATCTTACTTTGTGTGTGTGTCTCTCTCTCTCTCTCTCTGTCCTCCGTCTCAACGGCGTTTTTATTCTCTCACGCGCCTCCTTATCTCCATCCACCTACGTTATCGTTTTTGAGAAGGAGTTCTCTTCGTTAGGACCCCGAAATTCTCGAAACGCCATAAAGGTTTTTCTCTTTTCAATTTATTTTCAAAAAGTTTGTTTTCATTTTCGCCCCGACAATGAACCAAGTTGGACATAAATTTCGGTCTTCTGTGTCCCAGCAATATAATTTCATTAGTGTTGAGGTAAAGTGCGGGGGTCTTGTACTAAACTGTTATAAACATTTACTTAAGGGTATTAAAACGCGAAATAGTATTTGTTGGATGCAATTTAGACTTTTTATAACATCTAAATAATATATATCTCTCTATATGTCTATATATGTATATATATATATATATATATACAGTGAACATCAATTAACACGAAAACGGATAACAAGAAATGTCGGTTAACACGAAATGCATGCTCGATCCGTTCCTGATCTTATACTTTTCAGTGTATATTTATTCGCTTAACGCGAAACGGTTAACTCGAAATATCGGTTAACCCGAAAATAGTCTTTGGTCCTAAGAAAGTAAAACCATGAGAAATTCTTCGGATAACACGAGATGGCAGTTAAATCAGGGTTCTCAAATTTCCCATTGGATAAGCGCTTTCAGCGGGAAAAGCGCAATATTGCATTGGTTCTTGACATCTGACATCTGAAGGTGGACAGGTTGAAGTCCATCAAATTGATATTTTTGCCAGCAAATACCATCAGTGTATTGCAGCCATGTGACCAGGTAATAATCAGAAATCTAAAGTTTTACTATCGTAAAGGACTGCTGCAAAAATATATATCTAACATTGAAACAAAGGAGGAATTTTGACTCATGACACTTTTGGACTCTCTTAATTTGTTGCGTGACTCCTGGGGGGCAGTAACAGCAAAAACTATTGCAAACTGTTTTCGTCACGCTGGGTTCTGCTTTTTGCGGGTAAACGAGCCTTTTGTAGGAGAGAATGGACCGCGGCGCTGTTGACAACACACATGCCGAATGTGATTTAGCAAATATATTTTATCTTGCGTCCTCCATAGGATAATGACGAAGTGCTGCCAAAACAGTCAGAATGCTTGAATGTGTGCGAAGATATTTAGATAATCAAACAGATGGAGAAAGTATGTATGAAGTGTTGGACGATTTTCAAAACTTTGTGGAAAAGAAAATTCTTAATAATGTAGTTCAGAAAAAATTACTGATTTTTTTTATAAAAAATAGAGACTATATTTATAGTAAACACCCCGATTTTAACTATAAAAGTTATGTATGCAAGTTACGTAGTTATGGCATTATATTTTCACGACAATATTTATGTATATATGTAGTAAATAAAATATTTAACTAAAGATTTTCCTGGACTTAAAATAATTGTATTTCGCACAAGTAGCTCATAGAGTACCATACATTTATCTCCGATATGATTTTGTTTTAAAAATTAAAAATTTACCTTTTGAAAAACATTTAGCATTAAGATCGATTAGCACGAAATCCTTTTCAAACGAAATGTCTTTTTGGTCCCGTGCATTTTGTGTTAAATGATTTTCACTATATATATATGCGTGTTTGTGTGTGTGAATATTGTGCTTTTGATATACACTTGGATAAGTAAATATTTTCTAGATCGTCTCACTGTTTTACCTAAAAAAAGAATGAATGATACGACTTGTCAAATGTTAATAGTTTAATTAATTAATTAATAAGCTGAAACTCTAAATCTAAATTCCAGTTTAAACGATGGAATTGGTTTAACGAGCTTATCATTAGTCATGAATATTGGCTTTCTGGAAATTTAAAAGTGATCAGACCTTGTGAATCCTGTGATTTGATGACGAGCTTTCCAAATCCGAAGCCTTATTAAATTTTTAACTTGATTCTGGTTTAATATCGATGAAGTATTTGAATGATTATATTTACATGCCTTTAAAATATGGCTGATAAACAAAATTATTTCTTAATTAAAATTGGCTCCAATTTATTCTATGTTGAAACGAAATTCACATGTATTTCGTATATCAATTAATCTACTTTTTTAAATTAGTGGTAAAACATTAATCTTCCTTTACGAAAGATCTTAACTTCGAAAAATTGATCAAAATGAACTGCCTTGAAAGCCACGTCTCAACAAAAATCCGTATGTAATTTAATATTTAAAGCATCGCAGCCACTGCTTGAAACTAACGCAGAAAATATTGCCTTAACGAGTTTTTTTACTAACAGTATACATTATGCATCTGCTTCTACTATTTATTGTAAATTCTTAATAGGAAATAAAAAATTATCCAAAAACATTTGCCGGCGCACTACGTAAGTTCCATAAGAACTGATTCGACTTTCACCATTCGGTGACACGTGGCTAATTTTTCATTTAGAGAACATTACATTATCATTTCTATTTAGTAAAAACGTTCATTACCAGAGGGGTATATATATGTTTCATAAGCGGTATGATAACTATGTAAGCAAACAATGAAGAAATAGTTTTAAATATGATGAAAGAATCAGGAAACATATTACTATTACAGTCAAACCTCGCTTTGCGGAGCCCTATTTTAAGGGGATTTGCCATAGCGAATCGTGTGTTATAAAAGCAAAGACAGCCGACAATCGAGGCGGCCTAACTATAAACTCATGTGTGTATTCATAAATGTATCAGAAATACCATTTTTACAAGTTAGAGGATTGTAGTAAAATCGTCTATGGATTTCTATTTAAGGTGAGGAAGTGGCATACTTATCTATAAAAGAAACCTCCGGGACGACATATCGTTTTTATCACTCGATCGACGCTTATTTTGGCGTTACTATTTTTAAAGAAAGGTGGCCTTTCGAACAAAACTCCCTAAATGATTTATTTAGGATTTCATTCATACAGGAAATATTTGCACTTTTATCCGTATATATCGTAATTTATAGTCTTCTTTGCTAATTGGAAAATACTGATGAAGATAAGTTATTGAATAAATGTAAAGACGTCTTCCTTAAAAGAGGGCATCACATTCTTTCTTCACAGCAGAAGGATTAGATGTAATCACAGTTATATTTATGATGTTATTAATAAACGTTATTATCAAGATTTGTTTTTTTCAGGTTAACGGCGTATTTTTACTAATGCTGGATTTTAGCTATCATGTGCATGGAACCTATACTCACCGTCATAATGTACTGATGGCTCCGTTTAGCGCAAAATTTTCAGCAACTAGTTTGTCGCGCAAATCGAGGTATGACTGCATTAGGTAAATGCATTTCCTACTGTATGCTTAATTCCATTGCGAGTTTAAGAAAATTCGAATCAACATATTCTCTTCCTGGTTTTACCGTGCATCGAGTTACAAAAAGATTGAAAATCATCGGCCTTGTTGAATTCACGGTGATTTAGAGACTCATTAGAGAGGCTGCTGTTACTTCAGTTCCACTCGAAATTTATATCTATGCGCGTAGAAAACAGCGCCGTACTAAATATTCTACCGATATCTGTCTTCTCTATAGAATTTCATCCGTAATTGCTTTTTTGGGAAAAAATGCCATCGGATAAAACAAGAATGGTATTTTAATCACATCCGTGTCGCATATGAATCCTATCTATATTCTTATACGTTACCATCTGCAAAAGAGTTTACCCCAAATGTTAGATTTTTAAAATCATCCGTCTATGACATCTTCTAGTAAATTTAAACTGAAGTTTGCATTGTCTGTAGACCTTTTCATCTTCAAGAATTCCCAAAAACTACATCGTTTTTCCTCTCTTTTTTACTGATCAAATTCCCTATCACTCTCTTCCGCACTCATAACATTTTCACATTTACAGTATCTTACGGATATGTGTATGCTTGTTCCAGTATTATTGAAGTTGCTGTTTTATCATGTCCAGTGCATCATTCGACTTTCAAGCTACGATGATTCATTTGTAAATAAATCCATGACGTGAGAAAAAAAGCAAAGAATTCAGAGGGATATACTGCACTAAGAAACTTGGAGGAAAATCGACACTTTAGTTTTGCCCGAAGTTAATATATTAACGTAAAGTATCACACGAAAGCAGTACGTGGTCGATCGATCACATGAAATATAAAAATGTGTTTATCCAGTTCGATTTATATGGGAATGTTTATAACATGCATGGCTGGAAAATTAACATCGATTAATTGAAAAACAAAATTTATATTAACAAAATATTTATCCATAAAATAGATAGAGGGAAATTTAAGCTTTATGATCTTATTTTTTGAGCGTGCATATATATATATATATATATATATATATATATATATATATATATATATATGCACTTGTGGAATATTGGTTAGCGTGTTGGCATCCCAGTACAAAGTTCCGGGGTTCAAACCACGCGAATGGAGTTAAAAACTATCATCGGTGCCAGTCAGTAGGCAGCAGTACTGTCAGTATAGTATAGAGCCGAAAACAAATGATGTTGGTTGGTTCTATATCCAATACAGCTGTAGGCATGATCGGGACGATTTGAACGGCTATAGTACTGCGATGTGGAAAGCAAGAGGGAAACTACCACATTATAATCCCTAGTAACGATTATATGGTTGGACAATATGAGTTCTCTCGAGGTAAAACAATCCGGAGGTAAAATAGTCCCCCAATCGGATCTCCGGGTGGGGACTGCCTTGAAGAAAACATTTGTCGAAAGTAATTTACGAATAGGGACTTGGAACGTAAGAACTATGAGAAAGGCAGGAAAGCTAGAGAACTTGAAAGAAGAAATGAGAAGAAATAGATTTGAAATTATAAGACTGAGCGAAACTAGATGGGAAGGAGGACAGTTCGACTCGAAAGAGTTCACGGTAGTTTACTCTGGAGAAAATAGTGGAAAAAGGGAAGTAGCTCTTGTACTCGTAGTTTTTTATTAGTCTCAGCTCACTACGTAGTATTTATAAGAACTTGGATCATGTTGATTTGTTTAAACTTTCTCAAGAACCTCAACATTCCTTGAAGTTTCATTCTTTTCTCTCCTCCTTTTATCTATCCTCTTCTATGCTTACTTTCCTGATTTTATCATAAATTACTCGTAATCAAGTTTGTTGTTTCTGTTACATTTTGTTTACATGAACATATATACATATGAATATATACATTATAGGACTAAGCGAAACTAGATAGGAGGGAGAAGGACAGTTTGACTCGGAAGAATTCACGGTAGTTAATTCTGGAGGAAATAGTGGGGAAAGGGGAGTAGCTCTGGTACTTAGGAAAGATATGATGAAAAGGGTGACAAAGATAATAGCAACGAACGTTAGACTGATGGCAATAAAGTTAAAAGCAATCCCAGTGGACATGCTTATAATCCAGGTATGTATGCCAACGTCAGCTCATAAAGATGAAGAAATCAAGGAGATTTACGAGTAAATTAATGACATTAACGAAGAAGACGGAAGTGGAAAGGTAAACTGCATAATATTGGTAGATTGGAACAGCATAGTCGGAAAAGGACAGGAAGAAAATGTTGTCAGGCAATACGAACTTGGGAAGAGAAACCGAGGAGGGGAAAAACTGGTAGAATTCTGCATCAGTAATGGAGATTAAATCCTAGTAAAACAAAGATTCAGGAAGAGTATAAAAACCGCCAAGGCATTACCAGAAGCAGACAGTGATTTCAGATCACATCCTTCTTAATAGCTGACGTAAGTACAAAGCTCAAACAAATAAGAAAAACGAGAAGAGAAAGACAGACCTGGGACCTAGAAAAACTGAAAGAAAGGCAGGATGTAGTCAGCATGAAGTTGGAAGATAACCTAAGAAAGTTGGAAAACAAACCGAAGACCGTTGATATAGAATGGGATGAAATTAAAACCAGTGTCAAGGATACCTTGGATAAAGAGATTGGAAAACAAGAGAAGAAAATCAGAAAACCATGGATCACGAAGGAAATGCTGGAGAAAATGAATGAGAGACGAAAATGGAAAAACCTTAACACTGAAGAAGGTAGAGCCAACTATAGGCGTATAAACAATGAGTTGAGAAGGGTAACAGATAAAGCTAGAGAAAATTGGATAAAAGGAAAATGTGATGAAATAGAACAAATGGAAATGTTAGGTCGGTACGATATGGTGTACACTAGAGCACTCGAGTTAGAAGATAAGAAACCTAATGGAATTCATGGTATGGGAATTATGAATACGGATGATAAGATAGTCTCAGAAACAACACACAGACACAGCCCTGGACATCCACTTGAGAGCGTGCCACTGGTCTTGGTTTCAGTTGCCCTCTCTCAAGTCCCCCTTCCCCCCGTTTTTTAACCCCTGATGATGGTTAATTTGTAGCCGAAATACGTATTGGGTTTTTATCCGGTTTTTATCCGGGTTCATCTGTTTTTATCCGGCCTTTTAACCGGGTTTTATCAGTTTGACTGGCTTTGGAGAATTTCCTCCACTTACATTCCTTTACAACAAGTTTAAGACTATAAATACCTTGGAAGCACCATAACAGGTGAAGAAAAATGAACGGATGAGATCAGGACGAGAATAGGAAAAGCAAAAGCGGCTTTCAGAAGATAGAAACACCTACTTACGTGCAATATATGGAAAGATATCCGCAAGAAGTTCATAAAATGCTATATATGGAATATAGCTTCATTCGAGTCATCTTGACTACTCTTCTCCGATAATACAAGGGACACGATGTCATTATCGGTTTACATTTGATGTTCGACGTTACAATCATCAGCTAATATCCACTGTCGAATGTCAACATCTTCAGCTTCTTCACAACCCGGAATTTGTTTCATCTGCAGAATGTCACCAGTTTCATCGAGTGCTTGCTCATCTTGAACATCACCCAAGATATTTGGCAAGTTTTTTCCATGACTTCGCGATATTATCATATTTCACCATGTCCGAGGATTCAGCCACCCAATAAATCACATCCTTTATTGTGCTCTTTTTAAGTTTTTCCATTATCGTGAAATTCTTTCTTCACACTCAATAAGAGAACGCAAAAGCTTGTTCCTGTAGTGACATTTCAGATTTTGAAACTCTATGGTCCATTGGTTGCACCATCGCGGTCACATATGGAGGCAAGACAGCAGCCTTTATATCACCACATATAAGTTATGATTCTCTTGAATGGGATGGAGCTTTATCAATGAGCAATAATGCTTTTGGAGGTAGGACTTTACTTTTAGAATATTTTTTCAGGACAGGCACAAATTATAGGTCAAACCACTCCTTGAACAACTTTTGGTTTGGTTCCTATATTAAACAGGAAGTGTGTTCAGATTGAGGTTCTAAATGCTATAGGGTTTGCAGATTTTCCTATATCCATGAGTGGCAACTTATGTGTGCCAGTTATATTGGAGCATTCTAGCACAGGGGCACATTGCTCTTTTTAGATGGCAGACTCTTAGAATGGAGCATTTTAAATTTCAACCCGGTCTCATCACAATTATAGATTTGCTCTGGCATTAATTTTAAAGAGCTAACCAAATTTTTAAATTGTAGTTTGTACTCGTCTGCTGCAGTATGACTCGAGGACAAGATTTCCCCACAAAAGGCGAAAGTCATTTAAAACACTCAGAAAATCCCTGCACACAACTGTGCACTAAGACGGTAGAAACAGCACTGCGCAATAAATACAGTGGATTGTTGTGACCAGGGGCGGGTAACAGGGATAGCAGAACGTGGTTTAGTGTTTTGTCGCCACCTAGGTGAATCAAAGATTCCTCCCCTTCCACTACGCGAAACAGAAAGAGTCACATGCTCAGAGGTAGCGAATGACATCGTTTCACTATTGGGATGGGGGGATTCCCTCTAACACAAAGAGTCAAAGGCGCTGAAGAAAGTTTAGTTTGTGAATCGAGAAATTGTAGCCAATTGTAACTGCGCGCTTGTTTAAATATTGCTACCCGCCCCTGGTTTTGACCTTCACTCGAGAGCCTGGGGTAATCTCCGATCCCCCTCTCCTCCCCACCCTGTATTTTGTAAAACCCGGTTAATCCGAAAATTTACTAATCCCGAGTCCCAATTAGTTCGGATTAGCGAGGCTCTACTAATATTATATATATATATATATATATATATATATATATATATATATATATGTTTATATAATATGTATATATATACATATATATAATATAATATATATTATATATTATGTATATATATGCATATATATACCGCAGAATGCGATAAGCATCAATAAAGCCTTCCGCTTTAAAACTTCCCCTTGCTTATCTCTATCAAACATGCGTGCATCCATTATTTGTAATAAATTCTATTTTGAATTTATTATATGCACGAAGGTGAATTATGTAAATATCACTCCACAATCATATTTCCAACTAATTTTCATAGTTAATTATTTATTTGGGAAAAATTTTGTTCACGACCTTTTAATTTTTCCCTAACATGGATTTTATTTTACCTCCAGGCTAATAAAGAATTGTGTCCAAATTCAATGTTATATTCTCCTCATTATTTATCGCATAACACTTCAACCTTTGAAGTTGAAACTCTATAACATGGACCTTATGGAAAGGAAAACAAGCGAGCAAATTATTTAAGGCGCATATTTCTTGCTTTGGAATTATTACATCATCGTAAGAATAGACCTCATAATATACGTATGTAGTCTATAAATTTACTTTAAAATCATTATTATATCAACGCTGTGTAATTATAATAAAGTCTATATATTCCTATGAAAAACTTTATATCAATGATATGTGATAAAATGTTTCCCATTTAAAAGCAGTGGGCTTTATGCAATTCGGGCTGATGTTTCCAATTGTTAATAAACAACCGAATGTATATTTCCTACTTTTTTTAGATTAAAAGCATATGTTCGCTCTCATTCGTCGCAGACTTGAATTCCGTTTTAAAAAAATATGAACCTCAGACTATCAACTACAGAACTGTTCATGCAGACATCTTAACTTGAACCAACTTAAAAGTCTGATGTGGCCAACAGGACTTTCTCCATACCTGTAATATTTTTACGAATTCCAAATAGGTAAAATGACAATAAATATTTTAAGGAACAGCGAGAAAAATTTTAACATTTTATAAAGAACAGAAATAAACTCAAAACGTAGCCCACTGATATTGGATATAGCCCCGAAGCTCCAACAATTAAGAAAATAAAAAGGAGCGTAAAGTGCTTACAATAGTCGCCGGTAGGTGGTGCCGTTGTGGCAGCTACGAATTTAGTTATTTTTAATATCTCTTCAACAATGCATTATATGGAAAAATGTTTAGAATGAAGATTATAGAGAATTTAATTTCATACGACTTATATAAGTACTGTTTTACATTCAAATATTAAAGCAAATATTTCAAAATAACGACTGTGACAAAAGTAAACACCCACTTCCGTTTGACCGATTTTTACCAAAAGCAAATCAGTTCTTTTATTTCGTACAGAGTTTTTATTTAGGATTCTACGCTTTAAAGGGCTTTAAAGGGCTCTCCAGCTTGTGGCCCTGCAAGGGGTCCTTATTCAACGGTGTCGCCGTCTTTAGGGATGGAATCTGTCAGTCAATCATCTTCCTAGCTCTTTTCGGGAGGAGAGCCAGCTTCTCACCCATTATCCATGCATCAGCTTGCTTCCGCTGTGTCCACCGGTCCACAGCCTGCTGTTGCCGCGCCCAGCCAACACCCGGGGACGGAGCCCGACCCCGGCAAACCCAGGAAGAAGACCCCGTTTATTACGGTGGACGACTTCCTTAGGAAGAGAACCAAGACCGCTCCTACTGCCGCTGCTGCAGCGGTAGTTCCTGTTTCCAACAAGTATGCGTCGCTGGTGGACGGCGTTGTAGCTTCCCCCTCAGACCAACCCGTAGGAATAGAGACTGATCCAACTCCACCACCACCTCGGGAGGCGAGGCCGCCTCCCATTCTAATCTACGACGTTGTCGACTATCGTCTCCTCGTCGAGGCTGTAAAGGCAGCCGTTAGCGACAAGTACAAGGCTCATGGTGAGGAATCAGCAGGATTTCACGGCTGTTGCCCGGATGCTGTCCAGTGAGAGGGCCCAATTCAGCACCTTGACCACGGCTGACAAGAGGACACTGAAGTTTGCCATCCGCGGCCTACATCCAAACATGGACTGCGCCTATCTTAAGGAGGTCCTGAAATTCCTTGGAGCACCTGTTACCAACGTCTGGAACATTTTGTCACAAACGAAAGATTGCCTATGTAGCTTTCTTTCTCATCGGGGGAGAATGGACGGCTGAGAGGGTGTTGGGCGTCAATCGCCTGGTCAACGCCTGTGCCCGCCTAACCCCGTACAACTACCTAAGCCCCCAGATCTGCTTCAACTGTAACAGATGGGGCACAGCTCTCTCCACTGCCGCGCGGGGGCCAGATGCTTTAGGTGCGCAGGACCACAGCCGAGCAGGGACTGCACACTTACATCCGAGGAGAAGCCCATCTGCTGCAATTGCGGCGGCGAACACGTAGCGACATCCAGGACGTGTCCGTACTATAAGCAATCGGGCCGCCTCCAGCACCCTTCTGCCAAGCAACAACAGGCTGCAGGGAGTAAAAAGGGGAAGAAGAAGAAGCCTTCACCTTCAACTTCCTCCGCTGCGGACCAGTACTTGGGAGGCGCAGCATCATCATCCAGGCCTACTCTGCAAGCGCCTCGCCGCCGGCTCGACCAGGCCATTGACGTCTCTCGCCTGAGGGGTAGCACCTCCCAGACGGCAGGGGCCACTCCCTCCTGCGCAACAACGCCGAGAGCGGGAGCCACCTGCCCTACTCCTCTGCGGACGCATCTCATCCCTCACCACCCTAACATCTGTGATCCAGCAGCAGATGGTGGCTATAGGTCAGATTATGACTAGGTTATCCGTCTATCTAAATGGCGGGTAAACCTCGACGTTCAGGTAGGATCACAATGGTGGCGTGGAACGCCAATGGAGCCATTCAAAGGAAAACTCCAGAGCTACTCCGCTTCCTAAAGAGGCAGTAACCGGGGATAGCCCCGATCTCGGAGACGCACCTTCAAGCTGGAAGAAGATGGTCGGTCTCGGGATACAAAGTTTTCCGCACAGAGTGGATCACCACCCAACGCCCCTCTGGTGGAACTGCACTACTCGTCAGGGATTACCTAGACGCCTCACTCATCTCCATCCCAGGACTCTCTGGCTTGGAAGCGACCTCGGTCATTGTTAGCACTCCAAAAGGAAAGATGAAAATTGCATCTTGCTATCTTCCCCCGACGTCCTCCTTTCAGACGGCGGACTTCGAGGCCATTTTCAGCGGCGACTTCCCCTGCCTATCTGCAGGAGATTTCAATGCTAAACACCCGACGTGGCACTCACGGACTGTGACCCGGAGGGATGAGGAGATGGCATAACGACAACGGGGTCAGGGCCACTGGTCCCTCTGAGCCGACGAGGTATCATCACGACGGCACGGGAGACGTCCTGGACTTCGCCCTCCACCGCGGCCTACGCAGCTCCATCTCCATCTTTAGCGTGCACTGCCTCTCCAGCGACCATAACCCGGTCGTCATTCAGCTCGGCCTTCAACTAGCCACACCTCCTCCAAAGCAACGACTGGACCTAAATAACACCGACTGGCCGGCCTTTTGCCAGGTGCTAGCGGACTCCATTCCCAGGGCCGAGGAACATCTCTCCATCGCAGCCAAGATCAACCGGGCAGTGCTGACCTGACGGGCAAATTACAGCTTGCCCTAACGGCAGAGGCTCCCGTGAGACTCGTCCAACCTCCCGAATATCGTGATCTTCCGCCAAGGATTATAGAGATGATCCAGGAGAAGAACAGGGTCCGCAGACGCCTACAACGGACGGGATCACCGATGCTGCGGAACTAACTAACCTGCAGCACAATATTCGGGATGAGGTCCTCGAGTTCCGTCGAGTAGCATGGGAGAGGAAGCTGACGTCTCTCAGCACGAAAGACAACTCTGCCTGGAGAATGGTCACGGCCCTTCGATCACCTCAGACCCAAGCATTCGCCCTGGACGCAGGAACAACGCTGGCGTGCACGGAGAGGGGGAAGGCGGATCTCATGGCCACCCACTTGCAGACGAGCTTTGACAACAACTCGCCGTCAGCAGAGACTCCGACCGTATCTGTAACGGATCTACTGACCGCCGAGGATCCAGAGGACCCGCCGGAGATTACGGCTGCGTCCATAGGATCCATCATTTCTTGACTCCCCCTCCTTAAGGCCCCATAGGAAGACGGACTACCAAACGAAGCTCTGCGCCAACTCCCATCGGCTGCCGACCTGCCCCCGGCGAACATCTTTAACTCCGCGCTCCGGATGGGGCACTTTCCGACCAACTGGAAATCCGCTGAGATAATCTGCCTGCCGAAACTGGGAAAGGCGCCCACTAAGGCAGAGTCGTACCGTCCCATCTCGCCCCTTCCGGTGCTCAGCAAGGTCTTCGAGCGCGCAATTCTGCCGTTCCTCCTCCGCCACTCTGACGATCACGCCATCCTCCCACCGCAACAGTTTGGGTTTCATTCGAAACGCTCTACCACTGAGCAACTAGTCCGGGTGGTAGACTTGATCACCGACGCGTTCAATACGCGGTCGGGGCCTTCATTGACATCAGCAAGGCCTTTGAACGCGTATGGCACGCGGGACATCTCCTGAAGATAGCACGGATGGACTTCCCCGCCTGGACCATACGACTGATAGCTTCCTATCTATCCGACCGAACCTTCTGCGTTCGCTGGGAAACAACGAAGTCATCTACGTTACGGTTTGGAGTTAGTAATTTTTATTTATTATAAAAATGGGATTAAAATTTAAAACTCCTGAACCGTAAATTAACCCAGAGAGCACTCACACGTCAATAAGAAATAAGGAAAATTAAATTATGCTTACAAGTTTGCAGGACGATGATGGCCTACAGGGACCAGTTGTCAAAAACTAGCCTAAAAAGACGAAAAAGAAAAACACACACGCACAAACACTCTGGAAATCTCTAGATACGTATTTCGGGAGCTATGCTCCCATCTTCAGTAGCTGAAGTCGTATGAATTGTTTGTGTTTGGTATTGTGTATTTTTGTGTTCCGGGTAAAAGTGAAAGGAGGGCAGAGGGGTGGGGGAATTCTTAACGGTTAGCGAGTAGAGGGGTGAGTAAGGGATAGGTCCGTGGTCGTTATTCATAACCGTCTCTTTGAATTTGTTTATGAAAATACTCTCGTAAGCGTCTAGTTTCCTGTCGGTTTGTGTTGATTTTAAGAGAGACATGTTTTCGATTTTAATCGGGTGATTGTTTTCCTGTATGTGTATTGCGACGCTAGACCTGTTAAATCTATTGTGTTTGAAGTGTGCAAGGTGTTCTTTGAACCTGGTTTCTAGCTTCCGTTTAGTTTGTCCTATGTAGACTTTCTCGCAGTCTGTGCAAGCGATTTTGTATATGCCGGATCTTTGTAGAGTCGGGATCGTGTCTTTTGGATTATGTAGTAAGTTGGAGAGTTTGTTTTCATTCACAGGTACTGCTTTAAGGTTCTGTTTTGAGAAGATGTTTGATAAGCCGTTTGTGATGCCTGGGACGAAGGGGATTTTTACGTATTTTGGTTTTTTGGGGGGCGTGCTTATGAGAGTAATCAGTTTTTTCAAAGAAAGACTGCGCTTGTGTTTGTTTAAAATATTCTCTATCATCTTAGGGTCGTAACCATTGCTTTTAGCGCATTTTTTGATATATTTTAATTCTGTGAGGAAATCAACTTTAGAAAGAGGTACCTGTAAGAGTCTATGTACCATTGAGTGGAATGGTGCTAATTTATGTGAAATATGGTGGTTGGAATCAAAGGGAATGTACGTGTCTGTGTGTGTGTGGGTTTGCGGTAAATCCCGAACTTGATTTGGTTGTTTTCTCTTTTTACGAGAAGGTCAAGAAATGGCAATGTATTTTGTTTTTCAACTTCATGTGTAAATTTAGGCTAGTTTTTGACAACTGGTCCCTGTAGGCCATCATCGTCCTGCAAACTTGTAAGCATAATTTAATTTTCCTTATTTCTTATTGACGTATGAGTGCTCTCTGGGTTAATTTACGGTTCAGGAGTTTTAAATTTTAATTCCAATCTGTACACCGTAGTCTCCAATTCTTTTTTAATATTATAAAAATGATAAATATAAAATTTCGCGTTGACCTGATTAATAGTTTTTGAGTTAGAGCACCCGCAAAAAAGCAATCACATACACACACATGCACTCACACACACACATCATCGAGAAAATGGTCAAAACGTCATTACGGGACCTCAAAACGTGTATTTCCGTTGAAATCTCGAAGTCGATTTATTTCATGAATACAATACTTTCACCATATAGGTAGTACACTTGCCCCTATACTACGTATATAGATAATGTAGAAATCGACATTTCGACGTGCAAGCTTTTATTCTTTCTGAGATCTAAATTAAAAAATTATTACCCTACGATCTTCGGATCTGAACCAGTTTAAAGAATAAATTATGTTTCTTATTCAGTTCATCTTTTTCCGCATACAGTTTGAAATTCCTCATGCTAAACGTTTAATTCACATATTTTTGTGGAAATCTTGCCAGTCGAAATCCTATTGTTATTTCAATCCTTATGGATGAAAGCATGCTTTGAATGATATTAATACGGAAGAGAGAAGGAAGGAAAGGGAAATGATTTTCATAGCAACGAATGTAAACAACATTCGTTGCGTTATTTACTAGAATACATTTGAATGTAGAACATTAATCATTCGCATATTAAAATTACTTGGGATCATCGTACGGGTTCGAGACTTAAAACTACGAACGCCTCAAAGAACGAAAGTTTGTTTTCCTGCCATCGATTTTTTAGTACGCTTCGAATAGATTAACAGATCAGTTTTTAACACGAGAATTTGACGCATTCATAGTGATTCGCATTGTTGCCGGTTTCGTGTAGTTGGATACTATTGACTTAGTAGATGATAGCTTCGCATCGCATCTATTCACGAAATTTCATTTGAAAACTTTTCTGTTGAATTTAAGCGGGCATCTCCACAGTACTATAGTAATTAATCGGAGGTTCGAATTTAGCAATTTTCAAGAGTATATTCCTAGGAATTTATTTATTCCTCATTTCTTAATTATTTATAGGAAATGGTAACGTTCTCAATTCATCATTTCAATCGAATCCAGCACGATTGAATCGATATAGTTGCCACATTTGCAAAGCGAAAATTGTTTTTCAGTACTTTTCAGTGCGGTATATGTTTTATTTTTTAACGGTGGCATTTCTTAGAAGCGCCCATTAAATTTCGAAATATTTCCGCAAAATCATCGACCAATCCCTTTCATTCGGGTAGCCAATTCGTTACTGAGGGTTCTCCATTCCATTCGCGTCCGTCTTCCCATTTTCGAACCAAAAACGCTCTCGACGAAAAGGAACGCGGAAAAAGGGAGAATCTGGGTAATCTTCTAACCTTGCCCTTATAAAGACGTTTATCCGCTTATAATCTTCCCCTCCCATTCAAGTCTCCCCCCTTAACCATTCTTTCCTTCTATGGCATTCAGCCGACAATTTTATCTCTCCTTGTTATCTTTTCACTTTCTCTTTGGCTACCATTGCTAGGCAATCTTTTCCACTTCTTGGACCATTTCCTATCTCCCCATTCCACCTCTTTCTCTCCCCTCCCCCCTTTCCTCTCAATATTCCCCACCTCCTTCCTCCCCTCGGAACAAACCTTTCCTATTTCTTCCGATACGTATCATCTCACATTTTCTCTCATTGGTGTCTTTTCCTTTTATTTCTATTTTATCATCCCCGCAGTCTTTTCTCTCTCCCTACCTCACTCCCTCTCTCCTTTATATGTACCTCCTTATCTCCCCTTCCTCTCTCTCACTCTCGCTTTCTTGTCCCCAACCTCTACCCCTCCTTTTCCCCCTTTCTCTCTCCCCCTTCTTTCTCCCTCATATAACCCCATCCTCTCCTTCTACCTCCCCTTCCATCTCTCCACACCCCTCTCTTTTCCTCCATAACTATTTTCTCCCTCCTCATCTTCTCTCTCTCCTTACCTCCCTCCTATTTCTACCCAGCAATATTAGCACCATCGTCTCTTCAACACATCTTCCTCCCTCTGCAAACTTCTTTCTTCGCGCTTTTTTTTCTTAATGTCCACCGACCTACCCAACCCGGCATATCGCCTCTTTGTGGATCCTATTGTGCGTGTGGATGTGTGTATGTGACTCCCATTTCATACGTAAGGCCTTACTACTATATCCCTTTTCCAAACCCAAAAAGTCTTTCCTCCTGTCCTTCTCCTTCCATTTTTAAGGCCTTCTCTCTCTCTCTTTCTGGATCCTAAACCGTTCCTTTTAACGTCCCTACTGTTGCCGAAATCGCTCGCTCCATCTCTTTTGGTATTATTGCTTCAACCTGGTCCTTTCCGAGCGCCTATACAACCCCCGTAGATCTTTCAAATCCGCGTATCACGCTCTGAATCCCCATCGCTCCAAAACCTTAAGACGACTTCAGCTCCTCCTGCCGCCCTTTTCCACAAACTTCCCTTTCACCCATTTCGCGGACCCCTTTTTATGGGGGGGGGGGGGGGTTGTATTATTTCCGGGCTTGTAATCTACATGTCCTCCGCGGGCGTTTTTCTCTCTCGACGCTGTCCGTTAAACCTTGCGATTGAAGCCACCTCTATTTAAGGGTTAAAAAAAAAATCGCTCGTGCGTCCGGTTGGTCCGTCTGTTTGGCTCGCTAACTTCTCCTAAACAAAGGCAGCTAGAGACTTCGTTTCTTCGACAATCGATTTAGTATTGTCTCATTTTGCACGTTTCCTCGGTTCATACGTCCGTTTGTCTGCCTGACGCGCTGATTCTTTATAAACGAAAGCAGCTCGAGACTTTGTTTTTTCACCATTCGATTTAGTATTTTGTCTCGTTGTGCACATTTTATCGTAGAGTTTCTCATTTGCTGTCTGCTTAAGAAGCTTTTTCCTTATTTGTTTATAAAATATTCTCATCCTACTTTTTTCCATAGGGCAAATTTTTCCTCCAGACGAGATTTGTGTCGGGGTGTCTTTCCTTGTAGATTTCCGAATGTTATTTTTAAAGATATACACTGCACAACAATTTGTATCTTCGATTAAAAACAAAAAAAAGCAAAAAGCTGTTACAAAAATTATGTTTTCAACGAATGTTTTGTTATTTAAACTTCAGCTTCTAACTTTCAAAGCAAATCAGATGGTGTGTACACACACATTTATGGCTTTTACTAACATTTCAACTCAATTTCGTGAAAGCACATTCACAAAGTTATCTTATTACCGTCGTTCAGCCTGTGTTTATCCGTGTAATTCTATGCCAGTGTTTATTCACCCCTTGCTCTGTTGGGATATTTACGGAAATATTTTTTGTTGGATAGATCCATGGGCATTTATAAAATTCCATGATTTACAATCATCTATCTTGAATGTTTTCGGATAGAGTGGATAATTTACGAAAAACAAAATCATTTTTTCTAAATATTAACAACATAGATATTAAGTATTTAAGAACTATTAAACCTTAGGAGGAAATTGCAATTTCATAAGTGACCTGACACTCCTTTACGCAAGATAAACGGAAACTCTCTACTCCTTATTACAGGAATTCCAAAATTGACATTAAAAATGTTTCTCTGAAACCAAAAAAGATAAAAAACCATAAAGTTTGATGCAATACAGGACATAAAAAGAAACTATTTTTGAATCTACTGTCGGCTACTCTTCACGGCGTTAGGGTGCTTTTAGCCATAAGGTGAGATCGGCAACTCTCTTCTGAATCGAAAAACAATTCCATCAACTCAAGAACTTACCAAATGTTTTTTTAATAGGATTTACCAGTTAATCATTTATATATGACAACCTCACTCGTTACTAGTTTGAAAATATTACGGGATACTGCAAAACTATCTAATCTTAGCATTTTCGTCGCATGACGAAGGAGGTATTATCTCGCAAATGATAGCCAAACCTTGACACATACCCGCTGTACTTATCCACCTGCATGTCTACCCAAAAACAGCCCCATTTCTTACCTCATCACCTACCGTCCCGCCCCCTTTTCCCATAGTCGCCCTTTTTTACCCCGCACTCCAAACCTCACGGGGCGCCCCCGCCCCTCAAAGAAAAGATACAAAAAAACCTCCCTCCCTATATTAGTCTCTTAACCCCGTCTCACGTTCCAACCCCTCTTTCTATCCGAGACCTCTCCCTAAGCAAATGTTTGCATTTCGGACCTTAAAGGGATCCTCTCAAACAAACCAAAAGAAAATGCACAAACCCAAGCCTTCTCCCCCTATCTCAATCTCACTAAATCCCGTGCGGGGATCTCCAAAAAGAATAAATAAAAAATAAACCCTTCCAACTCACCCCTTTGCCCATCACGTCCGACCCCCTCCCCATCTCACCCCCTTTTATCATACCGCACGTAGCTCATCGTTTTTTTTTACTCCGCAACCCTCGCGTAGGAGGAGCTAATAAAGCTCGCGCCATATTATATTTTTTGTCCTCCTTTTCCCCATTTCCCCACCTTCCTCACATACATTCAACGGGGATGGCCCGTGGCGACAATGGTCATCTTAATAATCTGACCCTCATTCACCCGCCCTGACCCTTAAGCATCCCTTATGGGGAGGGATGGGGAGGCCCCTTGAACGTGTAAAAAGGGAACCAAAATGATCCTGGCGCGGAAAATGCTTGAGAGAGAGGGTTTTTTCCGTACTGAAAAGACGTTAAAAAAATAATAAAAAATGGAGTATGGGCACCTTTTCAATGGACGTTTTTTCCTCTCTTTTTTTTTTATCGGACCGTTTTCAATTAGTGGTACGTGGTTTCCTCGTAAATTTCCACCGTAGTAGTATATAAGTTTCCCGGTCCGCCGTAGCAGTTCCTGTTCGTGTGTAAAATGTAAAAAACATGAAGAAAAAATCGACGAGGAGTTTGTTCCCCTCATTATTGGAGGGTAAAAAATCAATTGGGGATTTCCGGAAAATTCGTCTGGATTCTTTTCCACGAGAGCGCTCTGAAAATGTTGTTCTTAATCCCTCTCGACTCGTGAGTCTCAACAATACATTTGATCGATATACTGAAATTTAAAAAATCCGATTTTTTCCATTCTCTCGAGTCTTAAGAGGTATTCTTTTACGTTCTTGTAATTTTACTCGCTTCCAAATGAGTCGGGTGTATATTGTCGTGTTTGCGTGTGCGGATGTAGATTTACATAAATAATATCTATATATTTGTTTACCTTTGTAATTCCTTCACGCCATCTATTTACACCACAGAATCAGAATGAGAGGGAGTGAGAGAGAGAAAGGTAATGAAATGGGAAGGGTTTCAAATTTAATTTAATACTTCATTCGTGTATAACCACCATTTTTATGGGCATTACTACTATTACTACTATTTTATCGCTATCCAGGGTAAAATAAGTGAGTGAGTAGTTTCGAAAAACTAAATAAAAATTGTTTTACGCGAAATTAATTCGAAACAATAAATAAACAGCAGAACCTGCCCCCAAATTAATGTCTTTTTTGTATTTAAAACAACTATTTTTAAATACGATTCTAGTTTCATTAAGAGACGAGTGAAGTAACGTTTTTCAGTGTCATATAACAAAGAATCTCTAAAATGCCGAAATGTAGAAGCGTTTTGATTCCGCTCTTCGGAAAAGCTCCGTAATAACTTTCTTTGCTTCTTAAAGCTAGATCTAAATCTAACAATAAGTCCATACTTTGTGTACCGTTACTAGGAAATACGTATGTTTACAAACGGAAAGAAACGAGATCGAACATAACATGATTTCAAATAGCTTTTCATTCGCACAATGAAATCGAAACAATCGAGACCTATATCAATCGATTCTATAATGACCATATTTTTCACCATTACACTATAAATATACAGAACAAGAGAAATACCCTATAATTCCGACTCATTTTCCGCTATAATCGTCCGAAGGAAAACAATTGCTCGAAACCCATTTTCACCACCAATTTCTCTCTTGATTTCTCTTGGAATGGAACCCTCCTCTATTTAAAAAAAACACTGCGGAAAAACCTACCATCCACTTCTTTTTTATATTCCCGCAGCATAACGGACCGTATGATTTGAAGTTACGACTTTCTCTCTGGCGATAGAGAGAGAGAGAGGAATGAAAGGGGAGGGGAAAACTCCCCGTGGGCCATCAGCGTGTCGAAACTCGAGAGAAATCGATATCAGAAACGCATTTTCCGTTGGAAATCTCTACCACGCTATTCCCTACCCCTCCCCTCCCCGCTATTGATGCGAAGCAAAAGACAGGCAGGTAGATATAGGGATGCAGAGAGAGAGAGAGAGGTGATGGGGAAGCAAATGAGGTTTTGAAGACGAGAAGTTTTTGTGCGTGTGTGTGTGTGTGTGTGAGTGTTGTGAAGGAGGAGGGAAGCCAGACCAAAACAAAACAATGGAGGACGAAAATACGCTCGGCGATATTTCCTCCGAGACGTGTTGACAGTGATTGTCACGGGCGTCGCTATATAGCACGCGAGAAAGATATAATAAAATGTGGGCGATTCGCTTGATACTTGAAAGCGTCCTTTGCCCGGCGTGCAATTCATTCACTGGAGAGTTCCAACGACGACTTTATTTATAAGTAACTTGATGCGTGGAAAAACAATTCATTATACACAAATACATGTGTTCCAAAAATTATTATAGAGCCCTTCTTATGGGTGCATACCAACTGATAAACCGGGAGTAGGCAGGGAAAACCAGGTGCAAATTTCCGTTTCAAAACAGCCGTGTTTGTTTCGTTTCTTTCTTTCTACTGCCTTTGAATCGGCGTTGATGACAGCCACTTCACAGCTGAATCGCGCGCCTGATTTTTCAACTTTTCTTGACTTTAATTATTCATGTATTTATGCAATGTAAAAATGAAATTTTCACGCGATGCATGCGTGTGCGCGCATGCGCGTGCGTTTGTAATCGTAAAAGCAAGGCGAATGCATACGACCCAAGCTTAGAAAAAAAACCTAAACGAAAAATATAATGATGTGTGTTCACATATAAAACAACAATGTCGTAAATACTCATTATCAAAGTACATGAAATCATCCGCGATGAAAACCAGCATTCACGAAGAACACTCCAATTTCCACGCAGAAATTTAAGGGACACTTGAAAAAAGTAATTTAAAAAAATTAAGTTTTTAAGTCAATAACCTTTTTAAAGCGCACAAAAAGTGTAAAAATATAATAATTTTTTTATTAATAACTTATATAAAAGGCACTGAATGAAAAAAAAATTTAAATTATTGAATTATTGAATTAATAGAGATATTGAATATATAAAAGTTATGTTGCATTTCTAATAATTAGTTCAGACGTCTTAAAGAATGCAACATAACTTTTATAAAATCAATAATTTAAATTATTTTTTCATTCAGTGCGTTTTATGTAAGTTATTAATAACAAAATTATTGATTTTATTTTAACACTTGTTGTGCGTTTTATAACAGTTATCGACTTAAAAAAAATTATTTTTTTTCTCTTAATATGAAATATATGAATGTTTATATAGTCTTCAAAAATTAACTTTATTAACTAACTAAGGAAATACCCGTTGAAATTATACGGGAATGTTTTTAATTAAAATTTCATGAATAGCTTATCCAAGTAAATTGAACCCGATTACACGAAACCGGAAACAACGCAAATCACTATGAATGCGTCGAATTCCCGCGTTTAAAACTTATCTGTTATCGATTCAATGCGTATTAAGAAATCGATGGCAGGATAACAAACTTTCGTTCTTTTAGGCGTTGGTTGTTTCAAGTCTCGACCTCCTACGATGATTCTAAGTAATTTTAATATGCGAATGAATAATGATGTATTCCTTCTTGCATATAACGCAAAGAATCAATTCCCTCTCCTTCCTTCCTCTCTCGTATTAATAGCATTAAAAGCACGCTTTCACTCATAAGGATTTAAATTACAATAGGATTTCGAGGTTTAACAATGTAACTCGTTGGCAAGGCAACATTCCGTTAAAATGGCAAGATTTCCTCATAATATATTAATTAAACGTTAAACAAGAGAGATTTGGTACTGTAGGTAGAGAAAGATAAACAGAATAAGGCAAAATAATTTTCTCTTTAAAATGGTTTAGATCCGAAGATCGTAGGTTAATTCTTTCTAATTTAGATGTAAAAAATAATAAAAGCCTGCACGTCGCAAAATCGATGTTTACGAGATATTTTATGGAAAATGGAAATATCTTCCTTAGAGTAGAAACCGGGTGTTTTTTCCAAATATTTTATCGTGAATCCTATTTGAAATGTTAAGCTGTCCATTATTACAATGTATTGGATTCTGTGTCTGACTTCAAGTTTCTTCGCTACGTGTTTCATTTGTTTTATATTTACACGAAATATTTCATATAAATTTTCAATCGGTTATTGTCCTTGATATGCTTGTTTCATTGTAAGCTTAGTGCAAATGCACTTGAAAGCCCGAGTCCAACAATGCCAGCAACATTAAACTCGTTTTTGAAATGTTGAAAAATCGGAGAAAATGTAATCTAAAATAGAATATGAGCAAACGCGAATTAAACAACAGAATCGAAGGTAAGAATAAGAATCTTCATTTTTTTCTAAGTGAAATAGTAAAAATATCAATTGAAAGTCTCGATTGTAAAGTATTTCAAAATTAGCTGAAACGCCCGGCTTCGCTCGGGAAAGTTACTTTTGCGTAGCAAACGATTTTTATTATTTTTACTGATATATCACTTTTTATGTATAAAACTAATACAATAAATTTTGAAATATATTTACTTTTGGTGTTGGGGCGTAAGCGATGTTTATATTAACATTTACTATATTATGTATTGTTTTGTAAAATTTTACCATTAATATAATTACGTATTAACGTCTTACTTAATATTCGCATGGATAGATGCACCGAAGCCTATAAAGCAGCAATAAAATTATGTGGATTATGTCAATACTATTAGCCAAATCATAAACAATAAAGAACATCTTGGTTACCTAACAAATGTAAGTACATGTTGCAATAAATATTTCAATGTTAATGGTAAAAGATAACAATGTTCTAATATTCCTTAAATATCATTTCACTCACTTTCAAAGTATTCATAAACTATATTTAGGCATGAATCCATTTGTACCCTTTATCATGGCGTTGGCTATTCTTCCTCTACAGCGAGCCACGGCGTGGATTTTCCTTGCATTTATATTTACGTGTCTATCTCCCTTTGAAGAGGACAACAATTAAGAAATTTAGCTTTGTTGCCGCATGGAAAATGGTCATTTAAACCGGTAAATGTTGCTCTTAAAGAAAGCTTCCGCGTGATTTAGCATGTAATGCGACAGAATATGAACAGAATTAAAATATTCAGTCTTTCGTGCGTAAAATAAGCCATTTCCCGTGATCGTAAGGTAATATTTAGGAATATTTATATCCACATCAGTGAAGGGCTGCATGGCATTTTGGGGGGTTTTCCACGCCATTTTCCATGCATTCTTATGGAAATATTATTTTGTTGACCCCATGGGGTATAAGAGACCACACGTTCTGCAAACCTAGACCAAGTTCATAGGATGGCACATGAAACGTTTGAATTTGATAGCTTCAACGGTCTAAAAACGTATGAAGAACATGCATACATACACATACTCTAAAATATTTATAAGATGTTAATGACTAAAGTTCTACACATCGTATTCCGGCCGATTATGTGTATCATCATCATCATAGGTAGTCTGTCCTTAGACAGGTCCGTGATTATTCATGGTTAAACCTGGTTCTCCATATACTCCTATTTTCCGCTGTCCTCTTTATATCTTGATAACTCTCTTTCCCTTTCAGATCGTCTATCAGCTGAAACCTTTTCCTACCTCTTTCCCTTTTCCCATCTAGTTTTCCTTCTAACACGTCTTTAATCATACTCTCTCTCCTCAGGTAATGTCCAACCCAGTTAGCCTTCCTCTTTCTGATAGTCTGTATAATCATTCGCTTCTCTCCTATTCTTCGTAGCACTTCATCGTTTTTCATCCTATCTGTCCATTTTATCTTCAGCATTCTCCTCCAAGTCCACATTTCAAAGCTTTCCAAGTATTTGATGTCATTTTTCCTTAGCGTCCATGTTTCTGCCCCATACAATGCTATACTCCATACGTAGCATTTTATCAACTTCTTGCGGATATCTTCCCTTATATTCCCTGTAAGTAGTTGTTTCTTTCTCCTGAAAGCCGCTTTTGCTTTTCCTATTCTAGTTTTGATCTCATCCGTACATTTTGCCTCTCGTGTTATGATACTTCCAAGGTATTTATATTCTGAAACTTGTTCTAATGGCTTTCCCCCAATAGTTATGTTCAGATTCTCTTCTTTACCCGATATTCGAATGACCTTGGATTTTTCTGTATTTATTTCCATACCATATTTTCTACCTGTTATCACTAGTCTATTTATCATTTTTTGTAGCTCCTCTTCCTTTCTTGCTAGAAGTACTTGATCATCTGCGTATTTTACTGTTCTTATAATCCTTCCTCCAATTTTGAAATCCCCTGTGCCTTCTAAAGCTTCTTGCATTAGACTTTCTCCATATATATTGAATAGGGTTGGCGATAGGCAGCATCCTTGTCTTACTCCTCTACCGATATTTATTCCGCAGGTGTCCACATTCTCAAACCTGACCTTTACAACTTGATTCTCATATAGATTCCTAATCAGTCTCCTGTCTTTCCAGTCTACACCTATATCCTTTAATATCTTCATCAACTTTACCCAATTTACTCTATCAAAGGCCTTCTGCCAGTCTACGAAACATGCGCAGATATCTTGACTGTATTCTATTGCCCTTTCTGATATGATTCTAACTACTCCTATAGCATCTCTAGTTCCTCGTCCTTTTCTGAAACCGAATTGATCTTCCCCTATTATATCTTCTGCCTTTTTCTCCAGCCTTTTATTAAGAATCCTCGTGATGATCTTCGATGTGTGTGACAGAAGGCTTATAGTTCTGTAATCTTTACACTGCATTGCCTTTGGCTTCTTCTTTAGAGGGATCATTGTTACTTCTAGGAAATCCTGAGGCCACTCTCCCGTGTCGTAAATCTTATTAATTAATTTCGTGATCGCTTTTAGTCCTTCTGATCCTATGACTTTAAGTATCTCAGCCGGTATTCCATCGCTGCCCGTGGCTTTCCCCTTCTTAAGTTCCACTATCGCGTTTTCTACTTCGCTCTCCATAATACTTGGTCCTAAGTTATCTTCTTCAATGTTTTCCTCATTTTCCAGTTCTATTTTTGCCGCTCCTGTCTGTTTGCTGTATAATTCCTTAATGTATTCTTCCCATACCTGTGCTACATCCTTTGTTTCTGAGACTATCTTCCCATCCGTATTCATAATTCCTTTACCACAAATTCCATTAGACTTCTTATCTTCTAATTCCAGTGCCCTAGCGTACATCATATCGTACCGTCCTAATTTCTCCATTTGTTCTATTTAATCACATTTTCCTTTTAGCCAATTTTCTCTAGCTTTATCTGTTACCCTTCTCAACTCATTGTTTATACGCCTATAGTTGGCTCTACCTTTTTCACTGTTAACGTTTTTCCATTTTCGTCTCTCATCCATTTTCTCCAGCATTTCCTTCGTGATCCATGGTTTTCTGATTTTCTTCTCTTGTTTTCCAATCTCTTTATCCAAGGTATCCTTGATACTGGTTTTAATTTCATCCCATTCTATATCGACGGTCTTCGGTTTGTTTTCCAACTTTCTTAGGTTATCTTCCAACTTCATGCTGACTACATCCTGCCTTTCTTTCAGTTTTTGTAGGTCCCAGGCCTGTCTTTCTCTTCTCGTTTGTCTTATTTGTTTGAGCTTTGTACTCACGTCAAGTATTAGAAGGCTGTGATCTGAATCAATGTCTGCTCCTTGCAATGCCTTGGCGTTCTTTATGCTGTTCCTAAATCTTTGTTTTACAAGGATGTAATCTATTTGGCATCTCATTCTATCTCCTGGGCTTTTCCATGTGTATAACCTTCGTTTATGGTTTTTGAACCATGTATTAGTCACTACAAGGTCATTATTGATTGCAGAATTCTACGAGCTTCTCCCCTCCTCGATTTCTATTCCCAAGTCCGTATTGCCCGACAACATTTTCTTCCTGTCCTTCTCCGACTATGCTGTTCCAATCTCCCATTATTATGCAGTTTACCTTTCCTCTTCCGTCTTCTTCGTAAATTTCATTAATTTGCTCATAGATCTCATCTATTTCTTCATCGTCATGAGCTGACGTTGGCATATATACCTGGATTATCAGCATGTCCACTGGGACTGCTTTTAGCTTTATTGCCATCAGTCTATCGTTCGTTGCTATTATCTTTGTCACGCTTTTCATCATATCTTTCCTAAGTACCAGAGCTACTCCCCTTTCCCCACTATTTCCTCCAGAATAAACTACCGTGAATTCTTCTGAGTCGAACTGTCCTTCTCCCTCCCATCTAGTTTCGCTTAACCCTATAATGTCAACTCTATTTCTTCTCATTTCTTCTTTCAAGTTCTCTAGCTTTCCTGCCTTTCTCATAGTTCTTACGTTCCAAGTCCCTATTCGTAATTTACTTTCGACAAATGTTTTCCTCAAGGCAGTCCCCGCCCGGAGATCCGATTGGGGGACTATTTTACCTCCGGATTGTTTTACCTCGAGAGAACTCATATTGTCCAACCATATAATCTTTACTAGGGATTGTAATGTGGTAGTTTCCCTCTTGCTTTCCACATCGCAGTACTGTAGCCGTTCAAATCGTCCTGATCACGCCTACAGCTGTATTGGATATAGACCCAACCAACATCATTTGTTTTCGGCTCTATACCATACTGACAGTACTGCTGCCTACTGCCAGGCACTGATGATAGTTTTTTTTTTTTTTTTATAAATAAAACCTCCATTCGAGGGGTTTGAACCCCCGAACTTTGCAATAGAAAGCCGACACGCTAACCACTACACCACCAGTGCATATATGCATATATGTGTATATCAAATACAAAAACGAAAACTTTCCTGATATCGTACCCGTGCCTTTTCGGTAGACGACCACCCGCTTAAAACCTGCAAGTGTTCGCGTAGAGTAATCAGGCGAAAGATTTGTCGAAATCGAGCCCACCGTTCTTGATTTATTTGCGTTTATACTAGGAGGTGACGTGACTCGAGGATTGATCTGGTTTTGTCCTTCATACGTTTTATTGCATGCTTAGTGCAAATGCTCTTGTATCTCGAGTCTAACAATGTAAAAATCCGAGATGAACAATGCCATCTACCATAGCAACCTCCTTTTTTAAATGTCAAAAAACCGGAGAAAATACTTAAAATATGAGCAAATGCGAATTAAACAACAAAATAGGCAGTAAGAATAAGAAATTTCATTATTTCTGCGTGAAATGGTATAAACCTCGAGTCTAAGTCTCGATCGTAAGGTATTTTAAAATGTTAATGAATAAAGGTCTACACGTTATATTCTAATAATATAAAAGTTATGAAAAACAAATCCATTCATTGACCGTTGGATAACATTTAAAGGTAAATTTGGTGCCAAGGCTTTCGCGGCGTTCGGCTGTAGGCTGCATATTTTTTTTAAAGGTGTTTTTTTAGGATTAAATGTGAAGGGATCGGTTTTCTAAAGGCAAACAAATAATCACTGTTTTCGCGTGAGGCGCTTCTCTTTTCAAAATATTTTTTTATGCCGTTCCCTGAGTTTATTTTTTTTAGCAATTGTAGTAGGGTTTCGAGCGCGTGAGGATTGGGCTGAAGATGAGTGTTTATTTACGCGGAGTGATCGTTTATTGGAATGTATCCAGAGTTGTAAAACACGTTTTCCGATAAGAGTTTTATTTTAAAATCCATCATCTTTATATTATGATCTCACGTTCAAAATGACGCAAAAGGCCCTTACTTGTGGCATGATGATTCGATTTAATATTTTCAGTTGACTATTTTTCACTGGGAATTATTTTTTATTTAGAACGAATAAATTTTGATTAATTACTTCCACCTACCTATCATAGTCAGAAATGTTTCTGCATTGGCGTTAGATCCACAGCATTAAACATACAAAATGACAATAATGAAGAGCAATTATCGATTAAGTTTAAGAATTGATGCGATTTTAAAACCCTTACTTTTTGCATCCACAAGTTTAAATAAAACATTCAAAATATTACAAATTTTTGGGTGTGCGAGTTAATCACCATCGATTTTTGTCTTGGTTGTCAATTTTTGGAAAAAGATTGTGACACCTTTAAAAATATCCCCCAACTCCTTCCCTCGAATTTTCTAAGGCCACCATGATCTTCGCATTTTTCCAGCATCATCTTTATCTTTTAGATTTCTGTCCTACTTATATCTTCCGTGTATATATTTAATAAATGCGACAGACATATCTCTCATGCAATTTCATTCGATCTCATCGCTTTTTTATCTCGTGAATTTACAGGCTACCCTAAACCTTGAAATGAAACGTTCTCTAAGGCTCTATAATCCGATATACTGACTACCTTAATTAAATCCTTCCCTACCTTTAACACCTGCTTGTTTATCGTCCCATACTTTATCGCATCCTCTGTATATATATAAAATAGCGCCGTAGAGATTGGGCAGCCTTATCCGAGCTATTTTAGGAATTTCAATTTTATATCTTTAAACCTGTCCTCCAGAGGATCTTAATTACACATTTATCGAGTAGTTGGTATTATTTTTGTATGTATGCTTTCATTTAAATAATTGAGCTATTAAAATATTTTAAAATTTAATTGGTGTCCCAGTGCAATAATTTATGCTTTTACTTCAAAACCAGTCCTGCATTGATATTCTGCTAGCATTTGAATGCTGGGTAACACATTTTTTCCTCTAATCCGACGGATTTAAAGTGCCTCCTCAAATATCAACCACGTGCTCAGCCGCCATTTCGCGCCAACACAACAAACTCAAAATGGCGTCGGCAACAATATCCCCTTCCGACGTCTCTACGGGACGATTAAGCGTCTACGGTGGAGAATGAGACCATCCCCAGGTGGCCTTCGGACCACCGTAAGCCCTTTACTTTCACTCCTCTGGACCCCTTTTCCCGACCCAACCTTTTTTTCCACCTCCCACGTACAAACACACACACCACCTCTTTTAAAATTCCCCTTCCTGTCCCTTCGGCGTCCGCATCACAACCATCTCCTGCAAGTAATCTGGCGGGCCAAACCGTCCTCTCTTCGATGAAAACGGGGAAGGATTCTGCCCCTGGAGCTACTAATCTCAACCTCACCTCTCTCTCCCTCCCTCTCTCCCTCCCTCTCTCTCTACGATCCCTCTTTCCCGCCCCTCCTTCCGTCATCCCACCCTTAATTCTCCTCCCTCTCCTCCCCTCCGCCTTTGCCGTTTTTTCTGCAAAAAGCCTCTCGCATTCCCTCCTCAAACTGGATAGCGTACGCCCTTCCTGCGTAACGCGTCGACGAATGCCGCCCCTTTCTCTCCTCCCCTTTTCGGGAGTCCGTTATAGCCGCGTTTTTTCTTCACTGCCACCTATCGGAAGGTGCGTGAAGCGGGTAAGAGCGTTTTTCGGAGGAGAAGAAGAGAAAAGTTCGCTTTCAGAATGGGCTTTCACGACGGGAAAGAGTGAAACGAGGGACAGGTGAGGTAAAAGGTGCGCTTTAGAGGGATAATTAAGAGGCTTGAAAGAAGCTAAGGTTAATCCTCGGAAATAGAACGTCTGGATTTGTATCTCCCTTTTCCAGAAGTATTATTGTCATTAATTCGTAAACCCAAGTTGAATTACAAATTAGATGATATATGAACGTGAATAGATTATACTGTTTTTTCAGGAAGATTCAAATATTTCAACATCATTTTGCCTCATTAAATTTTAAAGACAACGGTTTCAGCAATATACAGGGTGTTTGAAATGTCACTCCCTATTTTTAATGTGCTCTTGCTCCAAACCAAAAGAAGATATTTTAACCGTTCTGTCACTTGTTTTAAGCATAATCATTGCCATTTCTGTTGGAGGTGAATAAGAGTGAATAATGGCTAGAAAATTAAGCGTAGAAGAGCGAGAAAAAATTCATCAAGATAAGAAGTATGGCAATCAGTCGTTCAAGTACGAAGAATGTGGCAATCAACATCACGTTCAGAAGACATTGTGACTGCTGTACAAGCAATGTTCGAGCGAAGTCCTATGAAATCGAGTGAGAAAGAGAGTGGATTATCCCGTTACAGAGTCCATACTGTATTAAGAAGTTAACTTTCGTCCGTGTAAAACACGGACCACTAATGAACTTGAAAAAAAATTCGTGATATTCTTGGCAACGTGCCAGACGAACTCTTGAAAAAATCTGTTGAACATGTACCTGTATGGTTACAGAAGTGGGTGGACAATGCTGGAGCCTACATTTAATGTTAACTTTGTTATAAGGTAAATGGTAATAAATAATCTCCAATTTAGTGAGAGAACGGTTACAATATCTCTTTTGGTTTAGGAGGAAAAACACTTTAAAAACAGGGAGTGACTATTCAGACAACTTGTACATTAGCCACTAAAGCTCAAAAGTTAGCGATTAGAATTTTCAATATCTACGAGATCATCAGAGAGGCTACCTACGTTCCATCATTCTTATTCTCATATATTCAGATTATTTCATCCTGAAGATAGTTCTATAGAGCTCTGTCTGTCATTCTATAGGATTCTTAACTTATCCCAATTGCAATTTTGCAATTAAAGAGATAGTGCGACATTGTGATTGGACTAACAACGTAATTTTAGAACTGCTGCGTAAAGACCAAACCAGCGATTGCTTTTTAATAATCGGGTTTCATATCAAATATAACTCTATGATAACTTCATACATTCATCACACCTGTCAACTTCACGAAGTAGCGTGGAAATCCACAAATTTCAGCACAAAAATCCTGTTTTATTTAGGAAATTTTTGTATGGGATAAGAAAATCTTCGTATCAAGCGGCAAACGAGCTGTCAGAAATGCTTATGAAATAAATTTTACCTAAGTTTTTTATTTTCAGATAAAACTCATCAAGTTTATGTATTGATCAATTGATTTTTCCAAACGCAAAAAATTCAACGCTTTAAATGCACAAGGGTATAAATATCTTAAATCATTGGTCTCGATAGGAAGGATTTTCATCAACATTGATTCTTGCAATTGAAAATGATACAAAATAATAAGATTAATCTTCCGTTAGTTCTAAAATTAATAGACAAGACGTTTAAATACATAAAACAACCCTTTCGTTTTTATCTTGAGTCGGCCAGCAAAATCTTACTCAACTAATGATGAGACGCCATTATTGAATATTCTGCTACGGTAGGTAAAATCGGCCATTTTAAGGCAAGTCGATTGCGGGCTTAACACTTCTCAGAAACCATTTCAAAGGGAATCGTTAAGGAATACGGCGAAACATGTTCGGAGCAAAAAGACCGTGAGTGGATGCAAGTAGCCGACACACCTGAGGAATGAATAAGTTAGCAGATGTCTCGACGAACGAGAAGGCACAAGAGTCTCCCGGATACAAATAATCTATAGAGGAACAAAAAAGAATTCATTTCCTCAGACAAGACATACTAAATATTTCTTTAAGCCTAATGTATGAGATTAATGTCTGCTATAAGCCGCAGAATACAAAATATACCCGAAAGGATTAGAGAGGAAAAACATTAATCAACATATGTAAAATAGAAACTTGGTCACTCGAACCCCAAGAGAAGATACAAAAGGTTCGAACTAACTATACTTCGTGATATAGATACTTCAAGATATCGAAACTTCGAGTTTTCAAAACTACGAGTTACAAAATACATTTGCACATATTCGAAAACCAACGAGAAATAATATTTTATTCGAATGACTGAAAACCCGTGCTAGGGACGATCGATTTATCGAGGTTCTGCTATATATAAAAATACCTTCAGAAATCAATCGAATTCAACAGCGTTAATAAAACAATTTGTGCAGCATCTTAGTAAGCAATCTGTTAGATTTTTCTAAAACAATATCTCTTGATTAGTTCAAACATTTTATCAAAGATAAATTATATATAATATCAAGAGTTAAAAATTTCGTCTATATTATCGGACAAAAAATTTATTTTAATATCTAATCTAACCTCGATGGATAAGAGACAAAAAATATTTTATATTCGAGATAACCTTTCCTATTAAATTATCTTCGATGTTTAATACATGTGGCCGAAGCGTCCCTCCCTCGCAGGATGTGCTTGATTCGAAACTCGAGAATTTGTTGTGTTGTATTGTCTCGGCTTCCCTCAGATTTAATTTTCCGTATTTAAGTATAGGTTCGCGGCCTAGCAAGTCGACCCACTCCCTTTAAAAAAATTCAAGAGAGCATTTAATGAGCAAAACCATCTCTTTTTCAGTCAAAGCATTGACGATAATAGGAACAAATAACTCGAAAAACTTTCATCTGATTTTCATAAGGAAATGATCCCGCTATATTCTAGCATTTTATTTTATATAATTTAACAAAATTAAATTTCACAACACGTCATCAAAATTTAGCAAGTACTCAAAAAGAAGTTATAAGGTTCCTATTTATAAATATGATCGAAAAATTAAATCATGGAACACCGCTAAGTGTCGAAGTAATTTTGAAATTTTATTGGTGGCAGTGTTATCACAACAGACCTCGTTATTACAAACCAGAAAGATTATCTTATATTGAAACGACGACATTATACCGAACGTACATTGTCGTTTCATTGATATATCTTAGGAATCATTATTTACACGCAAATTCCTACGCTCGATATGTGCATGGCAATACAAGAAGGCTAACGACTCTACTAAGGCACTGAAATTAGAATTTGCTGAACATGAATTTCAGCCTAGAGAAAAAGAAAAATTCTGAACCTGAACGGCAATCGATCAAGGATCTCCTACTTCACTGGCGGGTTCTATAAGCGAATAGGCTACCATGCCAGCATAATTACCCATCCACGAATTGGGGTGTTTTGGATCTTGGAAGTGATTCAGTAACACAGAAAATTATTGAGATAACTTGTTGTATGTGCAATAAAATGTTACCCCCCCCCCCCCCGATGCACCTCTATCACTCACCTGCTTGGGCCAAGAGGGTGTTATAGCAAGTTTAAGAGGAGGAGAATAGAGGTATGGCTTTGTCAAGGGAAGGGAAGTAAAGAGGGAGAGGAAAGATGAACCCGGGAAAAAGGTAGGATAAAGGGGTAGGTAGGGATAAGGTAAGGGGGCAAAGTGTACGACGAAGGGAACAAGGGTTGTGCTGGTGTTCCGAGCTATTAATGCTCCAGGAATTTAATATGTGGAGATTAGACTCACGGTCCCCTTACCTCAAAATCCCAATCACTCCAACAAACCACCACTTACTACAACCCACGCCGGAGTCTTCCACGAACCAACGCTTTCCCTTCCCCAAGCCTGTTCTCCCAACCCCCTCCCACAAATTCTCCCTTACCCGATGCGAGATGCTAATAAGGCGACCAAAGCGATCAAAATGAACCTGCCACTCCCGAAAAAAACAACGCTGTGGTTTTGATACGCTGCGACTGATATTTCTGGACTGTCTCTTGTATTCTGGGTGATACCAAATAGTAAAAAAAAAAAAATACTTTGCGTTGCGCAAAAATTAACAAATTTTACGACGGTCGTTCACAACATTGGGAGCGTATCGAGTTATCGAATTTTTCGAAAGAAAAAGCGTGTGGAGGATTAACTCAAATTATTCCGAGGTTGTTGTTGGTAGCGTTGTCCCCTCCCCCGGATGAAGAGGTCAAGGTCGCAACTGCAGCTAACGGATAGATTTAAAAAACCTGAATCATTTTAAAAATACCAGGAATTCGTAAATGCGAGGTCACGAGGACGGCTTCATTTCATTATCCGATTTTAGCGATGCGTTTTTCGCCACGAATATAGTTTTTTAAGGGCTTATAAATAAAACAAAATAAAAACATAAACCCAACCAAATTGATGTAATTGCGAGAAAATCAAATCTGAATATTCACCCGAAATTTTTAAGAACAAGGTTGATTTATTCCGAGCATTATAATTAGGCTTGGTAGAATACATCGTTTTTTTTAAATCGATGGTTTAAATCGACGTTTATTTTCCCGCGAGATTTTCGACGAATATTGACGCTTAAAATTACTTCTACTATAGGCTTAGTTGTTTTCGACGTTTATTTTTCTTAAAAATCGACATTAATTTTCCCTAGAAATCGGCAACCAATATCGAATATAATATATAATTCCGAATGATGTGTGGCCGTTTGGTAAGACAAATACACACTTCCTCTACCGTTTTGGATATTTGGTGGTAAAATATGTTGTTTGAGAGCGGATAACAAGATTTTAAAATCATAACGGATAAATTTCGTAGAAAATGTAGTGGTGAAAATCGACACTTATCGACGACAATTCATTTTCGTCGAGTTTATAAACTTTTAAAATTCGATTTCTATCGCCATTTATTGATTTAAATCGATTTCTACCAAGACTAATTATAATTAAAAATTTCTCAGTAATGCAAATATTCCATTACTAATATTATATATCTTGACATTTCAAACAATACAAATAACTTCTGGAATATTTTCTATACGTTAAAGAAGTTAATACGTGAATTAATCAATATAGAATGAAAGTCAAACGATTATAAGAAGAAATATTGATGACAAGCTATGAAGACTCGGCCGTATTAAGTCAATTCGGGTTGATAATTTTTTTTTAATCTGTGTTGTCAAAAGCCTTGTTATTATTATCGATGTTAAAGAAAACATATCTCTACACGATTTATATATATATAATTTCATTCTATTCCGTTATCCTCTACAGAACGCCGTAAAACATCATGAGCACTGTTGCCGCATGTTCTGCTATTCAGATTAGAAGTCTATGGCATTCGTAAATATAGGGCTTCGAGGCAGATACTATAAAGGGTCCGAATAAACTGCCGTTCCGCTGAGATTATTTCGAAAAGCGTATAGAATTTCAGAATACATTCTCCTCCAATTACTGACATGTATATCTACCAATTCATCACGCTAGGTGTAGAGCAAACAACATGCCAGTGACAGGTGATACGTCGCATGATGAAATGGAAAATCCAGTTCGAGTTTGGAAAGACATGCTGCAAAAGTGAAATTTCTAACGGATCTAAAAGTAAAAATAATCCTAGAAAAGTTTTCTAGTGGGAACGTTTAATTCCAAAGTCGCATCCAGTCAGGTACACATCTACCAACATAAAATTCTGTCAAAAAAGTAGAAAAGCCTATTAATTCTGCTGACGTAATCCCTTTTTACATTCAACAATTTGTCATGCAATACACATAAAATTTTATCATTTACATACTTTCACCAAAAGAAAATAAAAAAATAAAATACAGTTCTTAAGTTAAATATATACATGTTTGCATATACGAGTAAATGTGTTAGTAAGATGCATACGATTTATAAACCTGTCTTAAAGTGAAATTGTACCCCTAATGCCAAATTTATATGTCATACATGGTACAAAATATCTAGGTAGAGGCATTGACACTTTTCGTACAGAGTTATTTACTTTATAAATATTCATATAACTACTTCAGATAGATATAATCTGGAAATGGTTTTATAGTCAATCGACGCAAGCCCATTCATATAGACTCGTTATAAAGCTCGCTATGCAAAAGGATAAAGCATCAGCACTGACAACCTTTAAGTATTTATTTTTTTCAAGATCCGAAGGACGTTTAGCGCAATCGTTTCTAAATATGTGAACTCACGGAAAATCGGTGTGACAAATAACTTTAATCACAATGTTAATTCGATTAAAAAAATTAGTTATATCTGTTTTTGCGCTACTGAACCCAACTCTACTGCAAAATGTTCGAATGAACTTCCTTGCTAGTCATTAGAGACATCACTGAGAATAATTACAAATCAATCGCTCACTTGCAGAATGAATTAGCGAGCCATGTGACTGAGAAAATAGACAAAAAATGACAATAACAAAACAATCCAAGAAAATATATAAAACTACAATAAAGTGGTAAAATTATAAAGAATTATTGAGCTCACCATTTTGTCGTAGTCGTAAATGCGATGAATGTATCTGCGTTAGCCATAAAAAGATTGAGCAAGCCTGATGCGCGCCATGGCTTCAAAACAGCCGTCATCGGTGTTGATTCACAGATGGTAGAATATTTTTATAAAAATCAAATATTATCGATATATGTATTTTTAAAGTAATCTACAGCCGTTGAATCCTTCCATAGCGAGGGATCCTTTGTAGCCTAAGTACGCATCAGTTTTTCTCAACCATTTTTACATCTATCTGAGAGCCATAGTTTGTCGATATTTCTCTTAGCCAAAAGTAAATCCATCGACTTAGAGGAAATGAAAACTGTGATGCTAAGAGATTTATGAAAAAACCTAATACTCCAACACCGTACTCTTTGCCAGTGACCCATGCAAATGGAAACGCAAGCCACTCATTGTTTAACAGTTACCCAGAGGCGTCGACCAAATCGTTTTTTTCCCCAATCAATCAAGCACCACCCACCTGCAGTATTCAGTTAACATCCCATGAATGGAGAGCAGATGATGTTCCAAAAGAGAGGAAAGCTTGTAATTGATGGGAAATCAATTTTTCAATGCACGTGTACGTGTGGGAACCAGCGATAGGGCCATAGAAATTTTGCCCGAAGGAGTTTTCAAGAATCGTGGGAAACGAGTTTCGTGTCAATACCCGTTAGAAGAGCGATGATTCAATGGCATCGTTAAAGCGACACTATTCTCATCAATACTGTACAAAACGTGTTGAAACATGTTTAAACTGTCATTTACATTCCGAAGCTCTCAGAAATAGGTTGTATGTTATTTTGCGTCGAAAAAGGTTTGTTTCAATATTCTTAGCCGTTAGAATTCATCTTTAACCACTCTATTTGGTGGAAAATATAAATTTAAAATTTAATTTTTTTACTTCAAACAGCATCTAAAGTTTGCTATTAAAAATCGAGAAAGAAATTTGTTTTCATGAATACGTTATCAACCTCTAATGAAATCGGAGCGATATTTATTTAAGTTGACGTTGATCTTGAGATTTATGCCACAAAACGCCTTTATATGACTGAAAAATTTGTAATGGAATCTTTGATTATCACCTTCCATTACCAAATACGAAATAAAGAATTCATTTTTTATTTATTAACACCGTCTATTTTCTTAACCCTAAAACACAAATCTCTAGAAAATCTTGTCTCATGGCCAAAAGAAAAAAATATTCAATGAAAACTCAGTTGACTGAACTTTGCAGGCCAAATAAGTTAGAAAAATAATTGTATCCGGGACGATCCGCAATCCTACCCGTTTGATTTAAAAGTACGCGAAGCAATGGATATTTAAGAGAACGCTAAAACGTCCACCACAAAACAAACAACGGTAACGCATTAGGATAACTGCAGTACAAAATAGAAACACAAGCCGGACCGATACCGCCGGACTAAAATGCACTCAAAGTGGTTTGGTTAAAGACCGCAATTCGTTCCTGCAATAATCTTGTTTTCCGTACTTGTTTTTGGAGCAAAAGATAACACGAGCGGAATACTATTAGGCAGTTCTCACATAAAATAGAAGAGGCGCTATGCCCTTCTTGTGGATGAAGAGATAAGCTGTACTCAGGATTATTCCCTTACAAATTTCTAATCCTGTCGGAGAGAATGAGTCGGTGAGAGAAATTACTAATAACCGGCTCATCTACTACAGCATTTAAGAGAGATGGAAGCCTATCTTAGCAAGAACGAGTAAACAATGATTATAAATCTAAACACATGCATAATTTAATCATTGGTAGCTTTGAATTATCTAAATAAAATAAATTATATTGATTTTATAAATAAATAAGCTGATTATATTTAATTTATAATTTCTGTCTTGTGTTTTCTTATTTTTTGCAGATAAAAATATGTTAAATGATTTGAAAAATGATCAAATTTATTATCCACTTTGCAATTGCTTGACCAAAGTTTAAAATGTGCCAAAATTTTCATGTATCTTTTTCAGCAAACACGCGGCAGAAATTTTTGAATAAACAAGAAAAAATAATAAATTTAACCAAATATTTTGCACCGACAAATGTTTAATGAATGTGTTCACCACATTTGTTGGTCAATGATACATACGCCTTCACGCATATGAAAAAATAAATATTTGAGGGCATCGTTTCGCTTGAAAGTAGGATTTAATTCAATATTGAAAATTTATTGAAACGTAAATCACCCATAATCACAGTTTTTGGAATTTTCGCCCTTTGCCATTAAGTATTTCCAAATAATAAAAACAATCTGGTTAGTTGCACAGGTCAATTTCACCGTATGCAGTGGAAATTCTATAGCTCAAACTAAAGGGTAAAATTCGAGATTGAATAAAATCCGAACTTGTTCTGCCGTAATTTATAAAGAGACGAGAAATAAAGAAAAGGAACCCCAATTATAAAAACGTCTAGCTGCCGATATTCGAGTTACGATGGTTCAAATGAAAAATTGCGGAACGCTTTGTTATTTATTAACATTTCTCAAAATTTTATTATAAATTAATGGTATATAGCGCCCATACTCTGACCCGTTCGGGTGCATAATTAGCAATATTTATTCTCGAATTTTTTTTACAAAAACATCCACACCAATTTAGTATAGAGGATTTAGAAAGGTCGGTTCTAAATTTATAATATTTGGAGAAATAAATCAAATATCATTAATTAATCTTTTATATCAACAGGATGAGTCAATGCAATGATTGACAATGACCGATTTATTAATAGCAGATCGGCGTATCCTTATACTTATGCACACTGGACTACTAGTCCCCTGGATCTTATGCTACCTCCACAACACATCCAGTTCGCTCGTTTGCAAGTCGGCGACGCCACCACACGCGTGACGCCACCAGGGCCCGGGAGAGGGGGGTGCGCCCGGTGCAAATAAGCAAGGCCCGTGACTTAGAGGTGCCCGAACTCGAGCAGTCATATATAAACAAATCTGCGTGTCTTACAAAATCAAATTATAAAGACTGAGCTATGATAGACTATGGACAATTAAAAAAAATCAATTGCTGAATCTTGACAGCGGAATATTATAATTATATAACTATAGTGGTGGGAAGGAGCTGCAATAGGCCCGAGAGCAGGAGAAGCACCAGGGCCCAGAATTTCTCTCCCGAGCCCTGGACGCCACCACGTTCATGAATAATGCACGCAACAATATTTAACATAGAAGTTGTTCTTAAACCACCAAGACGAAACGCTCTTACCTTGGCGTAAACTTTACAGATTTATCGACCTCACCTCATCACGCTACGGTCCAGAAAAATCAAACGCACACTATATCGCATTATATCGCATTTATATCGCATTTATATCGCATTAACCTCCCAGGTGAAATCGATGCCTCGTCATTAGCGACTACCTCGCGATTAAACACCCACTCGAAACTTCTCTTCCCATCCTCACCTGTAACTCATCCTGTATCCAATTAATATCCCCCAGACATTTAACCCTCATCCCAATGCACGTAAACCAATCCAGGCTCCCCGCCGCTGCCGATCCCTCCACCTCTATCGCTTCCCCCAACGCACCCCGACCTCCCAGAATTCCGCAAGTCCTTTTGCCGTTTGTTTCTCCCCCGGCCCTTCCCCTCTCCTTGCGCCACCCACATTATAACCTCACTCTCCTGCTCCAACCGCTGGTTCCACCATCCTCCTTATTCTAACCTCTCTTCCTGCCATTCGATGGTGAAATTCCCTTTTTTAAGCGAATTCCTTCCTGCCGACTCTTCCCTTTCCCCTCCTTTATCCTCAAAGGTTCAAGTTTAGCGACAAACTTCCTCCTTCACTCAACAACGTATTCAAGCACTACACGGCCACCATCGCTGCCTCCATCTCTTGACTTCTTATATCATTCACATTTCTCTCTCATGAAACCTTAATTCATCCACGAGTTCACTTTCTAACTTCTCCACTCATCAGCTACCTATGACACAATAACCCGCCTTAGGCATTCGGCGTATATATTCTCTTTGCATTCCTCTGATAGCTTTCACCGTTTATCTTATCATCGCACAGCTTTATATACACTCTCCGTTCATTTTAATAACGTTTCCATCATATTGATATCAAATCCGCGACAAATTTTACACATAATTTCCCAAGTGTCTGTCCGTCCGTCAGTCTCTCTGTTCCGCTATGCATCTTAAAAACATTTTCAATGAAATTACCGACATTTTGTTTCTACCAGCTAGGAGACCCCAGAAATATATTTTTAATTTTCATCCGGCATCTTCCAACAAAATGGCGTCCGTTTAAAATATTTTAAAATTTGTATTTTGAAAACGGTGCATCGGAGAAAAACATTTTTGAACAAAAAATGTATCTTGATAAGAGTAGTTTCGAAAAATCATTTTCAGCGTAGCGTAGCGTCAAAGTCCCTGGAGCAAGCGGAGCGTGGATTTGAAGCGCGCAGCGCGTAGGGGCAGGACCTCCAGTTGAGTTTCAATTCTTTAATTCTTCATTGCACTCACACTTGTTTCTTCTAAATTATGAGAAAATTCTGCTCACAAGTCAGAATTTTCGTTTAAATTTTTCCTAACATGCCGGCCTTTGTAGGAAGTGGTTAGCTAAGGTATCGGGTTCGAATCCTGCTGAGGGCATGTTCGTATGACTGTTTCTTTGTTACGCTCATTGAAAAAAATTTAAGTACTGTTTATGAGATACTTTTAAGCAGATACCTACATACATAACAAAACTATTCTTGCCCGTTAATTCTATATCCTCAGTCAACATACCCTACATTCCATTGTTATTCCCTTGGCATTATTCTAAAAACATTTACTTTGTGTTCCTCGCCTACTCTCCAAGTACTTCATCTGCCAAACGCAACCATCGTGCCTTTCTACCCTTTATCCTCCTGCCTTCCTACACCTCATTATCTGATGAACCTTTATGTTCCAACCCATATATTAAGCTCCGTAACGCTTTAAAATAATCCGAAGTATCTGTCCGCCATTATTTTTCATTTTTATCCCTGTTGACCACCTAATGCATAACCTCACGATGCCTAGAATACCATTCCCTCTTTTTAATACCACATCCAGTATTTACATTTAATTATCTTTCTAGCATTTTCAGGAACAGTGATAAAGTATTTGTTTTATTTTTATACCGCCATGCTAAAAAACATAAAGTTTAACGTTACACGCGTACAGAAGGGAGAAGAGTATCCCATGGCCAAAATTTGCCTATTCTTACGAGCAGCACCAAGGGGGTGCACAGCTAAACGTCCTTACCAAAGGTCGGGTTGGTGCTCTTGCGTGCCCTCCTGACAAGCACACACCTGTAGGGGAGAGCCCAGGCTGGAAAAAACCTTCATCGGTCAAGATTTCGTCACCACTCCTATTATAGATGAGACGTTCTTTATTTACCTCTCCTCTAACAGGATTCCAGAATAAGCGCCTCACTGTAAATAACTGAAAATTTAAGCACTCGTCTTAAGTATCTACAACAGCCATAACAAGGTCATAGATAACCCGATGCGTATTTCTGCTACATGGAGATGCCTAATACAAGCACTTGATTTTCCAATTTTTGACACTTATGTGCTTATCCTGGAATTTGTTTTCAGCCATAAGACCAGATCGATTATTCCCTAATGCAGCGTTTCCGAAGCTGTGTGCCGTGGAATTTTGGGAGAAGTGGAACAACTACCATGAAAAATGGAAGGCGGTTCACCACAAAAAAAAAACATTTTGTCCGAGTGTCGTGGACGAAAATGTTAGGAAAACACTGCTATAATTAATGCTAATAGACGACATACTGTTCAAAAATGTTGAAATCAAGTTGAGAATGCAAGAGCTAGCGTTTCTTTTTAATTCTTCGGTATTCATTTGTGGTTTTACTGCCCCATATACGAAATATAAAGAGTTTGAAGCCCAAATAACCCCAAGCTCTGACCACTTCTCTGACGTCACACAATGACGATCTTGATCTTATGATACTGTCATTTTATAATTTTGAGCTCGTCTTTATTTTTTCTTCCTCTCAAATCATTATTCACGCCTCAACCCGTTCTTCGACTTACCTTTATTTTTCATCATTCTCCCACTCGCCAATTTTTCATCCCACGAAAGTGTCAAACCGTTCAACACCTTCCTATAACCATCCTCCGGTCTTCATCCCTCCTCCCCGTGTCAACTCCGCTTTCTCAAACTCTTAACCTCTCTAATTTCATCCCCTTTCACCTCTTCTCAAGTCTTCCATTCGCCCCCCCCCCCGGCCTCTGCTACGAGCACCCTAATTCCATAACCGTCGTGACATCCAATCCTATCTCTCTCTCTCTCTCTTCCCCTTCCCTTTCACTCCCTCCTCTTTCCCCTTCGGCCAATTCCACTGTCCACAATCTCGGCCCCCCTCTCCCTCCAACCTAACCCTAATTATAACGCCCCTTCCCTTCTCCCCCCCCCGTGGAAATCCCTTCTCAACTTTTCCTTCATAACCCTTTTGCTCTCTCATCCCTTCCTCTTCTCTCTCCTCCCCACTCCCTTTCGCCCCTCCCTCTTCCGCTTCCCCCTCCCACGCCACCTCTTTCGCCTCGCCTTAATCCTTCCGTCGTAATTCATTTACATTGCGCTTCGGTAGTGCGTCTCTCGCGCCAAAAAGCGGCCCACCCACCCGAGATTTATGTCCCCGCGATTTTATTCTAATCCCGAACCTTTGCCGTTTCCATCCCCCTTCCTCCCCTTATATCCCTTCCCCTTACAACTCCCACTTTCCCTTCCATACAGTATCCGGTTATATTTTTTTTATTTCGGTTCATCCTCTTACGTGAAGAGAATCGCTGTCTTTTTTTCTTCTCTCCCGGAAATTTCGTTTTTTTCCTCGCGCGGATTTTATTCGAGGCAAAGGAAAGAGGAAAAAGTCGCGTTGAATGCTGTTTTATTAATCAGGAGAGATTTTTCCATTCGTTGTATATTCGTTTGGCGATAGCTGGTATTTTTAAACGTCCGCCGCCCATTAAGAATAAAAACCCTCGTTACTTATAACGCTTGGAGTAGCCAATTTCTAAAAAATCGTGTATTTTCAGGTAGGACATGATGTAATTTCTGGAATTTCGTTTTGGTTGGAAATGACAAAACACTTGATTATCGTGATCGTTCAAAAATGCGCAACGATCATTTGCTTTTCACTGAGTTACTGAAACAAAGTAATCTATGCATGAGAAAAATATTTGTACTAATCTGAGAAACACCAATTCCATGCAAAAGAAAGATAAATATTTCGAAATGAATCAGTAATTTTTGCAAACGACGAGTATAAATAAATTCATAAGGGCTAACTGAAATACTTATAGGAGCTTTTTTAAACCTCCGTCGACTTACTATTAAATTACAGAAAATGTAGATGATGCGTATATATTTAGTATAAATCTGATGTGGCCACCACATGACTCTCTCCATATCTGTAATATTTCTAAAAATTCTAAATAGGTTACATAACAATAAATATTTTAAGAAACTGCGAGAAAATTTTACACTACAAAAAACAGAAATAAACTCAAACCATAGCCTTCTGATATAGCAACAAAGCTCCAACAATTAAAAAAAGAAATTGGAGCGTTACTAAGACGTAACTAAGCGTCAATTGCTAACAGTCGTCGGTAGGTGGTGTGGGGGTGGCAGCTAAAAATATAAGATATCTCTTAAACAATGCATTCTATGGAAAAATGTTTCAAACATAGGTTGTAGAAAATTAAATTTTATACAACTTTTATACCAATATATTTTTACATTTATCAAATACTAAAGCAAATATTTCAAAATAACGGATAAGTGACAAGAGTAAACACCCACTTCCGGTTGACCGATATTTACCAAAAACTAGACATCATCGAGAAAATGGTCAAAACGTGTTCAGCGGACCTAAAAACGTGTATTTCCGTTGAAATCCCGAAGTCGATCTTTTTCATGAATACAATACTTTCCCCTGTACTACGTATATGGAAACAGTAAAAATTGGCGGACGGTAAAGAAACGACTTACCTCGCGGCGAAACATAATACTGTCTTGTATAAATTATGTCCATTTCCCATTCAATTGCATCGATAATCTACCATGGTTTCAAAGACGCACATAAATAACTAAAATTTTGAATCCGGAAAAACGACTCGTCGACATCGAGCCAATTAAAATTATACTGATCCATAATAGTTTTTCATTATCAATTGACACGGATTTTATTTTTTCCTCTCGGTCAATCAATAGCGACCTTGTAAGTTGAAATACCATTCGTCACGGATTTACTTATGAGAGCGTGGGCCTCTTTTTTCGCCAGTAATTTAATATCAACAATCGTCATTCTTTTTTATCCCTTTCCTAATCAATACGAAAGGAAAAGAATTATTATAATAACTATTAGGCCTTCGAGGTAACATATTCATTCAACTGTAGGATTATATGTTGAATTATTCAAGGTATGTTTATTTCGCTATGAAGTGTTAAATAATCGTTGATCCTTAATCTCAATCGAAAGAGAATCAATAATAATAAATCCCTTAGATATGGGTGACATAAAAGAAAGATACCAAATACAGAAAAAACGCTGTGGTTTGACAAAATATTAGCTAAATATTCAACCACCATTAATGATACAGGCACAAAATAATTACACATACCTACTTACAGTTTCCGCGATATGCCTGATGTAACGCTCATTAGTAGAACTTCCTTCCGCTAGATGGCTCTGATGATATTCAAGAATTTTCGACGCTGCTTTGAACAACGGTAACGAAAATAAACAAATATTCATTTACTATTGGTATTATGTTGATGAAGTCAGTTTTGGAGATTAAAACTGACAAATTTTTGAAGATCTTTGAGAATATTTCCTGAGAGAAATAAAGTCTTTCCCGTCATATTGACGGGATTTCATGCTAGCTGAAATATATTCCTTATAAGATTGGACAAAATTCTCGACATTGAGAATATTAGAGTTTCAAACGAAAATGTTATCGAATAATGATGTAAATTTTAAAAACAAAAAGGTTTTTTGTGCATCCGTTACACATTATACATTATGAAAACACACTGGTTATGGTCGCAGAAAAATCCATGACAAAAATACTATAAGAATAATTGAAGACCGAGGTCCCCAAGGAATGAAAAATGAATTAAAATTTACCATATATTCAAATTTACGACGCGTGGTGAGGCAGGTTGTTCTCTAATGCCCGGAGAAGCGATGCTTTATAGTGAGATGAAAATTTAATTTGGAGTCACACATGTGGTTATGGTTAACTGAATCGATACAGGAAATTATTTCTGTTTTGTTAAGAAATAATTAAAATCTCCTCTACTCTTTCGCGCGCGCTGAAACACGCATATGCACACGTACGCACGCTCCCAACCACGCTAAAAAAAATCTCAAGGAGAAAATGACGCCAAAATCTTGCGTCCAAGTTGAAAAAAGTTTTCCAGTATTTACGTAGAAATTTAATGTAGAATTCGCACCTAGCAAACATAAAAAGGAGTTTCTGATGCTGATTAATCCGGGTAAGCGACTTAGTAGGCCACCTCAGCGATACGATTTATGACGCACTAGATAACCTCAGCGCTCAGCCACCGACTATATATAATACACCACCTACTAATATCGCCACGCTCGAGATTTAGGATGGTCTCAGAACGTCCCTGTTGTAGTAGCGTAACATTAGCGAATGCCGACATTGAATGCCTCTTTTTTGCCGTGTTAGGCCTTCCTTCGAATATTCATCTTTGCTCCGAGGCAAACAAAAAGACGGCGATAATACGTAACGAACGGATACGCAAAATGGATCCGCCAAAACATTCTGAAGGGTGAAAAATGACATCTCCCGAACGAGAATAGATCCCTCAGAAATTAGCGGAGGTATTTACTATTCAGCAAGGGACTCGCTTGAAATAATAGCTTTAATTTTTTTTTTGACGCAGAATTAATTAATTACGATGAAAAACGAAATTTTTTATTTGATCCTTGATTACATGCTAACTGCTATAACTTTATAAAAACTAATGAATAAACCTTTTTTAGTTAGCAACAGTATAGGAAAATACATGTGCAGTCATGGAGTTAGTTTACACAATGGCATCTTTATGAAATGATTAAAAATTCAGGCAATAGTATCCTGATTTTTTAGCAGAAGTGTATGGTGGCAATATATGGTGATTGGAATATTTAGAGCAAATAGAAGATCAAGCGTAAGAATGAAATGGTCATTTGTCATAGTTGAAATTTCTCATTACGATAAACACGTTTTATGCTGGTGGTTTTGGATGTCAGCGACGTTTATTTATAATTCTAAGCCAAAAATCAAATAGTAACGGAAATTCCTAATTCATTAATGACAGCATCAATAAAATTAATTTTTTATCTAAGACTTTTTTAATTGCAATTGAAAGAACTATCAAGTCTATTCGAGATAAATCCACTTTCTGGTACAATCATTTTCTCCCATTTCGGTCAGTTAATTTTCATTACCCTATATCTCACAATACTGCAATGCACATTACCGAAGAGCCGCAGTAACTTGTAATGAGCTGATAAAAATATTTAAAATATAATGTAGCTGCTTACGCATATCGCATTGACCCGAATATAGTGCGATGTTTTTTCCTCAATAAGTACCTTTAAATGTCGCATTCGCACTATATTCGAGTACTTGTAGCTTAAAAAAAAATAACTGCGTATTGGCGCGTTTCATGACGCGTGTTCCAGCGCGTCTGTTTATAATTGCTACATTGTAAGTGAATTGGACGTTCATGTTACGATGCTATATTGTACAAATATACTAGGTAGGGGTCTGAGGAGACTTGAAAATAGATCAAGGTCAAATTGCAGCAACCACAGTACCGGCACAACTTCACGCAGGGTCGCGACACTCAGCGTTATAAAACGAGGACCGTCCAAACGTGACGTCACATTACCCCCCTTTAGTACATAATTCATGAGTTTACAGATTATTTAAATGTGTAAAATAGAAAAAATTAAATGTTTTTCAGTCTTTTTCTAAAATTCCTTTCAGAATACTTGGGGTCGCACTATATTCGGGGTCGCATTATATTCGGGCTAATACGTAATAACAATAATAAAAACAAAAGCTTAGTCTTTTATTTGGTGAAACTTCTGGAAATATTGGAATTAAACAATTCCCTTACAGAAAATTGCGGTGTATGTAAGTCAGCCAAAGATTTCAAGAGCCGCATATTAACTCTCAAAGAACCGAGTGCGGCTCCGCAGCAGCCGGTTGGTCACCCTTGCCATAGCTCCTTAAAAACAGGGCACCTTGTGCAGATTATTGTCAATCAAATTAATTCAACCCTCGTCCCTCTGGCATTAATCTATCTTGTACCCATGCTATTTTCGAGTAAAAAAATCTAACATGTACTGTTGCAAAGTGCTCACTCTACGAGAAACAATTACTGCAGAATAATTATTTTTATATGCTTCTACAGAAAGATACTTTTTTCCTTAATCTGGTTTCTAAGCGAGCCGTCCTGCTTTGGGTAATATTAGACAAGGTAATAGGCATTCGTATCTCCTAAATTGTCATCATCTTCACTTCGCGGATTAGGGTAATCAGCCTGCCTGCCCCGCTTCCATTGGGTACGTGCAATTGCTATAGTGAAATTTTAAGTGACTAGGGTACTAAACCCAATGCAATACCTCCGACCTGGAGGATCTAATCTTTTACATTCAATAGAAATGTATGCTAAAATAAAATATAACAATGCCTACGAAAAGAAATTATCTAAGAGTACTAATAAATATCAATCTTTATATTATGTTAACAAGAATATATATATATATATATATATATATATATATATATATATATATATATATATATATATATATATAGCATTATATATAGACGTTCCTTACAGAGGAGGAGGATATAACATACTAGTAGAAGGTGCTTGCATACTGCAAGCATTTCATCTCACCTTGAAAAACATTAATTTTTGAAAAAGATATTTCATCACGAGGAATATGTCTTTAATTCTAAAGATTTCTCCTCAGGATCGGTTTTCGTTTTTTCATTATGGAACAATAATGGAGTTAAACAATCACTAATTTTTACAATTTTAGGAATATTATACTTTTCCCATATTGAGTTAATAATGCCACACATTTCTGCCAAATTTTAAATTTATAGCACAATTAGATGTGAAATTACATTTTTCTAAATGTATAAATTTTAATAATTTTTAATGGCCGCTATAACAAATTAATGGATGCATTGAAATTTTTATTCGTTTATATAGACAAAATTCTAAATAATTTAAAAATTTCAGCTCCCTAACTTGCCGCGTAGTGACTAAAAATTTACCTATTTGTTTAAACTTTAAGAATTTTAAACTGCCAAACGATTTAAAATATCAAAATTTCTATAATCCCTATTTATTTATTTTAGAAATCCTATCTCTAGAAAAAATTTCAGCTCCGTAGCACATTTGGAAATACATAATCCTTGAAAATTTGTTTAAACAAATGCGAATTTTTAGCGGCCGCATTGTTGCACTTTTTCAAGATTTTCGTTTTTTGTGCTTAAAAAACGAAAATCTTGAAAAAGTTCAACAATGCGGCCGCTAAAAATTTGCAATTGTTTTAAATAATTTCAAGGTTTATGTATTTCCGAATGTGCTACGGAGCTGAAATTTTTTTTAGAGGTTGGATTTGTAAAAAAAACTAAGGAAAAATTATAGAAATTTTGATAATTTAATTTGTGTTGCCGTTAAAAATTCTTAAAGATTAAACAAATAGATAACTGTTTAGGTAATACGGGATGAGCTAGGATGCTGAAATTTTCAAGACATTTACAGAGTAGTGCATTTGCATAAATAAATATTTGAATATCTCCATAAATATATTGCGGCGGCCGTTAAAAATGTTCAAAATTTAAACAATTAGAAAAATATTATTTCACTTGTAGAAGTGCTAAAACTTAAAAATTTGGCAGAAATGTGTAGCATTAGTACCCCATAATGAAGAAAATATAAAATTCTTAAAACTGCAAAATTTGGGGTTTGTTTTAATCTATAATTTTTACATAAGGGAAAAACGAAAATCGCTGCGGAGGTGAAATCTTTAGAATTAAAAAAATATTTGTAATGATGAAATATCTGCAGAATGCAAGCACCTTCTACTAGTATATACATATATATATATATATATATATATATATATATACATATATATATAAACTAAAAAGCCTTGAATGGAGAATTGGTGCAAGACCTTAGCTGCGACAATAAATCAGCAATCCCCTTCTCTTTAATCGTTCCTCCAGAAGTCCTCGTTAAAAGCCTCCTCTTCGCCATCTAATATTCCGCGTCACGCTTTTCGCTTTTTTCCCCGATCCATATTTATTATCTCTCGTTTTCGGCGCAGAGCCATTTTTGACGTCACCCCTCAAGTCTCCCCTCCGCAGTTGATTAAGATTCAGCAACCTGAACACCTCCGCATCCCTTAAGGAACGCCGGAGCTTTTTTTATTTTTTGAGGTTAACTCGCTATCCCGAGAGTAGAATTTAAAGGTAGGTAATTCTTTCCAACGTGTTTCGCTCCTTCCTGAGTTCGCTCTTCCGCTTAACCTTTTAACACTGTGTTTGCTAAAGCCTTTCGCCGCGTTCAACTTTTCGCGTAACAAGATTCTACGTTCGCGAGTCCTTGTGCTCTCTTCCCTCCCTCTCTTTCTCTCTCTCTCTCACTCCGCACCAAAAGGAGGTGTATGAATAATCATGTTTTCAAGATGTTCCAAATAATACGCTTCCGACGTAATTTTATATTTTTTTAAGGCACGTCTACAGATACGAAATTTAAAATTGTGTTCTTTTACTTTGCTTGAACGGATGGAGTGTCTCCGAATGTTTTAAGATGATAGAATTAAATACTGCATCAAGCAGTTAGCAGTGATTATATTACGTATAAGTTGGAAGTGTATTCTGAATTATCGGAATGCATTTCATGAAACAAATTCAGTTATTCGACAAGTATTTACCAGGATTGACTTGAATAATTGGTAATTTGTGTAAATCACACAGTAACGGAGCGATTGAATAAGCCGCACTAAACAATGGCCGACTTTAGTTGATTGTTAAACATAAATCATAATTAGAAGACAGCTACTTTGTAACTTAAAAATCCTTTGCTAAACCATTTGGGTGATAGAAATAACCTTCACCATTTTTCATCAATCTTAAAATAACTTACTGTGGTAATTGTATTTTTCCTTGATTGAAAAAATGTGCTTAACCTTATTTTCTCTAAGGAGAAAAAAGCTTTTAAATATATAAGTATCAAAAATAAGCATTTACTTATATATCTTCACCTTTCATTTGAAAAAAATGTCACTTAAATTTTACTCATTTTTATTTTGTACATACGTATTAAGCCGAAATATTTTCGTGAGCTTATGGATAAATTTTACGCCAAGCTGAGGGAAATATTTTTCGTTTTTCACGCGTGACATTAAACCTCTTGTGTACTTTTATTCTCCTCTACTTCAGGAAAAGATGGGATCCTTTCGCCGTGTGATTTAACTTTTATCCCAGAGCACACGTTTCGATCTCGTTAAAAGCTGCGAAGGATAAAGTAATTTACAACCTCCGTGCTCCGGCATAAGTTCCTTCTCCTTGGGATAACATATTTGTTCCGTATTTTTTTATCGTTCGTCAAAGTTCTTAGCAAAAGACTAAAGGTTGTTAGCAAGGATTTTTTCGAAAGAACTACGAGATAGTTCATCCGAAGATAATAGCCATTTTTATTTTATTGTTATTAGAAACACTTTATAGGTTGACCAAATCGTCGGGTGGCAACCTTTACCCAGTATATACAATTATTCATAAATTACATGCATACTGTCCGCATGATTATAAAAAATTTCAAACGCGTGAAGATCTGATGATATAAAGGTCTATGGTATTTAAAATAATACTATTAAGAATAAAAAGGAATGCAAAAGTTAAATACATAAAAATCGGATAATAATTTTTTAGTCTTAATTTCAAATAAGGGAAGGGCTTGAAATGCAGATAAACTCGGCCACTTCTCTATCACCCAATTAATTAAGGAAGTTCCCTGTGCTATAAGTTCTACATTATGGATATGACACTTACATTGTGTTCGGTTTCTCCAACATCCTTCAAATACATTACGATATTTTATGGACAAATGCATTATAAACTCCACCTAACCTCGCTAATTTCTTCCTATCTTATAGCGACTCTCAACCTAATTTATCTTTCATTTTTGTAGCGCTCTCATCCTTCCTGTAGTTTCCATTTACGAATACGATTTAACAGAACTTAACTATTACGAACAATGATTTCTAAGCGATAATTTAACGACGGTCGTAAATAAACGCATTAAAGACCTACTTTGGATATTCCCTCAATATAAGATCTCACATTTACGTTCTCTTGTGGAGCTCAAAAATAATATCAACGATCAAAAAATGTATTATCTAATTTTTTTACACAAAAGAACAAGAGAATTGGCAATAAGAAAAAGAATTCCAAAGAATATTTAGCTGCCGCGAAATTTTGGCTTAGCATACATTTTCGAAGGGTGCGAATTTATGAAAAAATTATCTCGCCGAAATGGCGACGAAAGCGAAACTCGATTTTACGACAATGAATTAAACATAGAATTCAGGATGGGTTCCTTAACTAAGCTCACTTGTACGACACTCTCCCGAAACTCTCAGGAATTTAGCCAGTTTTAATATTCGCGCATTTTTACAAGCCGTAGAGAGGAGAGGGGAGGATTTCGAGACAACAAGTGTCGCAAAAATTTTCTCCCAATTTGCATCGACCAAAAGCCTCGACTTCAAGAGAGCGACTTTGAATATTCGCCGATTTTTTCCCACACCTTCGTCCGTTCCGGAAAACAGAGGTAATCGCGTCCGAGGTGATATTCTTCGCAGGATCTTGAAACGAAATCTTTTTGAGATTTGCCGGGAGTTATGGAGATGTATGCAGATTAAGCCCTTCCGGTAAAACTTTTACTTTGCTCGCAAGGTGCTCCCACTAACTTTACTCCTTTGGGATGTGTCGACGCTCCTATTCTTTGGAAAGCCCTTCCGCCGTTCCCTACTGGCACACTCATCCCTGAACCCCTATTCAATGCCGTATCCTTTCCCTTTCGCCGGTGCTCCCAACGTATCCTTCCTCAACTTTCTACCAACCGCTCGACTGCGCACACCATCTAATCAACCTATCCTTGCATGATGCTCCCATCTCGCTATCCCCTAACGGTGTGACTTTCTCCCTGCACAATACCTATTCTTCTCTATTACCCACCTAACACCACCGCTTTCTCTCCGTTACTCTCCATCTCTTCTGGTTAGAACTTAACCGCACTAATACTCCCTTTATCCTTACTTCCCATCTGGCTAATCCCAACCCTTGGGATCCCTGCCTCTTTATTCTTCCCTACTCCTATCCCGCCACTAATTTGCTTCGCTCGCTTTGCTCCTCTATATTTCTTTCTCTCGCTCTCTCTCTCTCTCTTTCTCTCTCCCTTTTCCTCCTACATTTTTGTCCGTCCTTTCACATCTCTATCTTTTGTCCCGAATATTACTTTTCATATTGACCGTCACGGAGTACAAATCTCCCATCAATGGTGGGAAATCTCTGCAAAAAGAAAACGCTCCTGGATCAACCTTGGGATGTTTTAATGCATTAAAAAAATAGTTTCGCTCTGGCGTCCGTCTGTCTACCTGCCCGTCCGTCTGTGGACTTGCTTAACTCTGAAACCAGACGGCGGGGTATTACAGACCCCACCTCCACTTTTGATTGCTGCCGCATGCGCGTAATGAACTGTAGTTCGCTGGCATGCTATGATTATTCGCTGGAGTGAATGCATCAGCTGTGTTACAAGTCGTTAAATACCAATTATATTATTAGAATTAGCTTCTACCTGCTCATTACATTGTGTGTTTTTACGTAAAACTGTGTTCACGTGTATTTCATTTTATTTACTTTTCTAATATGATCCTTTCAATCTTTAAATATTTCTGTCAGTAGGGTTTGCAGGTTTTTCACACCCGCCTTCTTGTGTGGGCGTTTTCCTGCATTAGGGTATTTCCAACGGAATAGTACCCTAATTTTCCCTTGTTTTTCTCCAAAAATAAACAAATCCCCATCTCTTTTCATTTCCAAAATGCTAATTTGGCATTTTATTTGTGTAGTAATTTAATTTATGTAATCTTTTATTTTATTTTTATTGTTTGTTACTTTTCCTATTTGTAATTGACAATGGGTTAGATGGAAAAAGAGACTACTTAGTCTCAATCTCGCCCAAATAAAGACGAATATCTATCTATCTATAAATCTATTATTTCGATATTTTCCCACGTTTACCCGCAAAATATCATGGGGTATGTTAGACCCCAATATCCGAGTGGTAAAATAAAATTTTAAATGTCTGGTTCCAGGGTTAAAATTGTATTGTGATGAAACCATAAACGACATTTAGCTGAAACCTGGTTTGTATATTTTTATACTGCTGCCATTTTATCTTTAGATTTGAGTTTTGAAAAATATACAGGGTCGTATAGAGGTCCATATAAAATTTCTTTTTTGATATATCCGAAGGTATAAAAGATGGAAAGCTGAAATTTTGAGAGTACATTTTCACATTAGTGGCACGTATAAACGAGTCTCCAGTGAACGAATAAGTGGCGGTACAACGAAGTAAATAAATAAAAAACGCGTTAATTTATGTTTATGGGTAACACTACTCTTTTTGTTTAAGTATATTGTTAGTTACTTGAAATTTCTCGTCAGTGAGCATCAGAATATACTAGCGGTACCCGCAAAAACTTTTGCGAAATCAGTCAGAAATCTTCATGCTTAAAATCATCATCGTTAAAAATGCCCACAGCCCACCCGCAGTTTACTGAATAATAATAATCTTCAATTATTAACTTTGCAACGTTAAGTTTGACATTGATACAACTGTAATTGCGATGCTTCATAAGAAGCGCGAAGCGAATAACTCAATTATGTTTTCTATTTGAAGGCTTAATAGACGCTAATTCAATCGGAGGCAACAATGCGGGTCGCCTTGGCAACACCCGGAAAGAGTACGAAAAGGCCATCAAATTTCGAAAAGAAACGCGTTTTTCTGACAAATTCTTCCCTGTAACGTCAAAACATTGCAGGAAATGGATATTTTATAGTTTTAGCAGTCGAATAAAGTAAAAACGGAGAAATTTGGTTCCCATTTACGCATTTTAATTAATGAAAGAAATAAACCTTGCAGCATGAAAGATCGAAACACCTGTGTAAACTTATGCCAAAATGTAATCGTCTCCTGGAGTCAAATCCGGGACACTTATGTAAACAAAAATAGTTTTTTGGAGTTTCCTAATTAGCAAAAACAAAATGGCGTTTACAACATTTCTCTATAACAAACTGTTTAAGAGATAAAAATGAAGACAGACGGACGGATATTGAGTATTAATATATAAAGATTAACCAAGCGTGCGTTTGTGTATGTGTACATAATCTTATAAATATTTTAAAGTGCGTGTGTGTATGTATGTTTGTTCTTTATACGTTTTTACACCGTTGAATCTATCGAATTCAAAAGTTTCATATGCCATTCTATGGACAAAAGGAAGAACTTGATCTAGGTTTGCAGAACGTGAGGTCTCTTATACCCCATGGGGTCAACAAAATAATATTTCCATAAAATGCATGGGAAATTGTGTGGAGAAACCCCAAAATGCCATGCAGCCCTTCACTGATGTGGATATAAATATACCTAAATATTACCTTACGATCACGGGAAATGGCTTATTTTACGCACGAAAGACTGAATATTTTAATTCTGTTCATATTCTGTCGCATTACATGCTAAATCACTCGGAAGCTTTCTTTAAGAGCAACATTTACCGGTTTAAATGACCATTTTCCATGCGGCAACAAAGCTAAATTTTTTAATTGTTGTCCTCTTCAAAGGGAGATAGAAACGTAAATATTAACTCAAGGAAAATCCACGCCGTGGCGCGCTGTAGAGGAAAAATAGCCAACGCCAAGATAAAGTGTACAAATGGATTAAATATAGTCTATGAATACTTATAAAGTTTGTCAAATGATTTTTAAGGAATATTAAAACACTGTTATCTTTCACCATTAACATTGAAAGATTTATCGCAACATAAATCGATACATTTACTTACATTTGTTCGTTAACCAAGTTGTTGTTAATGTTTACGTTTTTGCTAATAGTATTGACATAATCCCCATAATTTTATTGCTGCTTTATAGGCTTCGGTGCATCTATCCATGTAAATATTAAGTAAGACGTTAATGCGTAATTATATTGGTGGTAAAACTTTACAATACAATTTGTTAATGTAAACATCGCTTGCGTAATTAAGAAATGGGGAACGTTTGATAACCTTGGAGTACCCAACAGCAAAAGTAAGTAAATTTCAGAATTGATTGTATTAGTTTTATTGTAATATGACATCAAAAGCGATATATTAATAAAAATAATAAATAATAAAAATTGTTTGCTACTTAAAAGAACTTTCCCGAGGGAAGTCGGGCGTTTCAGCTAGTTATACATAGAGCATATCTACTTTATAGTATATAAATGGTTTTATTTATATTTCATATATTTCATTTTCTACATGTGGTTCTCTGATACATACACGTATGTGAAAATCTGTGAATAAGATTGGATGCATAAAAACTAATAAAAATAAGGTGAATTTAATCAAACCCAAGAAATATGATATTTCTATGACAACTGGGCTACTCAAAATAAAGTGTAGTTACCCGCAACCTTCGCAAATTTCCAGCCTATATTAATCTATTTAAGTGGCATTTTTATAACTGCATATGTTAATTTTGTTACGCTTTGGTCAAAGATGAAAATGGATTACACCCGAATTAAGGTAACTCTTCATGCACACATAAACACTTATTTCAAATGATGGATGATCATTTTCCCCAGGTTTCAAGATAGCGTTTTTCAATAAATTCCTACGTTGTGTAAGTCATCCAGGCGTCTTGAGTGCATAATACTATTGTACCTTTATATCCTTCAACTACTGACCAATTTCTAGCGCCAGCTTTTTCTGTAACTTATGTAGAGATACGAGGTAACTTATCAGTAGGTACGCTAACTTTTTCTTGGTTTTGGGATATTTGTGCCAAAATTCATTTAAGCTTGCGTGCCTGAGCAATAAATAAGCTGTGATATACTAATACACTGACGTGATTGAGTAAGCGAACTCAGCATCACAAATGGGAAAACTAGAGTCAAACTACATATGAGTTTAGGTTATTCATAACGGTAGAACTTCTGCAAGACGATATCATCAATATTAAACTTATAGGGAATTTAAAGTGATTCATTGCTCCCATAAAACCGATAATTCTAAATTTTACGATAAAATTAAAACAACCGGAAGTTCTTACAGAATCCCGGCTTTTTTCTACTTCGCTCTTTCAAACATTTACGGCAATGGCGACAAATAACTTTTCCCCGTATAATTATTACCCAATTCTTGATTCGTTCGTGCGAACATTTTAGCGCCGGAATCGGGAGAGTAGATTAACATTCCCACTCGTTTTATTATGTATATATATTCCCCCTCCCTTCCACTCCGGCGTAATTAACGCCCATTTCTCCGCGAATTCCTTCCCCTAACCTTCTTTCTGCTCTATCGCCCTGAACCCACTGAACCGACAACGCTCATAACTTTCCAGCTGACGTAATGCACAATTACGCATCCCGCTTACGGCTTTTCTCGATCTCTCACTGTTTAAGCATTTTAGTTTTCACGCTCGACTTTCGACACCACCAACTACCATCGCCTCCCCTTTCTCTCCGTTACTCTTCCCCCTCCCTCTCCCTCTCCTCCTCCCCCCTCCCTCTCCCCCTCCCCCTCCCTCTCCTCCTCCCCCCTCCCTCTCCACAATCTCTCTCCCCGTACCACACCAAGAACTTCCAAAGCGATATACCCCTCATCAATTTCGATATCTCTCCGTTCCAATTTAATTTTTTTGCCAACCATTTCCTTTGATGAAGTAGTTTCCATAAAGGAATCAACGGGATTTTTATTTTTTTAGGGAAAGGATTGGGTTAAGTGTGCTATCCCGTGAAAATAAAATAAATGAGCTCGCACTTTCAGCAAGTTGGATTCCTCTTTCTGCGGAGAATTTAGCGTAATTTTCGATTAAATCGATTTACCTGCTTCAAAAAAATTGCGGTACTTTGGTGAAATTTCGAGTATTTTCTATAATATTAAAGATTGGTTCGGTTGCAAGGAGATCTCCAATTGCAAATACCATCCAATAGAAGAATTTTGGAAGCCTTTAATTTAAAATGCCATTCAAAGGAGGAATTTTTAAGGGTGTAACATTTATCGATTATATCCAATAATAGGTTACAATTAATTTCCAGTTTGAGTAAAAAAAAACAAAATAAAAAACATGGCATACTTTTGATGAGTAACATATGTAGAAAAATACTCAATTTTACAGGTTTTATTAATAGCAAGAGATATGTCCCACAGTAATAATCATCTAAGCTCAGATTTTTAGGCTTAAACCAAAAATGTCCCCTTGTGATTGAAGCACGAGTGTACATTTTGATAAATTATTAACAACGATCCGTAATATGGTTTAGGTGTGATTAAAAATTTTCAAGTTTAGTGTTTAATACCGTGCAAAGTTATTTCAAAGTTCTTGCTTTTAAATTTCAACAGAATTTTACCAAAACTCATCAGTGGACTCGATCAGAGGTCAGCCCGTGGACCACATGCTGCTCCTCGAGAGCACTTAATGCGGCCCGCAAAGATATGATGAAAAAGTGATCGGTAAACAGAAATTTTCGTATTTATTATGATCTTAAAACTTTTTCATGTGAAATTTTAATGCTAGTAAATAATATAGACTTTATTTTCTCTAGAATAGGACCAAAGAATCTCTAGATAACTTATGATGCAAACTCCCATACAGCCCGCCGAAGTTCACGCGACATCCAATACGGCCCTCCGAAGCATTAGCAACTACGAATTTAGCCCGCCATACAGAAAAGGTTGCTGATCCATGAATTATAGGTATGATCGGATGTCACACACACGATAATTTTAATAACAAAATTCCGGGCAAATTCGAATATGATGGTAGAACCTGCATGCTATAAAAACCGAAAAATTAAAACTTTTCTTGAATTTCAGCTTTAAAAATAAATTAAATCTGTACTACACAGTTAAATCGTCATTTAATGAAAACTACAAAATTTTCGTGAATAATTGGCCCATTGACATTGGTTTTTTATTTGTCCATTACAGCGGATTTTTACGACTGATTTACGTTCCAATGCATACCACAATTAACACTGCGAGAAAAATATGTTACTCAATCTCCATTATGATTATAGGCCCTAACGATTAACTCGTAATTGCCTATACAATAACTTATCTTCAACACACTCCGAATACCGAGCGGCTTGTACCATCCACTAACAGAAAGTGTTTGGAGAGTGAATAATTCAAAAATTCTATTAATATCCGGGGAACGTCACTCATTTATTCATTAGGCATTAAGACAATCCCGGAGGGTGTAGCGGCATGCCATCAATCTCACTTAGTAAGCTCCTCTGTCGCCAAGATGATTTGGACGACGGGAAAATTTAACTAATATCCTAATACGCCAACTTTCCATCGGCGCGAATACTACGCGAGGTAAAATGACATCGTTGATAGTTAAATACCTAGAGAGAACTCTATCTCTATCCTTATGGCATGCTTATGATGCATTCTTTTTGTGTCCAACATATCATTCTGTAACTGATTAAATTTGTCAGGATTTTTTCGAAAGTCTCCAGGCCCCCTGTTTGTGTGGTTTGAGGAGACCGCGAAAAGTCAGCGTTGCGTCAGGGACGTTAAGCCGTTGGTCCCCTTGGTGCTCTTCGTAAAGAGTAGGCTAATGCCGGCATCGGGTTTCCCTCCTCCCTCGTGTGTCTATTCGGTGTGGAAGGAGCAACGGCTATAATAATCCAAGAGTTTGATTGGCCATAAATACACAGACACACACCACTGATGAGTCCAAAATACACGTTTGGTGTTATCTCCGCTTTTTAATGGATAATGGGGCGGTCTAGATTATCAGTTGGATTCCATCAAGTAAAGCTAGCCAGACCACTCTATTGTGAACTAAAAAGAAAGAAAGAACGCCAACATTAAAATCGCAATGGCATAATTAACTATTTTCTTCTTAAATATTCCGAAAAAATAAACACACGCAAACGTAATTTCGCGTGACGGGCTTACATTTTGGCATTTTTCGAGAGGCCGAAAATAAAAATAAACTAAACAAGGAAAGAGCCGCTGGAGCAGAAAGCAAATGGGAGTTTTAAAAATATGTTAATACACAAAGTTAAAGTTCATTTATACTAATATGATTAGTGTAAATTTTAATTTCGGCATATAAAACCGAATAATTATCTCATATAATTAAGAGGAAGAATTTATAAACCAAAACTCTTATCCAAATAAGGAAATTTAAATGAAAATGTTTTGCCCCATTCTGCTGGCCACTAGAAGCTGCACAGGAAAACGTGCACAACGAGACAGAGTACAAAATCTGTCGGCTAAAAAATTAATTCTGTAGCTGCTTGTGTTTAGGAGATGTGAAAACGGCAGGAAGACAGACCGAAAACCCAAAAAAAATACGCACAAGACAAAATGCTGAATATAGTGGCGAAAAAGTGTATTCTTTAGCTTTTTTGGTTATATTATATATACTATTCTGTATCACATGATGATGACGAAACCTGATAAAATATAACCAAAAATAGTGGAAAGTTACATTGCTTTATTTAATATTATGGGATTAATCTTCAAAATTACGCGCGCGCGCGTCGGAATGATATACAGACGGGCTCCACAAGAAAACGTGCACAACTAGGGAGAGTACTAAATCGATTGGCGAAAAAATGAAGTCTGTGTCCGCTTTCGTTTGGGAGTTAGCACTTCAGACAGACGGACAAACCGGACGCATAAGCTGATTTTTTAAAAAAAGCTAAATATCGCAAAAAAAACAGCATCAGTTTCATTCTCGCAATCGAAATTGAACTCGGCGGGGTCACTTTTTTGCAATTTTTTGGGCGAGAAAAAATTTAAGAAGATAAAACATAAAACGATGAAACCCGGCTTACTCCTACACAACGCCGTGGAAATCTTCCTCCCGCGTGGTTTTCAAGGAAACGGTAACGGAGGACGTGAAATTTCGGATGTAAAGCTCTCTCTCCCGACCGCCCTAACCCTCTACCTCTACCCTTTTCCCGATACGCGCAACCTCTACCGGCCTAACTCATCTCTTATACGGCTCCATTCCGCATTCGAGCCCTCTCGTACAATCCGCGGGATCCTACGACGCCGAGATACTCATCGAGAACCGCTCTCATCTGCTGGAACGGCTAATCCGCCGCCTTCTGCTGGCTGAATTTACGAGCGGAAGGATGGCGCCGGGGAGAAACAAACGCTTGCGGTTCCGCCGGGAAGAGAACGAGCGGCGAAATCGCAGGGAAAGGTTTCGAAACGCGGACCAAGTCGGATGACGATAATGCGAAACTTTTGTTTTTTTTTAAAATTTCCCAAAGGTCACGCGAAGGAATTTCTGAAAGGAATAAAAGAGTAGGAAAAATTCGTGCCGCTAGTTTAATTAAAACTACTTTTTCTTGCGTCGACTTCACGTGACGTTTAAAACGCACATTTTCCTTGTTTTTTATTTGAAGGGTTTCCGTGACTATGCATTATTCAAATCCAAATAAAGAGTCCTGAGGGATGCGTATAAGAATGAGGATGGAATATAGCGGGACCGGAGTAAAGATTACGGATAGGAAGATTTGTGGTTTAAGGAAAAATAAAGCGATCAGCTGATAGGATATCATTATAACAAGGATGCGAAACGGCTCATTCTGATTGTATGTAGCATTAGTTGGGCGGGGGCAAGGAAATTTTCTCTCAATGAACCCTGAGCGATAGCTACGGATTAGTATACCTCGCATCTATTTACGCATAAATGAAATAGAATCGACGGTGTATCTAGCTTTCCTTTGTTGAGTTGATCCGGGTTCACTGAACATATTTTTATTTTTCGGCTTTTTTCCGATAACTGATTGGATTTACCTGTTTCCTTTTAACTTTAAGTTTCACGAATCAGTTTTCTAGAAACAAATCTTCCTCATCGTAGAAAGTCCAACTGCATTTTAAATAACCCCAAATTAGTTATGATTTTGTTAACATAGCCACGACTAAGTTTTCGATTTTCTTTTCGAAACAGCTGTTTTACTACTATCATCTATGGTATCTCCTCGAACGGAAATAAAATGTAACAAGTACATATTACCAATCTCAAAATGCATGAGGTGATTTAAGTATCATGACCAAGTTCTTGGAAATTACTAGTGAGGTTGACTGTAGGGTATTACCTAGTCGAACAATACCTATCCTAACCTGAGTTTGGACAACAAATATTACACCAACGCAATACAAATGTAAAGTTTTAAAATTTCATAAGATTTGACTTATTTTCAACCGTATTTCCTTGTTGCGTTTGAGGAAATATATCCGAAAAATTGCCTACATAACTTTAACTTCTTAAAGAAATTTCCATTTCTCATGCTATATGTAATTAAAAATTTATAATTTGTACATTCGAAAAATTCTTCGAAATAAAAATTACTTGGGAGAAGCCAACAAGATAAAAACTGTGTCAATCAAATTCCAGCCTTTATAATCTTGTGATTGATTGTTTCTGATTGATTGCACTTTAAACAACCAATCCAATAAATATGTCTTGATGTTGTATATGCTTCAACTTTCAAATAAAAGGATCTTTTTGCATATTTATACCACTATTTTTGTAGTTCATCGATTTTTAGGGCCTGATGGAATGTGATGTTTAAAGCTGCAACCTAACCCTGTTTTAGAATGTATCATTACTTAACTGAGGACAAAACCGCAGGATAATTTAATTAAATCCGGGGGAAAAATCCATAATTTATAGGTTAGATTTATATTGAAAGACAAATATAATTATAGGGGCTGAAAAATAAGCATCGTAAACAAGGAAGTCTGCGCCTAGACAAGGGTTAATAAAATTACTTCTTAAAAAGTTCCGTTCTCGAAAAATGAAAATTTTGCAACTACATACTCGCAAGCGCAAAAGGGAGATCAAAACAATATTCTTTATGATACGGCAGAAAGGAGATAACGTGGCGGAGTTATTTAAGCGTCGGCGTAAAAATTTTCATATCTCTACTTCTCATCGCCTGGGTCGACCGAATAAACAATTTGTATGACTTTTTAGTTTGTTTTACGATCGCCAGAAGGAGCGACTGTCGTCTGGGCCGCATGGCACGCCAAATATGGGTCAATCCCTCAATAGTCCCGCAAGACGTTCGCGTTCGCCTTTGGTGAATGGGTTCATTCGTCTCCATTTGTTTTCCTCCGGAATAAAAACGTCACCCGTAACTCTTGCTGTCATTTGTAATGAAGTCTTAAAAGCAAAAGGCTAAGATGACAAAACGTTTTCGATGGAAATTCATTCAAAATGGTGGTGATAGTATTAATACGCTTCACCTGAATATTTTCGAATAAATATTACATTTTTAGAATGGTTATCATTCATGCCAACAAAAAAAATAAATGGAAAACTTCAAAAGAATCCTGGAAATATGTAATGTTTTAATTTTACGTAATATTATGGAATTCCTTTATGCAGAAATATTAAATTTTATAACATAAAAATTTCACCAAACGGCAGACTCTCGTCAATAGAAAACTGGTTAATACAATATTTTAGTTCATATTACCTACAATTGTTTCATGTGTAAACCTCGTTAATGCAAACTATGAAAATGAAAATCCCTCGATTTTTATATAGAAGAGGTTTTGATAAGCATATGAATGTACGTCTGCATGTATATGTATGTATACCCATTTTTATGAATATACATATGTGTGCTTGTTTATAAGTATGTATAGTATATCCAAGAATAATAAATGAATCTTACTATTGCGCATAGTTACTTGTCCACTATGAAATCTAAATAGAAATGCATACGTATATCCCCACATTTTCACATTAAAAATTCATTTCAATATACATTGCACAAACATTCTCATAAACTATGTATGCATCTGATCTTATCACACATTGACTGAAAATACCTCCTACCGCTACAAAAACAACAAAACCGCCGAAAATGTCTTCTGTACGTAAATGGCATTAATACATTGATAACCTCATACGTGAAAATTAAACTTAATAAATAATTATACCATACATAAATATCAAGTAGTATTATGCGGATTGGCGAAGCCACGCAGGCCCTGAAGCATTATTGCAGTTCGAAGATTGTTAAGAGGACTTGGCGTAAAAATAGATATATTATAATGTCCTTGGATGCTATATATTTATTTTTAAAGAAATATGTTTATCAAGTATTATTTATGACTTTATTCTCTAAAACTAAGTGGATTTAAATCAGAATCGTAAGAGCTGTTTTTGAATAAATCGACAGGAATAAACTGCTCTTCATTATTGTGCTATATCGTTCTTCTCTTCATAATTACTATTTTAAATAATAGTATGTCTAAAATTAAGACTCATTTGATTTCGTTTATTTTCTTAGGCTCTAGAGCAGCGCACAGATGGCAAGGCGAAAACTACTTTTTTGGACTCTGGGTCCCCTATAACGTGAATTTCCATCAAAAACTCCAAGTCAAATTTTTTCGTGATTACAGTACTATATACTGTGTATACGAGAAAGTAAAAACATTTTAAAACTAAAATGTGCCAAATAATCAGCATTAACGACGCCATCTGCCCTGAGTTTCGATTTAAGTTCCATTAACGAAATAATGCGACGGAAAAAAACGCGTAATTTACTCCAATGACTATAAAGGCTAAAAATAAACCCTCATAAAAGCAAGATATGGTCATTAATCGTAAAAATACCCCACTCGCACTACCGAAACAATTAAGTCTCGAGGGTTCGAAGCCGGATCAAATTATATGTCCTACCTTTTTCCCTTTCAAAAAATAAAAATAAAATAAACCTCCCTTAAGACCGCCATTTCGAAAGAACATTCGCTCACATAAAAGAATCAACTTCTCCTTTAAATAAAAATAAAAAGAAACCAGACCTCTCCAAACCGTTTCACATTTCATAAGATCCTCTCTCCCGTACAAAGCTACATGAAAGGATTTTTCGAAAAAATAAGAATAAAAATCGCCGCTACCAAAAAACGCCAACTCGACCTCTCTCTCTCTCTCTCTCTCCCACTTGGCCTTTCTATATCTCCAGTATATGGCGGAAGAGTGGGGCGAAGAGAGGAGAGAGAGAGAGGCTATAAGAGAAAGCTCAAAAGCGCGTTTATCAAACTTGGCATGCGGTAAAACCCGCTGTGATGAACGATTCAGTAATGAGCGGAAACTCTTAAAGTGCTCAGAGCCACACCTCACCAATCATGCGCTATAGAGAACTCCCTCTCTCGGATGCTTCGGGAAACTTGAGTTTTGCCTTCCCTCCCACTCACCCCCCCCCCCTCCCTATCCCATACACGCCCCCCTCCCACACTCCCCCTCTATCCCTCCTCCCTTCCTTCCTTTTCTCTCTGGGACCCGCTTGCGAAGTACGGAAGCCGGTCCCGCACTAACTCCGCGCAACCCAACCCATCCGGGCGCCGTAACTAAGGGGGTAGGATCTCTACGTAACCGCTCCCCTTCCCACCACAAAATGCATCCCTCTTTAAAATCTCCGCCGTTCACGCCTCTTCCTCTTCTCCTCGATATACAAGGGTTGCCTATATAGCTCAATCTCGGCCATCAACGCGTCACGAAAGAAGTAAATACAGGTCTTATAGGAGTCCAGGTCTCTTTCGAAGCAGCATTCCTAGCACTTCGCGTCTCGGCTTGAAGAAATTTGCCGACACTAAAAAGACTTTCGGTTCCCAGTAAAGGAATGGTTTTTTTATGTTGTGATTTCCGCTTCTCATGTACTTGGAGGAGAAAAGGCCAGGGAGCTCAAATTATTATTAATGAAACTATATTTTAAGACCTATTTTTTGGCGAAATTTCTGCCTCGAAAATAAAATGCTACTTTTAATTTATTCGACTCGAACAAATAATTCAATCTAAGGATGTAATGTGGTTTATTGTCTACGTCAGGGATGAGCAACGTTTTCTGCTCGGCGGGCCAAATTTTCGTTTGTAAATGTTTCGCAGGGCGGGTAGGATGAGTGAATCAGAAGTTATCTAGAGTTCCTCTGCTCTCACATAAGCGAAAGTCGTGTTAAAACTTCACCAGCAACGATTTGAGACCGCTATTTTACCGAAAAAATAAGAAATTGCCCTGTAAATTTACCCGGTCACTTATTCATGACAGCTTCGGAGGCCGCATTAAGCGCTCTCGGGGGCCGCGTGTGGCCTCCGTGCCGTGGTCTACATTGTCGATCGCAAATTTTATTTAATTTTAAGATGCATATATAATTCTGAATTATTTGGAACCCATATTCAGCTGGCCCATTCAAAATATTTCGACGACAGCAATTTGTAATTAAACGTACAGATTTGTGTTATTCAACACATACATGCAAAAATACATTGGTTTTCCATACGAGTAAAAATTACATTATCAATGAGAATTATAAGCCGAGATGGTAATTTCAATCTATGATTTTTGTTAAATGATCAAAGAGCCGTTTATAAAATTAAAATAAGTCTACGCAAAGAGGCACAATGAAGCACACGGCTTTATTTTCGGTTATTTATAAAGAACAAATATAACCTTATCATATGTGTATAAGGTATGCGTGTTAACTGCCAATGTATCTTACAAGGACTTGGCCAAGTCAAAAATAAAACGCCGTAAAACATTTCACCGCGTTAAAAACACTTCCTAAAGGCCAACGTTAGCTTTGTAAAAGGCAGCTGGCGTAATAAAATAATAGCTTACGAAATTTATTCATCACTTTATCTCCATGAAACGACCTAAAGCACCTTAAAATTATGCTTCCATTACAATAAAATCATACCCCGTTTTTCTTTAAAGAGAGAAAGAAAGTGACGCAAAACCCCGCTAAAAGAAACAGCGGAGGCTCGTTTTAATTTAACGACAAAATCCCCAAATTCCCCCCCCCCCCCCGGCCGAAAAAAGCAAGTGGCGCGAACCCGCAAATATAAAAAAAGAGATCGTTCCCGTCCCTTGGAGAGGCGATTGATTTTTCGAAACGATAATTTCTTTTCTACCTCCGCGTATCGCGCTAGCGCGATTTCGCCGTCCCCTTCGCCACCAACACGCCATTGATGTTCGGGGGGGGGGGAGAAAGGGGAGGAGGGGGGGTGCGAAGAAGGGGGAGGAAAGGTCAGGGGGGAGGAGAGGACGGAGGAGGAGGCGAGGATGGGGAGGGGGAGAGGAAGCCCGCGGGTCAATCTCCGCGGTCTCCCCTTTATCATAAAAAAATAAGCCTCCATGCGCCGCAGCCCTAGAACGTAAAATCCGAACCGCCCCGCGACTTACTTTGTATCTGACCGAGGAGGAATAAATATTACTTTTATAAGACTCGACGATTGGCGAGAGGAATATGAAGGGAGTACTTGAATTTGTTTTATTCTCGTTTCTCTCTCTCCCTCCCTCTTAAGAGAGATAAAATTCGCGGTGCTCTCTCTCTCTCTCTCTTTTTCCACGTTCCTAGGATGTAAAAATTTCTTTATCCCACACACGCGTCCCTGAAATGGCGAGATTTCTCTCACGACGCTTAATGGCGCAAGCAGAGTCTATTTTTCTTTATGGTTCCTCGCACGAAAGCGGCGTAAAGTCTGTGCGGCGTTTTCTTTTTGTCGAATTTCGGCGCTGCCAAGTCGCGGAATTTGATCTTGTTTTGCTTGTTTGTTAGCCGGCTACGAACTCGCGTGCAGCGATGCCGCTCAAAGTGCATTTAATTTAGTTCTTTGGAATGCTCTAGTTCTTGAGTGGAAATTGGTGAGCGTCATAAATATTAAACTTTTAAAGAGTTATCGGATCGTTCACGATCCAGTGAATAAAAAAAGAATAAAAATCACCACTCACAATTGAGCATCATTTTTATAAATGTTTTTCCCTTACTATTATCCAACTTTCGATTTGTTTGGAAATAGCTAAGAGGTAAAGTCGTGAGGATTTTTTTAAATTTTACCGGTAAGGGGTCGATGAAATGAACCGCAAAGTTACCTTCAATGTTTTCCATAAAGTTACTCACGATGTTAATCAGAAACACACCCACAAGTTTACTATAATTTATCAAAAGGATCACTATCCTAGTTTCCTGGATAATTACCTAAACTTTCCTAAGAAACACTGCCAAGAGTTAAAAGATATACCCGGAGAACTCATTTTCCAGATTCCTCCTTCATTCTATACCAACATTTTTATAGTTTTGAAAAAATTTAAGATAAAAATCGGACAATTTTTACTAATAACCGAAATTATTTGACTTTTGAAAAAAGATTCACTTTGTGATTCTTTAAAAAATCATCATCTTGAGATAAAAAAAATTACTTGTCTTTCAGATTGAATTTAAATTAAGGGTACGCTAACCTTAAGCGTGTAAAAGGAAAAGAAAACATGTTACGTAAAAAACTTCTGCTTCAACTTTAGTAAAAGCCAAAATTTGAAAGTCTCCTTAGCAGTCGATTTTAAACTTCACTCTTCACATTGACGAGATGTAAGCAAATGTTAACTTAGAATCTTATGCAAAAGGAATGTTATAGTTCAACATGGATCACAATCAAACTAACAACAAAACACTAAATAACATTTAGTGTAGATCACCCGCACAAAAACCTCATAAAAATAAGTTACGTGGCGTATAAAACATGATGATAAACAACCTAATGCGTTCTCATCTTGCATTGCGAGCAAACGACTGATATAAGGTAAGCTATTCATCAAACACATCAATTTTACTACATAGCTATCCAAAAATAGATTTCTAGGGGTAAAAAACATCAAACCTTTGCGCGAGAAGCTAAGTTGAACCTTGGAGTGACTTCCGCAAATGTATATTGAGCGTGTAATTTGACGAACAAGTCTCGAGTCTAATTCCGGACTTTGTGATTCTCGTTTGAACCCGGGACCGTTTGAAGTTTACCTCGAGAACAGTCTCTATTGATGTCCTCATTGAAACACACGTTTATATTCCGGAAGAAGCGTTGAGCGTTTGTGTAGTGCGCGCGTTGGATGTCTCCAGCGGATACACACCCCTTAAAACCTTCGCGCACTCGTAATTTCACCCAGGAGGGAAGTAAATTTCCGCAAACATGATTGTGTGTGTATGTGTGTGAGTGCGCATCCCATGGCGATGGGTAACTTCTCGTAAAACCGTGGAAAACGTGGACACGATTGCCTGAATTCGGAGAGTTTAAGGTTGTCTGCTCTCCTTGTTCTACAGTGGATTTATCTGCAACTAAACTTGAAGAAACGATGGAAAATTAAGAGGGAGGGTTTTCTCTTGTCGAGCAATTGCGCAATAAAAACATGGAGAAGGCCGAAACGCTTAATGATAGATACCTTACATTACAGATAGCAGGCCAAGATAATTTGACGAGATTTCTTAAAAACGACTTTTGGCATTTTGGAATTTTGACCCGATGTTCAACGATAAATCAAACAAAATGGAAAATCATCGAATGAAACCAAACCTATAATAACCATAGAGATAGAAGACCTAATTTTATATTGATCATAGCTGCTGGATACCACCACAAATTCATGAATAATGAATGGCAGAACGAAAAATTATTAGCATCGTAATATTATAGTGGCGGAACCAGAAAGAAGGCGATGCCTCCTTTCATTCTATTGTATTGTTCTTCATTGGGTGAATTTCATTCCGCGCTAAAGATCAGGTCACTATGGCAAGGGAAAAAATATTCTGACAGTGGTGAGCATTTCCAGAATAAAGGGTCGACGGCAGTGGCGGATTGAAAGAGGGGTGGGAGCGATCTGTTGCCCCTCGGGAAGTTTCCGAACTCACCCGTCATTTAATAAATCAATAAACAATAACTTGAATTTAAAAAACTGCAATGTATTTATAATGTAGCTCAGCAGATGTTTTCTTTGTCCTTAACTCAAAGGAAACGCGCTAAACAGTCTAGGTTTCGTTGGTTTCCTATTATAAAATCAAGAATAACATGCAATAAAATTTTCCTACTAAAAAACCGTTAGTCAAATTTGAGAAATTTCGAGACAAATTTTCCTATCACTTGATTCGGAACGGTAGTTAAGATGTGACAAAATTTTAGAATTTTTTTTCCAAACTGTGTCCCATTAGTGTATTAACTGCAGGTTTGATTAATAGCCGCCCACCAAAATATAAACTTATTTTTAATCCAAGAGCAAGCATTTAAAAAAATACTTGTCTCAGGTATCTCCAACAGCCACAACAAAGTAATAAAAAACCTTTTTCATAATCTTGTTGTGGCTGTTGGAAATACCTGAGACAAGTATTTTTTAAATGCTCGTTCTCTATTTTTTCAGCCATAAGACGAGCTCGATAGTTCTCTGTTGAATTATGTTTAATAATAAACTATACTTTTTGTCGTATAGTCCAATTAAAAATATCTTAACTGAAATCTATAATATAAAACTCAATAATCCATCCGTTATTAATATTCAAATTCGATATTTTTAACTAAAACCTGCATAAAAGAGTTGGTCATATTTCCCCTTCAGAGACATTTAAAAATTTATATTCCGATATTCTTGATGTGAATACACGTAAACTGTAATGATGACTTTCAAAAAGTACGCGGTTAACGTTCCATTATACTTAATTATTTCGGATTACATGGGAACTCTACAACTCGCGGGGCAATGATATTAATTAATAAAGTGAAATACTACGCACATATCTTTGTTTAATTGACCGCAAAGGTAAATCCGAAAAAATTGTAATACAAGGAGTAATCCTCCATTTAGTTTGTCCCATTAAAGTTAATTATTATTTTCTTTAATAATATGAGCATTAAATTATGTTCCGACAGGCATATATAAATATTTTTTAGAATGATGTTTTATTAATATAATCCGGAAGCAAGGAGTACATATGATGCCTGTGAATATACCTTGGATTAGTTTTGACGTGATGCCCATGCAATTTTAACTAAGCAACGAAGAGAGTAATTAATTTAAATGGCTTTGCTTCCAAAAACGGCCAAAAAAACAGACGTAAAATCCAAACCAAAATCTTCTCTGTTGCCTTTTTCGGCGATTATCTTTGGTGCTCCGGCTCTATGTAATTTAAATGAAAGACAGAAGCGCGCGAATTAAAACAATCAAATAATTTATACTTTATTTATTTTCAATCGCGTTACTCATAAGCAGTACGTAATGGTATTCTACAATGACCATATAAACGATAACCAAGATGGACATCCATGTTCACGGAAGAATTCAAACCCGCGACCCTCACATTGGGAATCCGCCGACCTATATCCTTATATACGCTCGTATTTACTTCTCTACAAAAACTGGATTTAAATTACAATTAACCAATTAAATTAAATATAAATGGCAATGAAATAAATGCAACATTGGTAAATTATATCCTAGAACCGAATGAGATAATCTCTAATTTATTAAATTATGGAAACAGTGAACGATTTTAGTAATAATGATTTTAAATTGAAATCCACTAAGGAAGTCTTAACTTTAACCATAATCTTGAACAAATAAAACAACAACTATGTAACAATTCCATTTGCTATTCACTGTACCACTGTACATAAACTTGTAAAATTTGCGGAACATGCAACTGATAATGATGTAGCTACGTGGGAAGCTGGTCGTGTTATTGATTGACATAGCGGGATTTTTAGATAGTTTTGGAGTAAGTGTTCTGATATGAAATTGATTCGTTTGCGATATTCTTTATTCTCAGACTATAAGCCATAATTGATACATATATCATGGTGTGTTAACGGACATAAATTTAGCAAAATAAACACCGCCAATATTTTGGCTATGATAAAGTCAAAGTCAGTTTTGTAATACGCGTAATTTTAATTTATATAATAAAAATAACGATGGTCAAATAAATCACCGTAATGATTAATTAATTAGATAAAGATAAACTCTCCCTATCTGCTTTTGTCTCGAAATTTCTAAAGTTTTTAAGCAAGTTTAATTACATAAATGACTAATTAGAGTTATATTAGAAGCCCGTGTTAAAATAAAACAAATCCGGCCACCAGCGCAATTCAATCATTTGGATAATTGCCATCCATTTCCATAACACACCTTGGAACAGTTATACACACGGACCGAAATTAACCCTGGAAGTTATCGGTCGAATCGAGACTTTATAAATAGCAAAAACTCGGACCGGGACAGCGATATTAAAGTTTTCACGCACATCATCCCTCGTTACGCAAAAACAAATTGCGCCGTCATTGAGAATCCGGCGATTTTAGGGGAGACCTTAATTTATTCGCGGGCGTCAACCTTTTCATGCCGCTCCAAAATTTGTCCACCGTATCGGGCGACACGATCGGTCGAGGGAAAAACTGATATTTGCCTACACCCGCGTCTTAGTCAAAAACAAGACACTTCCACGCATAAATGACAAATCTTTAAAGCTCTCGGCGGCGTCATATATTAAAACGGCCGATAGTAACGTGCCTTCCCATAATTTTCGAAGCGAAAAGGAAAAGATATCGATTCGCCCGAGGTAGGAAAATAAACCTGGGAAAAGCGATAGGTAATATGAAGGAACCGCAGTAAAAAGTTCGCTCCGCCATCAGTCAAGGAGAAAGATTGGGGAAAGAAGAAGAAAAAAACTGAACGACGAAAATAAAACCGACCGAAGTGGAAAAAAAAAACGGCGCGCAGATGGTCATCAGTCAACGAAACAATTGAAAAACGGAGGCGCTATGATACAAAAGGTCTCACTTCGAAGGGAACGTTAACGGATAGTTTTTTTTAACCCCCTCCCCCCTCAAACCACCACCCTCGCTTTTACGCGCGTGAATCTCTCCTGCCCCCATTCCCTCTTCCCTTACGGCGTGGAAAAAAGACGGACGGACGCAGTAGGAGGAGATAAGGTTAGTTTGCGGAGAGGAAAAAAAAGAGCGGCCCAAGAGTTTTTTGAAAACTTCTCTAGAAGTGGGGCGAGTTCCGGACAAAGGTCATGTGAGCGTAATGACCTCTCGTATCCATCAACCGAGAAGGGTGGCCGAGTGACACGGCTCGCAGGATAAAAGTGAGCGTTGCATGTCCTTCGGAAGGTATTTTCTCCTATAAGCTGGTGCCTCCCAGCAAAAACGTCTTGGAGCTGTGCGACTCAAAACTGTATTACTTAAACGATTCCAAACAACTGAATCGCCCATTGATGCTTAGGAACCATTACAAAAGAGATGGAAACTGCAAGTTTAGACTCTGGTACAGGATGGGAAATTATTTTTCAACGTTTTTCGGAAGAAAAAATATGAAGTAGGTATTTTAATATCGCCGCTGACGCAATATAATATCCATAAGTCAGAAAAGTGCTTAGGGATAAACGTTATGGCTGAATTAGAAATCTAAAATTACCGACTGGAAAAGTGATCCTATAAGGCAGAAATCGCCAAACGTTTTACTCAAGGGGGCATAAGTGACTTTATATAACATTGCGCGAGTCACATACGACCTTACAAATGGCTGATGTAAATTGTAATGTGTACATTTCAAGGAGCTAATTTTGAGAATTTAATCGACTGGGTAACGTGTCATACTCGTATACTAAAGTATATACTGCATCTATATACTAAATAATATCATTTAGCTCTCATAAATGATATCTAATGACACCTACTGATGGAAAATATACGAAATCCTGAGTTAAGGCAAGACGGATGAAATCGCTGGGCGCCCGCGGGCGTTAATTTGAGGACCCCTGTCACGAGGTAAAGTGCAAGTATTCATACTGAGCATTTTTAGTAGGTATGACATAACACCTGCTAAATATAAATGAAACCCACTGAAAACATAGCATCGATATTCGTTTTGCTTTGGTTCTTATGGTTTAAACATGTTTTAGGAAAAGTGGAAGTTTCAGTAAACTGATCAAAGTCTGAACTCATCGTAAACTATGGTGATGCTCATGAATTTGTTCCTTGAACCGCTTCGTACTTTACAAATTATTTCAGTGAAATAGCTAAGATTACATTCAAGCATACATGCATTTATAAACAAATATTAATATGTGCCCTACAAATATATAGGTATATATATATATATATATATATGATCAAACATAACTCCCACTTTATAAACAAATTTTACTGTATATATATGATCAAACATAACCCACACTTTATAAACAAATTTTACTGTAAAACAAATAAGGAAAGAGCTAATGAAGCACACAAAATGACGGTTTATTTAATAAATATTTTAGACGGACAAACCAAGAAAACGAGGACTACGGGACACTACTGAATCGATTGGCGAAAAAACGAAATCTCTATTTCCTTTCGTTTAGGAAGAGTTGGCGCGTCAGAAAGACAAGCCGAACGCATAAGCGGATTTTTTTAAAACTAGAGAAATGAAAATGTAGCTTATACATTAGGAAAACCTAAAAATGTGATACATTCGCCAAATTTCACTAGAACGCCACTAAATCGTTCTGAAGATTTAAAATACAGTGTGAGACGTAAAACAACACGAGTGGCGTTTTGATTTGTTTTGTAGTTTTTCAACCGTCTCATATTCCGGCAACTGATCGGCGGTGATGTTTCTTTTGGTTTTAAAGTTCAATCAAACGGAGCGCATCGGCACTCTGCACGCCTCGATTAAAATCGCAAAATAAATAGTTAAATTATACGACGAAGTCATAATTTTAGCTTAAGCTAATAACTGTACTGCTGACAAGTATCTACGCAATACACGAATACACTCATTACGACTTAACTTCAATCTGTACAATTCATCTATGCCACATATTAATTATTTAGCGTGACAGTCACACACAAAGGCCATTACTTATGCGCTCTCACACACGCCACAACACACAAGGTTGTAACGTCTCTGTTTTTTTCGTTGTTTTCGAAAGCAAAATATATGCCGGGAGATAAGCCACGAGAAAATAATTAAAACGCTTACAAAAAATTTTAATGTGGCATAAATTAAAAAGTAACGCGGTGAGAAAAAGATATATGACTAGGTCCATCGCCCGAGAGTTAATTATTCCCGTGCGCTCCCGTTTGGAAAAATATATGTGGATTCGTTAAACATTCTCTTTTCCCCTACCCCACCCCCTGCGCACTTTCACTTTCATAAATTTGGATCTCCGCAAAAGAACGCTTTAAAAAATCTCCGATGAATTAAGTTCGCTTTTTATGCAGCAACCTCGAGGCTCCGATCTAGAGACGGAGTTTCGCGTAATTTCGCCGCGAGATATCCATTCATGCTTTACAACAGTGAAGCGCATACTAAGGACCGCCATTAGGTTAATTAAAGGAATCAACGTAACAAAATTAAAATGCAAAATTACGAAAACAAAATATTCAGTCTCTATCCCCCTATTCCTATAACATATAAATAAATTTTAAACAAATGAGGCAATTCAATGGAGCGGCGGTTCTCTGACTTGAGGTAGCGAAAAATTTTAAGGTGGCCCACGAAGACGGAACAGTCCATATGTATAAGATTCATTATTTTATTTTTCCGTTAATATTAATTGCGTCATTTTATTTCACTATTAATATTTATAAAATCCAGATTTTTTTATAATTGTTCCAATAACATTTTATATTTATTGGTAGACAGATGGAGGGAATCGCCATACGGCGAGTTGCCGTAATAAGGGATCGCAAGATCGGCTGGCTTAAATGCATCAAGTTTGTCAATCGCTGCTCTACGGAATGACTGAAAGCAAATTCAAGAATAAGAACACAATTACAAAATAATTCAAATAGGCATTTATAGGTGTCTTCAAAAGCCATAACAAGGTTATGAAAAACAGATGCACACACATATCGGCAACAGTACAGTCGTCTTCGGAGATTATTAGGCAAAAGTAGATTGTAAAAATATGATTTTGTTATACCTTTGATTCAACATTTCTCAAACTGTGATTGGGTACCGTGAGAGACTTTGGAGCGAGCGTGGTTTTAGGAAAATTCGTTCTGTTTTCTGAACCTCAATGATTTTATATTTACAAATAATGCGTTCCTCGATAAAAGTGCCATAAACTCGGTGAGTCAACACTTGTCGGATCTGCGTAAAACTGTTAAAGAACATTAATTTGAGAACCTTCGCTCTATATCGGGTGTGTCCAACCTTTTAAGTTCGGCGGGAAACTTCAATATATACAATATACGTTGTATTTATTCATGTCAACATGTTAATATTGTTAAAAAAATTAAACGTATCTAAACATAAGAATATTCTTACGGAGAAAACGAGTTATTTTATTTTTTAGAAACCTTATGTGAAATATGGCATAGAATTTTTGTCAACTAGCTTGATATATGAAGTAAATGAATATTACAGAATGTTTAATACGATTTTAAATCTCTGTTGTTAGTTGAAACTTTATCCGCATAAGGCATTGGTTTAGGCCTTTTTCTGGGCCACAGATGGGCAACATAGAAGTACCTACGGGCTAAAATTAGTAAACCTTTATTTTTTATTAATTTCGAAAATGTGAATTTCTTTTGGGAATGTGAAATAACTATATGCACTAAAATACACAAACTGTGTAAATAAGGACTGCAATGAGCTATTTTACTTACCACCTCATGGGTAGGGTTTTGAGAGAAAAGATATTTAAATATATTAGGCCTCCGTGGCTTCAGTAAGTTTGGGAAACTCTGCCTTAGATGAATACTTAATTTTTCAATTTTTGGCGCTCATGTGGTTTTTCTTGAAGTCGAGTAGTAATTATCTCTAACTGAACTCTTACTCGCTATCTGTATCTCCGACTGCTTGCGGATAAAATAAATTCTCCAATGTTTCACAAAAATTGCGATCTTAATTGAATATTCAGTTACAACGGCAGAAATTCGATAACAGCGTTTATATAATTAACTAAATATTCACCCTCGCCCTAAACGGTTTCGCTTTACATGGTGTTATCAAGAAACGCATATACAACGTAATGCGAGGGATGGGTCATATAAACATTTCGACTTAGGATATAAAAGGTAATAACGACCATATTCTAAACGTTAAACCATTTAATGTTCTCAACAACCACACAGGCACGCGTGATATACACAAGCAATCGCTCACTTTTAGGCACGAAGCATGATTCGAATCACTTGGGAGCAAATAATATCGGTTTAGTTTGGAAATAAATCGGAAATTTACCCCCTTTTTTCCCAAATTCCTCCCAAATTAACAAAACGTTTAGAATGTCACGAGAGGATAAAGTGTTCCTAACTATAGGAAAAGTAAACGTACTGCACAATCGATAAAAAGGAATAACTGGTGGCACTTGAAGGAACGAGTTTTTGAACTAAAGAAAAACGGCTGCTAAAAGAGCCAAATTTACGAAAATAAGGAACTTGATGAACTAGCCGGATATGAGGTTAACGACTTTTATTTTCTCTCTCCCTCTTCCCCTCCCTCCAAACCCTCTCTCTTTTCCTCTTTCTCTCTCTCTTTCTTTCTCTCTTTCTATCTCTCTCTTTCTTTCTCTCTTTCTCTTTCTATCTCTCTCTCTTTCATTCTCTCTTTCTCTATCTATCTCTCTCTCTCTCTCTCTCTGAACGAGATATGCATTTGCCCATTTAAAAAAAAAGATATTCACACGCGACGTTCGAATATTTAAAGCCCAATAAAAAATAAAGGCAAAGTACGCTGAAATGTAACGACCCGCTAAATTGAGCCCCTGCTAGATCCGTCCAGATCTGTTTTACTCCACCCTCATTACCCTCCTCTTTAAGTGTCTTTGCAGGGCCGTGAGATGATATTATTTCCCTGGAACGATAAAATTCAATTCTTCCGGCGCACAAAAGCGTAAAGAGCGTTAAAAAAACAACACTCTGCTAATCTCGTCAATTAAATCATTCGGAATAGAACTTTATGGGTCTACAGAAAAACCCTCGCAGACTTGAGGCTCGTTTGGCGTGTACATAATAAAAATGCCACCGGCACACCCCACCACTTTATGAATGAGAAAAGCCCAAGGAAAAAGGGAAAGGAGAAGTTTAAAAAAATAAAAACGTCTTTATTGCGTCAGACGGAGGATCACCAGGTCCCTTATTGCGTCTAAACAGGTAACCAGCCTCTTGTTAATAATACGAACATTTTTTAAATTATTGTGTTGGCGTTATTATTAGCGGGGAAACGCCTACGAAGGTGTCGATAAGATTGAGGGAATATGGGAGGGAATCTTCCACTATATAAAAAGGACTCGGTGGTGGAGGTCGGTGGGTGGGAGGCCTTGGCACTAGAGCGGACTTGCGGCAAGAAATTCGACTTTTCGGTGATGGTGAGTGGGAGATACATAATTTGATTCGCCGAAGGCGTCCGACGTAGCCCGGGAAACACCGGGTACTTTTGCTAGTAGGATATAAATACGGAGACGTGCAAAAATATTTAAGGAATTGAAGAAAGTACAGTAAATAATAGACCTGGGTTTATTAATCCATTCACCTTTCATAAACCTTTGCACCCGTTTTTTTTGGAGGAGTAAAATAAAGAAAGTCTCAGATCAAAAGAGTGAGGATGGCAGAGAGAGAAACAGAAAGGGTAGAAACCGAGCAAGATAGCGACCAGAAAATTAATTTTAAATGTTTTATGGACAAATTTATGGAAGGATAAGGATAAAAGATTAAAGAGCAAGGGAGGTGTGTTCATATATGGAATGTGGCAAATAGTAGCACAAGATCAAATAAAATACAAGAGTGGCGCTTACATCGGAGCGGTGACAGAATGAAAGAGGTTAATAGAAGGAAATAAATCGACAAAAGGGATTGAGGTTAAGCAAAAAGGCGAATCGTTAGCTTCTCTTAAAAACATTTCTAAAAACTTGAGAGTTGTAGCGTTATAATTTCCTCGTAATAGGATTTTAGGATGCAGTTGCCCATTGCGCAACGCGGCAGTCACGTTCTTGGAAAAAGCCGAGCTGAGAAAAACCGCTTTACGCAAAATTAATAATTAAAGGGTGAAATTCACGCGGTCGTATGAGCTTTTCTAACGTCACTTGTGTGAAATTCGATGCCTGCTTAATTTAGGATCGCGGTAATTAAATTTCATATATGTCGGGTAAATAAACATTCATTTAATCAAGTTGGAAGATACTCCGTGGACAACGGTTTACTTAATTGGATTTTTCAGCGCCTATGGCGTAAAAATTAGAATTTATAATTAGATAAATAGAGATTACAATGAACATAAAACACCAGCCAAATAAGACCTACTCAACCAATAAAAATTTCGGAAACACGCAAAAACAATCGAATAATGAGGAAATAATGGAGGGTAGAACGATCTGCTAGAATGACCTACATAATGTCCGATAACATTTTCCTCAAGATATATGACAAAATTAAGAAATATAAAAGAAGAAAATAAAAATGACTGCGACGATACTGCTGAAGTTAAAGAGTGTACAGCAAACGCGAAACAATGAGCTTCGACAACCACGTCCCAAGCTGCTTGGACACAATTCTTTAAATGTCATTCTCGTGACCTCCGCTCTCTTCATACCTCTCCACGAATTTAAGTCGCGTCTCAGAAGGAATTTTTTACTGTGGAAAGTGTGTGACGGAGCGAAAGAAAGGTTTGGAAAGAAAGTGGAGAGAAGTGCCGAAGAAAGGTTGAGACGGTATATTTTTTCTTTTTTTCCTGACGAGAAGAGGAAAGTTCAGGAGAGAAGAGAGAGGGAGGGAGGTTGAAGAAAAAGAGGGAGAGAGGGAAGGAGAGGGAGGGAGAAATAGGGAGGAAGAGAGAGAGGGAGAAATGGAGGAAGGGATGGAGGAAGAGATGGAGAGAGATGAAGGGAAAGGGAGAGAGAAGGAGAATGGAAGAAAGAGGGATGCAGGGAGAGAGAAAGATGAAGAGAGAGAGGGAGGGAAATAGAGGGAGAAAGAGGGAGGGAGAACAACGAAGGGAGAGAGATTCGAATTAATTAAGAGTAGATTGACGAAATGTAAACAAAAACAGAAGTAATATCCAGAACCAATTGATTATTATGTAATGATTATAAAAATTATTTGATAATATTTGATATTTATATATTTATAAAATATATTCGTTTGTATTTATAAGAAGATATAGCATTTAAAATGAGTATAGAACCAACAGTATCATTACTACAGAGCATGCAAATTCTTTTCCATTAATTACTCCTCTTCGTGCAACAGAGTCAAAACAACCACACCTCATTCCTCTAAATTTAATTTATTGGCGCACTGTGTTATTCTTCTTTTTACGACTTACATCGAAGAAATTACGAAAAGGAACGAGCTTTTTTAATTAAGATTAATTTTCCGACTAAATTAGTTTATTAGTCTTATGCAGCAAACACTCAGCCCCGGCGACAATTTTACCTCTTGTCTAACGTAACAATAAGAGCAAGATTCTCACGAAAGCAAGCCGTTTATCACCTACTTTTCGTAAACAGCCACAAAACCATACTTGAGACATAAAGCGTATTGATTTACTCCGTGTCACCTATCTTACCTCTCCCGCCCTCTGTAAAACCGATGCTTCTTCCAGTTCCGAAATCCTCTCCGGTCCATCACCTAGGGAAGAGCGGCGGCAACCTCCCTCAATCCTTGTCTTCCCAAATACAAATAACTCCTCTCCTTGTTTTTTTTCTTCGCCCATCCCTGGGAATACGGTCCCGCTCCCTCGATCCAACGCACGTCTATACCCCTCTCCTTCCCTTCCCCACTCCCTTCCCCCACCCCCTTCCTTCCACCTCCACCATCCTACCCCCTATTCCCTCCCTCCCCCTTCCATTCCCCCTCCCCCTCTTCCCCTTCCCCTCCGCGCCTCCTTGTACCGCGCTGCCATTTTTTGTCCCGTCCAGAGACTCTTCCGACAGGGAGCGGGTCAAGCGTAAACTAGATTGAAGAAAACTTTTTCTTTTGTTTTCTCTCTCTCTCTCGTGTGCGTCCGGTATGGAGACCACTTGTGATTCTGGAAGGACGCTTCGTAGACGAGGGACGGAAGGGAATAGCCTCGTGCATGCTGTGAAGAATTTTTCGGGAGTACCCGACGAAAATATGAGAGACGGGAGGGAGCATGGGAGAAGAGATGGTGTTCGAATAATGTAACATTGGAAATAAAACCGCTTCGATGAGCATCGCGCAAACTTTCTCGAATCTGGGCCATTCTAGTCGATAAAAATGGAGAGCTTCATTTGCTGACGCAATACGAAAAAGCGCGTTTTATTTATTGTTTTATTTAGAATTTTACACTTCAATATATTTATAAGCTTAGTAATATAATCAGATGGCATAAAGTAATTTATTCAATAATTAATTTAAAAAGTACACTCATACTCTTACGTATGTTAGGTTTCTAATCTAATGATTATTCGCTTATGATATGAACCTGCTACACTACTAAAAAAAGGCCCTCCTGACGCTCTACGATTTCTCCAAAAATTATTATAAATGGCTTTAAAGGCCACACAAACGATGAAAATGTTTAACTTTCTATCTGTAATCATTTGCTTAGAATCTAAATTTGAAAATTTTGAAGGCATCCCCTGCCGCCCACCGATTTTCAAAATCATTTATTGTGCAGTTTAATTGATGGCAATATAGATCACATACATCCTGCAAATTTCAGTCTTATATCTCTTACCGTTTACTTGCTATTCTAATGGGCAGACAGAGTGATAGCTTAAGTGCGTTTATGAAATAAAACGCGCTAAAAATATTTTTCTCGGGAAAAAATTACGAAATAAAATCATGGAGGTAAAATATGTACCGAGTGAGAATCGAACTCTCGACCTCATGTGTAAGAGTCCTCAAACAGCGAGGTAATACTGCCACTAGATGCGGAACTGTCGATTATCCGCAGCCAATCGTAATGCTTAGTTAAACAACCCATTGGAGTGCTCCGGATAGACGGTGTGTTATCATGACAGATTATACCTGCAGTTGCAGCACTTACACGGAGCCAGCATTCTACACCGTTAACCACGTGCGGTACAAGTGCGCATCAATCTCGATTAACATATAAATGAAGTTTCCGCTATATTAACTTGTAGCTACAAATTTTCGTACACTTACCAATAATCTAATCCGCCGATGGTATAACGTTTCTCAAATGGGGATCCGCGAGTTGAATAGGGTATGTTTACTTTTATCTATAACTTGTTTGATCCCCGAACAACCTTCATTAATATTTAAAAGTTAAAAAACGAGACAATGAATGAAAAATATATGAACTTTTCATGGAAAGGGGATCCGCATAAATTGTCAGACTTTGTAAGAGGCCCATGGATCTACAAATATTGAGAAGCATTGACACAGAATATACAAGACAAAAAACAAATGCAAGCATAGGCGAATACTAAATGCACACAATTTAAGGTGCCAAGGATGTCATTGCCATTTAACACCAAGACGAGGTGCAGCATGAGGAGTAAAAAACCACGCGAGAGAAAAGTCAAGACAAAAATTTCCTACCAAGAGGATTTCCTCAAGTCTCCCGGAAATTCCGGCATTTTCCCCGAACTCCGCCCGCTTACGCGCCTGAGCATAGCTCAGGAGTTGGGAATGTAATTATAGGACATGAGCCTAAAGCGTCCGGTTTTGCAAACTCGAGTTAGAAAAAGTTCGTCGTGGAGGTCGAGGAGTGGATAGCAGCACTTTAAGGCGACCCTTGATGAATTGGGTGGGCGGCGACTAAAAAGGCGTTGATGATTAAGTACTTTTAAAAAATTGCTCGCCTAGGTTGCGTTAATTAACTTACGTCTCACACACGATGTGTGCGAGAGAGAGAGAAGTAACGCACGACGACGTTACCGCTAATATTATGACCATGGCTTACGAGTTACGGAACTAAGAATGTGTTGATATCGTAGGACAAAATGTTATTACTTGGATATAAACTCACTGATATGCTTTAAAGAGGTAAAATACTCAGAAAACGATTAAGGCATCCTTGAGAGAAGTAAAAATGCATACCACAACTTTGATAAAATCTTATAATTAATGAGTTTACCAATTTTTCATTTAGACCTTGCAAGAAAAATACGAAATATCACGTCATCGGTTAATTATTTTTTCATTAAAATTTGAGGTTGAATATCATGGAATATTATTTGCAACTATCTCACATACATTATACACACACACACACACGAGTGTGTGTTTATATATATATATATATATATATATATATATATATATATATATATATACATAAGAAGCAATTTCTTTTTAAATTAGGAAGGAATTCGTTAACTGGCAACGAAGCTCTCGGAAATAATTAACGTTAATGACAACTTGAACACGGAATCGAGGAGCATAAAAAGGGAAACACGCGCCAGAGATTAATTTGCCGTCGTGAGTTGGCAAAAATATCCGACTCATCATCATCAATCATCAATCATACAATTACGATGCACGTGACAAAAATCTCGATTCAAGTTTTTAGGTAAGGTTTCTCTCCGATAGTTTTTCAACTTCGATATATTACATTAAAATACATTCATCCTATTACTGTTTAAAAGCACTAACGATAAATTTTGGATAACCTCATTCAAATAGAAATAGAAAATACGAGCTACACTGGCTGTTAAAATGTAAGGCGAAGGAACCGTAACTGAACTACGTATCCGCTTTTTATTTAAATTGACTGGCTTTGAAGATTTTCCTTCGCCTTACACTTATGCTAAGAATTAGAGTAGATTTACCGGAAAAAAATTTCGACTCGCTAAATTAGTGACTCGTAAGCATCGAAAAGTACGCTAATGCGCGAGCCATCAGCAATGACGGTTATTAATGATTAATTCCTATCCCAACATTGATGCATAAGTATTCCAAAAAAGCGTAACCGATATGATAAATATGCCGCTGCATGCATTAGTTATAAATCTAATAAGCTTCCTCATGATTATTATATTCGAATATTCATTGCTATTTATAATAGTAAATTTTGTAAAACTTAAAGATAACTTTTCAGAACATAATGTTGTATTTTATAGATTTAAATACAAAAATTAACTCATTTTATTTGAATATTTATTGGTAATGACGGAGGTGAAGGTATAATTAATGCTGCAGCAAAACGAGCAATAAATAACTCCAAATTACATGAACCGGGTATCTTTATGGACAAAACCCGTAATCTGTACCGGGAAAAACTATTTATAAATAAGTGTCAGAGAGCTTGAACGCTAAAGATTTACGACCGAAAAATGCGGGCGGGCACAAACCGTGAGATACGACCCTGTGTACAATAGGATAGTTCACACAGATATTAATCTATCACAATTTATCAACATGGAACTGCAAACGAATAGGTGGTAAATATACGACCGAAACACGTCGCGTAAAAACTTAAATGAACTTTAGGGAAGAAAGGAGACACTTGGCGCAAAATGAACAAACCGATATAAATGACCGGAGAGAAAAAACAAAAAATTATATATATATATATATATATATATATGTATATATATTATATATATATATATATATATACACACACACACATAGTGCCGTAACTAGGGTATGGCGAAGGTGGCATTTGCCATAGGCGTCATTTACAAAAGGCACCAAACGTCCCCTCTAAAAACACCAAAAGTTTATTTTCCTATAGAGAGGTATTAATTTAACACTAAAATATTTAAGTTATTGTTAATAAAAACGCTGATATTCTTTATGAAAACGTATCAAAAATCATATTCTACATACAAAAGATGTTTCCTTAAAAATCTGCTATAGACGCGATATCTACCAGTTACGTCTGTATATATATAATATATAATATAATATATATATATCCCAATTCGCTTTAACCATTACGTGATGGGAAAAGGACCGAAGTGCGACACTTTTTTAAAAAGAAAGAAACGGACAGGAGGAACATATGGCGTGAAGGATTACGACAGAGAAAACAGGATAGTCGACTAAAACCCCGAAGCAAGGGCAATAAATAACGCAAGATGCGAGAGGAAAGAGGGAAAACGCGCCACCTACAGCAACGCCATCTACACGCACACACACACAAGAGCTCCCACTCGCAGCGCCGCCTACCTCACGGTGCTCAAAATAAAGACGCGCAACACACACACACGCAAGCAGGTTGAAGGATGACACCGAGGGAAAGCGGGATAGTTAACGCAAAACGGGGAAAGAAAAAGGAAGAAGATAAATGGACGCGGAGGAAGAAGAGAGAGAGAGGTAAGGGGAGAGAAGAGGATGGAGGGGGAGGATGTGGGAAGTTAGGAGGGAAAAAAATTGCATTGAAGGTGTACTGACGTTGACGGATATACGGGTCGAGGGAAAGGAAAAGCGAAAGGATTCGTAAATGTGGCAAAAAAAACTTCGGTTCGGACTCGGGGGAGTTTTTTTTCCCCTCCGGTTTTCCCGATGTGAATTTCGGCGCGAAGGTAGGAAATGAAGGGTTTTTGGACGCGTGAAATGGCTCGTAGAAGGAAAAGATGGCCAGTTGGGAAGAAGTTTTTCCATACACGCCCCCAGCTGGGAGATTAAAGAGAAAAGTAAAGATACCTACGGCTTAGGATCCTCTCTCTACTTTCCCATCTCTCTCCGTTTCACTTTCTCCACCTCCTTATTCTCCCTCTCTTTGCTTGTTTCTCTCTTTCTCTCCTCCCCCCTCTCAGCACTCTCTCTCTCTCTCTCTCTCTCTCTCTCGCTTTTCCAGTTCTCACTCATTTTCACATTTCTTCCTACCAATTCCGTATCTATTTTCCCTCCTCCCTCTCTCCACATACTTTCCTCCCTTTCCTTTCTCTCTTTCAACTCTCTCATCTCTCTCTTCACTTCTCATTCCCCTTACACCATTTCTTTCCCTCCCTCTCTCCATCCTCCTCCCTCCCTCTCTTCTTCTGATCATCTCTCAATCATTTTCTCTCCCTTTCTACCGCAAAATCCTCATTTTCTCTCTCTCTCTCTATTAACCTTTTCTCCTTACTGATCCGGTCCCTATCTCTCTCTCTCTCTACCTCCCCATCTATAACACTCCCTTCCTTAGCACAACACGCACGTCTTCCGCGGCAAAAAATAAACAGCGAGAGAGAGAGAACCTCGATATAACAGCCGCGAAAAGACGATCAATTTGACGGGGGCGTCATATAAGAGCGGAGAGAAAGGGAGAGATATCGTTTGTGTTTGATGTCGTGCTCACGTTGTCGCGATGGGCTTTATTCTGTGTATACAGCAGATTGCTTTGATTCGGGCCACTGAGAAAGGATCGGAGAGCGTCATTACCTTTTCCCTTTCTCGCCACATTTTGCGTTACGTTTTACTATTGATAGAATCGAAAAATATCAAGGCTAAAAAACTAAAATAATAAATGTTCATAAAAATGTATCGCATTTTCTTTTTTTATTTTTCTCTTTTTTAATGAATTCGTTTAATTAACTGTCCATTTTCCGTTTTATTATGAACAGTTTACGTAAAGCGATGCATGATAATTATTGCTTTCTCAATTCAATGCGAGTACAAAAAAATTGACAAAGCAACTTTAATATTAGAATTATAATTTAAAATTAACTTATAGGACGAGATATAAATCTTGTCATCAAACTTTTAGTGCAATGTGAAATATTACTAAATATTTCATTATTATTCCAATTACTTGATGCGCTGATATAATATTATTATGACTTTTTGTATTAAGTATACTCTATTTGTTGCGCCAAAAACATACTTGAAATGTTTGGAATGATATAGTAGGTCATATCGGCCCAGATAGAAACTTAAGCACTTTATACAATTCTTTAGTTTTTCTTTAACTAATGGATACATATTGGAAGTGATATTTTAATTTTTCAAAGTTCATAGATACGATTTCTTAATTTCTTGAGTATGATCAATATAGCGTTCTTCAAAAACACTTCCTCCCGGTCTTGCGTCAAAATGAAAATTAATTTAATGTGTGATAAAAAAATATATTTCGCAATAGATTTTTTTTTAACTCAGCTTATACCAGCAAAAACTGACGTGTTACGAAGTGCTCTAATGCTTAACGCTACGCAACCGATCTTTTACCCGAAATCTTGACAAGGATAGGTACTTATCCCCGAAAAAAAGTAAAAGCGATATCTACCGGTATATCGAGCAAATTCCGTCACTTTCCAACTGCTGCCAATAAAGATAAGAAGATTGAGCGTTAAGAGAATCTAGTCCGCATGACGACGTCGTAAGTTTAACGCCAATAATCGACCTTAATGCGGTCGACAGTCGCAGCATAGCTGTGTCGCTTGTACGTCGCCTTGGATCGACGTTCTAGATGGCATTTACGAGGCTTAATTCGAACGACTCTTCTGGCGCTACGGCGGTACCACGGCGCTTATTCGGCATCGATCTTCTCTCAAAATGATACTTATTGGATGCGCTAACCTCTAATTGTAAGCGTCTTATAAATGGCAGTTGCATTTTATCTGAATTTCGAGTTATCGCTCGGTTTCTTCGTTTGGCTGCTACATCCGTGCGTATCAGTCCTAAACCAGAATCTAATCTAAGCGCTTGGTTAATGCTTTATTTTAACGTCCATACCCCTATTCATATTAAGAACTCTATGAAGATAACGAATAAAAAGTCGCAAAGATTCGTCTGGTTGAACTGATTAACTTGTGTTAGTTCCATAGAGTTATCCTCTATCTTTCACCGGCAATGAATGAAGTAATCGAACAGGTTTTCTAGAATCCACGCATTACTCCAAAAATATGAGCTGTGCGTGAAATTTTCATATAATAACTGAGTTAACCAAGCATACAGATTGAACCGCGACAATTTGCATCCGAATTGAGTTAATATAAAAAATAATTATAGCGGAGATTCCGTTAAGTATAACAGAATGCTGACACGCACATGTTTCCTTCGATTGTTTCGTGCATACAGAAATTACTTTGACCTCCAATCGGAATGATGACGTATGTTTGACACGGTATTTATTTTTACTTTCGTTTTTTATTAAATTAATTTTCTACTCGTTAGATAAGTTATTTTGATGAAATTCCGTTTCACAGCAGCGCAAATTTAAATCTCTAATTTGAAACGCAATATGTACACCGCGCATTATTTTTTATAATTCCTTAATTAATGCGGAGATGAAATACATTTTCCGAACTTATCTAAAAAAATACATCTGCTTTAACCACTCCATAAACCCCGTCCGAAACACAGACATCAAGAAACTTGACCCGAAAATTCTTCCCAATTAATGACCGAAAAAGTAAACCTCCGTACTCGTGCCGCAATTAAAGAGAAAAACACAACGATCGATAGATGGGGGAAAAATGAAGCGAGAGCATTTCACCCGAGGAAGACTTCGTTTATTTTTATTCTGAAAGCTCCCCTTTTTCCGTCACTGTTACAAAAATGTCGCACTGTAATGCGTCCGCCGTTAACATTTCCCATGATAAATTTTAAGCTCGGAGGATAACAACCGAAAAATAAATCCACGCGGGAGTAGAGAGTGGAAATAAGGACTCGTAGAATACCCCACGCTAAAGCGAGCGCTCCGTATTATCGTGTGTGGGAAGAGGGTCAGGAGGGGTGGGATGGAAGGGTGGGGAAGGGGGAGGAGGGGGAGGTGGGGGAGGTGGAGGAGGGGGAAGGGGGAGAGAGAAGGGGGGAGGGGAGGAGGGGGAGTGGGATGGAAGGGTGGGGAAGGGGGAGGAGGGGGAGGTGGAGGAGGGGGAAGGGGGAGGAGGGGGGGTGGAGGAGGGGGAAGGGGGAGAGAGAAGGGGGGAGGGGAGGAGGGGGAAGGGGAGGAGGGGAAGGGGAGGGTGGAGGGGGAGAGAACGTTTGATGACCCATTTCTTCACCACTCTCATTTTCCTCCTCTCTCCCTCTTTTAGAAAGAGATATAAGGAGAAACAGATTAAGATAGAGAGAGAGGAAGAGAAGGCACGTTAAGGTAAGAGGAGAACTTCCTGCCGTTTTCTCTCCCTTCTTGAAACTCCCGTACGCTTTTAAATCGTTTGAAAACCCCCTTTCCACCGCCCCGCCCCCCTTTCTCCCTTCGCTAGCGTTGTCCACACGTTAGACGACTTCTCATTCCTTACCGTGAGCCATAAATCACCTTTATCCATCGCGTTCTCTGCGCCCTAAACCCTTTTTCTGTTTCCTTGCAAAAAGAAAAACCTTCCGACTTTTGAATATTTATTTTTATCAGTCACTGTTACGCCGTTCTTAAGAAGAAGAAAAGGTTTTTACATTTTTGTTTATTTTTTATTAAGGGAGTCTAGAATTGGTTATCTTACGGAGGGATTTTTTTCTAACGTGGAGGAAATTGCGCGATGTGTAAAAATATATCACCCGATACCAAACGTTCTTTTTTTATTTAGCACACTTTTCTCTCCTCCAGCAATAAAAATGGTCGGAGCTTCGTGAATCGGTTCTCGGGTTATCAAACTGTGTCATCTTAGCGCAAAAGAGTCCGTGATTCGTATTTGCATCCATTGAAATTGCTTAAGAGCTTAATCTTGAGGAAAAGATTTAAAAGAATTCATTTTACCTGTGTACGTATACGTCGAGTTTTCTTTTCAGGTGCCACAGTTGACGAGAGGAAAAAAAAGAGGATCGGATTCACTCTACAAAAATAATGACGCATAAAATTCTATGAAACATGGCCAGTCTTGGGATTTTTTCTGCAATAAATATAAAATAAAATGTGTGGCGCCGATGACCGCGTGGAGAAACATCTAACAAAAGATTTTTTATAGTTTTCCTCTATAAGCATTGAAAGACAACTGCATTGTATTGGTTTACTCGCTTTTCTTGGATAGAGGGTTGTGTCTCTGTTATCAAAATATTTGCTCTAGCTCCAATGATTCGGCATATTGTGTTTATGTTTAGAAATATGTCATATTTTCATTTAATTGATTTCAAGATGCTGTAGAATAGGTTAGGGTGAATCGGGTCAATGGATGAATCAGGTAGTAGTTTTAGATATAACCTTCCATATGACGCTCTAGGAAATGTCAATAAGTTATCGCCACCGTGTCTTATTCATTGGAACTTAAGACGTCAGTTACTGGGGAGACCAGATTTTCATATTTCCTTTAAGAGATGCATATGCAAAATAAAATAAACTAGCTAAGGTTAGTTGGCGAACAATACTGTCTCTAAAACAAGTAGGGGTGTACACGGGTTTCCCCTGGTACAGAAGTGCTTTTCGTCAAATTCGCCGCAGTATAATCGTATACTAATGTATTTGTTTTGAAATCAGAAAATTGTTTTTCCTTGTATAGTGGTAGCCATCCTTTTTTGACCCGTTCTATACATATTCATTTCGTTTTCCCATTCTATAGGAACTCGCCCTACAAACGAAATTTCTTTGAAATCAGTTCAGCCGATACCTTCCAAATTCGTAGTTACATAAAATGCTAACCTTGATATCTTGGTAGTCCTGTTTAGTTGACCCGATTGAATATGATATTTTGGTTATTAATTTATATGAGGATTATATATATACCATAGTTGGTTAAAAACCATGAGATCAGATCTCTACAAATTCGTAAACAAGAAATGTTAGTTTCCTTTTTATTGTGGTAGCCCTGCTAGTTAGCTCCGCTTTAAACATCTTGATTTCATTACGGTAGATTGTACAAATCTTATATAGAAAATTGAATTGAAATCCGTTAAGCCAATTCGCTCCAAATTCTTAATTACTGAAAGAGTTTAATTTGTAATTTTGGCATCCCTGTTTTGCTGATACGGTCGAAATATGCTAATATGACTTTGTATATATGTGTAAATTATAAGTATTAAATTTGGTTAAAATTGATGAGACAGTTCAACGTAAATACGTGTAAAATATATTTTTTATTCCTTTTATTTTGGCAGTCCTTCTTTCTATATATATAAACTAAAAATCTTGATTTTGTTTTTACCTGTTTCACGCCTCCTACATACAAAACTTCGTTGAAATCGTTTCTGCCAATTACTTCCAAATTCATAATTACCTAAAAGTTCAACTTTGCAATTGTGGCAACCCTTCTTAGTCGATCCAGTCAAAACATGTCATTTTGGTCCTGTATTTATGTGATAATTCTATGTACTCAATTTGGTTGAAATTATTTTAGCCAATTCTTCCGTTATATGCGTACGTATGAACGGACGGACATAACGAGGATAATAGTGCTTTTCAGCAATGACGAAATGCACTAATAATGATAATTTTCTCTGGTAGATTTTTGTACAGAGGTGGCCAACCTTTTATGAAAGCTTGCCACATTGTAGAACTACAGTATGTAGGCGTACCACTGGCAATTTTGCAATGATATTGCTATTTTATGTGGAAGTTTATTTTAATGATACAAAATGTAATAGCAATAATTATAGATACCTATTTAGGACGACTACAGAAGATTATTGAGGTAGTCATCTGTTAGTCTAGAGCAGTATTTATTTTTTACGAAATTCATTGCAGAAAAGGTTTGCTCATAAATGTATCTTAATGCAAATCTAAACAGCAGAGCGAATTCATACGAAAAAGGAAAATTATTCTGTGGTACTAACTTCGAAAACAATTTCAGGTCCTTATATAATGGAGAGTGAAACAACTCTTTGAAATTAGAATGCAGTCAAGAATGATTTTTTAATTCTAAAAGTTCCAACTGCAGATCTGATGGATAATCTCAGTATAAGAGAAGGCAAATAGGTTAGTGAATAGTGCCACATTTTTCCGTATCATTACAATCTTCAAAACGTAATTCACATGAATCAACTAGTGATGAAATAATTTTCTTATATATCTCAAACTCAATATCATAGTCGTCATCGTTCTCAGTGTTTTTCTCCAGCAGATATTTAAAATGATCGAGATTTCTTAGACCAAAAGCTCTTTCAGTTTCAGTTTTACCTTAAAATGTTGACATACAATTAAACATTGTTTGAAAAAGACAGTCCTTCTCTTGCAATCTTGTTCATTAAAGTTATTCGGTATGTCGGCGAGAAAGATGAGGTTACTATGTTAAGCCTTATCTTTGAGTAATCTGTTCCCCTGAACAAGCTCAACAACTCTTTCTCTCTTTGTCAATACAACGCGCCACAGGATCAAGAATGTGCTAATATTGCATATCTTTAGCACAGAAGACTCCTGGATGAATAATGCAGCGATAATTAAAGAGTTAAAAATTTTGAAATTTCGAAGAACAAATCCATGTCTATATTTTGGTATAATTCGAAGAAAAACATTTATTGCTCTCATTTGAGCTATCTGTATTAATACCACCTCAACTTCAATTTCATTAGGCAATCATTGGATAAGGCTTCACTTTATGGAACTGGGTTTTCTAAAGAAAATCAAACCCTTTTATAAACTCTCACACAAAATTTACGACACAGTTGTGACCTTTCATTCTTTGAACCACTTCCATTAGTTCTGGAGAAAGAAAACTCCTCAAAAATTAACACTAATTTTTCGTCACGAATATTTTTGAATGGCGTCATATCAATCCCACCGACAAATTTGATTGGTTGGTGTCTCACTAGTGTCCTTATCTGGGTGCTCGTAAAAAAACTGCCACAAAAACTACGAAAAAAAAACGCCGAAAAAAAATCGCCGAGAAAAAAACGCCGAAAAAACACCGCGAAAAAATCTGAGAAAACAACCGAGAAAAAAAAACAAGAAAAACAAGCCAAAAAACCGGCGGCGAAAAATTCCAAAGGGCGTGACAACGCATCTTTTTTCGAGGGCGATACCAAAGTGAAACGGAGAATCAGCGCTAGGAAAAAAAAGTCGCGAAATATCCCAGTGTGCCTCATCTCGATCCGCATCCAATTACAGTTCACGAGGTCAAAAGGTCACGATTCCATTCCCTCCCCTCTTCCATCCCCTTTCGCTCACACATGCTCGTTCACTCCGCAACGGCTTACGAAAAAAATTTACAATACGTTTTTTCCCCACCCCACCTCCCCCTCCCCACTCGGTATTGGTCCTTTCCACCCTCCACTTTGGATGCATTGATGAAGGCGTGACGTAATGACGTTTTAGAGGCGAGTCACGTGGTGCACTGATACGCCAAATGCGGTGATGAATGAGCCTCCGCGGCGAAAACCCATTCGCTCCGTCGATTCGAGCGCTTCCCACCTATTCCGCCTTTAATTGGATTCGTCATTCTAACCAATCAAGCGGAACACTCCGGTTCGATATCGTATGAGGGGAGGAAAAATAAAACAAAAAAAATCCCCTGCGCGACTGATTAAATTGATTATCTTCCCGAAATACAACGGGAGAAAATTTGTGGGAAATCAATTCGGCCTTTGAAAAAAACTCCCGGTCGGCAGATTAGCGCAAGTTTCAAGTTTCGTATCCAGGATAAGGAAGCGTTTTTTTATATTTAATTTAACGTATTGCGCACCTGCGCGTTAACAATGACTTAGCTGCCGGCTGGATATCGAAGGTAAACTCCGCGATTTGCGCCCATTCGGTCTTATATGAACTGATCGAATCGAACATATTCCTACGTGACCTATTCCCTTGACGTTAATGAATACATTTTAGGCGCCGCGACATTTCCCATCATCCTCCATCAATCCAACCTGCTTAATCGTTCTTTAAAAACGACTTTGTCCCAAAACGTGAGCATTAATAAGTTATCCATTCGCGTGGATCGTGATTCATCAATGATGACAAATATCGCATCAACTAACCCTCATTCCTGAAGATATTATCCAATTAATCCATTTTCCAGGCCTTAATTGCGCGTTTAGGTGTACTAGACTACGTTATTTTCCACGCAACAATGGGAATCTTTGCACAACGGCATTCTTTCGGTTTTCGAATAAAAAACCGCATAGAAGGATTCGAGATAGAATGATCGAGTTAGCAATACGACTATAATCAAACTGCTGATCTCACTGGAATTATTATAAAAATGTTGATAAAAACAAATGCGGCTGCAAAGCAGCCACATCAGCGGCGATTCAGAATTCGCAAAATGGGCACCTATAGAGAAGCCAGGTGGAAAAGCATCCGCATAAAATCAGCGTCTATGACGAAAGTGAATTTTACGTGGGAATGCTATTTACAGTTCCATTTTTTACTTTAAAAATTATATTTATTTAGGTGTATTTGTTAAAACACATCAATATTAACTTCAATTGTATTCTTTTATGTTATCAACCTTTTCATTACTTTTTTTGCACACGTTTTTAGACATCTATTAATAGTCCAATAGGACAGCGTATCCCAATTTTTGGAAAAAACTACACTGGAAAATGCGCCGCGGCGTGCCGCTTATGTTTTTTATGTGTGCCGTGGAATAGAAATGGTTGGGAAGCACTACACCAGAGGATTATCGAGCTCGTCTTATGGCTGAAAATAAATTCCGGAATGAGCACTTGAGCGTCAAAAATTGAAAAACTGAGTACATATTCAATGTTTTTTTAGAAACTTGTTAAACTTGTTTTGACTATACCTAAGAAAAATACTTAATTTCTCAACTTTTGGTACTTAAGTATCCGTAATTTATTAATAGGTTTTCTGCTATGAATGACGGGAACTTCACAAGGAAACCAAAATTATAAGCTAAAATATTTTCAAAATTCATCAGAATCAAACTTACAAGTATGTAAACCATAAAAGCATTATTTTCAAATTAATTACATATTTAACCTTAAGTTCTTCCGCATTCTATAGGATTAGTATACCATTTTCATATACCATTCCTCATAGATTTACGTGAAATGACCGAACATTCTATGGCGTGAAATGCGCCTCCATTTTAATACACAGATCAACCAAAAAAAAGAAAATGAGCCAATCGGCACAGTTATTTTTAAAAGTTATTCTTTCCGAAGAAAAATAGAAAAAATTGAAAAATTCCAAAAATGAAGGGATCGGATCCCGCGCAAAATGACTGACAATTAGATGAATTCTTTCTGAACGGCCGATGGAAAAAGATATAATATTTGAGTTGATATTGGCTTTCATTTGATCGGCGAGTGGAACCAAGGCTAGGTTCCGCGTGGGTGGCAAGTATTAAAAAACGGATGTAAAGGAGCGAAAATCGACAGAGAACTAATTAAACGAGAGGGAGCGGTACGCAAACGCTTCGAAATCAATTCGGTGGGAGGAAGAAAATATGCACGGAGATGTTTGCTGCGCAGAATTTTTTCCACGTAATAATAGGAAAATGCCAATCATCTGTGCCGGGAAATGTGAACAAATAAATAAAAAATTTAAATAAAATAAAATAATGCTATAATTTCCGATGAAAACGAGCGATTTGTAATCGGGCGTTTTGTTTTAGTGTGGATGTGATTCGATAACCCGACACTTTATTGCGCGATATTTTTTATTACTCAAAATAATCATATCCCAATAATATGCTTCCATTGAAAGATATGTTAGTGTCGGAGTATAGTATAGTCTATAGCAGAGGTGGCCAAACTGATTTACATTCGGAGTCGCATACGATAATCTTTTGAAGTTCGAGAGCCGTATGACATATTCTGCGCTCATAAATTTACGAACAGTAAAACACAACCTGTATTCGAAGCAATTTAGATATAGTGCATGTCCTTTAGGTATCCCCAACACGTATCACGTTATACTATGTCATTGCGTTCTGTTGTTGACACGTCTCTAAATGTAAATTTAAAGGACCCGCATTCTAAGTCAAAATAGGCGATTGCGACTCGCGAGCCGCGGTTTGGCCACCTTTTGGTATATAGCATAGAATATGGTATGTAGTACATATTATATATGACGTTCCTTACAGAGTAGGAGGAGGATGGTACAACATATAGGAGGATACTTATGTTTAGGCACTTCCAGATGAGTTGGAGATTCAAAATTTTTTAGGAGGGATTTTGTGCAAAACCGACAAGAAAAAACGAAAATCTTCAAAAAGTGTGATGGAATAATAGAAACTATGGGTCTTCCACTTGCCGACCGGGTTCGATTCCCGGTCATAGCAAATTTTTTTCTGTTTCAAAGTTATTCCCAAAATTACAGCTTATGCCTTTCTGCATAGTTTCTATTATTCCATCAATTTCTGGCTTTGGCAATCACACCAATTGAGAGGGAGGGGTTTTCTTTGACGTTCTCTTGGAGGACGTCCGTTGGGGCTGGTTGATACTAGCTTGGCTAGCCCGGACCCAACTAAGAAAAACACCCGCGTTCAGAAACAGGAAAGATTATCTGCTAAGGTAGTTCAGTGGTAGAATATCCGCCCGGCAAGTGGAAGACCCGGGTTCGATTCCCAGTCATAGCAGAATTTTTCTCTTTCAAAGTTATTTTCAAAAAGTGTAACAAAGCGACCGCTAAAAATTCGCAATCTTTTAAACAAATTTTCAAGTTTTATGTGTTTCCGAATATTCTACGGAGCTAAAAAAATTTTTAGACGTAGGATTTGTAAAAAAACGAAATAGGGATTATAGAAATTTTGATATTTTAATTTGTGTTGCCGTTAAAAATTCTTAAATTTTTAACAAATAGATAACCGTTTAGGTACTATGAGATGAGCTAGGAAGCTGTAATTTTCAAGTTATTTACAGAGTAGTGCATTTGCACAAATAAACATTTGAATCTCTCCATAAATATATTGCGGCGGACGTTAAAAATGTATAAATTTCAAACAATTAGAAAAATATTATTTCACTTCTAGAAATGCTACAACTTTAAAATTTGGCATAAATGTGTAGCATTAGTATCCCATAATGAAGAAAAGATAAAATTCTTAAAATTTTAAAGTTTGGGTTTTTTTTTAGTCTATTATTTTTACATAATGGAAAACGAATATCGCTGCGGAGGTGAAATCTTTAAAATTAAAAAAATATTTGTAATGATGAAATATCTGTCTGAAAAATGAATGTTTTTTCAAGGTGAGATGAAATGCTTGCAGAATGCAAGCACCTTCTACTAGTATAGTATATAGTATCTATACTATATTGACGCTTCTTACTTATGATAGATGATTAACACACACACACACACATATATATATATATATATATATATATATATATATATATATATATATATATATATATATATATATATATATATATCATTCTATATAGACGTTCCTTACAGAGGAGGAGGAGGAGGAGGATATAACATACTAATAGTTGGTGCTTGCATACTGCAAGCATTTCATCTCACCTTGAAAAAACATTAAATTTTCAGACAGACATTTCATCATTACAAATATTCATTTAATTCTAAAGATTTCAACTCCGCAGCGATTTTCGTTTTTACCACATGTAAAAATAATAGTTTAAAAAAATCTCCAAATGTTGCAATTTTAAATATTTTACACTATCCTCATTATGGGGTATTAATGATACACATTTTAGCCAAATTTTAAAGTTGTAGCATTTCTAGAAGTAAAATAATATTTTTCTAATTGTTTAAATTTAAATAATTTTTAACGGCCGACACAATTCATATATGGTAAAACTGAAATGTTTCTTTGTGCAAATTTACTACTCTGTAAATAATTTGAAATTTTCAGCTTCCTAGCTCATCCCGTAGTACCTAAACAGTTATCTATTTGTTTAAACTTTATGAATTTTTAACTGCCAAACAAATTAAAATATCAAAATTTGTATAATCAATATTTCGTTTTTTTAGGAATTCTACTTACAATAAAAATTTCAACTCCGTAGCACATGCGGAAATACATAAACCATGAAAATTTGTTTAAACAATTGCGAATTTTTAGCGGCCGCATTGTTGCACTTTTTGAAGATTTTTGTTTTTTCTAGTCGGTTTTGCACAAAATCCTACCTAAGAAAAAAATTTCGAATCTCCAGCTCATCTGGAAGTGCCTAAACATTAGTATCCTCCTATATGTTATATCCTCCTCTGTAAGAGTCGTCGATATATAATGACTAGTAGTTGGTGCTTGCATACTGCAAGCATTTCATCTCACCTTGAAAAAACATTCATTTTTCAGACAGACATTTTATCTTTACAAATATTCATTTAATTCTAAAGATTTCAACGTCGCAGTGATTTTTGATTTTCCCACATGTAAAAATAATAGTTTGAAACAATCCTTAAATGTTGCAATTTTAAAAATTTTACATTTTATTCATTATGGGATACTAATGCTACACATTTATGCCAAATTTTAAAGTTGTAGCACTTCTAGAAGTAAAATAATAGTTTTCTAATTGTTTAAATTTAAATAATTTTTAACGGCCGCCGCAATTCATATGTGGTAAAATTGAAATGTTTATTTGTGCAAATTTATTACTCTGTAAATAATTTTAAAATTTCAGCTTCCTAGCTCATAGCGTAGTACCTACACAGTTATCTATTTGTTTAAACTTTAAAAATTTTTAACTGCCAAACAAATTAAAATATCAAAATTTTTATAACCCCTATTTCGTTTTTTTAAGAATTTTACTTTTAAAAAAAATTTCAACTCCGTGGCACATTCGGAAATATATAAACCTTGAAAATTTGTTTAAACAATTGCGAATTTTTAGCGGCCGCATTATTGCACTTTTTAAAGATTTTTCGCTTTTTCTAGTCGGTTTTGCACAAAATTCTATGGCTCTCGAACTTTTGAAAATCATCGTATGCGGCTCCGAAGGCATGTAGGTTTGGCCACCCCTGGTATATACTATAATATATTTTATAATATATACTATAATATATACTATTCTAAGTACTATACAATATTCTATTCTATATACTATATACCAGGGGTGGCCTAACCTACTTGCCCTCGGAGCCGCATACGATGATCTTCATAAGTTCGACAGCCGCATGACATATTCTGCGCTCATAAATTTACGAACAGCAAAACATAACCTATAACCGAAGCAATTCCGATATAAAGCATGTCCATTAGGCATCCCAAACACGTCTCGAGTAAAACTACGTCATTGTGTCCAGTAGAGAAAAACGTTGACACGCCTCTGCAAGGAAATTTAAAAGAGCCACATACTAGGATAAAAGAGCCGCATGCGGCTCCCGCGCCGCAATTTGGCCACGTCTGATATATAGTATCGTACATATATAGTGCACCTGGCTCTCCTGTTACAAGGGAGTATGCGTTCTAAAAAAGTGGAGTGCTATGTAAATCCGTTTAATGTGAACCTTTCTATACAAAGTAAAAGGAAGGCTGCTCCACACACCCATTCAGGCACCCTCCTCCGGATCCAAAACCGACAAACCTCTTTGATGCAAAAATCGAGTGTTGTTATCGATTATAGCTTATAAACAAATCGCATGGGTCTTCCAAAATATCTCTTCCTCTCCAAGCTATCTTCATTCTCGCATCTTTGACCCAGCAAAACCGCGTTGATGCGAAGCATAATCCCCGGTACCTGGAATTTTCATATAAAAACAAAAGGTGTCGTTGAGAATCCGGGCCATAAAAATCCGTGTTTAGGAGGGCAACGTGTAATTCAATTCTGATAAATACTTATCGGTGTTCGGGAAAATAGCATGCGATACAAAATGACGCAATCAATTCAGTCTGAATGCCATAAAAAAACAAGCTTGTCATTATTAAAGGAAGGTTCGCGACTCTAGATGGAGATGGGTGGGTGGAGTTTAGAAGTGCCGGGGTCATACGAATGATCTCCAGGGGAAAAAATGGAGCTAGTAAAAAAATCTGTAAACCCATTAGAGAAATGGACGGTTAGGACAAAAATAAGCCCGCTAATGAGGAAAGATTACCTAGAGCGCGAGATTACGCTCTGAATATAAATGGAAGAGTTTTTACGCTCGGAATGATGCCGTTGGTAAAAATGAATGGGATTAGCGAAGATAAAGAAAGAAAGATTCGTTTACGCATGAGTGTGAATTTAAAAAAAAGGGAAAACTTTTTAATCAAAAGTGGAAAATATATACAATTTTAAATACGCAACAATAAATAGATGATTTCCTGTTAGAATTCACTTTGGCATCACTGGGAATTTTATAAATTGTTCTTATTCAGTGCTTTTTAAAAAGATTATATAAAAATAAAAGCAGATTTCAAGGAGTTTTTTTAAACCTTGTGAAAAAAGACAGAACTTGGAGAATTTTTATTCGATGCTTTCAATAATCCCCTTTCACGGGAGAATTCCGTAATAAAGGAAGCTTAATTAATAAGAGGGATACAATGGGCCGCAATACGCGACGCGAGCAGAGAAAAAGTAAAAAAATGGAACGGACGGCGAGGAATAATGCATTGGAATACGCCGAACGGCGAGGGAATTAAGACTATATTCTGCGGTTTTTTTTAAACGTCGATTCAAATTTACGGCGCTGTGATGCGTGTGCTTTGATCAAAAAAGGACTGAGTGGGGAAAACATAAAAAAAAAATACTCGAAAAACACATCGGAGGCCTTTTCCTCGGATTTATTCCTAGCGGATCTTTTAAGGCGTGGAATAAAATACAGCCGCTTCCGGTACTATCGAAAACATCTATGGGTGCTTTTAGTGTTTTTCCCCGTAAAGAACGACATTGCTCCAGACTCATTTTAATGATGCTATAGAAATATGAATAGAATTAATCGTGTTCTTTTAAACAGCTCAGGTGACTGAGGCTGAAATCGGAAAAGATTTTTGTGAGGGAGGGGCTTTTAATTCCGAAGGTATTTTCTTCCTTTTATGTTTCCGAAAGAAGAATGCTAACATATCACGGAAATAATTCTCAGTCGTACATTTATATACGCTATCTTAAACGAGACATTTGAAGGAGTGAAAAGTTTTCGCTTGACAAAAATAATCGCCGAGTAATTCAAAGCACGGAAAAATGCTTGCACGAACCAAATTTCTAAACAAATCTTCATAAACAAAAACGTTTTTAAAAAGTATCGTAGCATAAAAAATCGCATCGATTTCTCGGGCGCTGCTAATTTTATCTAGTCCAAATCGGAAAAAAGTGCATGCCCTTTACTTAAAAAAGAAATTGTCGATATCACCTAATGACTAAAATAAACTTGACAAACTATATCATTCTAAAATCCATAAAAAGAGGAAGAAAACCAGATGCGTACATCGGCTACGAAAGTACTTTTTTAGACTACTATCAGAGAATCGCCGATGACGACGGCTGCGTAATAGTCCTAATGCGCGTCTGGCTTTCCCAACCATATTATGGCCCTTGGAGAGACATGGCTTTCAAAATTCCTACAAGATTTTTTCATAAAGCGTGAATAAAATCATGAAAAAAAAGAAAAGAGAATTGACCTGAAATCATCAAAAATAGACATGGTTTTTAAAATCTTCACACAATTAAGTTTTACAAAATCCAAAAATGAAATCGTGAATAAAAAGGATCGAAAATGTTATTATGATATACATATATATCAAAAATTAAAAAAGAAACAAATTATAATGCTAAACACAACAAAATGATCGGACCTAATAAAAAAATCGATCATTCTTGAAAAGAAATGCATCCAAACTGTTCCTCGATTTTAAGCTAAGACACGACCACTCGCTTCACGGACACACGCGTAACAAAAAATAATGGATTTCGATCTCCGTAAACCAAAATAATTAACCCTCTCTATTGGACCTAGCCTTTCTTTTCCCTCCCCCTCACCTATCCAGAATCCTCGACAACAGCATAAAAGGAAACATTTCCGCTTACTATGTACATAAACGCGAGGGATAAAAATACCCCAATGGCTCCCCGATAAAATGGTCGTTTCTTTACTTGAAAACAGCCACACAAATGCCATTTTTTCCGGATGCAAAAGAGAGAGAGAAACAGAGAGATATCCATTGACCACTACCTTTTTAAAAGAGAGTGAGAAAAAAGAGAAGGGATGAGGGAAAGGGGGAGGGGACTGAGAGGGAGGGAGATAAAAGGGTCTGGAATTGGAGGAAAGAGGATTTTTTTGGCGAGGGCTAATTTGGAACGAGTGAGAGAGAGAGATGAGGAGGGAGACGTGCTGTAGGTAGAAGCGTGAGCGGAATAGGGGACAGACTTTTCGAAGGTCCGATAGAGAAAGGAGGGAGGGAATGGAGGAGAAGGGGTGCAGGCAACTGGGAATAAGGTTTTGGTTGAAAAGAGATAGGGAATAACAGAACGGTAGGTTGTGCAGAAAGGACCACAGGCGAGTAAAGTGAATGGAAAGAGATGACGTCACGAAGGGATGTAAAAAAGGGAGATTGAGAAGCAGCAGAGGAGGAAAGATTAGATAAAATAATACGAGAAAAAGAATATCGGGGGAAAAGGGATGAGGAGGTAATACAATGGGAAGGGGCGCTTAAAACCCTCCTTTTTCAATTTTTTCTCCGTGTTTACCCTGAAAACAATGGGAATAAAGTATTCAGCGCAGGAAGATAAAAATTCATGCTTTCTGCAGTCGCACTTGGAAAAATAGACCTTCGAGGGAAGACGGAAAAGTTCGAATTATCGAAACTTTAGAGCTTTAGAATTTCATTTTAATGCGTACGAATACGAAGAGAAAAAAAAACTAAATTCGGCTAATCAAAAATTCGAACTACATAAACTCGAGTTATCGAGGTTCTAGTTATTGATATTCAACTGTAGTTTGCAAAAATAATTTATTTCCCAGCAAATTGTTTGTTAAAATTTTAGTTTATGCAATACTAGCTGAAACGCCCCACTTCGCTCGGGAAATAGTTTATTTTAAGTGGCAAACAATTTTTATTATTTATTATTTTTATTGATATATCACTTTTGATGTCATATTACAATAAAACAAATACAATAAATTCTGACATTTACTTACTTTCGCTGTTGGGTACCCCAAGTTTATCAAACGTTCCCAATTCCTTAATTACGCAAGCGATGTTTACATTAACATTTACTATTTTATGCATTGTATTGTAAATTTTTATCATTAATATAATTACGCATTAACGTATTACTTAATATTAACATGGATAGACGCACCGAAGCCTATAAAGCAGCAATAAAATTATGTGGATTATGTCAATACTATTAGCAAAAACGTAAAAAATATAGAGCAACTTGTTTACCGAACAAATTTAAGTAGATGTATCGATTTATGTTGCGAGAAATCTTTCAATGTTAATGGTAAAAGATAACAATGTTCTAATATTCCTTAAAAATCATTTCACTCATTTTAAAAGAATTTACTATATTTAGGCACGAATTCATTTGTACTCATCATCATGGCGTTGGCTATTCTTCCTCTACAGCGCGCCACGGCGTGGATTTTCCTTGCATTATTCTTTACGTGCCTATCTCCCTTTGAAGAGGACAACAATTAAGAAATTTAGCTTTGTTGCCGTCTGGAAAATGGTCATTTAAACCGAAAAATGTTGCGCTTAAAGAAAACTTGCGAGTGATTTAGCATGTAATGCGACAAAACATGACCATAATTAAAATATTCTGTTTTTTGTGCGTAAAATAAACCATTTCTCGTGATCCTAAGGTAATATTTAGGTATATTTATATGCACGTCAATGAAAGGCTGCATAGCATTTTGGGGTTTCTCCACGCCATTTCCCATGCATTTTTATGGGAATAGTATTTTGTGGGGTATAAGAGACCCCACGTTCTGCAAACCTAGACCAAGTCCATCCTTTGGTCCATAGGATGGCCCATAAAACTTTTGAATTCGATAGTTTCAACGCTGTAAAAACGTTTAAAAACATACATGCATACGCAAGATCGCACGCACGCACCCACGCACGCACACGCGCGCGCGCGCACACACACACACATATACATACATACATATACACACTAAAATTTTTATAAAATAATACTATTTGAAATGTCTGGCCATTTAACTGTCATTAAGTTTACAGCATTTTATCTCGAGTTGGCCCTATGTTGAAGACTATAGAAATGTCCCGCCGTCCTCCAATGAGCCGAAGCCGTTAACTCCAAAACCCATGCCAAGGTTAGGGGAGAAGGACAGAAAAGGGAATAAAACGTGAGTCAGGATTAACAATATTTACCCATAAGGAATGGATTTAAAAAGGAAGTTGCATACGCATAAAAATTGAATCAGCTAAAGAAACAATTGAAAACTATGAAAGAATGGCTAAAAGAAGAAAAAAAGACGAATCGCTGAAATGATGGGAATATCGGATTCATAAAAACGTGAAGGGTACAAATATATTAGTTAAGTCAAGGATAACCCTAAAATATATCTTCGGAAAATACTATAAGCAAAACTAACTAGGTAGTAACTTATCAAATCTCCTGCAGAAAGCGACAGATGAAATGAAATGAGATGAAATAGATAAAAATATGGGTTCTCCATATAAACGTGCAACCTTCTCCATTTCTTGGTACCTCTTATTGTTCTCTTTCTTTTCCGAGTCTTCTATCGGTTAATTAATTGAGAAGGAGAGAATGATTATGTAAAAACTACACTTTATTCGAGAAAACCAAATTCGATCGGTTTCGACTATGATCTAGTTATCAGGGTTCCACGAAGTTAAGGCTTCATCCGTCGACTCTATCAGTTAAAACCTTTCACCTTCTCCCTGGCAATTCTATGTGCGCGTGCGCATTACATTTAACATTTATTATTCCATTTATCGCTAACATGTACGTAACCGATTTCATTAAAACAATGCGTTTCTGCACATTTTGGAATGCTCGAGTTGCAGAATTGAATCGATTCATTCATTCATTAATTTCATGATAATTTTGCCAGAATGCCAGGGACTTCCCGTACACGCTATGTACATAATGAGACAGACAGTAAGGTGATAAGGGGAAGCGGTGAGACAGGCCCATCAGAAAACATTATCGAAAAAACCCCATCGATGAAATCAGGTTCAACTTTGTGTAATTTAGTCATCACAAACGCAGAGAATAACAATTCAGAGAATTCAGCCGAAATGTTTTCTCTTAGGATTGAAGCAAAATCGTTCGTATTTTTTTTACAGTTGTTTTCGCGGAAGTTAGAGTCCTTCCGTGATTATTGTAGAGAGACGAAAAGGTAAAGGAAGGCGATTTAAGTAAGTATCTTAACTACCAGGATTCAGGACGAGATTTTAAGCCTCAAAATTTCGGAATATTCTATTCACCCGCACATGCGATGCATATGTAGGGCTCCCGCTCCAAAACGAGCGTTCTCATTTTTTACGCGAGTGATTTAATTTTCGCGGCCTAGTCTTTGTTCGTGACCAGCATAGATAATGCGCGTTCACCTTTTATTTGATAGATAAAATTCTGAATCGTCCGATTCACTCGGACATTTTGGTTTTCATCATAATAATCCAATGATGCAGAATAGAATATATGTCCATGTGTCTGCTCATACCTCGAGAACAGCTGATCCGATTATGAACAAACAGTGCTGAATAAACAAAAGCAACGATGGTGTGCTTGCTTCGAACAGAAAAAAAACGGCGAAACAAAAGAATAACAGGCATATTTTTAAGTCAATTCGAATTTCAATTGATTCTGTGAAGTAAGTTACATATTTCGTGTAATTTGGTTACAATAGTTTGTTTTATTGTGATCTTCCTTTCTAGCAGGAGAAAACGCTGAAAAAAATTGAAAAGAATTTTGCGCCATTGTAAAGTCATCAATTTCTTTAATCCAAAATGGTTATGGGAAAAACTGCGTCCTACGATTACAAAAATTTAACGTCAATAAATAGAGATGCGCTTTGATAACCAGAACTAACGTATATATCTACTTAGATAACATAAATTAGAGAGTAGTAAAGCAATGTAATTAACAATATGCATATACGTATATTATAATAACCAATAATTGGATGTAATCATAAAATGTGAAAACCTAACATTAAGGCCCATTTTTAATGTCGATTTCGGAGACTAGGGACGATAAATTGCAGCTATTCGAGTTTATTGGCAATTTTCTGCAATGCTACCAAGCGATAAACACACTGGCCACACATTTTTCCAGGTGGCATTCATGTTTATATTGCTGATCTCATTCCAAGATTCAACGATGTTATTCAATATCTACTTGATGTTATAAGTGCAAAATAAGCTGGATATCGAGTTCAACGCTCGCATTTGGTAAGATATTGGATTTAATTATTTACGCTGAATGTAATGCTTTGCGAAGTAATTTATTTCGTAAATGAGCCACGCGCAAAAAACCATATAGCAAATTGAATAGTGTTCTCTAATTTTTCGTTTGCGCTATAGCAAAAATTTCTTAATCGAGGAAACCATTGTATTTATCCTCCGCGTGGAGATAAGACAGTGGCCCAATCGAAACCCCTTTCGTATTCAGTGCGAGTTAAATTCCAGTCACCATTCCATAGGGATATGGGATGAGGGCAGCTTTGGCAGATTTAGTTTAGTAATGTGAAAAGTCAATAAATTTTAATGCTAGATTATTGCTTCTACATTAATATTATGCAATATTATAAAGTTTAAGATATACTATTTCGAAGAACGGTTTTTCGAAAAATTGCTTTATGAAGAATTAATTTCCGTAGAATTGTTTCTTTAATAATTTGAAAAGTTAACAAATTTTATTGCAAAAAGATAAATTGCTTATTAACATTTTTTAACTTTCTAAAGTTTAAGATGAACAATTTCAAAGCTATTTTTCGAAAAATTGTTCGGATGAAATGTTTTTGCGAAAAATTGTTTTTCGAAGAATTATTTTTCAACGAATTTTTTTCCAAAGAATTGTTTTTCAGATAATTGTTTTTCAAATGATTGTTTTTCGAAGAATTCTTGCTTGCAAAATTGTCTTTCGAAGAGTTGTTTTTTCGAAGAATTGTTTTTTCGAAGAATTGTTTTTTCGAAGAATTGTTTTCAAAAAATTCTCCGCGTCTCTTCCGAAATGCATATTAACGCAAAGCGAGTAGGATTAGGAGATACGATACGCCGGAGAGATAGAGAAAATGTGAGGGGAAGTAGATCGACAGAGATGTATGAAGGGCGAAAAAATACATCACAAAAGTGAGGGAGTATAAAAGAAAGGTGAAAAGAGAAAGAAGAATGACGTGGAAGAGGTAGAGGCAGACGGGAGAAGATGGTAATTAAGGAGACAAGGGCTGACCGAAAGAGTGGGAAAGAAAGAAAATGGATGAGAAGAGAATGATAGAAAGGGAGGAAGAGTCGGGGCGAGAGTCCGAAATAAAAGCAGAGTTTGAAATGAGAGAGAGAGAGAGAGTGAGTCGATCGGCGGAGGAGAGGGGGAATTGGAAAGGAAGAGGAAGGGGGAGTGAGTAGGGCGAAAGAATTGATTGGCTAATTGAATTGGCGATCTGAGGAGCCGCAAACTTGTGCTGACGCGAGAGAAGGAGGGTGGGCGATAGTGTGATTGCGGGAAGGAGAGGAGAGGGAGCGAGAAAAAAAAGGAGAGAAACCAGAGGGAACTAAGGGGGAGAGAGAGAGAGGGGGGGGAGGAAAAGCCATCCAGAAAGTTCCGCAGAAGGATCGCGAAGGAAAGGATCGAACGAAAGCTGGAAAAGGAAGAAGCAGGAAATGCAAGGAGAGAGAATGAAAATTTGTTGCCTGAGATGCCAGCGAGAGGGAAAAAATAAACGGAAGGAGAGGAGGGAATTAGAAGCGGAAATAAGAAGGATAATATTTATGTTGAAATGACGCAATACTGACGGAAGTAGAAAAACTGAGTTACCCGATTGGTAAAAGCAACAAAAAATACTTATATCAATTTTCTACATACATTTCTGCAAATTTATCCTCTCGAGTTAAACATACACATATTAATATCAACTTCGAATATGCTCAGTAAAGAGAACAGGATTTCTGACAACACACAATTTATTAATTGGCTTAACTGTGAAAAATTAAAAAACCCAGATTAAAAAGATTCTGCAAGGTATTACTTTGCGAAATAAAATTTATAATATACAAGGCGTCATATTAAGCGAGAAAGCCACTTATATTCCATTTCATAAATACCCAAAAATAAAACGACACATATGGCGATATATAACTTAAAACCTATTACAAAAAAGATAAATAAATACAAACTGGCGAAAGGAGACAGCAATAATGTCCGAAAGTATGAGCTAAACAAAAATATAGCACACGTGCAGTTCGGAGTAAAGGAAAAATATGGCGATGAAACGACCGAAGTAATGGATAGAGGAAAGGAAAAAGGGATGAGCATCATAGCGAAAGGAGAACGAATGGGAAACGAGAAAAAGTATAAGGAAACGACAATTCTTCGATAATAAAATAATACAAAATACGAGAGGAGTGAAGGGATGAGGAGAGATAGAGCGATGGTGAGAAAGTGTTAAGCGAGGAAAAATAAACTCGGAAAAGGGAGAGAATTATCGGAAGAGTGAAAATTTATCAGAAGGTAATAGGAGAGTAGAAAGGGCGAAGAGACAGTGTGAGAAAAAGGTGAAGAAGGCGAAAGATATCATTCGGAATGATACTAAGAATGAGAGAGGGAAGGAAATAGGAGAAAGGAAACAATTCAGGTGAAGTGAGAGTGCGGAGAAAGAGTATGGAGAGAGAGAAAGGGAGAGTAAGGAGCGGGTAGTAGGAGGGAGAGACAAGAAGATAGGAGGTAGTGAGAAAGGAAAAGAGATGAGAGGAAAAGAGATGAGAGAGAAAGAGGGATAGAAAGTAAGAATGATGGCAGAAAAGAGAAAAGGAAAATTAAAGGAAAAGTGGGAAAAAAAAGTGGAAGAAAGCAGAAATGAATCAGAGAGGGGAAAGGGAAGAGAGAGTGGATAAAGTGAGAAAGAGAGGAAGAAAGGAGGGGAAAAGGGGAATGAAAGGAAGAGAAAGGGGGAGAGAGAACGGGAGAGAAAGTGAGAGTGAGAGGCAGAAGAGATAAAAAGGAAGAACAAGAGATATATGAAGGTAGGAAAGAAGTACAAGCGAAGAGGTGTCCTTTTTGGTCTAGTGTATAGCGAAGGGTGGCAACGGGTGGTTTATTTTGGGGGAGTTGAGATGTAGCAGCAAAGGGAGGGAAGGAGAACCATTGGGAGGGAAGACCTATAATGGAGACATTTTTTTCCACGGAACAAAAGGGGTGGGTGACGCATTGTAGGGGACGAAAAAGAGAGCTGACGGTCTGGCCTCACGTTACAAAAGTTACAGAATATCTCCCTAGAAATAAAAGTAAAGAAGAGTTCGCCGTTTTAACCCCCCTTTCTTCCTCTCTTTGTCTCCTCCCTCTCTATCCTACTCTCTCTCTCTCCCTCCCTCTGACAAATTTTTTTCCCCGATGAGTTCAAACCGAAATAAAAATGTTTTCTTTCAGGATTATCATTCCAGCAGTTTTGGTTTGCGGATCGGAGACAAGGCGCGTTTTTTTAATGAAAAAATGTCGTTCATTCCTTTTTCATTTGCTAGAGGATCAGCAAAGGTTAATGTTTGTAGAAAATATCGCTTGCTATCAACAATGCCTGTAAAGTATACAATTCTTTGCGTCGGCATGTGTGCACGCGTGTGTATACAGAAAAAGGCGATTGGGATTCGTATAAATTATTTTTTTATATTACCGCTTTGCTATGCATGAAATATCCAATTGTGTTTTACCAACATATTATATGTCAATGTTGGTACTTCTGTTCTTTCCACTCATAATTTATGCCCTGTAAATATATCAATGATTTTAAGAAAAAAATGCAAACAAATTATGTAAATTATTTATTTATATACAATATTTTATCTAACACAATCTCAAGCAAACATACACGTTCGCTTATGTGTGTTGAACCACTAGGCTACCCACTCAAAGTCATAACCGACTTTAACCAAATCAAAAAAAATTCACCGACTATTTACATAAGCCCGCATAGCCCACAAAAGTGAGCCCAAACGACCCTCACTACTTAATGAAAAAAAGGAAAAGCATAACGCGAGGAAATTATAAAATATGAACTGCTACACCCCGAAAATTGCCAAGTTACTTACTTTTGGAGGAGGTCCGTAAATCACAAGTAGTATTAATTACGCCAGACCGTTAGACTCATTTTTTCCTCTCTCTCTCTCTCTCTCTTCCTCTCTCCCAGCCTCTTCTAAAAATCCACAATTTTTCATGAGAGGCGAGCAAAGTGAGAGAGCTCCAGAGGGAGAGAGAAAGAGTGAGGGGGAGAAGGAGAGAAGGAAGAGAAAGGGTCGGTTACGAAGAAGGCGTCGAGTTTTTCTTACTTAAGGGCATATATCATCCCAAGAGAGTTAATTTGTTCACGCAGCAGTAGCTTAAAGCCTAAGGCTTATTGGGAAAGCGAATACGCCCGCCGAGAGGTTTTATTACTCTGATCGCTACGTAAGAGAATAAAGATACATGCGGAAGATACCAAGAGAGAGAGAATTAAAAAAATCTTTCGGCATAGGGAAATTATTCAACTTTTCCGTCGTGGGCATTTTTGAGGGAGGTTATACCTCGCTTTTATTAGTTTTCCTTAATAATAAACTTTTTCTTTCCCATGTTCGGGAACGTTGTCATGGTAACTTCGTTTAAAAAAAAATGACACGGAAAAACTTACGGCGGCCAAAATTAAATTTTAAGAACTTCGTGTAAAGTTATGTGGTTATTTTTGATTGACGTACACCGGAATATCGACCTTTTTCTTACTAGAACGTAATTTTTTCAGAAAACGACATATTTATTTCTAAAAAACTATAAAAACGCAGCATTAATATTTTTGATTTTGATTGCTGGTTAGGTAATGTACAATTTTGCATTTAAAAACACTTTTCTATTACTTTTAGCGCAAATATGACTGCGTTCCAAATCTTACCTAAAATTATAACGCAGTCTTATGTTAATGCAAAATTATCGGTCAGGCCGATATAAGTAAAGCGAAGCAGAGAAGTTACCCTTTAATGGATACCATAACAACTATTACAGCATGTTAATAACTTATTTTGACCATAAATTTTATTATTATTTTAATGTTTGCATGAAATTGAACTTAGTCAACGACTAAAATGATTATTTATTAATGTACTTCAATTTTATGCTCTTGTATGCCACATTGTTTCTTTTTATTTTTTATAAACTTGGAAACTTTTTACTGCAAAACTGCTAGTAAATATATAAATTGGCTGTGCTGCGGTTAATAATTTATCAGAAATGATTCTCGTAAATTTTGCAATCCTTGAAATTCTGAAATTTTGGTCAATTTTGTAAAATTTTGCAATTTCTCTACTCTTTGTTATCCTCCTATTTTATTGCTATAATGACTGTCACCAACTGGCCACATAACTATCTGTAACACTGATTGTAAATAATAATTATATTCTTTATTTAAAAAAACACACTGGACATCCTATCCTATATCTCTTCCGACCCTAACGAAAGCGATGATGATTCAATGAAATTGCGCGAATTAGCATAAAATAATCACCAATAAATACGGGGCTACTCAATATAAATACCGCGTAAAAACAAACTCGTCAAATATCCTTCTAATTCGCCTTAAAATTCCTCCCAAATTTGCAAGTAAATCCGAGTCATCGATCACCCTCGTCTCTTTCAATTGAGTCCGCAGCTGCTTTAATCTTTCTATAAATCATGTGCTTTTTGTTTCTATAGCGACTCCATTCAAAGTAGATAGGAGCCCCGGATAAATATGGCAACGTCGCAGAAAAGCGAAACAAGCCCACTCGTTGCGAGGGTTTTGAAAACGGGAGGAAATGGGGATAAAAGGGCTTTGCAGTCAGAGAGACCCGAGCGATAACAACTAGGGAGTACAAAGTATTTGGGAGCTTAAGACATATCCGGAATTAATTTCCGGGAAAATTAGTTATTGTACTTTGTATATATATTAGATCGAGCGAAGCGACTCGAAAGGGAGAAAGGGCTCTCGTGAATTTAAAATGAAGTAAGAGTGAAGAGGGCTTTTACTAAGTCCAAAACAAAATTGGTCTTTAATTAGTTAGTAAGTCAAAGCAGACTTTTTGTTTAAATCGAGATATTTCTTTGGAAATTTATTAAATGCAGCTCATAGCTGTCGACGTTAGTCCATTCTCATGCTAAGAGATATAATCCTTTCCTCCAATTCCAACGAATAATAACTGATGGTAATACTTAAATTGCGCATATTCCTGGGCGCGCGCGCTCACACACAGATTTGGTTTGTAGGTTTATAGTTTGGAGATTTCGGGCAACAGCCCTTCATCGACGAGAAAAAAACGGAAACTAAAACTAAGCGTTACACTGGAGGTAGGGGAAATGGGAAAATATGGAGTTCAGAAAAAGAGGCGTAATTGGTGTGTGTGTTAGTGAAGATTTAAACCTGGGAAGGAGAGAGAGCGGAGGATTTCAATGTCGGCTAGTTCCCATTAAGGAGTTGTGGCGCGGGGAAACAATCAGGAAGGGCACGGATGGTTTTAACTGCGAAGCAGCTATTGAAGGGAAGGGAGAGGGTTAACGCATGATCGGCCACCAGAAGAGGGCGCCTAATAAGAGCGACGCTATTCCGTTAGCCGTTCATGCGGGTATTAAGAGGTGTGGTTGTGGGGCCCACGTAGAACGCAGGACGTTGCTTTTTATTATATACATATGCACAGCGTGTGTTGTAGAGGTCGTTTGGAGAAAAAAATGTCCTATAAACCATAGGTCGATTCGATGCCGTTATCGAGTTAAGCGGTAGCATAGCATAGCGAGTTGGCACTGCTGTCACGTGATCGAGTTGAATGTCTCTTGGTCTGCTTGGACACTGCCTCGGCTAGTGGTTTTGTTGTGTTGCGTAAAGGTGGTAGTAAAAATGCCTCACATGTTTACAAATGAATAATGTGCAGACATGCATTTTGTATACCGTTTCTGCGGCGGAAATGGTAGAGCTGCTGTGGCGGAATACCAGCAACGATATCCACATCGCAGAATTCTACGTTGCAACACATTTCAGAATGTAAACAGAACTTTGATGGAGACTGATTCCTTCCCACGAGCGATTGCAGAACGTGAGCAACAACGGCGTGGAGAAGATGATGTTCTGAAAGCAGTGCAGCAAAGCCCAAGGACAAATTTATGCAGAATTCCCAGGATAGCACAGACAAAAGTATGGAGAATTTTGCACAATGATTGTTTTTATCCGTATCACGCCAACCGTGTACGATTTTTTGAATGGCTGCAACCACGGCCACAAATTCTGCCTGTAATTCTGTTCACGGATGAGGCTCAGTTTACCCGGGATGGTATTAACAATTCAAGAAATTCTCACTCTTGGGCACAGGAAAATCTCTACGGGGTAGCAAAACGTAATTTTCAACACCGATTTTCAGTTAACGTGTGTTGTGGAGTATTAGGCAATTCAAAAATTGTGTGTAGTTGTAAACCTAACCTAAGTTGATAATAGTAAGGATTAATTAAAACTGTGATGTTTCTGTAAAGATTTGAAATTATAATAATGAAGGAGGGCTGAAAACAGATTCTGTATTCATTGCTACACTACGCTAGCGCTTAACTCGATAACGATGTTGAGTTGACCAATGGTTTATAAGAAATTTTTTACTCCAAATGACCTCTACGACATGCTCCTGATGTTTTGCCAATACCTCGCGGAACACCCTGTATATGCATACACATCATAGGTAGTCGGCTCGTAGACAGCTCTTAATACAAAAAGCGCTACAAGGCAGAAGAGATTGCAGGATTTTAGGAAAAATTACACTAAAATATGCGGATAATCAAGCACTTCTATCAAAAAAGAAAAAGCAACTCCAGAAACAAAATGTATCGATGAAATAAGGACTAGAATAGCGAAATCAAAACCGCCTTCGGAAGAAAAAAAATTCTATTAACGGGGAATATAAAGGCGGATATCCGCAAAAAGTTAATAAAATGCAAAAAATGGAGTATAGCTTTGTATGGAGTATAAATGTGGGCGCTAAGGAAAAATCATATCAAATACTTGTTAATCTTCAAAATGCGGGGATAGAGATGAATGCTGAAGATAAAATGGACAGATAGGATGAAAAATGACGAAGTACTAAGAAAAATAGGAGAGATAAATTATTATTGACTACAAGAGAGAGGAAAGCGAACTGGATTAGACATATCTCAGGAGAGACTACATGATTAAAGAAGTGTTAGAAGGAAAACAAGAAGGGAAAAGGAGATGAGGTAGAAAAAGGTTTCAGTGTACTTCAGGCAAAATTTTGTTGCGCTGGCTCTCGCGGTTTTCGAATGCATGAATCTGTCTTCTATGCATTTGTGCACCATGTGAGCTAGCGCAACCATATTTTGCATGAAGTCCACTTTCATCCAGGGAAAGGGAGACGTCTGTGTTTGCATCTGATTTCAGGCTCCCGAGAACGATTCCAGGAACTTGACTTTCTCCCATTTTCTCGGACACCGCGAGAGCCAGCGCAACCATATTTTGCATGGCGTCTACTATCATTCAGTGAAAGGCCAAGAGCTATGTTTGTATCTGATTCCAGGGTCCGAAATTTGATTCCAGGAATTTAATTTTCGCCCATTATAATCGCTTGGGAATGACTGTATTTTTTCAGAAACCGCAAAAGCCAGTGCACCAAAATTTTGTATGGAATCCACTTTCACCAAGGGGAAGGTCTATGGAGTTTGCTTCCAATCACTGACAATAAGACCCAACCTGGATTCCATGAGCATTTAATTTTCCCAATTCAAAAGCACTAATACCAGGCCCCTGACACTACGTTTTTGCGAATACCTATAGAGGGAATTTTCATCGCCGACACTAGCGGCCGCTTCATCTCGGGTTGTTTGTCGACTTTCCATAACTTCCCCTAAAATTTCAAAATTTCAGTTTCAGTAATTTAAATAATAATGATATAAATTAAATATAATAATAGTATCTATATTCATATTGCATTTTACGTATTTCTTGGTGGTTCGCGTCGTGGCGTCGCTCCGAATCTGGAAAGATGGCGGATATGGCGAAGCTTAACGGGAGTAATTATTGTGCTCCAGTTTGGTGTTCCAATTTTATTGGTTGCTGAGTTGATAACCGAATGTCGTTTTCCTAAAAAGGTTAACAGGTACGTTTTTTGTGTTATTTGCTATGATTAGGGTGGCCCGTTTTATTATTTAACTCGCTAGTTCAAAACTTTGAAATTACGGTTCATATATTGACTCTAGGAGTTTTCTGTTTGTATTGAAAATTGCCAATAGTCTCTATATTATTCACAACTCGCCGATTCAATCTTTATAAACTTAGAGCGGAAAAGTGGCTGAAATACTGCCTTCGAGAGGAACTCGTTGGTTGTGATGTGGACTCCTTGAAAATTTTAAGGTTGTGAGATAAGCATTTCAGAGAAAGTGATTTTAAGTCCAAATATCCTAGGCCACTGAAACATGATGCCGTCCCAAGTGTTAGTATAGGAATGTTGCCGAAATTATCAGCAAAATTCCTTACAGAAAAGGATTCCGCTGCCAGATAAGTAGAGTACTGATGATCATAGTGAACATACAGTTAATATATTTTGTTTCAGGTGTTCAGCAGAGGGAAAGTGATTATGAATGCGAAATAATTGAGTCTCCCCAAATACAAGTAAATGTATACATATGACTGATATTATGACTTGTACATTACCGGTGGATGGTGTGAATTATTATTGATTCTTTTTTTAGTGTTTGGTGTATCGCCGAGAGTAGAATTTAAGGGAATTCACGTGCCAAGGGCTCCTCCAGGAAGAGGGAAAGAGGCAAGTTTAAAAAGATTGCCAGATACTTAGTAACTTGAGAAGTTATGGTAAGCTAGGGATGGAATTCGATAAAATTGTTCTTCCATGTAAGGAATTTTGTTAATTTTTGAGGGTTGAGAGGAAGTTTTCCTTCAAGTTTTTGGAAGGTTGATGGCAGAACAAAACCTTGCCAGGAAAATAGGTGTTTGCTTAGCGAAAGAGATTTTCATAAACCTGACTTTCCCTTGTGCTAAAAGTAAGGATATTTTTATCTCCTTTTATGTAAATACAACATTTTTTGGGCTGTTAACTCCCTCAATAGGCAAAGGGCAGATGAAGGTTATCTAAAATTAAACAAACCTTCCCATAAAAAGGTTTTTAATTTATGAATTTTAGATTATTATTTAGAAAGACAATTGAAGGCATGAAAATACAGCTAGACCAAGTCACAGAGTAAATAATGAGAAAAACAGCCTAAAAGTTTTTTAATTAACGTTAAAAAATATTTGAGAGCTTTATGTTTGTACATTTTTTGCCTTATTGTCCTTCATATCATGGACAACTAAATTAAATTCCATAGTTGCCTTTTGTAATACACTTCGTTTGTATAAAGTTTCTATAAAGTATATGAGAAAACTATATGTACTCATTATGTGTAAATTGTGGACATGCCCTTGTATTTTCAAACATCCAGTTGTAAACTATGTCGAAGAATTTTATTGCACATTTTCTTATAATAAATTACTCTAGTGATAAATTGACTTTGAGTGTTGTAATTTGGCAGCATTATTTCCATTACAACCATCTAAATTCTAATACATGGTTGTTTTTAATTCGATCATAACTCTTATAATAAAATTATTTAAATGCATTAAAATGTGGCTATTTATATTGAAAATATGTTCTAATTAGACCTGAAGTGATATAATTGTAATTTTCCTTTGTGGCTAGCCATTCTGTCAAGGAAAATCTAGGTTGTACTTTCAATTAATGAGACTGCATTTATGATTAATGAGGAAATATTTATTTAAATGAAAATCCATTTGAATATTTTTGTAAGAAGCTATAATTCTAATATTTATTTTGCAATAATTCAGAAGATGGCGCCATTGCGACCAATGGATTTGAGATTCCCTCGCTATAGCTTCATCCCTAGCCTGCATGAAATGTATTCTTATAAGCCTTATGGAAGTATAGGTTCCTATTATTCCTTGCTAATACAGCGTATTTTTCATTTTCACCTTAGAATTACTTATTATCATCGAAAAAACACGAGATTTGAATTTAAAAAACTTCTTAAAGAATATGTTTTTATTATGACACCGTATTTGTTTTGAAAGCAAAAATTCGATGTTTCTTCGGCTGAAAATCTCTGGCGCTCATGACGTCCACCGAATTAACGTATTACCAAAGGTGGGGTACTTGAAAAATTAAGCATCGATGTCAACTATGACACAAGGATTTATACCTGTAGTTTGGTATTAACACCTCCTTTGCATTGTAAGAAATATATGAGAAAACAAATCCTCAATGTCGTTCAAAATTTCTAATTCACATATATTTTTAAAATTTCCGACAAATTTAATTCCTGAAACATGAGGGATAAATTAATTTTTTCTTTGCAAAATTTGACATTTTAGGGGAATATTACACTTTGCATATGAAACTTTTATGCATGTATGAGAAGCACTTGAACAGCATTTAAAATGTCCACCAAGCTGCTCCTACAAATAATATCACTGATATATAATATGTTCGTGCATTTCTCAAGTTACTGTGAAAATGAGTTGTTTGAGGATTTAATTTTTTTATTTATTTAAAAACTTAGAGCTACAAATTGGCGATCTGCCAGGTGCTAACATAAGGAAATCTCGTAGGTCTCTCACACTTCCAACAAAGAAATCTGAAGACAAACAATAGGACAGCAATAAAAAGATCTAATGTAATGACATAACAAAAATATTTGATGAACCACCGCCCGTTTCCCGTACAAAATCAATGTTTTATTATAGCGCTGGCGTTTTATCAAAAACCTGCTTCTCCAGTTTCATATCCTCAATATCCATTTGAGCCGTTCTATATTCTTCCCTTCTATTTATTAATGACCATGGACGCAGCTTTTTAAGTACAGTGAAACCTCTCTTAACGGCCACTCCTATTAAGCGATCACCCCTCTTAACGACCAAATTTTCGTAGAACCGATCTCAATTTCCGTAAGACCAATGTATTTCTTACCCCGATTAAAAGACCCCCCACACCCCGACCAACGACCACGACTAATAGAAGATTTTCCCCCTCTTAAGCGACCGGTAAAGACAACGAGCATGAGTTTTTCCAACAATCATCATATCACATCGGAAAATTTAAAATTGCTCAAAATAGTCTTCATTCCAAACAAACTAGATGCATACGAAAGCATTTATAGCAGAATAACAACATGAATCACGATTCAGGCCCCATCCCCCACTCTCCTTTATTTCAGTTAACCTACTACATACACACCTTTCACTTACCTCCCCCTCCCACTACTCTAACCGTCAACACTACAACAACATGAATCATGAGACTCTGACCCCATCCCCAATACACACCTTTCACTTCCCTCCCCCCCCTCACACTTTTCCAACTCTCAGCACTAGTATAAATCTCCCCCTCAATACATTTGTCAGTGCTGAAGACGACAGCTTAGTTGACGAAACGTAGGAATTGAATTGACCTGTCTTCTGTGCCGTCTGTCTAAGTTCCACCTTTATGGTGTTTTTGGAGTTTTATTCTTTTGTTTTATTAATTGTTCCCGCCGTGCATCTCTTTCATTATTACATATTTATTTACGGGATTCAAATTCCACAGGGAATACCTATTGACCAGAGCAGGTTAATAAAGTGGCTAAATTTCGGTGTGCCCTATACCAAGGAGCGGAAATTAAGGGCCCCTTTAACGCTTTAAATCGAAGATCTACGTCGTTCTCCGAGTGTCATTACGTTTTGAAACAGTTTGAGCAGTGAAGAGTTGAAGATGTCAGGAAAGAGTAGAGTGTGCTTCAGTTTCGAGGATAGAGTTAAGGTAATTGAAGAAAAGGATTGATTGCGGAATGGAACGGCGTTGAGCGAAGGACCATTGTGAAATGTTTTAAAATGTGTGGGGTTTTAGAAAATGAAAATGACGATCGCGATAGTGAAAAGGAAGAAGATGGTCTTGAAACAATGGCCCAGGCAGAAGGGATCCCCTACAATGAAAGATATTTGGAGGAGGGTGTCTATTGGTACGGCGACTGCAGCGGTGACTGGGAGGAATCCTTATTGCATAATTCGTTTGGTAAGATCTTTCAGTATGCATCTTTGAATTATTTTTTTAACGTGGAATTTCAATTGATTTAATGTCATCTGTGCTTCTTTACAATTAGGCCCCTGTAGTGGTAATACTGCTGACGATGATGATGTTGACGATGGCGACTCCCGGTCTGTGGAAGCATTGTCTCCCCAGGACATTTTGTCCCAATTAGATAAGTGCCATAAATGACAGAAAAGTGAATATTATCGTTATGGGGGAAAAATGAATCAACTTTTTGTGGAATTAAAGGGAGCATTTGAAAAAGAAATAATCGAGAAAAAATGACATTTCTTTGAAAGATTTTTTCGCAGAAGGAGCATTGAATGAAGACCATGTTAAATTATTTAATTCTAACTTTTAAAAGTTCCTGAAGGTGTTAATCGTTGCCAAGTTATGGTTTGTGTAAAATAAAGGGTGTTATTTGATTATTAAACGTTTTTTATCTTTTGATTTCTCATAACTCCACATTAAAATATTCTTTTATTTCATCGTTGAATTGTCCATTATTTTTGTTTTAAACGGTAAATTCTTATTAAAATATATGATTCGGGTAATTACTGAAACGCACAATGTTTTTAAAATGTTTACATAACGGCTGTTATGAGCTTTGAAAGTCAATTATTAGATATGATGAGAAAATGCTATGTACGTAAATCAAATATGTAGTATGTACGTAACCTATTCCTAGACGTATACCAGGAGCGTCAATAAATCCTGACGGCATGACGTAGAATTCATTTTTATTATAATGTTCGAAATTTCTCGAATATTCCTTAGAATATTTTTCAGCAGCTAATTCAGGCAGTCAATGTTCATTACGAGAATGGAAATTTTGCCAATTCGGCTGCTAAAAGAAGATAACCCAATTTGACGATTAGCCTGAATAGAAGGCGCTTGGAGAGCGTAAATTAAAATAAAAAAGATGGCCGAATTTATTTAAATGTTTTTTTCCTGCTAAGCCACGGGGAGCTACGTGAATTGTGCAAAAGGTTTTGATTGGATGATGGAACTTTGGATTATGTCCAGAGAGAGAGGGAAAATAGAGAAAAACTATTCAGATTGCCGCTATTTGAGGGCAGAATCTCGAGGAAGTTTATATATGAAGATGCATGGATTGTAAAGTACTGCAATTTTTACCAAACGACTTTATGTATAAACTGCTTTGAAATTATATCTAGCTCATGCGAATTGCTCAATTAATCAACTCTTATCAAGAACTCATAATAATATTTCCGTTATCTTTGAAATTAGCACCCTCTAGTACGAATAAATTTGGTGTAGATCGGCACAGAAAGCTAAAAATCACCATGGAATCAAATTTTTAGACAGGTATTCGCAATACGCATCTTTTAAACGCAATGCTAAGCAGCGAAAAATCGCCGAGGGTCTGAAAATATTTTTGATGTGAAAATTCAACATACCTCCAATAATATATTTTTAACTTCCCATCAGATTACTCTTTCTATTATAATTTAGCAAAAAATAGCGTAAAAACCATCTGATCTACCACCTACCGGGTAACATAGAGGACATAAGAAGGCGATTGGATTCGTTAAAATTGATTTGCTGTTGATGATCAGTATCCACGTATTTGCATATGATGAGTTGAACGAAATATTCAAACCCTTCAATATAGTAACATAAAATTTAATGTATCGCTCACGCAATAGCAATAATGTGTAAATCTTTCACCACAGTGGTAGTAATTGATGTATAAACTGAAAGTAGACTATAATAAAAAAGACATTTTACTTAAATGTTTCTAAAAGACCGATGTCGTCAACAAATTCCACCAGCTTAACCCTTCAATTAAACTCACACTCTTTGAGAGCAGCAAAATTATTTTATAAGATACATTTTGCATACGATTCGTTCCAGGAAATATGCCCCCGATCATACAATAATTAATTAATTAGAAGCTCAAAATTCAAACCCAAGAACGTTGCTCCGTACTTCATATTCATAACACGGGCGGGACGTGAAAACACGATTCCCTGACTTACTTCAATGTGGACGTCGGAGGATACATAGAGCAGTAGGTCGCTGTAAAAGTAATGATCACCGATGGAAGAATCGAGAGAAAAAAAGAAGACTCGAAGGTATGTACGTGAAAGGACGAAATCCCTTTCGCACAAGGAGCCATATAATCGCCCACCGCGGGCTTTTCATTAATGTCTACCTTAGTTCTTGGGGCATCTCAAAGCTACATCCACCATTCCTTCCCCAACCAAAGTCCCCTTTCATTCGACTACCAATTTCCTCCTCCCCCTTTTACGCTACTTTCCACTCTCTCCCCTCCGCTACCCTCCATCCCTGAACATCCCTCACCACGCACCCTTTCCCCTCTCATCCCTCACGCATACCTCCCTTTACCCTACTACTACTCCCTATCATCCCCTTTCCCTATCTAACGCTCTATTTCCCCCATCTCCGGTGATTCTCCCCACACACACACAAACGCCCACACATATACATCCACATATATATATATATATATATATATATATATATATATATATATATATATATATATATATATATATATATACATACACATATACATACACATAAATTCATATAACGCTCCTACACTACTAACTTCCCCCCCTCCAGGCAGTTCCCTTTATACTCCTCTTCCTCCTCCTATTCCAATTCCATCCGTCTTCTTCCTTCTACTCCAAAGCCTACTCTTCCTTCCCCTCCTCCTTCTCTCCCTCCTTTTTTCTCCTTTCCCGTCCCTGCCGATGTGACATGGTATCCTGCGCCCCCCGAAATCCTCTTACGGCGAGCCTGAGAACTAAAACTCGTCGGATTGGTGTGCTGGCTTCCATCCCAGTAGGGGAAGGAAGGGATTAAATGAGGAGGATATGGGGAAAGGGAGTAAGAGAGTGAGAGAGAGAGCGGGAGAAGGAAAGAGAGAGAGAGAGAAACGCGAAAATGTTCAAAGGATGGAAAGTAACGCGTAAAAAAGCAGGATGTTAAAATTTTTAAACTGCGGACGTTTTTCGTGAATAACCACCTAGTTTCGCGGCTTTAATTTTTTTGACGTTAATAATTTTCGGCGAGATAATTCATACATAATATTGTAGTTACATCTAAACATCAAGTGAAAACTATGAATCATGACTAAAATACAACATACATGAAGCACTGGATGGCGAAGTTACGAAAAATGAAGTTTAACGAACTATGTCCGAATTCAAATTATTCACACCACTTATAATTAGTTTTTAAGGTATTTTACCGTTAATGTAATAATAATTTGTATATTTTCAATAGCGTACGTTATTTATATTAATGCGCATACACATATGAAGAATAAAAGCAACAAAATAATAAACATTTGATATATTTTTTAGATTAAAAGTCGCAAGATTGTAGTACATACGCTTTCTCTGGGAATAGACGTGACTGGTTCATGTTTAGTCGACCAGACGCGATCCTCTAGTTTGGAGAACAAAAAGGAAAAAAAATATTCCACGCTTAGCTTTGATGATAAGCTTGAGAGTTGATTGAAATTAATTTTTATAATTGGTCAAACTGTATAGTAAAATAAGTGTGGATGTAGTCTATGTAGTCGCGAGTCTTGTCGTCCTAATAAAACCAGTGGAATTTTAAAAATGTAGTGCTATCCAGAGTAGAGATGCATAAAGGATTTCAACTCGGCCGGTAATAGGATACGAATCTTCCATTTTCCAGGCGAATACATTACCACTGAGCTATAAAAGCAAACCAATTTTCATTTGACCGGATTTGGAATTTCGACGTCGTGTTAACAACTTTGAATTCCTCAATGCTTGAGTAGCAATCTCAGCTGTTTGATGAAGATAGAGAATTTTTTTGTCCGTGCCTCTATCGGGATAATCAAGGAAGAAGTTTTACCACGCAGCTATCCCCTCTTCACTCGGAAGGAATGCCGAGCCCATACTAGTGTTAATAATCTCGACTGTATCGGCGGCGAGTCATCCTACTCAAGAAATGGACGAGCCGTGTTCGGTTCGCTTAATAAAAATAGGCCTTTATATCATCCGAATTTACAGTAAAATACATACATTTCTCGTCAAACATTTAGTGGAACATTCCTTAATGTGTTCTATTCCACTTCATCATGATTGAAATTTTAAGGATTATCAAATTAGATGTGATGTATGGATGAAACGAAGAACACCGAGCTTAAAACAAAAATCTATCGAAAATATGATACAGAAACAAGAGGGACAAATTTGTAAGACGACTTTAAAATTTTATTATGAATGCGTAAGATTTAAAACAGTGTTTCCGGGTTAAAGGTTGAATTGTTCTTAAGTAGTTTTCGTAGTTTTTTATTAGTTTCAGCTCACTTCGTAGTATTTATAAGAATTTGGTTCATGTTGATTTGTTTAAACTTTCTCAACATTCCTTGAAGTTTCATTCTGGTCTCTCTTCCTTTTTTCTATCCTCTTCCATGCTTACTTTCCTGATTTTATCATAAATTACTCGTAATCATGTTTGTTGTTTCTATTTTGTTTACATGTACATATATGCATATATATACATATGTATATATACATTATAGGGCTAAGCGGAACTAGATGGGAGGGAGAAGGACAGTTCGACTCGGAAGAATTCACGGTAGTTTATCCTGGATGAAATAGTGGGTAAAGGGGAGTAAATCTGGTACTTAGGAAAGATATGATGAAAGGCGTGACAAAGATAATAGCAACGAACGATATACTGATGGCAATAAAGCTAAAAGCAGTTCCAGTGGACATGCTAATAATCCAGGTATATATGCCAACGTCAGCTCATGAAGATGAAGAAATCGATGAGATGTATGAGCAAATTAATGAAATTTACGAAGAAGACGGAAGAGGAAAGGTAAACTGCATAATAATGTGAGATTGGAACAGCATAGTCGGAAAAGGACAGGAAGAAAATGTTGTCGGGCAATACGGACTTGGGAGGAGAAATCGAGGAGGGGAGAAACTCGTAGAATTCTGCATCAACAATGACCTAGTAGTGACTAATACATGGTTCAAAAACCATAAACGAAGGTTATACCCATGGAAAAGCCCAGGAGATAGAATGAGATGCCAAATAGATTACATCCTTGTAAAACAAAGATTCAGGAACAGCATAAAGAACGCCAAGGCATTTTAAGGAACGGAAATTGATTCAGATCACAGCCTTCTAATACTTGACGTGAGTACAAAGCTCAAACAAATAAGAAAAACAAGAAGAGAAAGACAGGCCTGGGACCTATAAAAACTGAAAGAAAGGCAGGATGTAGTCAGCATGAAGTTGGAAGATAACCTAAGAAAGTTGGAAAACAAACCGAAGACCGTTGATATAGAATGGGATGAAATTAAAACCAGTGTCAAGGATACCTGGGATAAAGAGATTGGAAAACAAGATAAGAAAATCAGAAAACCATGGATCACGAAGGAAATGCTGGAGAAAATGAATGAGAGACGAAAATGGAAAAACGTTAACACTGAAGAAGGTAAAGCCAACTATAGGCGTATAAATAATGAGTTGAGAAGGGTAACAGATAAAACTAGAGAAAATTGGATAAAAGGAATATGTAATGAAATAGAACAAATGGAGAAGTTAGGACGGTACGATATGATGTACATTAGAGCACTCGAGTTAGAAGATAAGAAATCTAATGGAATTCATGGTATGGGAATTATGAATACAGATGGGAAGATAGTCTCAGAAACAAAGGATGTAACACAGGTATGGGAAGAATACATTAAGGAATTATACAGCAAACAGGCAGGAGCGGCAAAAATAGAACTGGAAGATGAGAAAAACATTGAAGAAGACAACTTAGGACCAAGTATTATGGGGAGCGAAGTATAAAAAGCAATAGTGGAACTAAAGAAGGGGAAAGCCACGGGCAGCGAATACCGGCTGAAATACTTAAAGTCATAGGATCAGAAGGGCTAAAAGCGATCACGAAATTAATTAATAAGATTTACGACACGGGAGAGTGGCTTCGGGATTTCCTAGAAGTAACAATGATCCTCTAAAGAAGAAGTCAAAGGCAATGCAGTGTAAAGATTACAGAACGATAAGCCCTCTGTCACACACATCGAAAATCATCACGAGGATTCTTAATAAAAGGCTGAAGAAAAAAGCATAAGAAATAATAGCGGAAGATCAATTCGGTTTCAGAAAAGGACGAGGAATTAGAGATGCTAGGGATAGTTAGAATCATACCAGAAAGGGCAATAGAGTACAGTCAAGATATCTGCGTATGTTTCGTAGACTGGCAGAAGGCCTTTGATAGAGTAAATTGGGTAAAGTTGATGAAGATATTAAAGGATATAGGTGTAGACTGGAAAGACAGGAGACTGATTAGGAATCTATATGTGAATCAAATTGTAAAGGTCAGGTTTGAGAATGTGGACACCTGCGGAATAAATATCGGTAGAGGAGTAAGACAAGGCTGCTGCCTATCGCCAACCCTATTCAATATATATGGAGAAAGTCTAATGCAAGAAGCTTTAGAAGGCACAGGGGATTTCAAAATTGGAGGAAGGATTATAAGAACAGTAAAAAACGCAGATGATCAAGTACTTCTAGCAAGAAAGGAAGAGGAGCTACAAAAAATGATAAATAGACTAGTGATAACAGGTAGAAAATACGGTATGGAAATAAATACAGAAAAATCCAAGGTCATTCGAATATCGGGTAAAGAAGAGAATCTGAACATAACTATTGGGGGAAAGCCATTAGAACAAGTTTCAGAATATAAATACCTTGGAAGTATCATAACACGAGAGGCAAAATGTACGGATGAGATCAGAACTAGAATAGGAAAAGCAAAGGCGGCTTTCAGGAGAAAGAAACAACTACTTACAGGGGATATAAGGGAAGATATCCGCAAGAAGTTGATAAAATGCTACGTATGGAGTATAGCATTGTATGGGGCAGAAACATGGACGCTAAGGAAAAATGACATCACATACTTGGAAAGCTTTGAAATGTGGACTTGGAGGAGAATGTTGAAGATAAAATGGACAGATAGGATGAAAAACGATGAAGTGCTACAAAGAACAGGAGAGAAGCGAATGATTATACAGACTATTTGAAAGAGGAAGGCAAACTGGGTTGGACATTGCCTGAGGAGAGAGAGTATGATTAAAGATGTGTTAGAAGGAAAATTGGATGGGAAAAGGGAAAGAGGTAGGAAAAGGTTTCAGCTGATAGACGATTTGAAAGGGAAAGAAGGTTATCAAGATATGAAGAGGACAGAGGAAAATAGGAGTATATGGAGAACCAGGTTTAACCAAGAATAATCACGGACCTGTCTACGGACAGACTACCTATGATAATGATGTACATATTACATAAACATGAAGTTGGAGATACCTGTGTTTATAATACGAGCTTTCGGTGCATGCATACTGCAAAGCGCTAAAAAAATCACGACGCACCAAAACCTAACTCGTCGATAAACCAACGCGACAGCATTTAACTACATAGAGCCCGTTTAAATAAGGGGATAGTTTTCATTTTCTGCGAAATTAAGGCAACTATCCGGAACTTTTAAATTCTTCGGCAATCGGCTTCCCGTCCAAGTTTTCCAATTTCAAGTTTCATTGCTCATATCGCCCTGTTTCAGCAATAACTATAATCACTATTAAGACAATAAGCCTGTATGTTACACCAAAATTTATGTAAAAATTTGGATATTTTGTGTATTAGGATTATGACCTCATCAACAGTACCCTTTAGCAGGTATCCGGATAAAAAATTTAATTTAAAATTATCGCGTTTTTGGCTAAAGGAGTTCACGCTACTAAAACATTGACTGAGCCAAAAGTTTTTGAGCTACCACATAACACGTCATCATATGTTTACGTCGTTGGCTAAAATCAAATGTATTAAAATGCAGTCTAACAAGTAAGTAAGTATTAAATCAATGCTCTTGAAGTATGGAAAATCAATTCCCATTGAAAGGCATTAGAGTCGTTGCTAAGGTAGTTAATATTTTTCATTGTTGTAAACCGAAAACTTTTCATCATTTTATAATTAATTAAAGTTATACGCAAATTCAGCAAAAATTTGTATTCTGTCTGCAGAAAAAGTAAACTTCATTCTTTCATCCATAGTACAGTGTGTCCCATGGTTTTATCTTAATTGTTACTAATTTAAAAAAGCAATTTTATAAAACCCTGCGCCGTTTTCAATACTTTTCTTATGGGTGTTTAAAATTTTACATTGGGTTCAAAAATATCTCTTAAATATAATGTTATCTATAATTTCCCAGACATTGTACTCAATGATCTATCTTTATGCCAAATTTCAACTCTGTAGCACTTCTAGAAGTACCTTAAGTTTTATATTATGTTTAAAATTATATATATTCATTCATTCATTCGAGTTCTGTCTTACGACAGGTCCTACCAATTAATTAATTAATTGGTTTTTGACTAGGGAATATACATACACGGTGTGGTGGTTTCCCGTTGCCTTCCACACATTTTATATATATATATATATATATATATATATATATATATATATATATATATATTCATATATTCATCAGCGATGAAGAACAGCCCTCAGATTTGCTGAACCTTCCGACTCCCTTACCTGACCAAGGAGACGTTCCGCTACATCAGCCAGCCCATGACGTTCCAGAAGCTGTCTACGACCCACAGGCGCTCGGTGAGTCAGTCCCACTACCCACTGCTACTGCTTTCCCCTACTCGTGTGCATCGACGCTGGAAACCCTACTACTAGGGGCAAACCTACCAAAGCCAACGGACGCTCCCTGGAGCTTCGTGCCATCAACACCATCTGCCAATTTAGCCGCATATTTAGAAAATTTAGTGCTGCAGGGTGTGTTATCCCGGGAGAAACCGGTGTGTGCTTTTCGCGCAGTTCTTTTGACTAAGGCTACAGGCGGTTTTCGCCTTATCCATAACCTCTCGCCGTGGACATCGTTTTATCATAAGCCTAGATTTTCCCTTATGGATAGCGCCAAAGTTCTTACGTCTATGCCCAAAGGCACTTATTTAATTAAAATAGACCTTAGATCGGCTTTCTTTCAGGTACCCATCCGCGCAGAGCACTCCAAATATTACGGCATTGTAATGGGAAACCAGTATTACACATTTTTAAGACTCCCTATGGGTCATTGCCTTGCTCCGGCTATAATGCAAAGGTGGGCACGAGCCGTTGCCCGGGAAATTCGCCTTAAGTTTTCCCTAATTATGATTGCTTATCTCGATGATTGGCTTTTATTATTTCCGCGACCTGATAGAGACTTATTGTCTGAGGTGCTAAATTTTGTTACTAATGATTTGGGTATTACAATTAACCGTAAAAAGAGTAAGTTAGACTTTGTGCAACGACTTAAGTATCTGGGATTAATGATAGATACCTTGAAACAAGAACTACAGCTTACCCCGTTATCTCTTACGAAACTTCACTATGTAATAGCGATCTTACCGCGAGTGCGCCAAACCGACCTCCCGAAAGTTGCGGGATTTGTTTCTTGGGTATGCTACTCGTTATCATTACCAATGTTTCTTGTAAAACATGTATTTACCAGGAACGACGTGTGGTTCAAAGACCTATGGGAAAACAATGTCTTTCGCAAGTGCAGGCAATTTGCCAACTGGTCGCTAATATACGATGTACATAGTGATGCCACTTCTTTGGCAAGTCGCTTGGATTTGCCACCAGTTACAGATTTGTGAGATGCATGCCCTGGACGATGAAATGCCCATTTATTGGGCTGAGGCGCTAGCCGCCTTGATGTGGGCGGTTCACCTGATTAATATTTCCCCGAAATATTGTAAAATAAATGTGTACATAGATAACATGGCCGTATTGGCCGCCCTTTGCAAGGGTACAGGGTTAATTTTTATGAATGATATGTATGTTAATCTGTATATTATGATAATAAAGGATTCGTCACGCCAAGTGACCTGGCGGTATGTCCCAACAGCCGCCAATCTGGCCGATCGTCCTTCCCGGACCGTCCTACCCCCATATGCCTCCTCGGCCAGCGATTGGCTCGCTGCGTCCGGGGCGGTATATAGGTGGGACGACGCCTGGGAAGGCGGTCGTCTAGATTGAGCTGTTTGGGGCATGCCATCAGCTGATCAATATATATATATATATATATATATATATATATATATTATATATATATGTGATGTTTATGTGTTTTAGTGTTCCTTTACGTGTGTCGCTTCGACATCCCCGGGGCCTCGCCAACCTGAAGTCGTCCGATTGGTGAGTGTTCACTGGGTTTCCTCATCCCAACACCTTGTTGCCATCCATATATCCATTTTACCTTTCCTTTTTTCCTTTTCCGTAAGCTTATATATATATATATATATATATATATATATATATATATATATATATATATATATATATACATATATATATAAATCCTATATATGTAAGAAACCGCTTTTTATAATGATACTAGCATTAATTCTATGAATTATCTTTCCGATGATTATTCAAAGGAAACTGTCGTGTTTGTAACTTAACACTTAAAGGAGACATTAGAGCGTTTTTTAAGATAGTTAAAAACTAAATTCAACCCAAAGCTAGTTTTTTAACATTTTCGTAATCTTGAGTTATTCCTATTTTCCATTATTTGATCAGAAAACAAGTTATCGAGCTTAACTCTGAGCCTAAATACTCGTTGACTCATATCGTATATATTATGTCGCTTTGTGCAAGTTTAGCGAAGTACTTCCGATTAACTTGATTTCGAGCAACTAGAACTTCTATAACAGCAATATTAAAAATCTATCTATGGTATTAAATTTTATTATATATAATAGAAATGCAGTATTACTCGAGTAGCTTGACTCACTTTTCTTCGTTTTATTTGCTGTTCTAAATATACTTTTTGTGGGCCATAGGGAATTATCGAGCTCGTCTTATGCCTACAAAAACATAACAAGGATAATAATGATTTAAGGATAAAAACTTGACAAAATTAGCACATCTCTCCAATAGCCATAGAGAACTTATAAACAACCTGATGTGCGTTTCTCCCAAAACTCAGTCGTCTTCCGTGTTGATCCACCGAGGCTAGATGCTTTTAGGCATGTTTTCTTAAACGCAGAAAAGTGTTGATGTGATCACCCTTTCTGTCTGTAGACTCAACATTTTTCTTTGAAGAGATATTTGAAAAATTATTTTTTAATTTAATATCTCTTATCACTTCATGAATTTTGCGTTGATTGGATATTCCAAGTAGTTCATAAATTTGCCTATAGGTGGCTTCAACGTCGGAATAACAAAAATTTTGGAATGTTATTGTGGCCAAATTACTGAATCTCCCCAAAGGGGAGGCAAGGGAATTCTTTTGGTATCCAAAGAGTTTCTCAAAAATTTTCTTCTGAAGTGAGTTTGTACAGCTTTTATGGAGTTTAAACTAATCCAATCAATCCAGTTTTTAGAAAATTTCTAAAAAATTCTGATTTTCTACGCGAATTTTATGGAACATTTCAAAATAGATTGTTTCGAAATTAACAAAGTAAAATGAAAATCCATTTAAACTCAACAAGTTGGGATGTGCACGGGTTTCTCGTGGTACATAAGTGCTTTACGTTAAATTCGCCGTAGTGTAATGATATATTAATGTATTTGCTTTGAAATCAGAAAATTATTTTTCCTTATATGGTGGTAACCCTGCTTTTTAGACACGCTCGAAACATGTTCATTTCAATTAAATTTTGACATTTGAGAAGGAGAAAAAATCCTGTACTTGACCGGGAATCGAACCCGGGACTCCCCGTACGCCAGATAGGTGCTTGAACCAGCTAATCTATCAAGCCAGCATGAAATCTCGGATTGGGGGTTCGATTCCTGGTCAAGTACAGGATTTTTTCTCCTTCTCAAATGTCAAAATTTAATTTCAGATTTATGCGAGCATGCATAACAAGTCATCTCAATGCCTTTGTTTCTTGTTATGTTCATTTCATTTTGCATTTTCTATACTCGCCCTACAAGCGAAGTTTCTTTTTGAAATCGGTTTAGCTAAAAACTTCCAAACTCATAATTACAGAAAAATTCTATCCTTGATATTGTGGTAGCCGTTTATTCGACCCGGTATATATATATATATATATATATATATATATATATATATATATATATATATATATATATATATATATATATATATATATATATATATATAGATTATATGTCCCATATTGGATTAAAATTCATGCTGCAAGTTCTCTATAAATACGCGTAAAAATATAATATAATATAATTTTATAATATAATTGCGGGGACTGAAACCCAATCCGTTAAAATTCTCTCAGCTTTCAATCACTCTGCGTAAATCCCCCATTAACTATACTTACTCCATTATGGGCGAAAACATAAAAAGGGTATCACAGCAGAAAGATCTCGGTGTTACATTTGATTGCAAACTTTCTTTCTGTAATCACATCGACTACACTGTAAAAAAATGCTTCTCTCTCTTAGGTATTATTTATAAGCACACCAGTCTTAATCATGTGGTGTTCTTTCGTTCTTTTGTTGTTGGGTGTATACTACCTATTGCTACATATTGCTCACCCATTTGGAATATGACCTCCAAAACTCACCTCAACAAATTGGAGCGCATAATGTCTTTCTTTTTGGCCATAGTCCGTTATCGCTTCCCACACTTGCGTGAACTGTCCATGGTTGATATCATAGCTTCCCTAAACCTCCCAACTATTTCCTTTTGTAGAAGTAAATCAGACATGTCTTTTCTGTACAGTGTTATGAACGGCAACTTACGCTCCTCCCTTCTTCTCTCATCCTCCTCTTTAAGAATTCCCTTCAGAACTACCAGGCTTTCTACCCTCTTCCATATACCTATACCTCGACTTTCCATTATTCAACGCTCTCTATTCTTCCGACTTCCAAATATGTACAATTAATTACCTGGCGGCTACGATATTGACATATTTCAGAATAGAAATAGATTTTTATCATCAGTCATCCCTTATTTAAAATAATTACTCTGTTTTTCATGTTATTGTAATCTTTTGCATTTATTTATTTAATCTTCCTTTTGTAATTATTTTTTTCAATATTTTATTTATATTTATTTTAGGTTATTATTTTTTGTATGTTAACACATTCAGTGTAATTGGCCTAGTGCTGTTTCTGAAGTGGTGCTAATAAATAAATTTTACTTTTTATTGTGGTAGCCCTGCTCTTTATCTCCGCTTTAAACGTCTTGATTTCATTATAGTGTGTTATATAAATCTTATATACAAAATTGATTTGAAATCCGTTTAGGCAATTCCTTCCAAATCCGTAATTACTGAAAGAATTTAATTTGTAAGTATTGCTCCCGTTTGGTTGATCCGACCCAAATATGCTATTATGGTTTTCTATATGTGTGCATTACAAATTTATAATTTGGTTAAAATTGATGTAAACAGTTAAACACAAATACTTCTAAAAAGAAATTTTATTATTACTTGTATTGTGGCAGCCTTGATTTCTATATCTACATTAAAAATAATGATTTTGTTTTTTAATGTTGCACACCTTCTTCATACTAAATTTCGTGGAAATCGGTGAGGCCAATTCCTTCCGAATTCATTATTACCGAAAAGGTTAATTTTGCAACTGTGGCATCCCTGTTTAGTCGATCTGGTCGAACTATGCCGTTTTGGTCTTATATTTATGTGATGTTTCTATGTACCAAATTTGGTTGAAATCGGTTCAGCCAATTCTTCCCTGATATATGCGTACGGACGGACATCACGAAGATAATAGTGCTTTTCATTGCTGAAAAGCACTAAAAAGAATGCCCCATTCGTTTTGTCACCTAAACCAAAATATCCAAACCCACCAGAAGCCCTAAAATGATTAAGAAAACTATCTTGCACTACTTGCTATAGCAAGTGTATCTTAGTTTTCTTAGAATTAACTTTCGGTAAACGCCACTATTCGTAACCTTTTAAGTACGTTTTTTCTCAATTTAGTATCCTCAAGTTCTAATTTTTATTTTCCCGTTTGCGAAGCATATGGAAATGTATTATAATCATGGGAAATTTTGGCTGAGATTTTAATGGAAATAACACGTTTTAGGAGTTTTTGAGTTAAAAAAAGTGATTTTCTCCATGGCGTATGCGTGTCTGTGCGCGTATCTAAAGCCTAAAAGGTTAAACAAAATCAAAGTATTCTGTATTTAGGCATAATATCATTCAGAACACTACCTATAAAGATATATACGATATAGCGCAACAATAAAGGATGGTTTATTCTTTTCGATTTTTACAAAATGTTGATATTCAAATATGGCTCCATCGATTTTGATTTAAATTCATTCAGTTTTAGATATTGGTTTTATAAACAATAATACATGGGCCCAGTTTTTTAAAAAGAATCATATAGCATCCAGCAACATATATATCGGGCTTTACGCCCAGCTCTCGCCAGTTCTCTGACGTCATGTAATAATATTTGTCCAGTAATAATACTAGTGCAATGTATATTGCATCGATTTTTAAATTTGCTATGGTACGTGATAATTGGCATACCGAGCGGCCGAAATAGGTTCGGTCCCGAGGGAATCAACTGGCTCAGATATTCCTAGCAAAATGTGAACGCCAGTAGAAATTTAGTGGAACACGAAGCAAAAATCACGTAAAAAATGCGAACTCTTAATCGAGTCAAAAGTAGTTTCTGCACTGCGTCGCGAATCGGCAATAAAACCGTCGTTTGCGACATTCCACATAGTTATACCGTCGCCTAGGTTATCTCAATCCTCGTTAGACACGGTACGAAGTTTCTAAACACACATACCTGTACCGATGAAATTGATTTACGACGGCAGCAGTCTCCCCCATCTCGGGCACACGTCGGCAAGGGAAAATAAGTTACCCGGAGACGAATATCCCGTTACCTATAGCTTCAAACTCGGTTTATGTGGGAATATTCCGATATCGAGTTCGTTCTTGATGGTCGCGCATAACCGTGAGCCTCCGCATCAAATAACCAATTAAGTTCGCTTATGTGCAGAGAGGAGGAGGAGAAGGACACGTTATGACCTTCCTACGGATCGAGTAGACCAATTATGCGTTTGCGCCACATATTGAAATCCTGCTACTCGCCGATTTAAGCCTCCGGTCATCGAACTGGTTTCCGATCGTTCGTGCGTATTTGAGTGAGAACACTTAATACGTCCGACGGCTTAAAAAAAATCCCGAACCATCCGATCAACGGGAGAAATAAAATGAATTCGCGCCCTTCTTTTATTGGTCGGAGATAACTCGGAGACTCAAAAAGCTGCGAAATTTTATTTGCCCGAACCCGTTTCCGGGTGTATATTTACCCAAATATATTCGCCTACCTCTACATATGCGCACGGTTTATCGAATGGAGAAATATGAGGATGAATGTAATCTTGATTTAGCTAGGCTTAAAGTGAATAAATCTGCGGTGACCAGGGAAAAAAATAACTTAGTAACTTCCACAAATTTAATTTTAAACGACCGGTTTCACTACGACCGTAGCATCACACCTGATGATCGTAGTGAAACTGGTCGTTTAAAATTAAATTTGTGGAAGTAACTAAGTTCTTTTTTCATGATGAGTAAATTCCACAGGGTTGAGCCTGGCCTCATTATTAATTATTGAAATCTGCGGTGAATTAAAAGGGACGCCAAATTAAATTAACTGAAGGAAAACTTCAAAAGGGAGACAGCTTGAATAAGATTTGGAATTAATTAATTTTTAGAAAGAACTTACTTTTTGTTTCCCGGATGCAAAGATGAATTGAACATCAATCAATCATAAAATTAACAGCTAAATGTAAAATTTTGTAAATTGATGAATTTAACATAGTTATTCTTTTTTCTTTTATTAGGTTACAAAGATACTCTCAGTTCCTTTCGATAAGTAACAAGTCATAGCAGCACGAAGCTTAAACTTTACCCTTAAACTACTCCCAAAGATTTTAGTCTGCTGCTGTGAATCTATTATTTTATTTAGGGTATATATATATATATATATATATATATATATATATATATATATATATATATACATATTAACTTAAGGAAATGAAAAGGTAGTGATGAGGGTGGCAACAAGGTGTTGAAGGAAGCCCAGCGGACACTTACCAAGTCGAAGACCAAGATGGCAGGCTGCTGGGGGCGTCGAAGAGACACGTTGAACACACGAACACAAAAAAACACGCAAGCTTATAGGGTCTATGGCCTTCTTCAGCGATAGAGTAACTCAATATATATATATATATATATATATATATATATATATATATACATATTAACTTAAGGAAATGAAAAGGTAGTGATGAGGGTGGCAACAAGGTGTTGAAGGAAGCCCAGCGGACACTTACCAAGTCGAAGACCAAGATGGCAGGCTGCTGGGGGCGTCGAAGAGACACGTTGAACACACGAACACAAAAAAACACGCAAGCTTATAGGGTCTATGGCCTTCTTCAGCGATAGAGTAACTCAATATATATATATATATATATATATATATATATATATATATATATATATATATATATTAGAACTTTATTTAGAAGATGCTGTAAAAACAGCTCATTAATTTCATTTACAGAGTAAAACCTCCATTTCCAAAGTTAATTAGCACTCTGTTTCCGTTTTTTATTCTTCTAAAATATACATACACACAATATAATGAATAATTGCGTCCAAAAAGTTACATCATTAGTTATTTCATAAAAAATACAAAATAACGGCGTGATTGAAAGGGCCTTTACTAATAATTAACTTTAACAGTTATGAGATAGTTCAGACTAAATTACTGAAGCATGTGAATACATATACCAAACGGGAAAACATCGTAAAAATTAATGATTATCCCAAGTAATTGGTGTGTGCTTTGATATCATAAAATGGAAGCGTTTCCAACTATATATTTGCTTACAATCAAAGTAAAATGCACAATTTACTTTTGATTGAATGCCATCTCTCTTGGGACGCTTTTATAATTAACCTTTTCTCCAATGAAACGTCTTCGAAAAAAATAATAAATAACCCTTGCTGAAAACGCTTTCAGTAAGCTTATCTCCAATGAATAGTTTAGAGATTTATAAACTTACTAGTTACCTGCCCTCCAAAACTGTCGGGTAGGCATGACTAATGAATCTCTTCCCATTCTCCCTCACTCTTCTCTCCATCGATCCCATTCTTCTCCCTCCCTCTTTCTCTGCGATAGAGATATAATATGCCCCTGTATCTTATGCCTCCGACGGTATCTATACCGTGACATATATACAGACAGACGCTTAAGAATATTTATATTATTAAGGATTTGCAATTATTGGGGGCAAGTACCTATCGAGGGAACGCGTCACTTTAAGTCTCCTTACATTTATTTCAATGTTTTGGCGCTCTGGTTTCTAAGGAATTCATGTTCTCTTCTAAAAACGCCGTCCTTTATAAATGCGTGTATATTTAATTAAACCAAATTTATGAAAAAAAGGGAGACATGCATTTTTCCGTAATATCCTTTGTTCGGAATCGTCGGAGATTATTGGAAGAGTTGATTAAATTTCGCCTTATTGATCTACCGAATAGAATCACGGAACGAGAGTAACATGACCGCATAGTAATTAACAAATTATTCGAACGGCGCGCAAATATCCGCCTCGGCAACGAACCAACCGATTGAAAAAGTACCGCCCCTAAAATAGGGAGAGACGGAAAACTTCATTAGTAATTTCCGGCAATTAATAAGAGTTGCCCCTAAAATAAAACTATTTAACTGATATAATCAACGCTCAAATAACCTACTGAAAATATATTTTCTAAGATACGCTACAGGAGAAAATATTCAATGGTTTCAGGCTTCGTTACCACTGGTTATAAATTCACGAGGGAACGGAGTGGTCAAGTGGTACAATTATAATTTCCAATCTGGAAAGTAGGCTAAAAATGCTAAAACTTTTAATGGTAGCATTTAATTCTATTTCTAAATCTTGTGTCAAAATACTGATGAGCATATCACAAAATGCATTACGATTATTAATTAATTGATTGAAATAAATTGATATCACCTATGCGATATTAATATTTAATAACCCAATTACCTTTAAAAGATATCTAACGGTCATTGGAAGGCTAGCATACACAAAAGTAAATGATCATTAGGGTAGCTTATGATTATTATGATTAAAAGAGATGCTTAGATAAGTAGGAAACCTCTACCTTTTGATTAAAAAGAAAATAAGCGCACTAAATTGACATTAAAGCTGTCATTGAGAACATCTGGAAGGGTTAAAACGACTATAATAAAGTCTAGCACCACAGTAATGACTGAAGTGACAGATTCAAAGGATATCGACCACAAGAATGCGAATCCAACAGTCCCGGATCGATAAAAAGAGCTCAATATACTATTTAAATGGTTAACAGTAATCTGAACTAAAATGCAATCACATTAAGAAGATTCCCGAAAACCACTTCAGCGAAACTACAGCGGTTTTCCAAAATTTTTAACAAAAACTAAATGGCAGTGATCCGGGCAACTTCCATCGCAGAAAATTCCAGATAAGGTAGAAATGTGTGCAAAGCAAATTTAAAAAAAGTACCAACATAAAGCAACATGAGAGCGAACAAAGAAATTATAATTCTTGCATGAATGGCTTCTTATAGGGTCGAAATTATCGATTAAGCTTGAATATGCGCATTTCAAAGATAAATTTTTTGCGTAATATTATGCCATAAAACTTTTGGTTTCGCGTTTAGTGCAGAGGAAGATTTTCATTGCTAATAAAAATAAAAAATTAATATTCCTCCGATGTTTTAAGATGGAAATTCGAATTTTGTTTATCTCGTGTACACGAACCTTGTATTATCGCACTCATTTACGGAATGAAAAATAATTTCCAACGGCGGTATGTTCTATCCTATCTGTATGAAACATGCAGCTTTTCGGGATAATGTGCATTAATGGAAAATATAACGTGTATTGGCAGCCCATTTCAAACAGACACGGCATTAACGGGAGAAGCCATTCTCGAGGCGTATCGCCGATACGGAAAGAACTTTAACGATCAAGACGGAGAAAATTGCATTTCGTATTCGGACGTCTTTTTACTTCCATCTCGGAGCAATTTTCTAGGAAGAGAGTTTTCCTACGAATTTCCAACTTTCGATGTCTTTTTTAATCCAAATCCTATATCCCTCTCATGCCAAAAGTTTCGTTTAAACTTAATCCGTTAAATCCGACGTTAGCAATTTCACGATTTTTTTAATCGTTCAACATTCAATGGTTTATTGTTTGAAAACAATAGCGATTCACGGAGCAAAATTTCCTCCCTTTTATAATCCTTGGAGTATATTAACAAACGTGATGGTACTTATAATATTGATGCAGAGATAACTCGAAAAAGAGTTCCGAACCGTTTCGAAAAAGGCATGAAACTAATGCAGGAGTCTCTTTCCCAACGTGAGGTGACGTTCTAGATAAGGTCGCGTTGGATTAAACGGCGTTGCGCAAATTTAATATTTCGCGGAAAATATCACGTGATCGCATATGCCACGAGCTTTTTCGCGTCATATACGCAGGTTTATGTGCGAGCCCGATTCAGAGTCGCGTGTAATTAACTTTTATACGCGTTGCACAAAATAGCGCTGCGTTCATTCACGCGTATATAATCATCTCCGTGTTGATGAAATACGCGTTGGACAAGGGCTTATACTTTACCAAAAGAATTAGTCGTATTTTGATACGGAAGCCCAATTTTTTATTACACCAACACTCCAACTAATTACACCATTTTTCTGTGATAAATAACAATCAGCCATGACGGTTTGCGACGGATCCATAAGGACGGCGATGAGAATATTACTGGCAAAATCTTTCTTGTAAGATGAAAATATATGCAACGTGACATTTTTCTAAACTACAACAAAAAGAAATAAACCTGGCCGCCATTCGTACGCATGCGAAGCATGAGGTTTTGTCAAAAAAAACGAACTGCCAGGTAAATATTAACTGTATGAAATTATGAAAAAATTACAAATATTTCGTATGCCAACAAGAATAACACGAGATATTTAAAAAAGAAACAGAATTTCGCATTCCTCAGAAAATGATATTTAGTAAAATGAAATTTATTTTATTTTGCCCAAAAATGGTATCAAAATGATACACTTTCGCGATACAATTCTTCAATTTATAACTGAATGAGAAATGGTACCACCGCTCATTTTATCAATGCAATTATATCAAATCAAAATATTGGATTTTTTTAAGGGCATTTTTTCCAAATACAAACGCTTTGAACCGCAAGTTCACTTTAATCCCACAGATAAAATTTCCTCCTTAATCAAACGGTATAAAATAAAATTGTTTACTTACGTCTAAAAATATGTGCGGATATTCATTTTCCGCTCTAATCAGATTATTGCTCCGCGCCATGGAAAAAACATAATCCATAAATCCATAACAATATTAATTTACTTCGCAAAAGTAGGTCGCGAAAATTGCGTTCGATGAGAAAACAGAATTTTTCCGCTACTTCATAAGAAGACAATAAGAGTCGAATTGAAGCCGATGGAGGTATATGAGGGATCTTTTTGTTTAAAAGATAATGGAGATTCATTTTTAAAATTTATTCAAACTCGAGAGTAAATTAGGAATAAGGTGAATTTAGTTCGGTAAATATTTCATACGTTAATTAGGATGCCAAATTAAAAAAGTTTTTTGTCTGTGTTAGTTTTGGATTTAATTCGTTTAGACAAAAGATATTTTATGATGACAGGTTAAAATTAAGCCGATTTCTTGAAGAAAAATTCAAGAAAATTTTAAGGGAAATTTGCTCGTATAAATCAAATCATTTATCGATTATGAGTCATACCTTAATGGTAATGTCTATTTTTAAAAGCTATCACTCGGAAAACTTTCACCGGTGAAGTTTAAAAATAAAAGGATTTCTATAATACAATTACAAAAACAACTTCAAACACGGGATAAATCTAAGAAATCATGTCTACAGGATTTTATATATATTAATCCTGTAGTTAAACACAGGGTTCAATAAAAATATGTGCGTTATTACAGGAGTGAATTCTTCCTAATTGCTCACTTAGTACATTCAGTCGTTTAATTTCAGTTTAAACTTAATTTCATATTCATTTAATACAAGACATAAGTTGTAATCAATATTTTAACAATAATAAAATTACTTATGTCGATGTCGTTTGGAACCGGTCAAGAATACCAAATTATTATTACAAGTATTAACAGAATCTTATATGTTGGCTACATTCCAACTTTCTAAAATTATATGCGAGCTAGTTTTAGTTTCATGCATAAATATTTACATATTTTCAAAATCACAGAAATAAAATTTTCAACGTAGATAAGGAAAAAACATATAAGCTTGACCGGGAATCAAACCCGGATCTACCAATTTACGGGCATTCGCTTCAACCAACTAAGCTACAAAGCCAAGAAAAAAAAAGGTTTATCGCATTCTCGATTTGGGGATATTTCTCTGCGTTGTGATTTATGTGTTTTCAAATTAAGGTTAAAGAATCCCAGCATTAGATGTCTGAGGTTTCACTACGAGGGATGACCGGCGAAAAAAGTGATTTAACTTGTTAGAAAACTGAAAAAACGGGCGCTAGAGTGTTTTATTGGAACCGTGTCGTGTAATCGCATCCGATTGGTGACCCGGTAATCATTTTTTGTGTCAAGTCTTGGCGTAGCAGGTGGAATTTCCTTCCGTAAAATGTTGAACGATTGGCTACATTAATTCTCGAGGAGAAAAAATCACCATTATCTCCAGCCTCGCAGGTCGAGGTGGATTGAAATTCGATCATAGATCTCAGAAATTTAAGGAGACAAGTCGATGGACTTTTTGAGAATGTCTCAGACGGTGTAATGGGTTGTGCTATCGCGGAACAGATGGGCGCAACCAGCCGAAGAGGCCCGCGACATAAGATGGTAATGGAGTGGATGCTCAACGCATGGACTACTTACTATATAGAAGGGAACATCCACTTGGCCCCGCGTGAGTTGCCGCTGGCACTGCCTTCATTATGACCACGTCAACATAGATATTGTGAATATGTTGCTTATAATGGGCACGTATACTTAATAGTCTTATTTACACATACTGCCAGGTATCTCCAATACCCACAACAAGGTTATAGTATGGCTATTGGAGATACCTGAGACGTATTTTTTAAATGATTGTCCATGAATTTTTCCAACCATAAAATGAGATCTAATACTGCCAGGGCTCGCGACATTTTTTGCGGTGTCCTATACAAATATATGAAGTTATAACTCTTAAAACAACGGTCTAGGGATTATACAAATATATAGTAATATAATAATAGGGTAATATAAACATTAGGTCTCGTAAATTAGGACAGAAATTTCACACATTGGGAAAAATCATGATTTATATCTATTTGAACATTAACAAGTGTGTAATACAACTGTATAATAAGGAAGACAAGTACGCGAGGTGCCGCATTCCGCTCGTGCTGCTAACATTTCCCTAACACGCAAAAAACAGACCATGCACACATGTAGGACTAGATGCCATATCCATCATGAAGTGAAAATATGAGCGACACTGTGTATAAGGAATATGGTACACCAAATAAAAGTCCTGCGACGAAAAATACTTTCCGGCGAGAAAACTTTCGTGCGAAAAATCGCCTCACTTCCAATAAGAGTCCGGGTCAAGTCCAGATGAATCCTTTTCACACGCAAAAACTTCTAAGTATTCGGCTCATACTCTCGTTATTAATATTGCTTTCTTAAAAATGGCGAAGCTGAAATCGGGAAGTTGCACTTAGGCATATTCAAGAGAATTAGACATTTTTATTGCCGAGTTAAAGACAACACCGCGAAAAATCGCAAAATTTAGCGCGATTTCAAAAACAATTACACGGATTCAAGGAAGAAAATTATATTAACGTGACTGCGCCACATAATGGTGCACGAGTTTGGTGTAACGAATTGATTAATACACCTACCATATTCCACGAGCGCTATGTATTTATGGATCGCATAAACACAATATACTGTATAAAGGCTATTAAGGTAATTAAATCAACATTATAAGCATTCACTTTTAATTATGAAAGTTTTTTATTACATTAAGTTTGTTTGCAACTAATACCCATGTTAGCGGTTTTTAAATCCGCTCATGTGATCTGTTTATCTGTCTATCTGAAGCGCTAACTTCTCCTAAACGAAAGCAGATAAGACTTCGTTTTTTTCGCCAATCTATTTAGTATTCTGTCTTGTTCTGCACGTTTTCTTGTTTAGTCTGTTTGTTTAAAAAAAAATGCTACTCACTGACTTTCAGCGACTATTTCCTTACTAATTAGCATACATGTAACGCTATGTACAATGAATTTATGGAAGGTTTGTCAGCCGACACATGAATATCCAAATATTCCAAGGCAAATTACTCATCCAGAGAGCCGTTAGTGCCATTCAAATCTCAAATGGCTAAAATATGGCAATATGATCATCTTTTAAAAATTTCTTATGAATTTTTACGTTAATTCTATTCCAGACGCAAGAAAAACTTACGCGGGTTTGTTGTAAAAATTAATAAATAATTGTTCCATTAGGCATAAGTAGGGCATAACTTTTCAAACCCTCTAAGTCTAAGGTGAGCTGAAAAGATGTTTGAGACGTTTACCGTAGATCTATCGTACAGAACGCCAGCCGCTCCGCCACGCAAGACAAATAATACGGATGAACACAACTGCATGCGGCTTTACGAACAAATCAGATTTAACGTTAAATTATTAGATTAGAAGAGGGACTAATATATTTAATCTATTCAATAACTAAGATTTCTGTTTCTGGACTTCTTTGAACAACGCAGAGTTGCACGTAGATCGTGGAGATTCTCATGCTGCCCTCCAGTTTTCATGTCCTGAGATTTATCCGACATTAATAATACGTAAATGAGGAACTCTTCAAATCTTCCTCTGCGATACATATCAAAAATTGATTTATTTAGTTCGAGAAAAACATGAGAAACTTCATCTAACGTTAAGTGGCTCAAACATCCTTGATAATACACACTTAAATTTAATTTTACGTAAATAAAATTACTATTAATAGTATTTTCTTTTGTTACGCAAATATTCATATTCATATTCAAAGCATCTTTAAGGAACAAAGCAAAAAACCTTGAATCGTTAAATCGCCATATGTGCTTATTATTTAAATTTAAAATGTCCTAAGTAAATACTAAAGCCACAAAACGATACAAGGTCTACATCTATGCCTTCTTAGAACATAATTATTTTTTTAATTGCATAGAATACCTCAAAATTGGGGTCAAGTAATTGAGACTCTTTTGCTTACAAGCTAGACCAGGGGCCTGCAACCTTTTCAGTCTTGAGGGCGGATTTACGAATTCAGAAAAGGATTACGGGCGCCAATTGGGGGTAAACAGAAAAATAAATCTAAAAGAAATGAGTTAGATTCTTTGTTTATTTTGAAACAAAAAAAATATTTTGATTTGAATACAAAATTTATTAATAATAAAGAAGGAGAATCTTGAAATTTTTACTTAGAAAACTGAATTTGTACTTCTTCTGTACTATCTTATTGCACCACCACAGCAAATGACTTGCCATATCCCTAGTAGCGGGCGCCAAGGAATTTTATGAAGGGTGCCATGGCACCCGTGAGCGCCGGGTTGAGGGGCCCTGAACTAGACCATCAAAACTAGACTAGCACATAGATCAGATGCCCACTTACGTGAGCACATCGGCTTCTACTTAACTGACAACATTAACCTGACGATAATCTATAAACTACAGACTTGTATGCTAAAAATATTTAACTTTTGAATTCCTCACATTAATACAATAGGAAGCTGACAGCAAAAACCACCGATTATAAATAATCGGCATCCTTGCACTCGATTCCATCATGGCAACCATCCCGAAACAATAATCCATAATCCACGGTTGATCGTTTTTTCGGACATTAACCGTTCGCACGGGAACTGCTGAGAGGAAATATTCAAAAAAATCCATTAAGGATCTAATCGATGCTGTTTAAAAATCCCTCTTCCGCCTTTTATTCGTTTATCGCTTCTCGCGTGGATTAAAAATTGGGAGCGCCTTTCGGTCGATAAGCAGCCTCGCTCTTGTAACCTCGTTTGATGAGTTTCCAAAGGCTATAATTTCATGGCTCGGCCATAAATTTCCAGCCTACACGGCACGTAAAATAGTATCCCAAATGATGTGCCTTGCCAATCTGATTCCGAGGAAACACAGCCGTAGCCTGCTCACAAGATAACAAGCATGAAACCTGGAATTTGGCCAGTAAGCCTCCTTTGAGATAGGCACCGCCGCTTTGCGCCCATAAACAGGATTTAAAACGCACAAAAACTGTACATTTACTATCAATTACGCGCGTGTCTTAACATATAATATCGGGATATATAGCCTATTAAATGAAAGAGAACAACCAGGGTGTTTTATTTCTAATACCTTAAGGATACGAGCCATAGACCACAATTTCCAACAAATACATGTGGATACTGGCGGGAGATAGTGGTAAGGGGGGTAAAGGGAAAAAAAATAAGCGAATTCATATATCTACTCTAGGGAAACCTTGGAGAAATGACTTTTGGAGTTTTTTATTATCAGATAGATTCCAAAAGACGTTAAGAAGAAAAATTTGAAAGAAATTCTGAGGTATTCCTTTCTGTGGGGATGTTGAGCAAGCTTTGGTGATGGTAGTTTCAATAGTATAATACCTACCTATATAGTCTTATGCTAACTTTTTTCAACAAAACTCCATTTTTCTATCGACGTAAGAATTCAGGACGTGGAAATTTTCAAATTCCGAGAATTTCTATCTTAAAATTCGACGGCTTAACTTTCCCTCGGAAGTTTTATGCATAGATAAAAAGCTGTCCAAGAGAGCATTAAACCAAGTTCGTGAAGTAAAGAATTTTAAGGATCCAAAAATAAAAGGGGTAAGGTTATAAAATAGCTTGAAAGGTTTTTATATTTAATTTATTCCTCACAACATTTTAAGGACTTTCCATCTACCTAAAATAACGAAAAAGGTAATTTTAAGGCTGATACTTCCGCTATAGTCTTACCAACACATTTCATAACGATTTAATATGCCCTTACATATATTACTGTTTACTTTTGCAATTATAATCTAAAACTGGCAATTTCATATCTAGACAATAGATATAATGTATCCTGCTAAAATACAAAGAAATACTTCTACTGTGTGTACTAAGGCTGGAAAATACATGTAAAACTTCTAAATATTTTAGATAAATTTACTTTTCAAATTAAAACTATTAATTTAAACAATATGTTATTCAGGCCAGAGCTAGGGACTAAAGACGTCACCAAAACTATTCTTCAAATTACCTCATTAACAAAAATGGCAATAGCAAATCGTTCTACTCGTAAAGGAAATATTCTTGCCCGTTTCAAATTCCTCCATTAAACTGGTAATTTTAGAAATAATTTCAAAAAGTAGTAAACGCTTTTCACTTGAAGTTTAATCAGCACACGGACCTAAATATACTATAAAATAATAATTATTACTATTATGTGAACATTGATGTCTCTTCCTAATATGTCCTAATACGTCACCAAAACCGCATTCCATATGTTGTAGGATTAGTTTCGAACATCAAATTAATGGATCGCTTACATCTACTTCGTCGTCCAATCCCTCTAAGCTCGCAGAACAATCGCGGCCATAATCAACGGTTTAAGTAGTTATCATTCGTCTAAGACATTTAGCGAATTCCAAGCATAACTCGCAACAACCCCCTTGGGGGTACGAAGCGATTACGCCAACCCGACCCACCCTCCTACCTCCATTATAACAATATTTACCCCGGAATTCTGCAACTTGTAACAGGATTCCGTCCAATCCCTCCCCTAAAACTAACAGTCGCCTAATCTTGGAAGTTAATGTCGCTTTGCCATACGACCTGCCGACTAAGGCATTACCTCCCCTAATCTTGGAGAATATTGCAGCGCTGGTGGTTGAAATGATAGAGGGAAGGGGATGAAGGGAAAAAGTGTGATCGCCTCTTATCTCCTCCTCCTCCCCCATTTCACTCTCTCCATCCCTCTTCCTCTCTCCCTCCCCATACCTCTCTCCCTACGTCTTATTTTCGATGGCAAAAAGGCAGGGGCATAACATTATGCCTTCGGGATAAAGGTGACCGTAAAAACTGCGACCGTTAATAGTTCTCTTGCCATTGGCGGAGCGGATAGGTGGACTTGGATAAGGGCTCCGTAACGTAGGCGAACGGAAACAACGTCGCTTTGTGTGTCGCGCTATGGAAATTGCGTCCGTCGCGCTTACCCTTGTGGATAACGGGTTTTTCCGCGACAATTTCTAACTTTTTTAAAGCGAGCAATTTCTGCTGACTAGTTTTCACGTGAGAAGAATTTTTTTCAGGAGTGTAAACCGACTCGCCAGCCGTCGAAGTAATCGGTGCGTGAACAAGAGTTGTTTGAGTAAATATAAAAATAAACTGGTCATTTAAAGGCGGATTACTTTTGAAACTTTGGCGTGAATATAGTTAAAAATCTGTTCACCATATTTGCGCGTTTTAAAAGTTCCTTTACGTGGATTCTGGTTGGGCACGTATGCAAACTACTTCATGATTTTACATGTTTGTGCATTTTTACGTGTATTTTGCATGTTTCTGCACTTGTTCTCACTAAGTTTTAATCCCTAGTAGGCGTTTTGCATGCGTGCAAATTATTAAACAACGAGCATTTCCGTATACTCTTCTATGTTTACTTGAGCATATTAGCGTATTCTGGGTTGCATTGCTGTGTCATTAGTGTGTATTTTTTCATTTTCTGTACGCTTATGTGCATTTATTCGTTTTAATTTTACCGTGCCCGAGAGTTATAAGTTACCTTTGGTATGCTCGAGTAAAATACAAATACGTGACTTGCATTTTCTAAACAACGTCAAACAAACATCATCGATTTTTCGTTATGAAACACACGAATAATTTATGGCCACTGGTTGAGTTTTTGTTATAAGTTTCCTACCTATCGGTACCCAATACAATCTGTCCTATATAAGGCCTTCTTATTGGCACTTCCATATCCCGTTTATACCCTTATCTCTTTCTCTTTTCCTATCATTCTCCCTTCTATGACTTCTTTCAATAGACGATTGCCTCTCCAAGTTTGAAGAATCAGCTCATTCTGTCTTTCCATTATCATTCCCATTAGACTTCTCTCGTTACAAATTGATATGAAAATCCACCATTTGCTTTCCTATCAATTCATCCACTTCCTCTAATGCTCGACATACCATCGTCTTAAAACATTCTCACCTTTAACCCAAGCGTCGCGGCGATAAGAGGATAATGCGGAATCGTTAACACCGCGAGTCTATCGAAATACATAAGATAAGTTTTACAATAAATAAGGCTACGACGGAAATAACAAAAATATTTTCGAAGGCATAGAGGACAGCTCAAAAGCTTTATTACTTGACGGAACTGTAAATAACAACTCCAAAAAACACGAACCTTTATCTGGAATTCAGGAGCTGAAGATTTTGCATCGCTATAGTGTGTAATAAAAAAAGAACTTTGTTGTTTCCACAAATTTTAATTTAAACACGATCGGTTTCACTACGATCGTAGCATCATCAGGATCGTTCCATATATATAGGATAAAATGAGGGGGGGGGGAAGGGAGGCAGTAGGGGTTACAAAGAAAACGAATGGAGGGTAATTGAATGAGCGGTTGGGAAAAGAAGGGGTGGGATCAGTGGCGTAAATATGGGTACGCAAGTAACGCGATCGCATAAGGGCCCAAGACCAAGGAGGCCCCCACCCTTGCATCCATTGTTTATAATAATTTATAAATTTAATTATTCATAATAAATATAAATACTTTGTTTATCAAAATTCTATATTTATGTTATTTCTATTAATATCCATTACACTCAGAACACACTAACAAACATTCAATTATTAAGTGGGGCCCTGAGAGATTTTTTGCTAGGGGCCCAAAAGCTATAGTTACACCACTGGGTGGGATAGGACGGCCAAAGCAACATAGTAGCAAAATGTTACTCGTAGTGAAACCGGTCGTGTTTAAATTAAAATTTGTGGAAACAAAAAGTTCTTTTTTCATTATGAGTAAATTCCACCGAGTTGAGCCTGATCTAATTACTGATAGCTATAGTGTGTCTTTCAGTAACACCATAAGTAGAAAAGCAAAAACTCGTTTATTTGTAGAAACGATGAAAGCTGTTCGAAAGTTTGCACTTTGGCCAAATGACAAAAAATAGAGAGTTGTGTTGTTCAGATAGGTTTTTGATATCCGCCTGTGATATTTTTGCTCATACTAAGGATGTTTTGATCGGAATGAATGAATAATGACGACTAAGAGTCGTGTCGACATACATAAGTCCCAGATACGATTGCACAACAATACGACAAAAACTTTTCAACAACAGCAACATTCCTTAAGTAATCAACCAGGTCAACGCGCAGAAATAAACTACGAAAACGTAGTTACAGACGTAAAAGGATGATAAAAATAGAAAAAACTATGCTCTTCCGTTCCAAAATAATATTTTAAGTGATTCCAACATGTTCTCGTGTCAAATTTAAAAAAACCATGTTCAGCAGAGAATTCCGCCCATTTTAAAAGCTTGATAACATAAAAGTACAAATATCCGCGTTAAGCTCAACGCAGAGATGGTTTTCAACGTCCTTTTACGAAGCAATTACATGATCAAACGACCCGATAGTGAATTCACGGTTTTCATTAACGAAGTCAAATTAACTGCTTGGATTTTTTTTTCCTCCGACGCCCGACGAAATGCAATTTTTAGCCCGGATTGGATTTAATTCCCAATAAAATAAGCCGATTCTAGTGCTCGCACAGTCGCCGCCGCTCTTACTAATTTATGATTTGCATAAATCAATGCTTTTATCGTGCGCGAAATTTCGTTGAAAAATTTAATTAAATTCCGCTTTCGACGGAAGAGTACGTCAGAATCCGATCAGTCCCGATGCAATGGCGCAGCGGCAATTTAGCCAAAATTTCCCAAACGCCGTTTTGTGTCTGAAAGAGCATCGCTATTTATCGTTAATGAGCAGTCTTTATTATGAGGAATTGATGATTTCGTTTTCTTCAACCTTCCGCATTTATACGTATATTACCATAGCAATTACTTGCATCGATTTAAAATAGCAATATTGATATTGCTATGCACAATGAAACTTCTGAGCGATCATCCCTATTAAACGATAACAGCTATTGAAGATCATTTTTCTTCGGAACCATCAGTTCTCCTTATACAGAAGATGTAACATTGAAACATCTTCTAGGTGTTGTATTAATTTAAGTTAAACAATCGACTATAAGTAATTGTATTTATGTATTCTTGGAATTGTACAACCTGAAACACTGGTAATCAATCCACGCATTTTTGCGTGCGCATATGTCACTGCCTAAATCCGAAAATGGTTAATATTGGTTCTTTTATATATAGTTTGAATCATATTTGAAAGCAAGTCCCTAAAAATTCCCAATCCAGATCTAAAATTTTCTTTTGTTGTTTACGCAACAAGAATCGAATTTTAACGAATGTTTCATCCACCCGATGGCGAAATTAAACCATTTTCATCAAGCTATTGTTAACATTAGCCCCAGTTGAGACGCAAGCCGTACCAGCTCCATGAGGAAATTTAAAAGTTGTTCGGGTTGCATAATATCAAGGATATTTAGGTAATTTGACTGCTAACCATTCGTTTTAGCTGTTTCTTTCGAAACGAAGCCTACAGGATATTTTTTAAACAATCACATCAAATAGCTTTATTATATATGTTTATCGACAAAGACCCTAAAGATGATAAAATTGGAAAACGTTAAAACTAGTTTTCAGAAAGGCTTTAAATGATCCAGATGTGGATGAGGAGCCTGGAATTACCGGAAATCGAACCCATATGCAACACTTTCCGTATAGATTATTCGATAAAAATGCGGATGGTTATAGTTCTTTTTATTCTATGATAGAGAATTGGCGAGGAAAGTTAAGAGTTCTAGCTAAACTGACGGTCATGCCAGACATTTACCGCTCATTTATAGATCTTTTAAATCAATAGTGGAGAACCTACAGCCCGTGATCCGTATGCGGTTCCCGAGCGCATCACATGCGGCCCACAAAACCATTATGAAATAGCGATCCGTAAAATTCAACACACAAATTCATAGATTCATTGAATTGATGATAATGAAGTCTTAAATATTGAAATTTTAACCCTAACTACCTTACTTAGACTATATTTTCACTCATATGATGCCACAAAATCTCTAGGTAACTTCAGATAAAATTCTAATCCAACCGAAGTATTGGCAACTTCCAATGCAGCCCTCCAAATGAAATATCCACCCTAAACATTTTTTAAATATTCCTATTTATTTTACATTATTCTTATTACAAATGTGCCTCGAGAATAATCATCCAGATAATACATACACACGTTAGTATAGTTCAAGTTTTTAATATCATTGAATTTAATCTTTAAAATTCAAGAACAGGCACTTAAAAATACTGGTCTCAGGTAACTCCAATTGCCACAACAAAGTTATAAAAAAACAAAATCTGAGACAAATATATTTAAGTGCTTGTTGCTCATTAACTTTTTCAGCCAAATGACGAACTCGACAATCCCTGTTAGATATCTTTTAGAGGTAATTTGACTACACTTTTCACCTATGTGAGAGAAAATTGCGAATATATCTTCCGATATCCAACACATTGTGTCTTTCGTTGGGAATATATTCTATTCTATAGCTAAACAAGTGGCACTCAGCCAAATTGTACAATTATAAATAGTCCATGTGTATTTCTACACTGACGACTATAAAAAATTTCGCTAGAGCATCCATAACTATAGACAGATACATCATATCCTCGATCACTGCGACGATATATTCCATTAATGAAGCCAAGCCAAGGGCTTAAAATATCAAAATTCGTGCCGAACCTCTTAATTTATTTGCATTGCTATCCAAAATTTCTTTTTCGAGACAGACGAAATGCAAACACTAAAGCGGAGCGACATAGAGAGAGAGAGAAAGGAAATTTCGGCTTTTTCTTTGAGAAAAACAAGATTTCTCACTCGACGACCGTGAAACCCAGTTTCGAAGAGAAGAATTTAATTCAAATGCCTATACAAAAAAAAACCTTATTCTCGCATTGATGAACTTTTACAGTATTTTAATTGCACATAAAGAGAAAATGAAGGCAGGCAGAGACATAGAGAGAGATATTGTGTTTACATTCAGATATTCAGAATCACATTTTTTTCGAAAAAGCTACCATCGCAGTCAAATGCGCCGTTTTCTCCTCTCTTTTCCTCATCATGACAGTCAAATGCTCCATTTTTTTCTCTCTCCTTTCCTCTACATTACTCCCGAAAGAAGCGAAAAAATTTCAAGAAACTTCGCTACGAAAATAAACAAGAGAGTACAAATTAGGGAAACAAATGAATAACCAACCATTCGGAAACGCTTTAAGGCGCAGTCATGCAAGCCTGCGATCATGCATGTGCTTTTGGGAAGGAAATTAAAGGCAGGCACCGAGCGTAATCTCTTAATTGTTATGAAATGACACGCTTCCTTTTTTTAAATCCCCAACGTTTTTCTTGTCTTTTTCTCCCCTCTTTCGAACGAGTCACGTAAAAGTCTTTGGGTTGGTTTGTAGCGTGAAAAAATTGACATGTTCTCCTCGAGAATTCGTGTGAAAAAAAGAAAGGTGAACGGTTTCGTGAACCACCTGTTGGGATCCAATGCATTATATTCTTTCACGTCCTCCGCCCTCGTGTCCTCTTGTCGAGGGAGGGAAAAATATGACAGACGCACGGCGTCCGTATATTTTTTCGCCATTTCTTAAAGGTAAATGAAAGCGAGGATTTCTTTTTAAATCTATCGGGTCAAATAAAGGTCTCCGTTCCGCCCGCCATTCGAGAAATTAAATTTCACTCAGAATATGAAATGTTGTCAATGATTTTCAAACACTCCGATTATGCATTTATAAACCTTTCGCAGATTTAAAAATCATCATTTGTCGTCGCAATCGCAATGATTTTCCACGCTTCGTAAGGCAGATCCAGTTGCATTTAATTGATGAAATAATCTTTACACGCAGAGTTATTTTGATTGCGAGAATAAATCCATCAATTTACTGCATTTTATGTTCAAGTTCTTCATTACCCGAGTTATTTGATTAAATGAGACAACTAAGTAAAATTTGATAAGCAAAAGACTCATAATCTTTGATTCATCAGGGAATTATCGAGCTTGTCTTAAAGCTGAAAAAATAAGCACTTAAAAATACTTGTCTCAGGTATCTCTCATTTCCTTAAAATGGAATATCTTTGGTGAATTACCACTGAAGACGGCAGCTTTGTAGCTTAAATGCGAATCTGATTTTTAGAACCTTGTCGTGGCAATTAGAGTTAACTGAGACAAGTATTTTTTAAGTGCTTGTTCTTGGATTTAAGCACTGGACAATTACTTGGTCTCCAATACCAAAAACCTCGACAAAAAGACCAAGTTGTGCAGTTCATTTGTTAATATGATAACAAAATTATGAGAAATACTGGAATATAGATTGAGGCTGCAAAAAATACACTTCATATGACTGCAGCCCGTCGTTTGACGAGTATTTTCGCGGGTAATTCAGTAATTCGTAAATTTTATAATAAAACGTCGCTTCTACCTCTCGCATGCTTAACATTCAGTTGATAAATATTCCTTACTATGGAATTGGCTGAAATTATTTTACAATGTCAACATAAAGTAGACGTCGTGAAACTGATCGACATTCACATGAACGTCATTTATTTACGTTACTATTTCAAATGAACATTTGTCTAAGCTCGGCAACCTAAATTATTTCGATTTATTTGGAGCATCAATTTTCTAAAATGTTTATTTAAATCAACCGTCCGAGTAAAAATGGTTGAAGTATTTAACGTATAGAAATCAAAGTAGTCTAATTCTTTGAGCATTTATTTTTGCTGCGTCAATAGAAACTTCTTTTAAATAATAAAGGCCAGAGGTATACACAATTAATTAGAATTAGAACTATGAATTTCAAAACCACATACAGGGGTATTCGTATATGCAGCTGTGTGTGGAACAACCGACTTGTTTCCTTTTCCTAAATCCACGGAACATGGAGCTCCTGCTCTTGCTCTCTGTAACTACCCCCAGCCCACCCCTATATCGCCGCGGCCCCTCCCACCTCCTGGTCCAGTCGTAACCTTCCGATAAGTCCCCTTTTGCTGTTCCCTAATAACCCTTTCCCTGGGGCGCTTAGCACCTGCCTTCCCTTATCGCACACCGTAAGATCGACCGCGGCCGAAACGGGGATGAGGTGAGATCGAAAAGCAAATGGAGTTGACGCTGAGAACAAAGGAAAATCGTTCCTTACCTTTAAATTCGATTTCCAAAAAAAAATCTTTAAGTGGTAAGTAAAGCATGCGAAATAATCTCGCTTGATGACTGCAGTTTAAACGCTCGTACTGACATGGTTGGGTGCCATTATTGTCCAAAGTCCTATAAATGTGAAGCGACGACAGGCAGATTTTTATTCGAATAAAGAAGTTTGCTATATATATATATTCGCTACGTGATCAGATTTTTACTATGGAATGGATGGAGAACGTGCGACTGAAGGCCTAAAAGGTTAAAAATGAGGTCACTCGACAAAAATTTGGCATGGAAACCATTATTCATGCACGCTTCTCTTTTTCCTTTAGCTATATAAATTCAGAGCAGTCTTTCTTGAGAAGAATACCTTTACGTGATTCTTATGATCAAGGCAAAACACAATGGGAGACTTTAAAATCGACGTAATGAGCGTAATATCAAATGTCTATTGAGAAAAAACATTTTCGATCATTTTGTCCAAGGCATGAAGAAAGAACTTTCGAATTCTCCCGAAGAAAATCTTTCACGTAAAAAATGCATCAATTCCTCTTTAATATCGTTCGATCTCCTATATGATATTTAATAATTTCTGTTTCCACCAATGCTGAAAGCTAAAAACCTCTTTAAAATTACTATTTTTATCGGATTGTCATTCTTAATATAGCTGTTTTACCAAATAAAGGCAGCAGCAGTTGCACGTAATAATCGAGCAAAAAATTATTAATTTATATTTTTCTAAAAGAGAAGCATTTCAGCAAATACTTAATATAATTAAATAGCTGGAACTGATTATATTTCACGAATATAAATATTTTGAAATAACAAATAATCCCGAATATTTTTTCGCTATGTTGGCAACACTATTTGCTGATAAAAGAGAAGCATTTATAGAAAGGTGACGAATACACTTTTTAAATTTCTCGGAAGCCTAAAATGTAACACGAGGTTTAATTTTAAAACAAAAAAATTTGGCTACAAATCGATCAACTGCCTGCCCACCACAGAACGTTATTCCGTTCAGTTCCGGAATCACCCAGAATAAATTGTTTCCTGGAACGCCGTAATATAAATATCGTGGCATTGGATAAATCCAGCGTTGTATGCATTCGCGTGTAAACGAAAGGCTACGCTTCGAAAATTACTACCAATCGTCAAAACTCCATCAAAATGCCAAATATCGTGGACACAAATCGAAGCCAAAAATATCCAACTGTTCGAGGACTGAATTAAATGTGCTCTAACCTGGCGCATTGCGAGAATAAAACTAGACTTATTTCTTCACAGGAACTTCCGTTTTCATAATGGAACTTTAATGCGAGCTTTCATGACCAGTTTCGGTCGCCGAGCTCCTTACCCGCTAAAACTTTCTAAACACGTTTCTCATTAAAGTTCTGCTTTGCCTCGCTGAAACTTTCACCTTAAGTTTGCTGGAAACATATAAATTAGGTGCGACTACAAGACTAAATAACCCTTCATGCGGAAAAATTGCTTCTTATATTAATGTCATCAAGTTCGGTCGCTTTAATGCCATTGCTGTTAACGTATTCGGCTTTCCTAGTCGCTGAGGCAGTCCAGGACTTCTCAGCGCACGTGGTTATTTATCGAATAATGTTTATTTTATGCAACCTCCTCCAATGACTTTATTCGTGTTCGAGTGGAAAAATATGCAACTGGCATAATTATTATCTTTGGCGTATTTTTACTAAAGCATGTATAAGTATCTAAATCTTGATGATACCCTGGAATTAGCCAAATTGGTGGGTGGCAGAGGGTGCATTGTACCCAAGGATACCCAACTGTATTGTCTCGTAGGTTTGACTGTCTGTCCTGTTATAATATTGTATTCTACTCGGAAAAATGAGCCTCGATTAACGTTTTGTCCTAAAATCGAACTCGGATATTTTGTCGTCATCATATATAGCACATTAGGTGAAAGAATTATGAAAATTTTAATATCGGTTAAAGAAAACGTTCCACTCACATCCAGTGTAACGTATGACGTTAAAAAAATTTCTACTGGCAAATTGTGTGACTTTAATATAGTTAACTATTTATATTTCAACACATTATAATTTCAAACAAATAAATTATGCCAACGTGATAATGCCTATATATTTACCATAAAAACTGTAAGTAAAAATAAAACAATAATTATTTGCATAAAGTGATTAGCGAACGCAAGCCGCAAACTTCTCGATTCGACACCATCGGTCTTAATAAGCGTGCCGTTGGCAGATTTTTCTAACGCCCAAAAAGCTCAGTTAAAATTCAGAATTCTATACTGCACGTAGATTTACAATCTTCCACCGGCCAGACGCCAAACACTTTCCCGGGTCACTTACAACGCACACTCACCCATGTCGCTTAACAGCCACGTTAAATATGTATAAACCTACCTTATTCATATCTCTCTCTCCCCTTCAACGTTCGGAGTGAAAGCTTTGGAATCCCCTAGATAGTACGCTATATGACGTCATCTCGCCTCCAAGGTAATCCCTGAAGAATGGAGCGAAGTGGCTAAAGCATAGCGAGAGATAGAGAGGGAGGGAGTTCTTCCACTTTTGCATAGCTTCCATAAAGCCGCTCACCAATGACTGAATCAACAAGCTTTTTAACGCGTTTCGTGCGACCCTTTGAGACAACACCTTTTGTATGCCAGAGCGGGTATGTCTTTGTAAGGGCAGTTGTATATAATTCTGACCACCTCGTTGTCCCAAATTGACCATCGTCCGAGCTGAAATCCGCGACAGCGTCAACTTCCTTTTGACGACTCGGGTGGAAAACATATCACCTATGGATGAAATATGACCGCTCTAGGGGCTTAAATTTTTCCTAAGTGGCGGAAAGTTCAGCTGGCAATTTTACGGGTGTTAAAACAGCTCCTAAAGGTATCGTGAGCAGGAACGACCAGCGGGAATTAAAATTCCGAACTTTGGACGTAACATAACGTCAGATGACCGTGGTATATAATGTTATGGCCTCGAAGTTTAAGCGAAAACTTTTCTTAAAGCAATTGCCTGGCGTAATGAAACGCTTTCGTGAATTTTGAATCGACTGGCGAAGTAAGAAGGCGTTGAACTGAAGGGTTTTTTGTAAAGTTTTCCGTTTATTATTCTTTACTGGATTGGTCTGAGAATGGGAAATGCTTTGAAACATTGAAAATGCTAAACCATTTTTGTCTATTTTACGAGCTATGCATCAGAAATGAAGCTTAATTTTAAAATAATTAATATTATTTTTTCAATGTGGTTTCTTAATAATATTTTAAAAAGTGATAATAATAAAGCAAGGATCGCAAGAATTACGAGAAAACCTTAGTCGAAGCAAGACAATCCCTATTTATAGTTTATTATAAATCCATGCTTCCAAAGCCCATTCCAAACAATGATGTAGTACGCGTGACTTACTCTTTTCAAATCAATCATCATTATAAGACATTAAATAGAAATCCATGACGCGAAAAGAACAGAAACGCGAAAACCGAGCGTCGTTTCCACGCTCTGATGGGTGCACAAGTCAAACCGCGAATTAAAGTATCCAATCATAATTTCATTATTCCTTGCCGCAGCGGCCACATTGTCCGACATATTAATGCCTAACCTTTTGGCGACCCGATGCCAGTTCGGGTCGTTCGTAGGCGACAAAGTCAAACCACGAAACTTTCCGTGTGGATTTAGCTAACGCCCGCATTTGCCCTTTGAAAACGAACCGAAATTTTTATTATTATTTTTTCCCGCGTGGCGTCAGGAACCTACTCGTTTCCATTGTCTCCAAATAGCACGAGTGTAACTACAACGTTACAGTGTAAGCGGAACTGAGCTTGCAGAAACCGAACGAGTTTGCTGGTATGCATTTGTTTTGGTCCGCTCGCCGAACCAATTTCCACGTTTACTTTTTTTGTTCCTAATTATTTAACTAATGGGATCTTCGCAAAATCCAATTATGTTCACGCCAGAACGACCGAATACAAACGTTCCTTTTTTATCTTTATGTTGGAAATTAAACTGGAAAGATTAAAGAAATCATTCGCATCCATTTTTACTTTGAAGTGAATGCAGACAAAGAAACTTTTATTTGTAACATTATATCTGATGAAAATATACAAATATTGGTTTGAAAAATATTGTGATTTTTTTATCCGAGTTTTTCATTTGCGCAGTAAAAATTGTTAAGGTAAATATTTACATTTAAAGCGAGCACTGAATGAAAACAAAATAAACGATGATCATGAAAGTGTTGCGTATTTAATTATGTTGTTTTGATCTGACTTCTAAAATTAGGATAAGTTATTTTAATTTGTAATAACGCAGTGATGCCTTCATGCATATTTAAAGTTAATTTAACTGAATTTGTAAATGTTTCTCTATGAAATAAGCACCTTTAAATGCTCCGCAAAGAGATAGAATTTCTGTAATTTGCATGTCCCTAAGTTGTACATAATAGAACTGTAGTTTACAAAAGTACGCAAAAAGAGAAAATGGACAACCGATTCCAACAAACTCTTTGGTAATTTTTGTGACCTTATTTTAAATTCGGATTGTGTTAAATGTTTACTTAATTGAACAACTTTCACAGTGCGCTTATTAGTGAATCGTTCAGGAAAAATATCTTTAGTCACCTGGTAGATACTGAAAAAGGTATATCAGTATTAAACCTGCGTAATTTTACTGGTAGTAACTGCATCTCAATTACTCGATATGGAATATTATAAAAAGAAAAATTCTTGACATAATCTACCATAGCTGGATCACCGTTGAAGACGAGAATCTTGTAGTGTAAATAAGCATATGATTTTACCAACTGTTATTCGACTAAGCTATTATCATTTAGATATCAGCTGGTGGTATTTTGATTGCTACAATTAGAATTAAATAATGGAAGTTGGATGCTGGATACATATCAGAATGTACCCTTCTTCATCTATACCCGATTATGACGTCAGTTTGACCTTTGATTTGAACCGTCACTATTCAAAATATCGTCAAAAATTCCATTGTTATGTTTGCACCTAAAAAGTATATCCTTATTTTTTTCATTTTCAGTTTTATGCACCCAGCCTTTTAAAGGGACAAATCGAATGACGACAAAATTTCGGACGAAAGTCATTTCGTATGTTCGACCTCCTCCGGGATCTTTAGGTATGAGCGCATCTGCCCGTGCGAAGCCTCTCGCACGCTCCCAAGCTTCCAAGAGAGGGGTCACGGGCGTTTCGATTGATCCGCCCTTGAATTATGAAGCGACATAGGCATTCCTTCCTAGGTCGACGAAAATTAGGCCAGGACCTATGGAACCGTTGTGATGCTAGGATGGTTCAACGAGTAATTAACCCTACGCTGCGCGGTGTTAGGACAATTAATAACTCCGCCGCCCACTATGACAAGGCAAAGGAAGAGCTTCGTCAGCATCGTCTGCGCGCACAACATTTATTATTTCCTGACACGCATTATAAACTCGAAGAAATGTTGAAAGCAATCAAAATAATTTTCCAGGCTAGATAGCCACTTTCAAGCCTTTAGGTTCTGAATTGACATCTTCAGATATTCTTGCGCGTTTAGTTCATTTTATAATCAAGAAAGGTTCCTAATTGCTTTTTGTAGAGAGTAGGCTAATGCCGGCACAGGGTTTCCCTCAACCCCTTCTGCGGGTATGTCTAGTTGATGATAATGCAAAATGATCATAGCCGTCGACGCACTTAAAATATCAATTACTACTACAAGGTTCCTTATGTTTAAAAGCTGTAGTTTCGTGTTCATGTTCAACAATATATGTTAGTGTGAGTGCTCAAAAGTTCCAAAAAAGTGTCTGGGCTGTTACATGAAAATTATCTGCATTCAATTCAGTAAACACCTTTACAATAAAACTGAGATATCTCACGATACAGCATTTACATATAATCTAACAAAAATCCAAAAATCAAAACTACATATTAGCATTAATCTCCTAAGTCAGTGAAGCCCAAACTACGGCCTGCGGGCCACATTCGGCCCGCCTAGTGTCTTCATTCGGCGTGCAATGAGTTTAACAATTAAAGGACACATTATATCAAATTGAAATTAGAAAATTATAATAAAAATATATATTAAATGAAAAGGAGAAAAACACTTGGCGAAATAATTCCGTTTATTATTAATTACTTGAGCAAGTGTTTTTCTCCTTTTCATTTATTATGGAGTTATGTCTTTATCCATATTTTCAGATAAATACATACGTAACATATAAGCTAATATTGTCCCACAAAAAAACCCTTTAGTTTCCTTAAATTACTCTTCAACTCTATTTTCCACTGAGTGTGGCACGAGAAGAGGATAGAAGTGAGCTATGTGCCCGCGATGAGTGTAGCAACCGGTTTTGTGGCCCTCGAACCGAAAAGTTTGGGCACCACTGGCCTAAATGATTGCGATGTGTATTTATCAAGTGTAAGAGAACACCTCAAGTAAGTGGAATATCTGAGGACCACCAGTTTCTCAGCAGTCGATTAAGGTGCTTTATAAGATGTAGAAATAATCGCTTGTATCTCTGTTAATCAGTATGTCCGAACTCAATAGTGTTTTACAATATGCAACCAAATTTCTATTTCCTGGGTGGATGCTCTAACCAGCAAAATTAACAAGCCATCGATTCTTCATTCTAATTCGAGAATCTTGAGTCATGCTGGCTTAATAGCTTAGCTGGTCCAAGCACACACCTGGAAAGCAACAGATTCAGGTCCGATTCTACGTCTTTTGAAGTACCCATCAATTACATCATTCGTTTCTGAATAACTAGCACCGACCAGTTACTTGAAAAGCGGGTTCTTTTCCCATTAAAACAAAGATATTTTTGTCTACATTTGCATGCCTAATGTTATGCTGAAATATTTACACTGGCTGTAAAAGCTTTGCTGAAATTTCAATAACATTCTCATTTTCCAACTCATAAAAAGCGCCTGACGTACACTGCACGTTTTAGAAATGAAGAAAATCCTCCAGTTATTCATTGATGTACTTATCTCGAGCATTTCTTGAAGGTGAAACTTCGAAATTTTTTAAATTTTTTTAAGAGCACATTTCTATAGCCTCCATAACATATGTACGCACATTGCGTTCGTACTTTTTGCAGTACTCCTTTACGAGTAAATACTCCTGAGCTCATCGCACTTACTGCCATCTCCAGTGGCACGTTACAGACACCCCGCATGTACCAAATGCATCTACGGAGTCTGTAGGCGAAGGTGACGGTATAAAACAAATCAGTCCCCTTTCCCGTCATAACCAACTTAAACACGCACGAAATACATCATTACGATCCGTCACCCTTACTACTCAAAAGCTGAAATCGCGCGCGTATTACACCGAACCTCTAAAAACGAGAGCGTTAATTAATTTCGAGGGTGACAATACAGGTGCGAGTGTTGTTTTAAAGGCTTTTCGCGACAAAGAGGGGAAATTCGGCCGAGGGAGGTGTACAAAATTCTCCTCCCCCCATAACCCTTATCTTTGAAGAGTAGGAGTCGGAAGGCAAATGGCATTATTAGGCTTATGAAGCAAAGGGGCAAATATATGGACAGGTTTTTTAGATGGAGGGAGAAGTGGAAGAACAGGAGTGGGAAGAAGCCGGACGACAACCCCCTCATACAGGATACGTTACAAGAGGGAGAAATGGTAGGAAAGTGGAGGGAGAAATGGTGGGAAAGGGGAGGGAGAAATGTTGGGAAAGGGGAGGGAGAAATGGTGGGAGAGGAGAGGGGAGGGAGAAATGGTGGGAGAGGGGAGGGAGAAATGGTGGGAGAGGGGAGGGAGAAATGGTGGGAAAGGGGAGGGAGAAATGGTAGGAAAGGGCAGGGAGAAATGGTGGGAGAGGGGAGGGATAAATGGTAGGAAAGGGGAGGGAGAAATGGTAGGAAAGGGGAGGGAGAAATGGTAGGAAAGGGGAGGGAGAAATGGTGGGAAAGGGGAGGGAGAAATGGTTGGAAAGGGGAGGGAGAAATGGTGGGAGAGGGGAGGGGAAATGGTGGGAGAGGGGAGGGGAAATGGTGGGAGAGGGGAGGGGAAATTGTGGGAGAGGGGAGGGGAAATGGTGGGAGAGGGGAGGGGAAATGGTGGGAAAGGGGAGGGGGAAGAGAGTCGACGACAGTATTAAACCTGATTTTGAATCTATGGTAACAGCGGAAAGTGAGAGGGTATGAATGTAGGGGAGTGAAGAGAATGCGTAACTTGGATGGAGGTGTTGGGTAGGCTTAAGAGGAGAAATGAAAGCCAAAACAAACCAAATATCCGGAAAGCAAACTCTATCTCCCTTCTCCATCTCACCGCCCCCCCCCCCTCCCTCCTCTGCTCGCTCCTCTCCCTCCCATCCCACATTGCCACCGGAAAAAGCAAACGCGGTCGTAAAAGGATAATAATTTTTATCCTGCGTTACTCCTATCGTGTGTTACTGAATTCGGTTGGAAAAGGTCCAGAGGTTTTCAGTCGTATCTTCTCTCTCTCTATCTCCATGTTACGTGGGAGGGGGATGGGAGGGGGAGATGGAGGGGAGGGGAGAGAGAGGAGAGGGGAGAGAGAGAAGAGGGGAGAGAGAGGAGAGGGGGGAGATAGAGGGGAGAGGGAGGGGAGAGAGAGGGAAGAGAGAGAGGAGAGAGAGAGGGGAGAGGGAGGGGAGATGGAGAGGAGAGGGAGGGGAGAGGGAGGGGAGAGGGAGGGGAGAGGGAGGGGAGAGGGAGGGGAGAGGGAGGGAGAGGGAGGGGAGAGGGAGGGGAGAGGGAGGGGAGAGGGAGGGGATAGGAAGGGGAGAGGGAGGAGAGAGGGAGGGGAGGGGATGGGAGAGGGAGGGGAGAGGGAGGGGAGAGGGATGGGAGAGGGATGGGAGAGGGATGGGAGAGGTAAGGGTGAGGGAGGGGAGGGAAGAGGAGAGGGAGGGGAGGGAAGAGGAGAGGGAGGGGAGGGAAGAGGAGGGAAGAGGAGAGGGAGGGGAGGGAAGAGGAGGGGAGGGGAGAGGAGAGGAGAGGGAGGGAAGAGGAGAGGGAGGGGAGAGGAGAGTGTGGAAAGGGGTAGGGGAGTAGAGGGGTGGAGTGTAGGAGGTTTAAATAAGGTTGGAACGTTGACGCTAATGTAGCTCCTGCGTCTTAATCCGTTCCTTATTCGGAGCCATCTAACGGTTGCGCTTTGAACTTGCACATGCTCTAGCTAAGATTTACGTTTTCCGTCGTAAATTGTGAGACGATTTCTCTCAGCTACACGGAAAATTAGGTTCTAAAACATGGCTTGCTATGGTCTTCTGATGAAAGCCAATAAAGGTACTTTTGGTTTGCGAACAGTTTTTGAAGGGGTTTCTTCAAATAAAAAGCGCTAGTTGCTTCTTTTTTCTGTCGTTTGTCCCTGCACAAATTTCAGACTACTTGTAACCCGATATTTACGATTTTAATTAAAGCAAGTGTCGAAAATGGATGGCGAGGACCAAATCGCACAATCATGTCTACTGCTTTAGTGCAAAAAATGAAATTATTGATTTGACTTGCATGATATTCATCCAAGAATGCTGATTATTTTCATCTTTGGAGTGAAATGAAAAGTGCATTTAATGCCAAGCATATTTTTATAGGATGCCTATATTTTGTGAAATACTGATAAAAAAGTTTAGTTTTATACTGGTACCGTAAGATCAAAGCCACTCTAGCGTTGGATATTTGAGACGTTAATTACAAAACAAATGAAAAATGGCCTTCTTGTTCATAACACTCGATCATGGGAGGGTGAGTGGCATATTACCAAAAATGAAATAAGAAATTTAAACTCCGCGATACGATTATCTAACTTCAATGAATTTAGTTTTTAGAAAAGTTTTAAAAATATTGAGATAACGCGGTACTCGACACTTGTCCACCAGTCGGCAATGAAACATTACCGGAAACAAACAGAAAACTACAATTCCTGAATCTATCAGGAGATATGCGCTAAATTTATACCATAACTAAAGATACTATCCGTAGTAATTTATTCAGTACCGTACTGATTGCCTTTCTGTACTTATTTTATGTTCCCTTAATACAGTAACTAAGCTCACATATCGGTATTCTGACGTCCTCAATTTCTTTCGAATTAATTTAAATACTTTTTTCCTACTCATTGTATTGGTTAATATTATTAAGTGATTCACTGATCTTTTCAAAGAAAATATACAAAACATTATACAAATATTTCTAAATATGTCAAAAGTGGTGCTCAAAATTTTAGCAAGTGGATTTTGTACCAATTTCTTTCATTGTTCTAGGCAATATGCTCTTCCTTGCTGGCAAAGAATGCAATTTGTACTGATATGGAGTCGAAAAAAATTGGCCTTTTAGCTATAACCCACAGCTGCATTAATCCTACTTATATCAAATGCATATTAGCTCGGAAATATTATCCAGGTCTTCAAAATCGTTTTTTGCCCTAGTGAAAGTTTTTCTACACATTAACTCGTAAAGCAGATACGTACGGCATTAGTTTCCAGCAAACATATTCGGTCACAATCGTTTCTTCAGCCTCTGACCATAATGATACCGAGGAATACTTCTTAACTTTAGTATGACTACGGCTTATTAAAACAAGTATGATATCCTTGCTAAAGCAAGAGATGCAATCACGTTTGCTTGAAACGTTTCCGAGTTCTGGTTTTCCTCTCCTTCTATAGAGGGAACAACCTGCACCATTGAAGTGTATATCTTTAAAAGACCTTCCCAAGTGTGAAAACTTCACTCCTCTAGCTTCAGTAGTTTGGCTACAATACCATTTCAAAGTTTTTAATTTTTCAAATGAACTGCCGGGAAAAGGCACCTGGTGAAAATTTCATAGTGACAAGAGCTAGCTAATACAAAAATAATTTTCTAAATATCTCTTTTAAAAAAGAGAATTTGTCAAATATCTCTTTTAAAAAGAATTTTCCAAATGTCGCTTTAAAAAAGTTGATTATCTACAGACGGACAGACGGACAGAGTAATCACATTAGCATGTTTTGTTTTTTTAAGAAATCGTGTTAAAAACGTGATAAACTCGAGATCGGAAATAATTAAATCTATGCATTAAACGTGAAAACCTAAGAAATAAAATGAGTGACTTAAGGAAAATGATGACTGCAGGCGTAAAAGTACAGTGCGACGAGAAAGATTAAATATTTAGGAAAGATAAAGGGATACATAGGTATTTGTAGGAAGATTTTGAAGATAATTATAATGTAACGTCGATTAATATGTTTTTTTTAAATCCAGATTTAAGTCATGCAGTTTTATTTTTTAATATACGTCATCTTCTGTGACGTCACCGGTCTGCTCAAACACAAGTCGGGTATAAAGCCTTAGTTTGAACTCGAAAGTGAGAGTGTTAATGCGGTTCGTGCTGCTACAGAAATGTTATCAACGATTTTATTGCACCGATTGAAGTCGACTGTAAACGGAAAATAAAATGCACCGAGAAGAATCTTTATCGTGGAACGTAACTGTAGGGCAGTGTATCTTCTTCGCCAGGCATACATCTCCCAATTTGAATATTTAAAGCTGAAACGTCGTTTTGCTCCGAGACGTGCTCATATTGATCGAGAATTTCCACTTTGTCCCCGGACTCCGAATTTTTAAAGTAAAAACCTATGGAAAAAACAAACTGATATCCAAACCAAGGTCTTCAGTAGAACATTCTCGCACTGTTACTTTATCCTCCAATTACTTATTACTGTATATTTCGGCATGTGTATTATGTTTTACCGTTCGAATAATCCTTACTGTGAAGGCGAGTTTATAAAATGTCCCACACTGATGCGATTTCAATCCTGTCATCAGGAAACGAGAAACTACAAAAGAGATTTTCTATTCTGAAACTCCACGCCACGCAAGAGAACGAAGAATCTCCGACGTGTCACGGTGACATTGAATTGCTATTGCACTCGCACCTTCAGCAGTGCGTTTAAGCATTGGTTTGGATGAGGCGTACGAAATGCATCAAGAGACATACCGCACCGGTTCATTCAATATTGTACTGATTTTCAACTTTTATTCTCTGAATGATTTTCTGTACCAATATACGAGTACTTTAATTAATAATTTGGTATAATGCCATAATTACGTATTTAGCTTGCATAACATAATTTTGACCAAATCGATTTCCGCCAGTATCATTTTTAAAGCAGTTTAAAATGTAGCTTTTTATAGGAAAATTGGGAATGGAATGGGAATGTCGTGACCGGAAATCTATCCTGGGCATTCCACTTGCCTGTCGGATATTCTGCTACCAAATTTTCCCGCTTCGGAACGGAGATTTTATTAGACGGAAAGTTCCTGGTTCAATTACCAGCCATGGAAGAATTCTTCTCCCGTTTCCAAATTATTCCCAACCTTGCAGCTTGTGCCTGTTAGCATAGCGATCTTCTGATCAATCCTTTCCATCAATTCAAGGAATTTTTTAAATAGTATAAATGTTCACATAGACTGTCGAGTTGATAGTCGAACTTTTTGCAAAAGAATTTGTGCTAATCTGCTTCATTTGCGGAGGAAATATTCTCGAATTTGCTAGTTATTATGGACAGTAAATACCAAATGTACTTATTTAGACTCGAAACAATGGCAAATTTAGATTATACAGAATAAACCTTAATCGTTAGTATTTGTCCGGAGCGTGTCGGGCGACCGTGATGCATGAGAAGAACTCTTCGATATGCTGGTATTCTAAGGCGAGCAGAGCTATGATTTTCGAATTCGCACACAAAAATTACAGTTCTAAATATTTTAACGGGATGAAGTTAAACAAGAATCGTTACATAAGATTTGTTATTACAATTCATAATGTTGGATCTGCTTTTCATTCGCAGGCACTCTTATGTATTTGTGTGCGAGTGTATACGTATAGATACATACCGCCATACATATATGAATATTATCGCAGATCGTTGCTATTGTGCATATATATTTATAACTCCATCTCAGTCTCTGAATACAAAGAATGGATTCTTTAAAAAAAAAACATTTTTGTATTATTTTATACGTTGCATTCATCCATTTTACCGAAGCTGTCGCCCAGCGTATGCTCGAAAAAAACCGACGAACGAAAATCCGCCCACAGAATTCGTTCCGTCTTCAACTCCGTGCTAGGTCAGCAAAAGGAATAGTTAAGAGGACAGAAAGGACAGAAAGTGAAAGTTGGAGAAAAGCCTGAAAAAATAAGTTCCGAGATACACGAAAAATATGGAGAAGGAAAAGGAGAATGGACCGGTGAAAAAATAAATGATAGGGAGGATGCGGAGAGGAGTGAAGATAAGTTGAAGTAAGATTCGATCATACTTCACAGAGAGAGAGAGAGATCTTCAATCACAGTGCACGAAACATCTAAGGTAAGTGCGCCAAATAAGGCCACCCTATCGTTTGGAGCAATATCATTTTTAATCTATTCATCAGATATTCCTGTAGAAATTTATATATTAACTTCAATGTATATTGCATTAATTCCTGGCATCGAACGCAGCAAATTTTTATTTGTATTCATTCTGAAAATTCGATTGAAAAAATTTACATAGTGGCCTTATTAGGCACACATGATCCATATATATGTATTGGATGGGCCTTATCTCTCGACTTTCATTCTGAGAAAATGTTTATACGTGGCAATTAATAGCTATTAATAGGCGATATAAATGAGCAGGCGAGTCTGCTGCGTTCATTTTTATCGACGTGAATAATCCAGATTACGCATTGCGTCAGTGTGTTTGTGTGTTTGCATCGCCCCGTGAATGCTTTATACTTTCAGATCGTATCGAAAACATTTTAACAATAAAACGCAGCAGCTAAGCGACGTTCTTCGCATCTAGTGTATCACAGAATCGGAAATATTGTAATCTCTACGATTACATTGTGGTATTTTGGTTCATAATATACTGATAAACACATTTCCCTTTGAACTTAAGTCTGCAACGTGTACAAATAGAATTTTTAAACCGCCAAATTATCACTTATGGGGAAGTTACGTAAAACAAAACTTTTCCATAGTTAATCTCCTCATTTGCAAATGCGAAGCGATCATATCTGGTTATCATGCGAACGCAGAAAATTCTTGATAATGCGATGAGGACATTAAAACGTTTAAATGCTTAGGTTCATTCGTTTAATAATTTAATAAAACCGTCGTGCTCTGCAATGGGCCTTTCCCCTTCGCGCTACACGCGTCAACCCCTACCACCGCTCGCTCCAGGGACTTCGGCGCTACGCACCTCGCTAAGCTAAAAATCATTTTTCGGGATAATTCTTATCAAGACGGATACATTTTGTTCATCAAGTTTTTTTCTCCGATGTACTGTTTCGGAAATATTGATTTTAAAATATTTTAAACGACCGCCACTTTGTAACAGCATGGCGGGTGAAAATTAAATCGTTTTTCTGGGGTCTCCCAGGTTTATCTTTTAATCACAACAGTTATCACAACATCTCTCCGCCCCGAGGTCGAAATCGTAACGATCGACTTCTACGCGCAATTCTCTCTTTAATAGTTTCTTTGTATTATCTATAACAACGTCGATTTAATTGCGAAATAGTAATAGTTTGAAATTTTGACGGTAGAGAGACTGATAACGCAAGGGGGGGGGGGGGCGAAGATGAGGGCACCCTTGAAGCGGTGAACTGTACGCCGAAATGATCAACGATGCGATTTCCTTTGCGAACGAAAAATTAACCCAAAAAAACGCGAAATTTTCGTGTTCAAAACTAATACGTGGACCGATTCGACGCGATTGAAAGTTATGGAGTACAGCCTCTCAAAATCTCACGTGCAGCATAATTGCGTTTTTACGTTATAGACAGCGTTGCACATGATGTTGATCGCCATTACGTTGTTATGATTTCTACAGAAGAGATAGTAAAAGGATAGGTTATGTATCCAGGGTTGTACATATTCTAGAAATAATCTAACAATAACTACAGAGTATTTTTCCACCTACGACCTGTGATTTTGCATACGAATTATTATAAAGCAAAATTCACCCATTGCATGACCTTAAATATAATATAAAAGTTCTTGAGGAAGAGGTTAAGAGATGTTTCTTTGTTTGATAATAAAGTATTTTTATTTTTAGCAAAAATTCTTAAACAACTATTCACATCTTTACCTTAAATGATTTTTAATAACTACCATTCCATATGAAAAACCAATACGCGCATAATTAGCGTCATTACTTTGAAGACTGTTAAAAATCAAGAAATGTTAAAAAAAAATCATTAGTAAATCTAATCTCGACATTTTTCAAAATAGAACTAAAATTATGACATCCATTCTCTCTCTTGTTAAATGAGTTTTTCTATGACTCCATTTATGTATTTATTGTACTTTATATTTTAATTCCATACGTCAATTGTTTTATATTTCTTATTTTATTTATATGTTACGTAATTTTTTTATACTTTATTTATTTATTTTATTTTAATTGTATTCTGTGTAATTGATCTTGTACTGTTTCCTAATTATTGCTAATAAATAAATTAAAAGGATTTTTTAAAATTAGCACATGAAAAACTAGAACATTTTCCAAGCGATAGTGAAATGCTTGTTAACCGTCCGAACGAAAATGAATTGGAAGGAAGGATATAATCAAACAGATTGGAAACGCCACCGACAACAAAAAGATTTTCGGGAATATAAGCAACGCCAAAAATGAAAAAAAACCTAGAAATACTTTTTTCCTGCACTCACTTGAGCTCCGACAATAATAGCTTTATTTATTCCTACAAGGATACGCATTCAAGGAAAAGGAATCGAAATATCTAACCCTTATATGCTCCGAGATACATTTACCCACAGTCCCGTCTCAAGTGGGTTGTTACATACTTCCTTATATTTTATGCGATCCCTTCGTCCTTTCAAAGCCTCTTGACTGCGAAAATCCCCTTCCGATGAGATTATGTTGCGAAAAGAGGCGAATGAGAGGACAAACGATAAAAGGAGAAAGAGGGAGAGGGAAACAAAATGAGAAGACGAAGAAATGAGAGTGGTGAGTGATAGAGAAGTTAGGGTTCGGAGAAAGAGAAAAAGAGATGTCGAAGAGAGGGATAATAAGTTATGGAGGATTGAGGTAAGAGGAGAAGGACAGGGAGAAATTATAGAAACATAATGATGAGAAAATGGGGAGAGAGAGAGAATAGAGTTAGAGAGAGAGAAACATGGATACGGAGAGATGTGGAGAGGAAGAAGAGAGAAAAGAGGGATAAAAAGGGAAAAGAAATGGAAGGAGAGAGAGGGGCGCAAGATATAGGGAGCGATAGAGAGGGAGAGATTGAGGTGGATGGAGGGGAGGTGGAGTAGAGGGGAGAAGGGGAAGAAGAAATGGAGGTATACGGGAGGGAAGAGGGAGGGAGAGATAGGGTGAGAGAGAGGGTGAGAGAGAGAGGGTGAAAGAGAGAGGATGAGAGAGAGAGGGTGAGAGAGAGAGGGTGAGAGTGAGAGAGGGTGAGAGTGAGAGAGGGTGAGAGTGAGTGAGGGTGAGAGTGAGTGAGAGTGAGAGAGGGTGAGAGAGAGGGTGAGAGAGAGGGTGAGAGAGAGGGTAAGAGAGAGAGGGTGAGAGAGAGAGGGTGAGAGAGAGGGTGAGAGAGAGGGTGAGAGAGAGGATGGGGAAATAGGAAGGGAGGGAGAGAAAGAGAGATAGAGAGTGGCAGGTGTGAGGGGGAGGGAAGAATGGAGGGAGAGACAGACGGGAGAGGGGGAGAGATTCAGAGAGAGAGAGAAGATAAGATAGAGAGGGAGAGAGAAAGAACGAGAAAGAGAAAGGAGAAAGACAGGAAAGGAGAGATGAGAAAAGGAGAAAAATAGGATAGTGGGAAAAGGTCAAAAAGGGTTGAAGTAGGCTATGAGAACGGAGAACGAGGGCTAAATTTAAGAGAGGCTCAAAAGTGGAGAGGATGTAAAAAAGCATGGAACGGAAAGAGGGCGAGGAAAGAAGATTGGGAGAAAACGGCCGCCTAGCGTTGGAAAACGTCCTTTCGAAGAGCAAGGGGAAAGTAAAGTAGGCAGCGGAATTTGAAAGGAATGCCAGGACGTGGAAATGGCAGGGTATACCGTAAAGAGACAAAAATGGTTAAGGAATCCTTTACGTTACTAACTCAGATCTCAATGACCGCAGTATCCGACCTCAGTTATCGGTTACCTGTCAATCTAAAACTGGGAAAAAGACGTTATAAAAGCAGGTTTGTATGTGCCTTGGATTGGTTGCATATCTTCCCATCTAGGACTTTGCCCACACTCGAAGCAGTATTTTGGGGAAAAGGGACGACGACTATCCAAAATACTTACGAGAAGCATTACATATGGGAGCACGGCCATTCGAGAGCATTTTTCGGAAGGTGATTGGGGGTGGTGATTTTAAAAATATTTCTCCAAAATATGACGGTCCACTTAGAATTTGTTTACGAGTTATTGTGCAAAAACATTTTTGAAATAGCTCATAAATCACGCAAATAAAAAAATAAATTTGTATGAAAAATATCATTTCATTAAATTAAACAAATAATTCTAGTGATTAAACAAAAAAATATTTCTTAATTAAGGATTTTCTCTTTGCATTGCCAGACTGATGACCACGTCATATATACCACGTGCGAAAGAGGGGTTCAGCCAAGAAGATCGTGGTTTAGCTGGCTAGTTCGAGCTCCTCGAGCCTTGACACTGGGGTTCAAATCCTGTCGCTGGTAATTTTCATTTACCTAACCAATGTAAACACACTATATATATATATATATATATATATATATATATATATATATATATAAAGGGCATAGGCCCCATAAGCTTGCGTGTGTTTTTGTGTTCGTGTTTTTTACGTGTCTCTTCGACGCCCCCAACAGCCTGCCAACTTGGTCCCCAACTTGGTAAGTGTCCGCTGGGCTTCCCTCAACACCTTGTTGCCACCCTCATCACTACCTTTTCTTCTCCTTAAGTTAATATATATATATATATATACTGGTATGCTTGTTGCAGCCAGGTTTATAATAATTTTTAATTAAAATTGACCAAGTAGTGGTAGTGGAAGAAAAGCGACCAAAGAATTGAGAAGAATTTCGTCAGGTTGAACGGAGGAGAGAGGAGGCCGAGCCTGCGAGAAAAATTGCAAAACATTCACTAAAAATAAAGAAATGTATTCCCACACATATGGAAACCTATCGGTTGGTTCCCGTATTCTTCAAACATATGCATAAAATTTGATCGGAAAATAAAACGATATTTTTTTTACTTATAAAACTACAATATTTTACAGATTAACTTTTAGAATCGGATATTCATTAACAACAATAGCAGTAAATGTTTTTAAATAGCACGGTAGCGATACTAATAGCGCCGGAGGATCGAGAGGAAGGGAACATCTGAGCGTTGCGTTATATCCCGCAATGAGCAACAATACGGTTTTCCTTGACAACGAAAGATTTTCACCACAAATAACGCGAAATTTTCGTGTTCAAGACGAATATGTGGTCCGGTTGGACACGTAGTTGAAAATAGATGGCAGGAAAACGAATGTTCATTCTTTTAAGCGTTGCTTGGTTGAAGTCCCTCATTCGTACGACGATTATAAATAATTTTAAAATGCGATTGAAAATGACGCCGAATTGCTTCTCTTAAATATGGAAGCTATAAACGCAGACACGCAGCTTCCCGCAGAAATCCTATAATATAATTTGCTTAGTTTATCCCTTTGCCGCTAATGCTTTTTGAACCGCCATAACTAAGCTAATTCTTGATGAATCTTAACCAAATTTTAAATATAAGCTAATGTTATGGCTAAAATTTGATTTCTTAAAAGAAATTGGAGGGGGAGACCGGAAGGAATAAGGGGGGAGGGATAAGGTGGGAAAATGAGACCAATTATTATACCAGGGTGACCAGACGTCCCGGAAATTCCGAGATTGTCCCGGATTTTGACTTAACGTCCCGTTGTCCCGATAAAGTTCTTCGGGACACCCATTTGTCTCGGAGTTTTTGTTCCTGCCTTACGAAATCTCCTCGCCACAAAAATTTCATGTGTTTAATCGGAATCACATTATATTGGAAAATACAAAAATTGATTATTAATCTTGTTACGATCGGTGGTATTCCTATTTATCGGCGTTGAAATTCAAGAGCAGACCACAGATATTAAGAAATTGTGTGGCTATTGGTTTGTGTTTCAGGCGCACAATGCACATGTAGAAAGAATGTTTCGAAAATATTTTTTGTATGATCTGACAAACAAAACAGCCTTGACGTTAAAACAATCAATATCATTATATTATGTGTGTTGAAATTAAATATGAATTTTCAAGTTTATTCCGATTATTACAAATAACAAATATTTAGATGAGATAGGCAGGAGCAGTCTAAAAAATTAATAAAAAATTATATAAATTTATATCAAATGAAATAGAAGCCATATAGTGTTATTTTATCATCTATGCTATTTATATTTTTAACTTTATTTTTTGTTCTTAAAGTAATTGCTACCTATAAATTGTGATATATTGTGTTGTAAGATTTTTTACATATTCATTAAATTGAAATTATTTGTTAATGCATTGAACAAAACTGTGCTCTGTATTTGCTAAACTTATTTACTTTTAATTTAAGTAAATGTAATTAAAAAGATACAAAAATTCAGGTTGTTCCGGATTTTTTCGATTATGTCTCGGATTTTCTTGTTCAGACCGTGTTTTGTCCCGGTTTTGCCTCCTAATAATCTGGTCACCCTATTTTACACCATAAATATTTTGTTTCGTTCCAAAATTTCCCGTTGAAATTCAACGACAATTTACCCTAAACTTAAAACGTCATTTGATGATAGGCGATATTGATATAAATGTGAATATTGTGAATGATAATGATAATTACCAATCCTACTATTTGTCACGCATTTTCATTCAATAAATAAAATTTTGTTACTGAATTCAAATCTTTGTTTCCTTATCCTGAAATTTTCATTGACTTGATATAAAAATTTTCAGTCGTCTTTAAAAAAAAGCTAAAATTTAAAAACAAATGTGGAGCCGTAATTTTTGACGGGCATTATGCTGGTATATGATAAGTTATATATACACAAAACACATTAACGTAGTTTTTCAACACAAATAAGGTGAAGTTTTCACGGGATGAAAAAGACGTAACAGAGCGCCAAAGTCAAAAAGGCTCAGAGACGAAATATCGAAAGATTACTGCTTCAATCCCAAAAGTCGACCGCCTATATTTCAATGTTTTCCGCGTATATGCTGCCGGCGGAAATGTTGGACTGGGTTCCTAGGTTTCGGCGCGCAACAAACCGCCGCGGTTAAATCTTAAGTTTTTCCCCGGCCAGCGGATCGCGCTACCCTTCTCTAATCCTCTCGATGACATTTTCGTTTTCTCGATTCTCCGTTGTCGCTGTTGATATCGTACAGTCGTACATTTCGCAATGTGGGATTTTCTTTTTAAAGAAACGCAATATACGCAGATAGAGTGAAATAAAAAGCTATTAGAATATCGTCACGCATTTTCTAGAACTTTCTTATAATTCTTGGTTCGCATCTATAAATATACCCACCCCAACTATATATCCTTATTATACATTGCCCAGAAATTCTTCTCGTAACAATATTTCGCACAACGACGCTATAACGTTATGGAACTCTTGCCGCACCTACGACATAATTACTCGTGGTTACGACACTGGCGCCATTCTTGGCGCGTTTCTTTCGCGGTAACTAGCTCGGCGATTGTATTTCCGTTATACGTCGGATCATAAAAAACATTTGATGAGCGCAGTCTGTTTGCTTTAGTAGGTTCTTTTTACGGATTACGTTATGTATCAGACGTAAGCCTTCTGTTTCCAGATTTTTGCTAATTTCACTTTGCAAAGCTCGAATCGACTGAGGTATTTTTTAACTAGAAAATTTAATTAATTCACTATTTTTCAGAAAAGTGACTTCAAAATCGCCATTGCCTCCGAGTTGATGGTATGAGCAAACCCGGTACAAAAATGCTGCTAAGGGAGTTTAACATTCACATAAAGCTGTATCGCATAATGACGCAATTCTACTGAGCGAATTAACGTCACCATGGCTGTAATCCATAACTATATGACTAGTTAGTTCTCTTTATGTTTACATTATACTATAATAGTGTATCGTTCTGACACCCTAACATTATTTCTTAATTGAAATTTCTAACTGCCATTAATGCAACGTTGGAATAATATACATATATAACGGAAATCATATAAGAAAAAACCTAAACTGCCTTTTTCTCTTTCCTGCAAAAATAACGAAACTAAATAAAATTTTATCAAAGTAGCGGATATCTTATTATAACGAGCGATTATACCGACACAAAGTGCTTTAACTGGTTAGATAAATGGCTCGCCTAAAATATTCTCGCCAAAGAAACTTCTCGCGCACACAAAATAAAAACTTTCCCATTACCTACCAGAACACAGCGGTGCTTATACATAAAATTATCAAAGTTAGATGGCTATTCGTCATGCAAAGTTTCAGAAAGAAGTAAAACTTAAAATCGCGGTTCAATAATGACCGGAAGAATAGCCGTATCTTAATAGGAAACTAAAAAATAACGACATTTTCGTAAAAAACTGGACCATGTTGTTCGCCATTTAAATTAGGATAACTCGCAATAAAATTTGATTTTCTCGAAAAAATAATCGCCACCCCCCGAATCAATCTGTCGAGAGATTTCTCCGGACAACGAGTCTGTCGTGTCGAATGGATCAAACAGAGCAAATATTTATTTTCGAATCTTAAACGGCACTCGGGATAGGAACGCGAGATTGAATTAACATCCAGTTGGCGAAACGAAATCGTCATTCTCGGAAGATCGTCTTTTACGGAACGGGGAGAAAACGAGTCGAACCCCCTCCCTCCTGCATCTCCCTCCTCCGCCTCCCCCCTCCACACACACACCTCTCCCTCCACCCCTTCGGTGACTATCGAAAATACTCGAAACATTCGTATCCGACCTGATTTATGGGCTCGTTTTCGCCCCGTCTCCATGGAAACCCTTATGGGCGGCGTCTGTTAAGCAATTTGTATGCGGGAGTATAAGGCATTTATTTTATCTCGGCGAAAGCGAAAATCGATTTTTCGCAAATTGGGGAATGCGTCCGAAATTCGCTTCTTTTCATTCCCTCTTTCGTCCCGAAAAAAAAATTTCGGGAATTCGGAGGGTTCTGACGGCGCGAGGCAAAAAATTTTCTGATCTCGCGGTTAACGATAAAAACGGATACCTTGGGGATGCTTATTTCTCGCAATAAATTCAAATCAAATGGGACCGCAGCTGGGTTTCAAAAATGGCTCCAAGCGCAAGATTCGCGGAATATGCGTGGAGATTAAATTGCGTCCTTTTCGGCATGTAAAACTGCCTTCCGTAAATATATAAATGAGACGAAAGTCTGAAGTCTTACGGAATACGCTTTGCGGAGATATAAATGCTATAAAGGTGTGCGCTATTTTGTCATAATCGGAATGCCCATATGTAGCGTACTTACGATAGTGCATTACGTGCGTGAAAAATACAATCAAGTTAAAATTAAAATTCTATTTAATTTTCAACCAAATAGATATTCTGAAACCTATTTTGAAAAAGACGTCTGTCCTATTTCTGAGGCAGAATCGTTATAAAAATATTATATTCATTTACATTTATTATTTAGTTTATATTTCGTCGAAGAAGGGCGGATGCTCGAAAGCTACATAAAACGAACATTCCCGTCACCGTAGACACCAAGTTACAAATGGTTCTCTCTTATCCCTCTCAACCACTGGTTGCCGAATTTTATTATTGTAGTACAAAAATTTGAAGTCTCGGGCAATGGTTTTATTTCAAAATCAGTTTCTATCTGATTGGAATTCCATTGCATTGGACTTAGAATTTACATACTTATTCACTGACAACTACTTTAATATTTATAGTGCAATCTAATGATCACCGCCTAAAATATCATTTAAATGAAGCTAGCCCGAGATATTTTCCAATATAAAATTCAAGTAACTATATATTACCATTTTCATTATCATTATTTCATATTTATATAACACGGATCGTACTGGTTGTGAAAGGTGAACCGTGTTTGCTCAAAATAAAAGAATTCCTTTTCATTCCATTAAGATAGGTCTAGTCAACATACTTTTGACGAGAAAAAGTTTCATTCAGCTAACACACAAAACGTATATTTGCGGGCATTCTCACGCAATCGTTTGTAAACCGGTGCTTAATATTCCGGGCGTGTTATCAAGGGGCGAAGTTTCCGAGCACAGTTTTCCGCATGCTGTAACCTGGCACTCGATACCTACGAGGCATGACTTCAACCAGCATCGTAAGCGTCCCGAAAAAAAACCACGCGTGGCTAGCAGGCACGGGGTTGCCTTCTTTCACCCTCCCCCTCTCTCTACTCCACCTCTAGTGCGTTTGAATATACCTGCGGTCGACTGCTCCCGACGGGATGGGATGGCGGCGGCTAGAGGCATGCTCCCGCGAAAATGAAAACTAACTAATATCTAATAACAATGAGCTTCTCCTCCCAGCAACCAAATCCTGCGTTTCTCAACCTTTACGGTAACACGGCACACCTAAACTACAGAATTTATCTGCGGTCTACCTAAAATACAGAAAATTTTTCGCGGCCCACGAATTTATCAATAGGTGAATATATAAGAAGGTTCTATAATCTTGACTAAAAGTAGCGGGTTATATATAAAAAACAAAGCAATTTATTTAAAATGTCATTAGTTATTTATAGTTCAATTTTTACAAAATATTAAGTTTTTGTTTTACTTTTGCGACAGTTTTCAAATATTTTCAAATTATCGCGGCCCAGCTCAACTCTGCGTGTGACCCATCATGGGGTCACGGTCCAGCGATTGAGAAACACTGCCCCAGACTAGTGGTGACCAACCTACGGTCCCCGCGCCGGATGCGTCCCGCGAAGGGTTATTGTTCGACCCGCTAAGCTATCATGAAAAGCTAAACGAAAAATTTAACACGCAAATTCGTACATTGCAATGAACATTTTTATAACAAATATTTTAATGTTGAAATGTTAACCACGAAAACATTATTTAGAATTGACTTTCCCTTATATGCCACCCAGAATATATAGGCAACTTCCAATTCAAACTGTCATCCGGCCCGCCGAAGAATTGGCAACTGAAAACGTAATAAAAAGGTTGGACACCCGTCCCGGACGGCTACCTGCGGCGACAACGTATTCCTTAAAGGAAAACGCCGCGTATGAGAAACAAAATCTTTTATTTCCCTTCCTCGCCACCACCTGTCACTTAGCCCATAAACGCGTTGCATCGAGTCCCATAAGATTAAAACGTTAAAACTCGAAACAGTCCATTCGCGAATAACAGCGCAGGGGAATCTCCCCTAGCGGGATTCTAACCACCAACGGACTCGAGTCTATTATCCCTTTTGATCGCGGGATGCGGCGCGGGATTCCGCCGATGGGGAAACGGACCTAGAGGACTTCTCTCGGAAGAAAAGGCCCGGCAAGGATTCAATTTTACTGGCCAAGAGGGAACCTGAAAAATCTACAGAATAACAGCTCGAGATAGCGAAAAACGCAATCCAAGATGACGGTGACTCTCGTTTTAAAACATACGTAGTATGGCGTTAAGTTTAACGTAAAGGGAAAATTGTCGTCGGAATTGTGTCGGTGGTGTGGTTATAGAATAACGAGTTGAAGTAAGGACGAACATATATCCGAAATGAAGAGAAAAAACAAATCTAAAATCGGAGCAATTCCATTTATTGATGCTCATGATTGCTTATATTTTTTTGGCGGGAGACGAGAAATCGCCTATTCTAAAATACTCAAATTATACAACGTCGCGATGAAAATTTTAAACAAAACTACGCCTAATGTCAGCCACGTAATCATTTGGATATGGATATTATTTTGCACCGAAAGCGGCCCAAAAACTACTTGAGGTTGAGGCATTGGTCGCCAGGAAACGCAACTATATCTGGTCTCCTTTTGAGATTGAAGATCTTCCAGTTATTAGCCCAAAAAGTTAGATTGTCAGAGAAATGATAAAAGAATCGTTCCCACGAATCAAACCAAGGACCCCGTTTTAGGAAAACCTTCAAGTTGTCCAACGTACCATTTGAATGCTCGCCACTTGTTCCTGAAAATTTGAAAATTAACCTTTCAACTAGCCAGTCGAAATTATGACATTGTAAACGAGGTAAGTTTACCCGACAACTGTTGTTTTTTATTTTTATCCATTCACTAGTTACATCTACAATTGCGTTTTTCTAGTTGAACAATATGCCATGAGGGTCTTGATGTAATTAAAGTAGAGGAACTTCATGTTCACTTCGTTTAATGCCAACTAGCGGAAAGTCAAGTAGCGGGGTAGTTTGACATTATAACTTAGATGGTCCCACAAACCGCATTTCCGCAGATAAAAGAGGTTAAAATAGCTAGGAATAATAATCCGAAAATGTTTCGGATCATTATAACGGCGAGGGACAATTTGATGGCCGAGACTTAAGGGTTCGAACCGCTACGAGATCGTATGGCGGAGAAATCCTATACGGAGTAACCCGCCCACTCGCGAACCTTTTGACGATAACTCTCCAAGAGGAAATAAGGAACAAATCGACCACAGAAGGCTTTTACGCTAACCCCCTTTACTCTCGCCGAGGATATATTGTTTCAGAATCGCGTGACTTCTCCGGGATACCAAGCAGGAGTATCTGTTGTTAGGGGCCAACCGAAGGAATCGCTTCCGATATTTAAACACTCGCCGATTTAACGCTCTATTCGACGAAAGATTGGCCACCACGAAGGATGGGCAATTCGTACGAATTTTCGCTTTCCCTCACGAAAGAGCATTTAGCCGAGAATCAAACCCGGTTGTAAATCGTCGATTCGACCGCGTCCGATTGGGCGCGTGATGACTGCATTACGCGTCAAACCCCTTCCTATTAAAAAAGATAGACATTTTAATTATATTTTAAACGCGTCATTAGCTTCTTGCGCCACGAAGGCAACAACAAATAATAATCCGCAAAGCTCTCTGCAGATCCATCCGTTATTTACTACATGGCTATTCCGTCGATTCTTTTATTTATTTTTTTAACAAGGCCTTCGGAACTCTCTCTAAAATATAGATACGACAAGACCGTCGAGATGGCCGCAGGACCTACATAACGGTGCATTAAACTTTTAAAGATTGGGCAGAGAGGAAGAAAAAACGACGGAACATTTCACGAAGCTGATCCTTTTTTACTTCGTCCGGGAGAGCGAGCGTGATATGCGCCCAAAAGGTCGCACCGGACGCGAGAATTCGGATTCGGGAAGAAAATGAAAACCCTTACCTTTATTTTATCGTGACGGGAATGGTGGCCTCCGCGGACAGGTCGGCCGTCGAGACGCTCAAGACGACCTTTTCTCCACTCACCGGCGCCGACCGCAGACACGGGATTACCGGATCATCTGGGCCGCCGCACGCTTCAAAACCCGTTCAAAACGCCTCCATCCCTTGACCCTCGGTAAAAAATGCCGCGCCGAGACGAGGCTGTCCGAGCCCCGGATGACGTAACAACAGATAAAACACCACAATTATACGGGGGAAAAAAACTTCGGAAGGTCTCACTGACACAGGTCACCTCGTAACATTTGGGCAGCGCCTCGCTCACGGAGTCAACCCGCTCCGACCGAGGATCGAAACGCGACTGTGTGTGCCACACACGCGCGGTGCTTCTCCCGTCCTCCGCGGGGTGGCAGCGTCGTCGGCTTCTCTCCCTTATTTCATTTTTGTGACGCTCGCTCCCCAACCCCCTCCCTTCCCCTACCTCTCCTCCTCCACCTATTGGCCCGGAGAGAGGGGAGTGAGGGTTGCCCTCGGTGAGGAGGCGAAGGGAAGAGGCTGAATCCTAGGGGTAGAGTTTTCGGTGGTGTGGAGGCGAGAGAGGGGATGCGAAGAAATATTCGACGCGAGAAGAAGTTTCGAATGCCTCGAAGCCCGAGAGGGAGGAGAAAAAATAAAACACGTGCAGAAGTCAATTAGCGCGCAAAAAGAAGTAGTGGCCGGCACTGTAATTTCTCATTCACAACTCCGGGCGCGTTCGACGACGCATTTTACGAAATTCTAATCGATTCGTTACGAAACTACAAATTTTTCGAAAATGTTTTTTTGAAGTTTAAACCATAGGGATCCAGAATTTAATTTTTTTAGATATTCATATAAAGAATAAATGTCATCGATAACAAAAATTTGCAACTTTAAAATGACACAATTACTGGAAGTGTGACTGTCATTTTGAACATGGCATGAAAGTTCAACCACGGACATCTCAAATAATGTGACTAGTATTCCCTTCAACTTGACAAAAGAACGAACGGATTCAATAGGTTCATGTCTGTCACCATCCAACACTATCCAGAAAATCTGTCTCATTGCTTCAAAATTTTGCGTGGGAATGGACAAAATTTTGCGCATGGATGGACGAACATAGTGAAAATAAAGCTATTGAAAAGTATGTTAGTTACTATTACAGCCATTTTGTTTCGCTTTTCTCAGAATTCAATTTTGTGTTTTTATGGTTGCGCCCGCCTCCCTCTCCCAGGATATGGTGAGTTCCCAATTGACATAAAAGGTTTAGAACCCCTGGTCTATCCGATAGACGGATCGACTATATCTAACGATCGTTTTTTTTCTCTTGAGAAAAAAGCGTTTAAAAATCGCTAAAGAAAAATATTTACCAAAAACTAAATCAGAGAAAAAATATTCCGAAAGATTCTAAAGGAAATAAAGGGAAACAAACACCCAATTTAAAAATAGGTGGAATCGTAACATGGATGTGTGCTGTTAGAAAACAAGAAAGAACCTCACAGATAAAAATGTAACCGCAAACCCTGATCAACCAACTGAAAATTGTCTTTGTAAAAAAGCCTTATATACAATGTACGTAAAGAGAATAAAATATCTATTGTGGCACGTAATTTGGCAATATAATGAGTCGAAAAATATTGCCTGTGCGGGTCAGAGCTGGATACTGATATCGTAACTTGAGGGTCAAATACATCCGGCTATCCCATAACGTTATCAAAAGAAAGTGCCGTTTTATGTAAGCATGGTCGTACATAGCTGAAAAGGAGTCACGTTCCATATCTCTTCAGGTGCCCTCCTCCAGATCCAAAATTCCCTAACCTTTCTTTGATGCACATATATCTACAAATAGAATGTTGCTCCCGGTTAACTAAGTTTATAAACAAAGCAATCGGCTCCTCCAAAACATCTCTTACTCGCTGAGCAATCTGGAATACCACATCCCAGGTACGACCAAACCGTCTCAACGCAAAGCATAGGTCTCGTTACGCGAATTTTTTTCATTAAAAAAAACAAACTGTGTTGTAGAAAACGCGTGTTATAAGAAGTCCAGGTGTCGAAAAATGCATCCATTATTTATAATTGACAGATTTCTGGGAAGATGTATGTGTATGGCAAAGAATGGAGAATAAAAACTCACCTCTTTAATTCTTCTTTGGAAGGGAAAGAGTACCCGTAAACGAGGGTTTCAAAAATTTCCTGCCCCCCTCAGATGCTGTTTCAGATAGCCCTCACGCGATTCCGGGCACGTATAAAAGGTCAACTATCCCGATTAAGAGAAGTAACCCGTGCTTATTATTAAAACACACGAGATTGTGAAGCGAATTTTTCGGCTGTTTTCGATTTATCTCTTTCTCTCTTCAGATATGTCCAAATGCTGAGAATAAAGTTATACGGCCTTACATCCTCCTCGAACATGAGCATTTTTCCCCGAGTTTCAACCCAAAACGAATAAATTACAATTCAAAGTCAAGGAAATTAAACCAAACAGCGATCTGAATGTTCAGGAAGAGATAGGACCTTATAATTTTAAAATTAATGAGAAATTTGTTCATTTTTTGACACGCATAAAACGAATGTATGCAAAACATGTTTTGTGTGCGTGCGTGCGTGTGCGTGCGTGCGCGTGCGTGTGCGTGCGTGCGTGTGCGTGCGTGTTCGTGCGTGTTCGTGCGTGTGCGTGCGTGCGTGTGCGTGCGTGCGTGTGCGTGCGTGCGTGCACGTGTGTGTGCATTTTTTATAAGGAAGCTCTCCGTCACCTTATTTTTCATCATTTTTTATTTTCACTGCGGATTCAATTGTTCCTCATATTTTTTCCCACTCAGTCACGTGAGTCTTTTTCTTAGGATATTCTACGACAAACACCTATATAAATAAATAAATAAAAATTTGCGTGTTATTCGTGTGTTTTGCGTGTGGTTTGTGAGTGGGCTTATTATAAAATTTATTTTGAAAATATATAGTTTCCTTCTTAACTGCCAGTGTTACCTTATTTATTGAAAATCCCTCCTGCGTTGTAATCCACCATTAAAGATATCTTGCGCACCCAACCCATATCTGTCACACCCAAGGTGAAATAGTAAATAAACAAAAAATAGATTTTCTCCAAACTAACGAAAATAATAAAACTTCATCAGGAAGGTTAATGGCGAAGTCTATGTAAGATTGGTCGAGGTCTTCGAAACAGATCTTTTGCAACCGATTAAATAAAAACATAGCTTGGGGTAATATCTATCCCACGCGAGAAATCAAGGCATAGAATTAATTTGAACCAGCGGCGATCTGTCAATCTTTCCATAGGTTCGCTCCAATGCCATTACGGTCCCTTCGCCCTCTCATTAATACTATCGGCAACGCCTGTTCGAGACCTGGCCCAGTTTCTTGTCCCAGTTATGCCTTTATCTTATAAAGATTTCAAATGCTCCCCACCCACTCTCCTCCTCCCTGCAACTGCTCACTTCCTCAGGTGGTTCAAAAGTTTCTGGACAACTCTCTCATTCGCCGGAAAAGTTTTCTGTTATTTTATTTTAAACAGTAGGTGAGAAATGAAAACGGAAGCAACGGCTCGGAACTGTTCTCTATAGGGAGAGAGACAGTTAATTATTCGGCATTCGGTTACTCATTCCAAGCTTCCTCCATCTCGTCTCCTTTCTACTGTTCAAGTGTATGAATTTTTGTTGAAATAAGAATAACGTTGGGAATAATTTTTTTTCTCGTTTCAAAATTATTCCCAACTTAAGAGCTGTCTGCTTATGATTTTATGATAATTTCATTCCATCAATTTTTAAGATTTCCGCGTTTACTCGCACTTAAGGCGCTCTTATTTTTCAAAATTTCACGTTTACTAAATAAATACGCTGCTTCTTTTCGAATAAAAACAATAAATTGGAAATATAAAATTAGAAATAATTTTTATTTTTAACCAGAAGGACGTAAAAATTCCCCTAATAATGTATGTCGTATATAGAAACATTATCTGGTCATTGCAATCAATAGAAAGGGAAAGAAAATTAGTCATTACTGTTACTAGTGATGCCGAAGGAAGAATATTTATTCATGGTCATTCATACGGATAGATAAAAACGCATAATCATAAGAGACAATTACACTTTTTCATCTTATAATAAAAATTAGTGCCATCGTATTCCTGTTTTCGAGATCTACATTATAAGTTAAGAAATAAAGGATAATATTTCAGATGCCTCTGTCGCGATTTTTTTTAGGGCGCATTTTTAAAACACGGGATGTGGCTTATATGGGTCTGGTCCAAAGTGCCAACAATATCCAAGACCAGAAATACCGAAACAGCGACAATGAGTCTAGGACAGATCTCCGCAGCGAGTTCGCAGCAGGGGTAGCTCGTCTCGAGAATAATTCTTAATATAAGAGATAGGATTTTGGGACATATATAAAGCTAAATCATAAGCAGAGAAAGTTAAATTCGACCTAATGAGGTGGATTACAATTCGAAAAAAATGACATACGCAAACATTTGAAAAAGACATTACCTTTATTCGTAGCAAATCCTTTTAAAATATAGCGAAAAAATATCAAGATGTTGCATGATATCAAACAATTGGTATTTTTGGACATTAATAAAACTTCAAGTTTATACCTGAGGACCACTTAAGCATTTATATGTTGATTAGCACGAACAAAATTATCAGGAATAATATCACAGGTCCAAAAAATTCTGGATTTACTTTCTACGCACATTATGATATATCTTACTTACATCGATGTATATGTCGAGTATCTTTTCAAGCTCATTCAAACATGTTATCATAACAGGGGTCTCGAACCCGTGTTACATGTGATATTTTTTACTATGTTTTGCGAATAGAGCCTCGTCTTTGTCCTTCCTTGAATCAATGGCCAGGATCTTTGTAGATCATTGACTCCGCGATACACTTAGGAGGCATCGGAAGTGCAGCGAAACAAATTGGATTCGTATGCCTTGCAAACACATGCTACCGAGACTAGCGACCGGTCTGCTAGCGTCAGGATTCTGAACAATTTATTTCGTCGACTTTTACGAAAGGATACCTAAACCAAAGCTCCGACTTGCATAGCAGTAGCTCCTGCAAAACGGGTCGGATCTATGTGGATGCAGACGCGAGTGGAAAAAAGTTGCATGCGCTATAGCGTCCCCCATCTTGTTTTTTTTTATTGCGGCGTTCCTCTATCGAGTCAGCAAATAAGGATGCTAGGTGCAGTTTAACTCGGGCACTCCTACTGGGGCGTTCTACCTTGCATAAACGCACAAAATAAACATTATAATGGCCATACTTCTTTCTGAAAAATATCGGATGTTTTGCTAATTACGTAAATGATATGCTGAAAATAAAAATATTATTTAACTTTTTATTTCAAGAGCTGACGCAGTTTTTACGGTAAAGTGAATGGAACCTGTGAGTTTCTGCATTATTATGATATCTCCTTGTAGAGCTCTACGGGAGATAAATTATTTTTTCGTTTTTAAAATTCATCGCAGAAGAAAAATCTGTAAATAATATAAAAATGCTACCAATCCGACAATAGTAATGTTTTGGACGGAATTGTATCCCTTGGTAACATTAGTAAATGCCCGCCAGTTACCTATGAGAAGAACCAAGGTAATTTATCCTCAAAAATGACGGTTGGATGCGGATGAAATAGTAAATTGAAATTAAAATGGTTCAAGAAGTAGACTTTAACTAAGCGTTAATTCAAAATATCAACGTAAATAAACAAACTATGGCTCGTTGTCAACATTTAATGAGTCTTTCGAAATATATGTACATTATCTCATTTTAGTTATGTTTTGTAATTATTATCGTTGGCTAAAAATACATGTATAATTTTCCAGACCGTTTGCTTTGGATAACTGAACGCACATTAAGGTAGAAAATACAATCAACAATTCATTTGTTGATGTAGAGACAAAACAAAAATAAAATTGCGTACAAACTGTAACATAAATAAGCAAAACACTTAATTTGTTGAATAATTAAATAAAAAATTCTAATGCAACAGTTTGAAAATATCTTTTTATTCCGTTGCTAATATATCGATTATTTCTTTGGCTAGAATTAATTCAAACAATACGCTTTTTACTGGCGTATAAAAAATATGCAAATGCATTCACGGTTTAACTTTCACCTGAGAAACTTGAGAAATAGTATTTTAGTCCATGTATTAGTTTTTTGGGTAAGCTGGTACTGTTGCCCCATATCTAAATACAGTTTGTTGACAAAACACCATCAAGACAGCCACAGCACGGTTGTTCCCAACAAACGAAAAAATCTCTCTGCCTCACAGAATCACATACAAAGGAATTTTTCGCCACCACGGTGGTGGTTATTGGCATTTCTCTGGTAAAAATGTGATCGAAAGGACTTGGTTGGCATTCCATGGCGATGAATTCCGCAGGCTTGCCAACAGTAATGAAAGCGACGACATTCTTCGCGGATCATCTTTAATTAATTATCCGTCGGTTACGAACAATGTAAAGTATGACGAAAGTTATTTCTCAATCATTTATGGCCATAAATAGATTTGAATTAGTCAAATGGACGATATATCACAATATTGTTGTTAACCTCCAATAAAATTTGGAAAATTTCATCCCAAATATAATATATCAGATGGAGCGGAAAGAAAAACGCGTCATGATCGAATAGCCGCTATTCCCTTATCCTTTTGGTTTGAGATCTGAAGGCCATACAACTGAATAAAAACATGTGAAATTAAATTCTAGAAAATTGTATCCAAATGATATTATCAAAAACAGTGTTGCGTATTTTTAAATGCAAGAATAAACACAGTGGCGCTCCGAGGCAGCGTCATTTGGTTTAATTAAATTTAATTGAAATTTAATCTACTCAAACGAAATTATACTATAGAGTCGCAGCTTTTAAAACAACCGTAAAGTTTTGCGAGGGGGTGGTGCATTGTAATCGTTATAAACATATTTCAATTTGAAGAGCAACGCTCACCACATCGCAGGCATAGTCGTCCACTGTCGCTGGCAGCCTCAACAATGCCTCAATTGACAGGTAATGCTCCTCACTTTAACGAAGCGTTTTCAAAGGAAAGGATGGGGAGGGAAGAGTCTGGTTGCTGAATCTCCGGAAAATCTTGTGTCTGTTAGCACGGAATAACGTAGAATTTTTAACGACTTGAAACAACAGGCTCTAGTTATAGCAGGCAATCATTCCGAAACAAAGCGAAACTATTCGATCGCTTAGAAGAATATCGAGAAATAGTTCCATAGTATTGAATTCAAACTGCCATTACTGCCATTCCTCAGAGAAGATAAAGTATGGAGAAAGTGATTGATGAAAATGGTGGTCATATCCCGGTTAAGTTCTATTAGCGTCTGTCTCTTCCCTGTAAAGTTTAATAACTCAACTCGGAACACAATTTTTTAAATTTAAAGTTTGAATAGCTACAAACCTCTATGCAACTGCATTATTTGAACATTATTATTCTATAACTTAGTTTTATATGTTCATATTTAGTTCTAAGATTATCAGATCTCTGCCTGTTATGTAAACGGCACCGCAAGCTCTTCAAAGAGGGCGCATTTTATCCGTGCAATCCGGTACACACATTTCAAGCTCTGCAATAGAATAAAAAACAAAATGACATTCTCTGCATGCACATAGATTGAATTAGCGTCGATACAACGTTAAACAAGGTTAATAATTTGTTAAATATAACTTGGAGAAATTAGATGTTATGAAATTCAACCGCGTAAGATGAGAGAAAATATATTATTATCGCAACATGAGGTAAACTTTTTCAATATAAGGAAATATAACAAATAGCTTTGACAAAATTCCTTTTTATTAAAGAAGGAACGTCCAAGGTTTCAACTTAACATAGTCATCATCAGGTTAAAATAAATTTCCACGAAATTCAGCCTCACTCAGTCAATTATATTTATCAATGTAATTCATCTTGGCTGCTGTGATCCAAATTTGCCAAATGCAAGATTTTGCATTCTCTTTTGCGACAAAATTTCAATTAGCTTACGCTGGAAAATAATGCAGCAAAATCCTAACGGATATGACGGGGGGGGGGGGGGGGGTTATTAGGTCATTTGCGAGGAATAAAAGCAATGCCTGCTTTGTTTGTGAGAGCACCGTGTTTTCGTTTTCGGGTTGGTTTCATTTCTTCCGGAAAGGAACAATTACCAGCACGCCCAGCCAAAAGCCTAAAACGGTAAACGCACGCGCGTATTTACGGTCGCGATATCCCTCTCTAATTTTGATTACGATTTTTATTATCAACCCATCTCGACGGAATGCTTTATAAACTCGTTTTTTCGTGACTCGACGCGTAAACATTTTTTCATCTCGACTGATGTTTTGTTCCTCGACGCTTTGTCAACATCATTGCTTACCTCGCTGTTGAACGATTTGTTAACGTGTTGTCCTGCACTTTGAATACATTTAATTGCGTTTTTCTTTTTTCCCCCCAGTTTACGTCCGTTTGGTTCACGTGTGTGCGTGTGTGTATGTTTTTTTAATGGGAGTTTCACCGACAAAAACGATAATGACGACAAACACACGCCCTTTGGTACAAAACGGGACGCTGACGCGAGTTTTGACCGTCGAACGCATCTCGACTCCTCCCCTCAACACTGTCTTCTTCCTCCCTCCCTTCCTCACACCTGCCCTTCTCTCTTTCTCCGCCCCCCTCCTCAACCCCGCTCTATATATAGTCCTCGTGAGGGCAAGGGTGGAAAGAAGGGGTTTCCGAAGGGCTGCGAAAATTAAAAAAACAGGGGAGGAAAGCGCGAATGTAAAAGGGGACTCGTGATCCCTGTTTACGACGGATAACGAGGACGGAAAAAAAACTCATGGTCGTAGAATCCCCACAATTAGTAGGATCAAACGAGGGACGTATAGGAAAGGAGAAGAGGGATCGTTGCGAGGAGGAATTAGAGGAGGTGGAAGCGGCTAGAGACGTGAGATAGTGAGGTAGAAAGTTGAGATTTAGGAGAGAGAGAGAGAGATGCAAGAAGGACTTGGAAGACTTGAGTGAGAGGAGTTCAGTTATTCCAGAGTTGGTCTTAGGGAAGAAAGGTTCGAGAGAGCATTAAGGACTCTGGGAGAGGGGAAGAGGCTAGGGACGACGAAGGGGGAGGAGAGAGAGGGGGGAGATGAATTAAGGCTAGGGGCTTGGTCTTAAAAGGTAGGAGGTGTTCTACTGGGCTGATAGTAAGTAAAGACTTAATGCCACTTCTTCTTTTCCTTTCCCACTAACGGTCTAACACCTCTATACCTCCACTCCGTCCCTTTCTCCCTCCCTCTCTTTCTCTCCGTCTTTTCATTCACACTTTCTATCACTCCCTCTCCCTCTCTTACTCTCGCACACGTCTTCTCTCTCCCCCCTCTCTCTCTTTCTCTTCGTATTTCTCTCCCTCTTCCTAACTCTCTCTCTCTCTCTCTTGTTTTAATCTGTTCTTGTCTTTACCATTGTTTTTAATAATATATACTGTATTTAGAATTAGCAACATGACTTTGGGCATAAGAGACGCCGAATAGGGCCTAGCCTCGTCAACAAAGGGTCAAATCAATCAATCCCTCTCTTTCTCCGTCTTTCTATCCCTCTCTCCCTCTACCTCTCTTTCACCTTCCCTCTCTTCTTCCTTTACTAAGCCTTCTTCCTGAAATCGTTATCGCTCCGAACTCTCGCTTCGCTATAACGCAAAGTTTTCATTCCGGAACACGCTCTTAATAAAAAAGGTCAATTTTTTTCTTTTCTTCTTGCTCTCGAGAGCCACGAAACTTTTCGCGAAAGCCAGCGGTGTTAAGTATCGGAAGGTTGAATCAGGAGTAATTAGATCAAAGAAATAACTGTTAGCAGGAAGTTTTATTGCATTAATTGTTTCAGGGTTCTTCGAGTATATACCGTGTATACCTGTGGGGGTTTCTCACGTGGATTAACTTCACAATCGTTTGAAGCCTTTGAGCTGTTTCAACCGACCTATTACAAAATATATATGTATGTTTGAATTTCGAGCCATTTTATAAGTCCTTCGACCGATTTCTATATTAAAACAATAATCGTATCTTGACTACTAAATGTGTTAATGTTAAATATGATACAAATAAGTTTATTGAAACTTTTCGCCAATAATTTTTTTTTACCTCCATTAAATATACGAATACACAACATGAAGACTGGAAACCTGGTACATTTCACTCTCTGCCATCAGCCTATCCTGTGACTTGCATAGTATTGTCCAGACTTATACATGAAATTGAATTTAATTCTCCTACATATAAACGACGCTCTATTTTACCCCGAAAGCAATCTTTTGCGTTGGTTTTAATTTAATTCTTATTTACAAGGCGCGACGGAATTCCTTTGACCGCCTAATGAGAATTTCGCCTCGTCACATGGTGAAGTTTTCTTCTCAAGGTCAAATTCGTCCCCTGAAGCATTTAGTGTCATTTTTGTTATCCTTTTCTTTGACCTCCATTAAACTTTCACGAATCCCATTGGGCCGTTTTTTCTCTTTTTGACAACTGCTCTATTGCTTGCGCAAACACAGCTTGACCTCTTCTACTTCGGCTTAAATAACTCCTTCGTTTCCAGCTACACAGTAGCGTTAAGTTGAAAATATCGACTGCTCATTCGACGCTCTTTTCGGTAAAACGAATTTACCCGTAAGTAAATAAAACGTGAAAAATATTCAGGAAAGAAGTTTACTGGCCTGCGGTGAACTACACAACCTTTCTTATCTGTAGATAAAAATTTTATGCATGTTATTTATTATCCACAAGTAAAATCGGCGTAAAAAAACTTTTATCGGCGCCTTAAGTATTTATTATGCCTGATTAATGCGTAAAAGAAGTTTATCTACTGGCATAAACCAAACAAATTATTTAGGTCATATATTAAGGTCATCGTTTGAGACACGAAGGTAATAAATCGGTTTTCCAAGCAAACGGCTCTGTCATTTTAGATATACTAAGGCGCCGAATTGCGCGGCTTTTCTTAACGCGTTTCCGGTTTAACGCGTTTTTCGTTTAAATATCCACCTCGATTTGCAACGGTGACCAGTTTTGTATTTATCTCGGTTTTGATACAGTCTCCGATAATTACAATGCTTAAAGTGCTTCGGTTCGAATGAGAGGTTATCCAAGAAAGGACTAAGGAAGCAATGCTCTATGGCCCGCCCAACCTGCGGCCCTCTTAGCAATTTCATGCGGCCCACCAACAGTATTTCGTAGAATTCAAAACTTTTTCATTGTTTTTATTTACCCACCAAATGTTATTTTAAATCTAGCAAAAACTGTTAAAATGTCTAGCATTAAATTGAGACCCTTAATAACTATTTCTCGATTCAAATAAGTTCTTTTGAATTTTGTTTTTAATCTTTTCGCAAAGTTTTTTCTAAGATTGAATTCCTGATTCTTAATATTGCACTGTTAACCCTTAAAACTTAATTTTAACTTGATTTTCACTTATATTATGTGTCAGAATCTCTAAGTAACTTCCGATTTAACTGTAATCCAGTCCGATGAAGCTCTGAAAATTTCCAAAACGGCCCACCGAAGGCTTCGTTGCCACCAATGCGGCCCACCAAGTAAAAAAGGTTGCCCATGGGCTGGGTTTCCAACTGTGGGTACGCGTACCCATAGGGTTTTGAAGGGGTATGCGAAAGTGTTTAAGATCATAATTTTTCCCCTTCGTCTTTTATGCATGGCTTTGAAAATAAAATTTGCGATGTTACTGCTAAGAATAACGTTATAAACCAGAAAACACGCCGAAACTGTGAATTTTAGCGCCATAAACATGGGTTATGTATCTTTATACAAGTGCTATAGATTTCAATATCACAATATAATGTATTTGTGGGTAAGAGACCGTCATAAAATGCTCTAAAGATTACGCGATTGCTACAAATATGCTCGGCAAGGATAGGTTGAAAAATCTTGCTCTATGCAATTAAACTTAATTGTTACACGATGAGCCCAAGATGGCGCTCAAATGTAACCCCACGTATTTATATGGAGTAACCTACCACCCTTTTCACGGTTTAGATTTTCGCGAATGTTTCCAAGAATGTATGTGCAGTGAGTGTACTATTTTCAAGTCATGCAGAAATAAGTAAATAATATATTACCACGATGTCCACATGCACAGATAAGTGCATCACTATGTTCAGCTAAATATTACATCAATAGGCTTAAAGTGATGTTAATTAAGTACAAGGATAATCAAGTAGTAATTAAACAATGTACTCCACGTTACTTCCATTTACGTACGCCTCTATCTAGCGGCACATTCAGCTGATAATTGCGTTTTGGCATTTTAATACAGGAATTATGAAAGGTTCCATAAAATGCAACTCTCAATTAATTATTTTGCTCAATTGTTAAGGATACGCAGCCGTAAATTTGCCGCTTTTTAGATCCTGAAAATTAATGGCGATATATTTACATTAATTCAGGTTAAATTTAAATCAAAGTTTTCAAGAAGAAAGATCGAACTATAGATGGTGTACCACTATGTCTGCCTCGGCAATATCGTTACGAGGAATAAAGGTGGACGTCGAAACATATTGTAATAATTACCGATTTCCAAGTGGACGAAATTCCTCAAACGAATTACGTACTTAACAATCGAAATATCGATGGAATGTGGTAAACTTAAGCGAAGCAATTATTTCAACGCCCATCGCGATATCAAAAAGCGTCCATTAAGTATATAACCGCCTCGCGGAGGCGTTAACACTGATTAATTTTGCTCCATTAATCCACCTGGCAAATACCTCGCGTCCAGAGGTTTCTCGGAGGAAAAACGACGATATTGTTGCTAGGGTACTCCCCAAATCACGCTACCTCATATACTTAATATATATCCGCCCCGCCTGTAGCTATTAAGTGCCGAATCCGCGCTATCCTCCTTCCTAATATTTCCGAATATATCCCGAACGATGTTCGTCGCTGCAGTGACGCGAGATTCCACAACGGTATCACCGTGGGCAATACAAGAATGAGTGAGACCAATGGCGGCCCGAGGAATTTTGGCGCCCCGGGCGAGATGGCATTCCAGCGCCCCCCTCCGTGAATGCTTGTAGAGATATTTTAAAATTACATGTTAATATCTACATAATTAAAAATTACTGATAATGAAAAAATAAAAGGAATGCCATCAAGCCTGTTCCGCGGTATAAATTGGTATCCAATATTTATATTATTATTTATAGTGCCCCCTCGGACCGGACCTGTGCAAGACAAAAAAGTGAGATAAGTACGTACAGTGCGAGACCTCTGATGGAGGAACGTGTAATTCCAGCGAGCAGGAGAATCTGGCAGCCTTATACGTATATTTTTTATCATTTCCCCTCACCTACCTCACCCAAAGAAAAATTGTTATGGAATTTTCGTTCCTCTTGGAAATAAGTGGGACATAGTTCTCCAACATAATACGTTTACGTGATGCGAGGTATAAAGGCCTTTATAAATGTCCGCGGCTTTTGCAAAGTTTTTTAAAAATTCTTATATATATAAATGTCTAGAAGCACTGACAAATCGGTTGTGTGACCTAGGATATGTGTCCAACCTCCTTACAAATTTCCTGAAAAAGTTAAAGTTAGAAACGCATTGTACAATATGGGTACTTTTTTGGTAGAGCGTAACTGAAATGCCAACTTAAACTATGAACTATGTGACCGTAAACTTCTTATGTGTTGTGCTCTGGAAGAATTAGCTCACGAATTGGATGGGAGATTGCATCGCTGAATTTATATTTCAGATAATCTAAAAGGTAGGTCACTGCAAAGTCTTGTATGATAATTGAGCATGCAACAGAGATCATCCTTTGCACTAGTAAATCGGTATAAGAATTTATGATATTATAAAAAAGGCAGCCCATTACGTTATAAACGTTTAATTATGTGTACTGGAATGAGTCGATGCTTTGGGCCATAAAAATAAATAATATTAAAATCAAACGAATATATTACCTAAGCGATAGATAAGGTAGATTTGGAATAATAGCAGAGATGAAATAGTTTTTAAAATATTAGATATTTTTATTTAGTTCGTAAATATCGCATAAAAACTCTCTTTATGAATATATTTCGAAAATAAGAACTCTTTAGCATTGGTGGTGGAATACAGCATTCAGGACTCAGGATTGTATAAAAAATCCTACCCTATATAATCGAGCTGTTATGAATTTTTTTTTAATATGAAAATAAATTTATCTCTAGCAACGGAAAATAGATCATCCCATATTAATTTTTCACCCAGATTTATAGTTACGTACGAACTTGAGCTACCATGGCTGTTCTCCTTGGAAGTCCTTAGCTAAATAATCTGCCCCTAAATAACCTCTAGATTAATGTTCGCTAAAGTGTATCACAGATTTTCTCCACCATCATAAAACTCTTCATATTTAAGTGCGCATGCGCACAAATTATAACTATTGAAAAATCACTTTACAGTACGTGTGTGTGTGTATGTATGTTTGTATATATATGTATAAGTAGTTGGTGCTTGCAAACTGCAAGCGCTTACTATCCGCAATTTCCAAATTCTCTGGCAATCGGCTCATGTCCAAGTTTTCCTAATTCAAAGTTTTGTGACTCAGATCGCGCTGCATGAGCAATAAGAGTAATCATCATTAAGACAATACCCTATACACTAAAATTATGGAAAAATTAGGATATTTTGTGTTAAGATTATGGCATCATCATCCTTTAGCACGTATTTGGATTTAAAAATCGCGAAATAGGTATGACGCCATTATATTTAACAATTGAAAAAAGTTAAAATTTCTCAAAATACTACGAAACACAACATTAAAATACTTTTTACGTTTTTCCGTCACTGCTATCAGGGCTGCTACTCCTATTGTGATCCCTTAGAGCCCTGGAGAAAAACAAACCTATTCGCTCCTTCCTAAAGTCGAAAACCCAAATTTAATCATCATGTTTGTGCTTTCAGTAATATCTGAGAGTTGCAATTATCTATGATACCCTCAGCCACAGTGCGTGATGCAATTAGTGTTTTGGAAATTGTAAAATCTTACATATTATCGAAAGAAAATATTGGCGATGATGTTTTTATAATATACATGATATTGAAAATTAGAATTGTATGCTTATATACTTATGGGAATAAACTTGATGTTAATTCAATTTTTAAAAAATAAAAAATATATATATCCGTAACTCGAATTTTCTATAACTCGAATAATTGTTGCTTTTCTTTGAGATTCGAGTTATAGAAGTTCCACTGTATATATACAAATGTTTAAAAATATATTTCCATAAGTTTAATTTTCTATTACTCGAATAATTATTACTATTACTTGAGAATCCCATGCTTTTCTTATGGGGTATTGAAATGGAACATTTGGGTTAAAAAGACCCCTTAAATATAAACTTTTTTGTGATTTTCGATTTTTCTCGTCGGTTGTTACTCTACCTACCTACATACCAAATTGCAGATTTCTATTCCTTCTAGAAGTGCTTTTGAGTTTTGTGTCAATGAGTGAGTGAATGAGTGAGTGAATGAGTGAGTGAATGAGTGAGTGAATGAGTGAGTGAATGAGTGAGTGAATGAGTGAGTGAATGAGTGAGTGAATGAGTGAGTGAATGAGTGAGTGAATGAGTGAGTGAATGAGTGAGTGAATGAGTGAGTGAATGAGTGAGTGAATGAGTGAGTGAGGCACAAGTAGCTATATTATTATAGGTGTCACGGTAAATGTACGTAGTCCGGTAAATGTGTACATTTCCCGGTTATGTAAGTATAACATACTTTTACCGATTGGATTGGGGAAATGTACACATTTACCTAGAGACACTGGTAAATGTTGCAACACAGGCCACAATATGGCGACGTCGCGAACATCTGTTGCAGTTTAAAAGTACGGTAAATGTGCGTTGTCCGGTAAATGTGAAATTTTCCTGGTAAATGTGCACAACTAACTAAACTAAATTTGAACATGAAAGAAAATTTTACTCGGCCCCACCGGTATGGGTAAGTTAGTCGAAGTGTTTTCGATTCCTCCTCACGTTCACTGTGTTCCCTCCTCGGGTTGAAGAGCGTTCATCGTAATATATACCAGTGGAGCCGAACCCACGATGATTTTTGTTGTAAATTGACGTAATTATTAAAGTGTAGCATTCTTACTTATTTCCACATTTACCAAGGCACATCGGTAAAAGTGCACATTTACCGGGAAATGTACGGATAATACGTATTTCTGGAAACTTAAACTTACATTTACCGAGCTTGGTGGTAAATGTGCACATTTACTGGTAAATGCACACATTTCCCGACTACCTACCTTTACCGTAACATATATAACGTTTATTTTGTAAATCTGTCACACTGCGATATGATTGTAACATATAAATCATTTGCATTTTAAAATTACTTAGAATCATCGTACAAACTCGGGAATTGAAAATAACGTAATTTTATTTTTCTGCCGTTTATTTTCGGATACATGTCGAATCGATCCAAAAATCAGTTTTTAACGAGAAAACCTTTCGTTGTTGTCGGTTTCTTCTAATTGCGAATGATTGATTTGGATTATTAACTACTAGCGTAATTGCTCGTATCTGAACCAAAATTGGAAAAGGTAGTAATTTCAATTTTTAGTGCATCTATTGGGTGATTTCATTAACTCTTTATGTACATTTTATTTTGATAAAATACTTTATCCATGCATACCCGTCATTTTTGACGGGTGATTACACTAGTTATATGTATAATAGGTTTTACGCAAAAGAATTAATGACCACTAAATTAAGGTTACAATATTAATTTAAATTTTGGAACCTTACGGGGTTAAATTCAGTCTGACGACTCCCTTGGTCGCGTATTATTTTCAAACCAATTTGATATGGATTAAATTAATATTTCAATTGTAAAATATGTTTCGATTGCTTAATTTATAGCGATGATTTAAAGGATTAATGTTTTTTAAAAATAAATTTCATATTTTGTATGTTAGTGTCGTTGGTTAATATCAACGGCATCGTAATATGGTCTAGTAATGCTCATTAAAAGTATTGAATTAATGATATTGTATTGTAGACAATTCCCGTTCAATAGGCATTGGACTCGCTCCAATGGTAATTAATAGATTTCATTGGAAAAGAAAGAATTAATTTTCCGAATAAAAACAAATTATTGCTGTAATTCGAAACGTATTAGAATATTGACTAAAAAAGTAAACTGCATTCTCGCAGCTATAAAACTTTTTACGCGCAGGATTAGTATCTTAACTTTAACTAGTATCTTAAAAGTTTTTTAAAGCCCTCCCCCTCCCCCCCCCCTCTCCGTTCTTTTCTTATTGGGAAGTAGGAATGGAACAATTGGGTCGGATAAAACTTTCCTAAAAATGAAAAGTTTTGTTATTATGGATTTTTCTCCTCGATTGCACCCGGTAACTATTCATCACGTCAAATTCCAGATCTGTAATCCTTGTAGAAGTGCCATAGGTTTTGTGTCCTATATATTTCTCCCGTGTTCGTAAGAAGCAGGTATCTATAATAAAATGTGTTTTGCCTATCCTTGTCATTCATGCTATCACCTTAGACACACCTCTAGCGGTGGCATTTTCCTTTATTATGTATTTAAAAATATCTTGGTAGCACAAATTATCACCGGCCCAGGTGCAGCTGATGTGTGCTGTGTCTATACCGACTTAATGAAAACGGAAGAAGACACTACGAAAAAATGGAAGAAAATTAGTGCGATATATGCATTTTCTCTTTTCGTTAACAACAGACAATCAATGTAATTTATAACGTTGAAAATCTTTTCCGCTAAAGATATTAATATAACAGCTCACTTACTATTTCTTTCGAACAAAGAGTTACGTTTATAAGTAAACAACATGGAAGAAGTGCCTGCGACTTTAGCGAAACCGTTATTACAGATTGTTTCCGTTTCTAACGTCCGTAGAAATACCAAATCCTTGAGTCGGATTCGGTGGAGAGACGATAAAGAATTGCGCATCGTCTCCTTCCACCCCGAAGCCTCCGCGCAGCGAAGGACGTTATAAACATCGGTACAGCAAAACCCCAACCGAATTAACCGGTAATAGATATTTTCCAAACGACTTGTTCTTCTTCCTGAGGGGCATATCTTTCTCGCTCAATGCCGCTTCTCCTCCCGGCAATATTTCACATCTCTTCCCCCGGGGGAGAGGAGAGGGGTAAAGGGAGGGGTGGTAGAAGGGGAGGGAGAAGGGGGGAGGGCGAAATTATTTTTCAAAAACTCCCGTCAGGCCATTCACTTGAAAAATTGAAGATTTTTGATAAAGCCAAAGCAGAGAGAAACTAATTTATTTTATGCCCCCTCCGGCAAATCAATAAGAACCTATAAATATATACGCGCGAAATGAGGCAAGGAGTTCGAGATACAGCCGTAATTAAGCGTGCAATAATGGCGCAGTTTCTATTCACGATCTTCGATAAACGTCGGGATTAATTAAAGCGAATGACTAATTTTTTCCATCTAAATTTTTATCTTATGATTTTCATTTCAAAAGTACATTTACAAAATGCTCCACTTTTCATCAGATAAATATTCAGCGAAAGTGCGTGTAGGTACGAGTGTGCTATGTGTACGTGTTGTATGCTCGTGTGTGCGCGTGTGTGCGTGCGTGCGTGCGCGTGTGCGCGTGTGCGTGCGTGTGCGTGCGTGTGTGTGCGTGTGTGTGGATACTTATGCAAACGTATAATAAATGAAACTGAATGCAAAAAGTAATTGAATAAGGAGGAAAGAATTCCGGTGCACAATTACTTTGGGAACAGCGGCGAAAGATGCCCTAAAGCAGAAAACGCGAACATGTTTACATGTACATATACACGCATAAATGGTATCCAAATTTCTACGATATTTTGGTATTGGTCGTCTTAACAAGAAACATTCTATGCCTGAGATCGTAAATGAATGTATTGGCACAAATATTAAATGTTGAATTAATAGCACATAATAATAACTTGGTAAAACTATTGAAGTGGAATTTTTACTAAATAATTTTGCATTATTTAACTACGCCATTCCACAACATTATGGTGTCCGTAATATATTAAATGTTAAATTATTTTAGCGGATTCGTAAACCAAACAACCCTCCTAAGTGTTGCATTTTCTCATAAAAATATTATATTTTTTCTTCACCTATACCCCTATATGTAATTGTTACCAAAAAATTCCATTATAATATACTAAATAATCGAGTAAATCATGATTCACTACATTGATCGGATTTGTCTAAAGAAGAAAAAATCGAATAAATCCTTTGTGATCAAAGTTGACGTAAACATTTTAAGAGGTATGGTGCGGCATCTTAAACCAATTTCTATTTCAATGAGTTTCATGGCACATGCAAAATGGTAAACGTCTCCGAATGTATGCACTTCAACAGCATTACCCACCACCATCAGCTTTCTACACTATAATCATCAATCAAAATATTTAAATCATGCCCGCTGAGTTTGTCACAAATCTCTCGCCGAGTGCACCTGAAGAGAATACATTTCTAAAACATTTTACAGGCAAAAATGCCGCGCACAGTTTTGTTCTACCTGCAGGTTATGTACCGTTTTTTTTCTCTCTCTCTCTCTCCTTCGCCGGATCCGAGCTGCCTTGCCCTCTTTAAAACGTCCTGTTCCGCGATGTCATCACATGCGGCCAGGCGTGTCATTTTTACTGCGGGAAAAAATAAACGCTTCCTGGAGGCTGTAACGTGGGAACTTATGACGGCCAAAACGGAAGATGAATGAACATCTCTCTCGTCATATAACCCCTTTTCGAGCGTGTGTGTGTGTGTGTGCTTTCCACACGGTAGGAGAAAGCGATTGGTCGCCGCAAACACGGCTGACGAGAGAGGAGATTTTTATACAAGGGTAAGGGGAAAAGCGGTGGGATGGATGGACATGAGACGGGGATTGTTTATACTCGTAGATGGATGGAATAATTTTGAAGGTGGGGAAAGCTGTAAGAAAGCCCCTTGTCGTTCATGGGTCTACCAATAACCTTTTATAAACAACAATATACAACGGCAAACTCTTGACATACTGGATATTGAATGGGGTATTTCGATTAAACGGAATTAAAAGAAAACACACCTGGATATTTTATGCAGCACTATGTAGCTACTTAAGTACCATAATTACTTGTCTTATACCTAGCAAAGATGTTAATACGTGGTACAGTACTGCTTAGGTAAGTTTCTTAGAAGGTTAGGAGCTAAGGGTTTTAGAATAAGGGAGAGCATATCCGATGAAATAACCGTCACTTCGACAGAATTGCCGGGTTGCGTTTTGGGACCGTTTTTATTCCTCATCTGTAACAACGATTTACCATTACATAATAAATAGATGATGCGGATGCTTTCTCAAAGTAAATAATTATGAAATGCGAGAAAGACAGGCATTTGGTTCAAAATGGCCGGGTTACTTTTACTTATTGGACATATAAAATAAAATTAAAATTTTTGTAAACAATAATAAGCAAATAGTGATTACCAGGAGAGAATAAAGCAGGTCTCCGTATTTTATTGAAGGTAGTGCTATACTGAAAGTTAACGATGCACAGTACCTAGGAGAGCACATCGCAAAAGACAAAAAAAGGGGTCTCCGCATTGATTATGCCGTTTCAAGAGGCTTGAGAAACCTTCACTTTGTAACAAAAAATCTGACGTGGCCACCACATAACTTTCTCCGCACCAGTAATTTTTCTAAAAATTCCAATTCTGATATTGGCTATAGCCACAAAGCTCCAACAATTAAGAAAAGAAAAAGGAGCGTTACTAAGACGTAACTAAGCGTCAATTGTTAACAATAGTCGTCGGTAGGTGGCGTGGTGGTGGCAGCTAAAAATATTAGCTATACCTTAAACAATGGGAAAATGTTTCAAACAGAAATTGTAGAAAATTGGATTTCCTACAACTTTTATTCCAAAACATTTTTACATTTATCAAATATTAAAGCAAATATTTCAAAATAACGGATAAGTGGCAAGAGTAAACACCCACTTCCGGATGACCGAGTTTTACCAAAAAATAATCAGTTCTTCTGACTTTTATAAAAATGTAAAATATAAAATTTCGCGTTGACCTGATTAATAATTTTTGAGTTAGAGCACCCACAAAATAGCTATCATATACACACATACACACACACAGACATCGAGAAAATTGTCAAAACGTGTTCAAGGGACCTCAAAACATGTATTTCGGTTGAAATCTCGAAGTCGATTTTTTTATTAAAACAATACTTTCCCCTTCGCGGTTCGATAGAATTATCATATTTGACATTAATGAGACCAGTGCTGGAATATGCGTCAAAGAGTTCAGGATCTCCATTCTGTGGATCTCCCTTTGTAACTGAAAAGGGTTCTGTGAAAGGCAGTGAGAAGACTATTTCCATTTATAATTTAACTGGAACACTCGGAATTAATTACCTTTTTTAACATGTCGTCGCAAATATAAAATTCCTCACATAAAGTGCTATTATTTAAAGCAAATAATATAAGGCGGAATTCTTTTCTCCTCCGGGAAGAAAATAATCCGAAAAATACGAATTTTCACGACAAAAACGTTCGTCATTTATTTGCACCGTAGCCATAAACAGCCCACAGTGGCGTTTTTCAACGAGCAAAGCAAGCACTACAAAAACAACAACATACGACCAGGGTTCCGACAGGAATCGAACCAACGGCTCCAGAATTGAGAGAAACACATGCCGAGTACCCCTTCATCGGAACTACTGTGCACCTTCGCAGAAATGTTTATTTTTCTGAGGACTAAACTAAAATATTTAACTTTTAAGCCTATTCTTAAATTCTAACCCTTTTTCGTTTCCGTCCATCGCCTCCACCGTCGCGCTAATTTTCAGGTGCTCGCGAAAGTTTTGACGGAGAAAAAAGCCCGACGTCTCCGGACCGAATTCTGCGACAGTTCCTCCCTTCGCGTCCTGGAACGCGAGCGCTCGACTCATTAAATTCGTATGAGTATCGACCTCCGCTCTTAGAGGGTTCTTCATAAGTTCTCCGCGGTCTGGGAGGTGGGGCATTGTTTAAAATAAGCACGCCGCTAAGCTACACCGCAGAGCCGCTTCCCGCTGGGAGAAAGGCACGTATGTAGATAGAGAGAGAGAAAATGAGAGAGGGTGGGAGTTAAAGAGAACGCGAGTACGAAAAGGACTGAATGGGTATGAGGAGGGTAGGGGAGAATGGAACCGGAGAAAAAGATAGATGGTGATGGAAAGGAGTGTCCTGTAATTATGCGCATCACATCCGACAGCGGCGCGGAAGACAAATGCCTCGGACGAAGCGAGAGGATGGGGTTCGAACGAGAAAGGGGTTTAAGATGGAAGGGGGCGAAGGAGGGAAGAGAAGGACTCATTTGAAAAGACGAGGAAACGGACGATTCTAGGACAAGGTTTTGCGGATGGGTTAAAGAAAGGCACGCGAACACGCACCGCGCAACGCCGTCGATTAACTCGTACTGCCTTTAAAAAATAAAACTCCGAAAAGAGTCCAATTCTACGTAAGGGCCAATAGCAAGGGAATTTCTGAACAAGAATTAGAGTCGTTTAGCTTGCATATGTGATAATTTTTTTTCCAACCCCGAGAATTAAGACAACTTTTGCGGGAGACTTATAAAACCATCGCATTCCAAATATGTCTACAACCTTTCCTTATAGCGCAAGGAGTAATTGTCAACAAAGAAAATTATGGTAAATTGTTAAACCAGAAGTTCTATACTTATCTTGACCTACTGTACCTGAAAAGCGGGGTATAAGAAACCCCATAATTAAACTTTGATAAATCATCGTCGTCGTCATCTTCTAAGCTAATCAGCTTGTTTCGGTAACAATTTTTTTCAATAAAATAAATTTGTAATTGGATAGGATGTTAAAAAATTGATAAATAGGTGAGAAAATCGTTAAAAAATAGGTGGAGAGAGGAGCTTAATTAAAATAAGAAGGGAAAGACAGAAGAAGTGGTTGGATCGAATTCTGAAAGATCTGCTTAATGAAGTCATAGAAGGAAGCATGCTAGGAAAGAGGCAAAGACGTAGAAAGAGAAGAGGAATGTTAGATTAATTAAAAGAAGGGGATGGGTATGCATTGGGCGGCACAGATTGGCCTGGGTGAGCTAAACACCTAGCGAACGTTCAACTAACTACGACGACTAACACAATGCACGACCACCAGCCTGGGGGATCACATTGATCAAAGGCCAATATAATTAAAGGGAGCTGATATTTTATAGTCAAATAACATCTTATGCATTTATAAAATGCAGCTGTTTCAATTTTTACTCTGAACGCCTCTGAAATAAAAATTCTCGATTCTCAATGTGAGAAAAACACCAAAAAATATCTCAGCGTACCATTCCAATCTAAAATATTTCTCTGGCACCCACTCACAAAAGTTAAGTCACGCGAGATTTTTTATCTGCTTGAAAAATTAAATAGCTTTTGTAAGAGGTTTACCAAAATTTTCCTCACCTTATTGCTTATTAAACAAGCCAGGACCAATTGTCACCTCTAAAGAACAATATCCAAGAACAAAAAGTAATTCTTTGACGGTCACGATCGGATTGCTGAAGATTAATTTCACTCCGTCTTAAACGCACCCCAAATATTCGAACTGAATATTAGTTAGTCCAAATGATCATGTTCATGTTAAATCCAGTAGCCACGATATGGTCAGTAAAACCTGATTCGCGTTCCAGATACAAAGCGGTCACCTTCCACAAGCCGGTGGTGTGGTGGTCAGATTGTTGACCACACCGTGATCTGCTAAGGCGAAATCCGGTTCGAATCCTTATGAGGATTCCTTCCGAAGGACGCCCGGCTCCCTATTTGTGCGTGTTGGAACTAAGGATACGAAGACGAGCCAATGAGAAAAGAGAAAACGAGAAAATGAGGAGCGCGCTCAAACCAGCACTCCGTTGGTCCACGTGGTGTTCTTCGCTAAGAGCAGGCTAAGCGCCGGCACCGGGTTTCTCTCCTCCCTTCCTGGCTATTCATTGCACTACCTCTTAGATACCCATTACGCGCGTAGGCAAGAGGTGAACCGGCTGGTCTCTAAAATCAAAAATAACTCTCCACAAGGGGACCGATGGTGTAGTGGCCAGAGTGTTGGCCCCACCATGATCTACTGGAACGATACCCGGTTCGAATTCTTTTGAGGATTTTTTCCGAGGACACCCGACCCCCTATTTGTGCGTATTTGAACTAAAGAGACGAGGACGAGCCAATGAGAAAAGAGAAAATGAGGAGCGCGCTCAAATCAACACTCCGTCCTTCGAAAGGGACGTTAAGCCGTTGGCCCCCGTGGTGTTCTTCGTTAAGAGCAGGCTAAAAGCCGACATCAGGTTTATATCCTCCCTTCATGGCTATTCATTGCATTACCTCTTAGATATCCATTGCGCGCGTACGCAATATGCGAATCGGCTGAACTCAAAACCAAACCACCCTCCGCTTTTCAACATCTGTGAATAACTTCCATTGTGATGTAAATGTTGGACTAGGCCTTCTATGAAAAAGGATAGACTACACATCGTGCCCCCTCCGCTTTGATCCAATGGCCGCAGATTATAAACTCACTTTCTAGAACCTGTTATCGGTGGATCACCAATGATGATGACTTTATTGGTGCATAAATAAGCATCTCCTTCCATCAATCGTTTGGCAGCTACAGGGGTTTAAATCTTTGAAATCGTTTGGAATCCAGCCTCAAGGTTACCTTTGCACTAGTTCTTCCTACGAAAGAATTTTCCATCGTTCTAGTTTTTTGCCCGAAATTCCTTGAACAAACTGACAGGCGTCATAATTTCTTGTGCGCCGCTCGAAAGCTTCCATCGCTAAGGCGGAACCATCCTGTCAGCTCGCATTTCCCGCGAGGGTATTTTCCAGCCGTCGATATCTCCCACCCTCGCCCAATCCGTCAGAAGTATCTCTGTGTGTGTGTGTCTCTCTCTCTCTCTTTTCTGAATGTTTCATTTCTCCTTCCGGAAACATCCTCCTCCAAAAAAGTATAAAATGAAGCCTTCAAACCAATTCGTCAACCCCATTCGCGGGAAAGTATTTTTCCACCCTTCGAAACGTTTCCCTACAACCATCGAAACTGTTTCCTTCCTTTCGCTATCTCCCACCACTCCCCATCTCTCTCCCACTCTCTCTCTCTCTCTATCTCTCTCTCTCTCTCTTCCTCCTCCTTATCCTCCCTCGCGACCTCTCCGAAAACAAACGTCGTCCTCTAAAATAAAAGGGAAACTTAATCAATATTTTCGAGGCAGCCATCGAAGATCGACCTTTTATGCTCGAAATAGGGAGGAGGGAGCGCTATCCAACTGAAAATCGAAATTTCTCCTATTTTATTTCCTTCAGAGAGGAAAAGAGAAGGAAAAAATAGATGATGAAAAGGGAGTCGAGTGTTGGCTTTGCGCTTTCTCCTTCAGCTTCTATTTTTATCATTTTCTTCGGAGGATTGGATGGAGGGCTGGGTATAAGGGGAACCGGGAGCTCCTATACAAAGCCCGAGTCTCTTTTTCTCCCTTGAAAGTATCTTTAAGTGAGTTATTTCCTTTGAGAGTACCTCCGCCAATTTTAACGCGAAAGGAATTTTTTCAGTGCTTCGCTTGCTCCTTCACATTCTTTCTTTTTTCTCTCAGCTTAAAATTCTTAAGTGAATGCAAGATTGAGCATGAAATATGCATGGCCCTTTAATAGATTCGGAAGGAAAAATAAAATAAGTGTGTATATATTTGTTCCCCGAGAACGTCTCGAATTTTTTCTTTTTTTGCACAACGGAATTATATAAGCGCGCTCATAAAGAACCCGAGGAAATGAGGGTTTCGTGAGGACAGAGCGTATTTGAACGTCCGCCTTCGTCGTCTGCGGAAATGTGCTCGGGAAAGAATTTAGAAATGCGTTCGCTCCCGCTTTGTTGCGATTACTCCTCGTTCCTTGTCGTTCCGACGCAGACGGGAGAAAAAAGGAGGCGGCTCAAGGGTGTAATTTCAAGCATGCATGTTCTTGAAAGATGTAATTAGAACTTCCACTCGGAGACGTGTTATAAAAAGGGACCAATAATTTTGGTCACCTCGACTCATTTCGCGTGCATGTGTTAAGCCTGCGGTATATATTTGTCTCGGATGGTGTCCCAAATACGGCAAATGTCGGCCTTGGCTGATTGTTATCGCCATCAGACGGCTGCCATCGAATTAGGACGACTATTGCCGACAGTTAATCATTTTTCAAAATAAGATACATAAAAACATCGTTTCGGACCTTATTTGGCAAATGGTATTTAAATCAAATCATCATGCATTAAAAATTTCATAGTTAACGCTCAGAGACGCCAATAAAAGAAACTTGGACACCTGGTTTGAGTTGCCTTGCGTTACAGCTTCAACTATGGTGATTACCTACGAAAATTTTTTAAAATTGTACACAGAATCGATAATTCCCAAACTTGAGTGGCCAATGTTGGCATTATCGGAAATTATCCTTGACATTTTTTTGTTCTCAAGATATTAAAATTGAATATAATTATATTTTCATAGGTCAATTCCGGCGACACCTGATCAGATATACACTACGAGTAATTCTTTGAATTTCTATTGCCACGCAACAGGATTTTTAAAAGTTTTAATAATAACCCTTACTTACACATGATTTCATATATTCTGACTACACACGTGATACGTAAGTTGCGAGAAATTCTTAAATTTGGTAATTTTAGTCATACTGTAATTTCTCAAAATAAAAGCTTTTGAACTTACCTTACTGGCACAATTATGCTAGCAGCCAAAACGTGATTTTGAATTGTGTTTATTTTGAATTCGTATCATTACCTATCATTTTACAAATAGGTAAACGTATTTTCATCGCAAATTTACGAAAAACACCTGATAAGTTTCTTTATTTCAGTATATTTGTCGATGGAGACAATCATACTTTTCTTCATATTTTCCCTATATTCACAAAAGCGCTCATTGGGTGTTTCTCATAAATTTAAAGTGGCAATATTAAAAATCGGTACAATATACATTGCACAAAATTTCTCATATACGTGTGCATATGGTCTCACTACATTTTCTCCAGACTGGAAAGACCTCATACTTCTACAAAAAAACAGTATAACCACGGAAAATACCTTCCGCACGTAAATGGTATAAATAAGCTCATTTATATGAAAATCGAACTTGATAAATAATTGTACCGAATGTAAATATAAAGTATTATATGGTTGCGCGAAACCATATAGATGCTGAAGAATTATTCCTAAACAAAATTGCTGAGAATACTGGGGAGACCTGGGCGGTAACTGAGCGTAAAAATCGATATATTTTAATTTCGCTGGACGCTGTAGGTATAGGTATTTTTTTGATGAATATGGTTATGCTGGATGAATTTTAATCTTAAGTCTTAGCACCATTTTCAATGAATCGATAATTTGTAAAAATCAACAAAAATTAACTACCCTTTGTTTTTGTACTATATCGTTTATCTCTTTGTACATAGTTTCTATTTTGGATAATAGTGTGCCTAAACACGAAATGTCATTTGATTTTGCTGAATTGTTCAAGCTCTAGAGGCGCGCATAGACGGTGTGGTGGGAACCATTTTTTTATTCAGGGACACCTAAAACGTGTACCTCTATAAAAATCTCCAAGTCGATTTTTTCGCGATTAAAATAATTTGTATACTGCATATATGAGAAAGTAAAAAGGAATTTCTACAAATATATTTTTATGGATAATATCTATAATAATAGTTGTTAATTTTGCACTGCTACGTAGAGCAACGGAGACTATTAATATATTTATTGTATTTTGGATAAACAAGCAACTCCTAAGCGGGTAGTTTATTTACGTGCGCATGCGCAATTTGATATTTGAAGCATGAATCCGAAAAGGATACAAGACGCCGTTTGGTATAGTATAAAACGTTATAACTACGCCATCTTATGAATAAAGAAACACAACATTCTATATTTTTATCAATTTAAATCTTGCATGCAAGAAATCGGTAAGCCCTTCACTCGGAAAGAAAAACGACGCAAAATTCAAAGGAAAAAACGAGTCATCCTCATCAACGAAGGATCCTTTTTATAAGAAAAGATAGTGCCGATGTGCATAAGAGGCAGAAAAAGGAAGATTTCGTAATCGCCATATTGAATTTGGCTTTGCGCGCTTCATTGGCTTTGGCAGGGAAGTCTCGAGCTCACAAAATATCAAACGCTCTCTCTCTCTGTCTCTCTCGATATATTCCGAGAAAGAAAAAGCGTACACGCGCAGCATCCGTTTATTCTCTTCTTTTTTACCTAGATAAATTGCATTTTCGCATTCCTGGATGTAATCCCATTACAACGGAGGTCGCTACAAAAGCGCTTGCAACCTTTCAAAAATTTTAGCTTCCAGCGCATGACGTAGTTAAAGACCGAAGCAACTAAGGTGATTACAGAGAAAATACACCGTTTTTTTATTTAAATTCCCACGCCTTCGAGAAATTTGGCGTGATTTTGGATTTGCAGTCATTAAAGTGGGCTTTCCGCGTGTTTTTTTTTAATTCTACCCATTGCTGGATTGCCCTCGAATGAAAAGTCGCCACCTATATTCGCGCGTACCGGGGTTTACGCGATCATGCGTCGGTGAACGCAACTTCCCTTTATTTAAAAAAAATCCTCTTATAGGCTGAAAAACGGCCCTTTTAACGACCTTAGGATCAGTTTGGGATCAAACGAAGATGTTCTTTTTTTAATTACACGGAGTGGATGACTCTCTTTTACTACTTCTTCTTCCGTTCCTTTTTGGGTTTATTTTTTGACGTGTAATGGACTTATCCCCGCAAATAACGCGCGTAACTTAACCCTCTAAAGACCCTTGATCCGCATCAGCGTTACACTCATAGGAAAGTGCGATGAAAGAAGAAGGGGAAAGGGGGTTTGGATAAAGGGAAAGGGGGGAGGAAGAGGGGACGAGAGAGAAATTGTAGTAATCGGTCGACTGGCAATTTCACGTCCCCTAATCGTCCCCATAAATCGAGAACCAATATCGACGCTTCTTCGCTTTGCCGTTCTGCAAACTCCCTTTAGTCACCGTCGCGGATGGATGTAGTGGGAGGGGAAGGAGGGAGGAAAAAGATGGAGGTGAAAATTATCCAGGGTTAGTTGGCACTCTCTCGAGATAAAATAAAAATAATAAAAGGTTAACGGTTTTAAAAAAGACGAATGTCGAACGAGGCAACCCACTTGCAACGGTTTCCAGTATTGGAGTATCTTCGTAGACACGCGGGGATATTTACGCGGATCAAGAGAACGGCCTTGAGGATTGATTGCCTCCTCCCTTTTTTAAAAAAATAATCCAAAGGAAAACGTCCCCTCGGACGAAGGTTTGTCGATTAAAAATCCAGGATGCCACTTTGTGTTATAAGGAACTTTCGCAGCTATGGAAACGGGAACCCTTTCACAGGCAATATAGTTGCCACCAAACAAAACCTCAGGCTTTGTGTAAATGCAGATACCTCGTGATCTCAATCTCAGTTTGCAGATGTCAGGGTCTGTTCCGATCAGTTTCCAAACCAAATCCATGGATGTAACATGCTCTATGATACCCTTATGTGATAATATAACTGCCAGTGGTTTGTAAGAACATTTTTCATTTGGTGGCAACTATGTCTCCGCCTTGAAACGGAACGGGGAAAGAAATAATCGGTAGATTTCCGTTGGTAGGAGGCGTAGTTGCGCCTGCAGGAGTTGTATTCCCAAGCGCGCGAAATACGTCGGACGGGCTAGATAGAATTATATGTTCGCTTACTAGGAATTTACAAGAAAGGCATGCAAACAGATAAGCTACTTCGAATTCATTTCCATGCCAACAATCCAAATCTTCTACGAGGAATGATCCTTATACTTAAAGGAGCCATAATACATAGCTTTAAATTCATGTTAGCCAAGGTTAGTTCTTAAATGAATAAAACAAATTAAAAACATGCACAAACATTTATTAAAAATTTTTATATGAATTCAAACTGATATTTTTATAGAATATAACCTTTTTCCATATATTTTAACATTTAGGCTGAAATATGAAAATGTGAATATTAAATGTGAAGCTCGAATAAGTCATTCATAAAATGTCAACAAAATTTCAATTGGTAATTCCCTGAATGATACTTAAAATCTTAATCGATTTTCAAAAATATTCAAATTTAATTATCTAATAATCGTGACGCGGCAAATACCACATGAGGCTAAAAAGGAAAAATCGAAATACGAGCGGTGGAACTGTCACCTCACAGTTAAAATTATCCGAAGCCTCCTTTTTGAGAATTAAATTCAATGCCTGTAATACTAACAAAAAAAGTTTAATAAAATATTTGGTGGGAATGCCTAATGCATCAAATTCTGTCAGAAGAACGAGACTGTATTTAAATTTTCATTGCTCACTTCTGACGGCTGCATAACCCTTTAATTAAATGAATGATGAATAAATCGAGGAATTATCCCAGAATTAATGTACCACAATACAATATAATTATTAATATAAGTTTGCAGTTTTAGATTGATTCCAAGCTTAATAGGATAGCGAAGATCATAGACATATATAATAAATAGAATATTTAGATAGAATTATAGTAATATGATACCTTTGAATTTGGACTATAATTAGCTGGTGGTAATTGTGTGATTTTGGTTTGGGATACTCAAAACCCTATTTGATATCCGCATTGATAGTTAAATGTACAAAATTACCTACTCATTGTTTTTTTAAAATCGTAGAATGATTTCCTTATGACCAGGCCCTCCGAGAGACTCAGAGATGCCCGGGCCACTTCCAGATTTTGAGGCCCCTCATCGTAATAAAAATGTAAAAAATCCCATAAGGAAGCGTTAAACGTTGCCCAATTTGGTGGTGAGAGTTCGCTGAATGGTTACAGAGGGCTACATTATGGGTAGGGTGTTCAAGCTTGCACTATGTAGCACTCTTTCATTTAATCTTCTTCATGCCGCAGCCGCTTATGTGCCTCCACCAGGAGGCAGAAGTGTGGCAAGAGATTCTGCGCCAGTGCAGAAGAAATCTCCCAAATCACATGCAGCAAATTTAATCTCCTTACTCCTTAAAGAAAAGATATAATCCAAAAAAATGTTTTCCTTACAGTGATTTCCACCCATGTAGACCACATTGAAATGGCCCTCTAGAGAAAATAAAAAAAATTAGTGACAAAATGAAAAATTCTGAGCGTTACATAAGAGGAGAGAGAGGGTTCTGATTGAGGATTACGCAGGATTATATCGGTTATAAAAACAGTGGAAGTTGGGTTACGAAATACTTGAACGTCCTGCAAGAACAAAGTAAAAGAAATCGTATATTATATTTCTTTTTGACGTGTCTTATACAACATCTGTTGTTGATATTTCGATAGATAAAAAAGTAAATAAATAAATATTTAACTAATACATTATTTGAATAATTTTTTGTTTAAGAAATGCTTTCCTAGCTTTTCTTTCTGCAAATTTATTAATTATTGATGAAAAATCTAAGTTACGTGCAATGACACTTCAACTTTTCGGAAAAGAAGAGGAACATAAGGTTATAAGCTAAAATCGACATTTGGTGAGGCCCTCTTTTCTATGAGGCCTCCAACTTGCGCCTCATGCGCCTGTGCATAAACCCGTCTCTGAACTAGTGGCAAAATTTGAGGCCCCCTTGACTTTGAGGCCCGGGCCAAATGACCCTCCTGGCCCACCCCCCTGTCGTTGGGCCTGCTTATAACCTATATTTCGCAAACGGGAAATATGAGCGAAACTGGAAATTTAAAGAATCCAACGGAGCAAAGATAATATAATTATAATATAACATGACATGAAATAATATGATCCGATCAAATATTTCAATTTTCCCTTTTCCAGTGATATCTCACGATTACCGCCCAGGCTCGGGTTGAAGGCATTTATTATTTTAGACAACCGAACCTCTAAGTACATGCATTTTACAGCCAGAAAGTTTGTGTTTGGCAAAATATTAAATAAAATCGAAAACACTAAATTGGTAGCTAAAGGTTTGAAGGCAAACGCCTGCATTACCAACGTCGTTACCGAAAACGCGTACGCACTATTTTCAGGAGAACCGTGAAACGCGCTAAATATAAGCCTATCTCTCCTTTGGGATCTTGAGCCCGAAACATGCGAGAAACCCCTTTTTAACGACGACCCTCGCAGGTAATTTCATCATGCTCTATCATTCAAAGCTGCTTCCAATTCGTCCGAAACCCTTGACGTTTAAAACCACCTTTCGAGATCCTCCATCACTCACTCACCCTGGCCTCTTTAACTACGCGACTCGAATCAGGCGAGATACGTCATAAAACCGCAGGGGGGAAAAATGACGAAAAAATCGGCGGAATCGAAAATGCGGAGACCGAAATCCTCATTCGTCCTGCCCTCCCTCTTTCTTCCTCCTCTCTTTCCCAGTGTAGGTAGTAGAGGAGACGTCGCCTTTCATTCCCTCCCTCCCCCCCCCCCCCCCCAACCTTCCTCCTCCATACCGCATCCTGCGAGTGTAGGCAACCCCAAGAAACACGCTTCGACCTTCCTCCACGACCTCCCCACACCACCGCCGCCGCTCCTTAACTCTCACGGAAGCCTTCCCCAACGCACGGAAAACCCCATCTCAACACCTTCCACCCCGCACGCATCCGCCGTTCTGAGGGAACCACCCACTTCTCGTCGGCAAAGACCATACCCTCCTTCCTCTCTCCCTTCCATCTTCTACCCCTCCCCCTCCCATTCCCCAGCCGCACCACCCTGCAAAACCCTCCCAACACACTTCCCAACACTTTACGACCCGCCCGAAATCACGATAGGTTGTAAAGAGGGAGGAAGAGAGAGGCGCAGAAGGGGGAGAGAGGGAGAGGGGGGGTGGATTTGGAGAAAGGAAGGGAAGAAATGGAGGGGAGATTGAGAGAGGAAAGAGAGAGGGAGAAGAAGAAAGAGAGAGAGAATGAGTGAGAGAAGGCATACTCTCCTGGAGTGAGATTGTAAGAGCGCCAACCAAAGATAGGCGGGGACTTCTTTTAGCCATCGGAGTGGAAAAGAAGGACGAAGATGGCTGCCAGATAAAAAAAGGTATAAAGAAAGATTTCGAACGTGCGCGGCAATAAGATGGAGGGAGAAATAAGAGTACTCTGTCTTCCTCTCCGCTCTGCTTGCATCATCCCCACTTTACTCCGCTTCAAGACTTGTAAAAACGTCGAGTAGCCAATTCTTACCGATTCGGGAACTGGGCTGAAGAATAATGATTCGGGTGATAATGGATCCCTCCAACTGCTATTTCTTTTTCTTTTTGTTAAACCGATGGGATGAATTTCAACGGAAGTGCAGCGAGACATCGACTTTGATACACCGCCTTTAATTTTATTTTTGTCCGCATCCGTAACCCAGAAAGTCTATTTTCTTTCGCTGTTAAAAATTATTTGAATTTTGAAAGCACGATGAACATCAAAACAGGATAAATGTCTAATGCATATTACATCTTTTTTCATTAACAGACCAAGGTTTTTCAGGGAATTATTAAGCCGGTCTTTTTTAAATCTGCTTTCGGTGAATCACCGCTGAAGACGGCTGCGTTGCAGTCAAAATGCGTATCTGGTTTTCAATGACCTTATAGACCAATCTAAGAGGAATAGGGAGCTGACATTTTGCATGTTCATAGGATTTTGCTCACAACCAGCCAGAAAAATCGAAAATTTCAGAATTGTTAAATGTTAGGGGTTGTTTTACCCCATTTGTACATTAAAGTTTAATTATTTTTATCTCGGAAACTATAAGTCATAAATACAAGGTTTTTCAAACATTTTGCGGCAAATTTAATATAGAAAAAAGAAAATCTTGAAAAAGTACAACAATGCGGCCGCTAAAAATTCGCAAATATTTTTTTAAAATGAAGGTTTATGTATTTCCGAATGTGCTACGAAGCTGAGTTTTTTAAAAAGGCATAATTTAAAAAAACGAAACAGGGATTATAAGAATTTTGATATTTTAATTTGATTGGCTGCTAAAAATTCTTAAATTTTTAAAAAATAGGTAAATGTTTAGATAATACGGGGAGAGCTAGGAAGCTGAAATTTTTAAATTATTCAGAGGTTAGTGCAATTGCACAAATACACATTTGAATATCTCCATGAAGTTGCTATTGTGGCAGTAAAATGTATTTAAAGTTTAAACAAATAGATAAATATTATTTCACTTCTAGATATGCTACAACTTTAAAATTTGGCAGAAATGTGTGTCATTAGTACCCTATAAAGGAAAAAGTATAACATTCTAAAAATTTCAAATTTTACGGATTGTTTTACTCCAATATTGTTCCATAAAGTAGAACGAATATCGCTGCAGAGGTGAAATGTTTTGAATTAAAAAAATATTTCTAATAATGAAATATGTCTCTGAAAAATTAATGTTTTTTCAAGGTGAGATGAAATGCTTGCAGAATGCAAGCACCAACTACTTTTATAAAATACAACAGCATATGTCCTAGATTGCATTAATCGCCACGACCCAATTTTGTTGAGGGTAAGAACGTTACTGAGAAATTTTGATGCTCCAAATCTATCCTATTATTTTTACATAAGTAAACACTTATTGACAATTCATAAAGCGATAACACGTGTACATATTTTAAAAAATGATATTTATCCGACTATAAGACGACCTCGAACATAAGATGACCCTCCGATTACAGAAGCAAGTTTTGAGAAAAAAATTATAAGGCATTCCTAAGAAAATGAGTTAAACAAGATTTAGGAGTTATTTTTATTTAAATCTCTTAAAATATCGATTATAATGTGCACTGCAAAGACAAATGTGATTTAAATCCTGTTACACTACTCATAATTGCTCTCACTATTACTTATTCCTTTGTTCGAGAATATAACACGCCTCCCAACCGTTAACTAAAAAGAACTCGTCTTGTAGTAGGATAAACACGGCATATGTTTGTAAAATTTCCTTTTATTTGGTTTTTCTGGAGCGACTTGAAACCAGTACGCAGAGAATATACACACACAGACACACATAGAAGGATCGGATGATGTGTGGATCCTTGTTTCTTACGCAACAATCCCTTCGACAGCCTTTATGGACCAAGTGGCCAACCGTAAGATTAAACGGCATGGAAGCCATCCATGCCACTCAAAAAGGAAATACTCCGCGAAGAAGATATCTCGTTCGACCACAACATGGGAGAGAGAGACCATCTCTTCTTCTCTCCGCATACGGACTCGCCAACACGGCACCACTAAGAGAGAGATAGAGAGAGAGATACTGCCGCGCACGTATAAAAACGAGCGGATAGAAGCAACCCAAACTCCGGAGAACAGCAACTCCATCTGTTGGCCGGAGTCGAGAATACTTCCCACGGATTACACCGAAGAGGTTTCTCTCTCGTATGAGATATTTCTCTCCGCTCTCAAGACGTAGCCGCTACGGCTGGGACGGATGGAACGGGGATCTCACCGAGTGGGGTTGTCCCATCCCCACAATGACGGTGCCGTTCCGTCCGCCTTTTCCGAAACTGGCGGTGGTTGGCGAGGATAGGAAATAATAAAAGTGGAGAAAGTCGAACGGTCTGTGGTATATGTATGTATACATATCACGCGTATGGAGTGAAAAATAAATAACGCGATTCCTCTTCGTGGACCATGTAGTCGGAAGCGGTGAACGATGGCGTATTTTTTTCGGGCCCTTCCACGGCAAATAAGGAAACAAACGCGGACAAATCGTTCGCAATTTTCCGCCTTATCGTATCCGCGACTTGAGTAACGAAGAGATATATTTCCGCTTTCGCTGCCCGAGAAAGAGGGGAAACTGGAATGAGAATCTAACGGAAGCGATGACTTTTCCCGCAACCCGTGACGTTGATGCTTCAAAAGACGGAGAGCGGAAGCGTCATTTCGCCGCCGACGACAAATTCCCTTGAGTGGAGAGGCCAAACTTGCTATCGTATCACTGGGTTATTTCATATCTCTGTCGCCGGATCCGCGACTGTTTTGAAAAACATTCAGAGTCGCAGCAGTCACTTCGACAAAAGAGATTCAATAATTCACGCGTTTCCTTAGCCGCGAAGAGAAGCGTGTATTTACTGATCCGTAAACATAAAAACAGTGGGTACATTTATACGTAATTCTGAATAAATAGAAGGAGATACATTTAAAATGCTAAACAAATGTGATTCTAATGCTATTGTTTATACTGTCGCTTGGTTAGAAATTAATTTTTAAGTCGAGTACTGAACAAACGACAAAGTAAAACATATCAATACACTACGAAGTTTTAATTTGTTGTTGTCCAAACCATGCATGAATCCGTGTGTTATAAAGAGACACGCTTTCAACCAGTAATCCAAGATCGAAAATTTTAACTACCATTATTATTGGAGCATTCATTTTTATAAGAAATTTTACAAGGATTAAAATATTATCAATCTATTATCGCCGATGAACATAAAAAGGCGGGAAAACCAAATATTCATTCCAGCTACTGCCATCAGTAGTGATCAAATACCAGTAGGTGTTTTATTTAGAATCTTCTATCACTGAATTGCCACTGATGACGGCCGCTTTGTAGCGGAAATGCACACGTGACTTTTTTCAACATTTTCATGGCTGTTGAAAAGGTCTAATTTGTTAATATGATATCATCCTTAACGTCAGTTCGATAAATCTATTTGAAGGAATAAAAGAGATAAAATTATTTTACCTACGTGGGCGAAACAGCATTAAATATGTATTTCATGAGATGCATTGTAATATATTTTTGTGTAAAGTTACTCTAAATACCAATAAAAATGGCCAATGCCTGTAATTAAAATGTCTAATATTGAATGGGATCCATTTGCATAAAAAGGAGATTATCAAGCCATTTTATAGAGAAAAGAAAAATTCGACCAATTTGCATGTTTTTGTTCCAGATACCTCATAAAATTCGAGATACATTTTCTTGATGCGTTCTCCATAAAAATATTTATATTCGTTCTTAAGTACATCTCGGAGAAAATATCACCCAGCCGAAAACATACAGCACATAACAATATGTTAATAATATCCACGATTCCATTTTACGAAAATCTTTTTTCCCAAAACATTTTGCTTACGTTTTGATGGGTCCGTTAAATCATTTCACTCTCGCAAAGAAACGAAAGAAGGAGAGAAATCACGTGGGCCCTGCGTCGGCCGAGCGAAGAAGCACTCGAAAGGGAGGGCGGGGAGAAGACAAAAGGAAAAAGGGGTTGCTAAGCCACGGGGAGAGATCCTTATTTCATTCCGATGCAATTAAGCTGATGCAAGGAAAATTGGAAAGACGTCTCAAGAAGAGATCCACTAAGATGTTTTAAAATGGGATATTCGGATGGCGGATTTTTTTTGTATGTAATCTCTGGCTAATCAACCTCCTTGATTATTATAGCCATTACTCCTCCCACACCGAACAAACACAAGGGATGAGGGAAACCCGATGCCGGCATTCGTCTACTCATTATGATGGCAGATGATCACAGGCGTGGATAAGGAAAGGAGTTTTTTATGTGTTTATATGGAATATTTTTCTTAACGTTAAAAAAGTGTCAAATTGATCAAGGAGAGAATAGAATGAGTATGGAAGGAATTTATGAAGCAACAAGAATTCACGGCAGTCGGTTAGAACGATTTTTATCGAACTTACTGGAAATGATGGTGCGGAGCGTAGCACAATATAAGACCGTTAGACGTGGCCGATTAGAAATAACCATATCAGATAGATGTTGATTCTAATGGAATAGGTTTAATAATATATATTCATAAATTTCAAAGTAGAGAAGGAGAAAAAATTCTGAAAATAATCGGGAATCAAACCTGTGTGCTTTAACCGGCTAACCTCCCAAACCGGAATGGTATTCTACTCTCAAATAATAATATAATCCGTTAACTGGATAACAGTAAAAGTACTTTTTTAAATAGGTATAAAATTAATTTCGATTCATTTATATTAATTTTATCGATAAATATTTGGCATTGTATGGGTAAACCTGTATGCGAATTAATATGTTGATTAATTTCCTTCTTGCTACCGAAATAATAATTTAGATTTGAGGCATCTTTGGAACAAAAAATTAATTTATGTTGTAAGAACGCAAATTAATTACTCTGATGCTTATATCTTAGAACTATCGTAAATGTCCTTGAAATTTCGTGGAAATTTTGAATAGAGGCTGCCTGAATTCATAATCGAACGAATAACAAAATAAGCCACATCGCGCGAGGAAATGATTCGCACCGATCCTCGTCTTAAGACTGTTATTAAAATTCAAATTAAGATATTGCTCTCTTTACGATTCTATCCAATTAGTGGATTTATCAAGCCAATAAAATTCGCCTCTCCAATTTCCTATCGAGTAAATATTTTGCCTCGAATTTGCGTTCATTCACAGAACGGGAAGTACTCAAGAGATAAATGACCTCACCCTCGACATGATTTTCTCAGATCTAAGAAAATTAAAATTTTGATAAAAAAATTCAGATTCGAGAGGTTTTCTCGGAGGACGGAAAAAATACGTTTCTCCGATCCGCTAATTGGCGCTTTTCCAAAAACTCGTCAGGAACTTCCATATATACTCTGAGTGATTCTTAAAGACTTGAGTGGATGTTATTAAAGGGAGGTTTATATATGATTTTAATTGAACGTTTTCGTTACGGGATTACAGAGCTTCGCACAAGATTAAGACGGCTTAGTGTTTAATCTCTTGAATGAGAAAATCCTAACTGTTTCTATCACCAGGAAAGAAAGCCGTAATGAATATTACACCATGTTTTGGACAGACTACATGTGTCACATATTCAGACATTTATATTAGCACTTGCATGATATGTGGTCCGGTAAATATCTCAGAACTACTTTTCTGAAAAAACTTCTTCCAATGAACGCGCAACAAAGATGACGCTTCACCTAATTCGATTCTAGAAATAAAACGATAAATACTATATCTGTATATTTGATCGTATTATGCAGATGTTCATTTATTTACAACTAGCTGAAAGTACCCGGCGTTGCTCGGATTTTTAAGTCAAGACGAAAAATATTGAGTAAGATTTTAGAATAAAATCAAATAATGGAACCAAGTTAATTTATATTTTAATGCTTAATGATATGCAATATTTCTTGTTTTCCCATCTTTTGTCCATATAAATAAAAATTTCCCGCATACTTTATCGACAAATTTGGCGACTTTATATTTTTTATCAAATAATCATAATAAACAATCGATGGAATCACTTTTAAAATAGAGTTACTTCACTCGAATTTATTTTCAGTGAAAGAAACTACATCATATCATACGTTCATGAATCTCAAAAATATTATAACCTTGGCAGAAATTGCAAGCTCTAGGAATGCAACCGGTGGAAACACGTTTAAATATTTATTCACATTTAGCTTACCCATACGTTATCCAATGCAAAGGCTGATTTAGTGGTCTTATTCGTCACGTGAATATTTTAAATCAAACCTACGAAACAAAATGAGCTCCCTGATTTTGAAATCGAATTTTGCGATGAAAAATGTGTTGGTGTGACATGGGAAGTGCTATTATTATTATTATTATATATAGACGTTCCTTATAGAGGAGGATTAACATATAACATCGTATATAGGAGGATATTAATGATTAGGCACTTCCAGAAGTTCTGTAGATTCTGTAAATTTTTTACATAGATAGGATTTTGTGCAAACCGGCAAGAAAAAACGAAAATCTTGAAAAATTTCATCAATGCGGCAGCTAAAAATTTTCAATTGTTTAAACAAATTTTCAAGGTTTATGTATTTCCGATTGAACAATGGAGCTGAAGTTTTTTGGGTAAAATTTGAAAAATAACGAAATAGGGATTATACAAATTATGATATTTTTATTGGTTTTCCAGTTAAAAATTCTTAAAGTTTAAACAAATAGGTAAATATTTAGATATTACGGAGCAAGCTAGGGAGCTGAAATTTGGAAGTTATTTAGAGCTTATTATAAATGAACGAATAAAGATTTCAATATTCCCATAAAGTTGTTATCGCGGCCGTTATAAATTTTTAAAGAATTAGATAAATATTATTTCACTTCTAGATGAGCTAAAACGTTAAAATTTTGCAAAAAGGTGTGACATTAATGTACCACAAAGGGAAAATTATAATATTCTTAAAATTTCAAATTTTAGGTATTGTTCTAAGCAAATATGATTCCATAAGGAGAGAACAAAAATTGGTGCAGTGGTGAAATCTTTTGAATTAAAAAAATCTTTATATTATTAAAATATCTTTCAGAAAAATCAATGTTTTTCAAGGTGAGATGAGATTCTTGCAGAATGCAAGCACCAACTACTTGTAATCTAAAATTATAACTGCCTTAATTGATGCATGCAAATATTCAGTTGAATAGAAAGCAAAGTGTGCACACAGGTATTTATGAGAGGAAGAAATTAAATATTACATTTTGGTTGAAATTAAAGAATTTTCATAGAAGTTTTCTTATTGTACCTTCTGTGATATCTTTCACTTTCTTTGTTCTTGAAGTCATAAATCCCTTTTGGTCATTAGTTTCTGTTGTTCTTGCGCTCGCCTGTCTCAGTCTTTCTTCTTCATGTCTAAAATTCCTTCGGTCAGTAGTTTTCGTTGCTCTGACGGTCGTCTGCCTCACTCCTTGCTCTTCGAGTCTTTTATTTAATTGATCAACATTTTCTGCTGCTCTGGTGAGAACCATTCGTATGGAATTGATCTAATTTGAATCTAAGAATAATCTTCAGCTTCTTTTAGGCATGGTTCCTTATTTGAACCATTGATTTGGTGAAAATAATAAAAGTTAAAATGAGATTGTTATTGAATTAAAGGGTTAATTATTCAGATACGAAAATTTTTGATGTTCAGTTTTTATTGTTGAGTAACACAACGACCGAAAAATTACAAACCAACCATTTACTTAGTAAGTACAGAACCTTACCTACCTTGCAATTATCCAAAAATCACTAAATATGTTCCTTAATAGATATTAAACTCGCTTATACGATAACGACGTACACCAAAAAGCAATCCTAAAACAAATGGTAACAGAAGTATTCTTCGTTGGTAAGTAACCAAAACAATATTGTAGGAAATAATTATTAAAGTAAATAATAAAATTCGAAATAGTTAACTATTGCAAAAAGTTATAGACAAATATGTCAAGCAATCAACTATGATTCTTTAACGTATTGCCATTTTGATAGGTAATATGCGAATATCTATTATAGATAGCTGCTTCTTACGGAGGATATACATAGGATATATATGATATAAAACCCAAGGTAATTTTAGATATGCCACGAACCTGAAATTTGGCAGGATGATAGGTTATTAGGTACGACCAACCAGAAAAATCTAAATTTCTAATTTTTTTTATTTTTAGTTTGTTATTTTTGACCACAAATTTCCGTTTCGATACTCCATAAGATAAACATGAAAATCTGTGCAGAGTTTCATAAATTTGCATTTTAAATTAGTTATGGTTCAGATAGGAACTCGAAATGAAAACACTTCTATAAAAGAATGAGGTTTCTCATTTTTTAAGACTAAATTCAAGTCGGTGCCGAATTGGCGATGAAATATGTTTTTAATCGGAAAAAAGCAGATGCTCAACAATAAAGAACTTCAGCTACCATAGCAACCAGGACAATGCTTTTCAATGGGAATTGGCAATCCGGATTATAATAACATCGCTTTAATGCTTTTTAATAGGAAAATTCTTATTGTTCAATTGATTTCAACCAAAGACCTATACATATGATGACGTCATAACTTTAACACGTGATATATGTTATTAAATAAAAGAACGTTACTCCTTTCAATTATGGAGGGTGATGACCTGTATATAATAATAGCTTTAATTTAGTGCTTCTAAAGAGGATCAGTGGATTATAATGCAATTGGTTCAAAACTACGGCGTAAACTGATAACGACTTCAAAATCCAAAAACAGGAAATATTAGTGAAGTTATGGACTTCCTGATGCACTGCATCCCCTCAAATCCTACGGTGTTACTTTCGATACGGACTGAAATGCTTGCTGAATGCAGACACCAACTACTTGTATTTCTTAAAAAGTAAATAACAACCCAAATATGAACGTAAAGAATAAATAAGTAATTAATATGAACGTGGGTTGTCATGTAAATCTTAATGGCGCTCAACAATAAAAAAATCCCGTAATAAACGAAAATAACTATATAAACATTTTACATAAAATATTTCGGTGTAAAAATTAGCGCATTCAACTAATTTCAGTGGTTGGATTGTTCATTCAAAATTTGATAACTGCAGCAATTTGGGAAGTATGACTAGATTTTGCACAAACCAAGAAACTATTCAAAATATATAATAGATTTATGGAACATTTAATTTTGTCTCTCTCTCTCTCTCTTTCCTTTCTTTCTTCTTCTCTCTCTCCCTCCCTCTCTCTCTCTCCCTCTCTTTCGAATTAAAGCATTCAAAACATACATTCCTTACCCATATAGTATAAGGATTAAGGTGAGAATACAATCTCGAGATTTAACAATAACACGGTCGGAAAGGCAACATATCGTTAGAAAGCTTAAAGTTTCAAAAAATCTGATTTAAACGTAGAACTTGAGCGATTTCGAATCGTAGGAGAAATGTGACGATAAGAATAAGAAAGAATATTAATTTTTCTTTAAAATTTAAAAGCCTGCAAGTCGAAAAATTGTGTCGAAAATATTTATATAACGCTTTCGAGATATTTGAATGAACGAATAACAATTAACGACAGAATATAAAAAGCTCTAATCGATAGAATCGATAAAGAATTCGTTCATACTTCCACATGGGCCGATTTAGACGTTACGTTGCGGCTGAATGTTTTTGAAAATTTTCCAGTAGGTTTTGAAACTCAAGGTCAAACGAGAAACGAGCGCAAATTGTCATAAATATTTATACCCCCTTGTTGTTTTGGTGAAGCATTTTTAAATAACCTTCCGATGACACAGCGCTTTCATTTTTCGTAACTTCCGACCTTTAGAAAAGGTGCATAATTTTTCCATTCGACATTCGCAGACGCACGTGAAAAATCTAGCGTTTTGCTACAGTCGATTCCCATGTCCGTAGTACAAGGTCAAGGGTTTGATTCAGTTCTACCAGTTAATGTATTAATCAGTGGCGTAGTGGACACCCCCGCAGCCCCCGCGTGGGGATGGCCAAATCGGGCCCATATTTTTTTTCTATCCCGCGTGCCAAAATGAATGAAATAAGAGATCATTTTCTAGCTCGCGTGCCAGCCATAAGCGTGACCACCGGAGGGGACGGGGGGCGCCATCAGTATATTCCTAGCTAGATCGGAAAATATGCATTTCTTTTGAGTTATTTGTTTTAGAATAAAAGGATTTATAATAGCATTTCATGTCGTTTAAAATGTTTGAAGTTCTGTGGCATTCACATATTACCATATTCGTGTCCCGATCATAACCCCCCAATTTTTCAACGTCTGGCCACACCTATGGTGAAAACATTACAAATTTACTTAAAATTTTATTTATGACAGCTAAGATTACATATCTGTTCATCATACAATACAAATTAAATATAATGAGACAAAAACAAATAAAAAATATAAATTACTTTTACCTGTTAGTGGGATTTCTGCTGCTGTACTATGGAAGATAGTTCTTCTATAGCAGGAGTGTAATTTGTACATTTCAATCCTACACAAGTAGCACTAACATCATTACTCACTCAATATGTTTCTCCTGTCTGTCTTTATGGTGCTCAAAGCAGAAAACAAAGATTCACACGAGTAAGTAGATGAAAAAATTTTCAAAATAGCTTTAGCAACTCTTTTAAGTGTTATGTGGTAGCTCAAACACTTTTGGCTGCATCGATGTTTTAGTAAGGGTGAACTCCTTAAGCCAAAAAAAACGAGGGGATTATAAAGCCCAATGCATTTCGCCCACAACGTGGGCATCTTCAGGGGCGACCTGTGAAAGACAGTGACTGGAAGTCAACTGTGGAGATGTGAAGAAGAACGAACGACAACTGAAGAACGAAAATGTTTTTGGCGTGTGTTTGTTCTAATCAGTGAGTATATATAAGGTTTTTTTGAAATCAGTGTCTGTGTTCATGAGAGTTTCACGGTTTTTATAGATGTGTAGATTTTCTAAGGATTTGAGTGAATTGTTTGATGAAATTACTAATTTTATGTCGTTTAAGTTTATGCCATGTCCAGTCTTGAAGATGTGATTAGCTACACTTGATTTTTCAAACCGGTTATATTTATAGTGTGCTAAGTGTTCTTTAAACCGTGTGACTAATTTCCTTTTTGTTTAACCTATACATTGTTTGTCACAGTGTGAACATTGTATCTTATAAATCCCCGATTTGTTTACAGTTTTGTCTTTAGTACTACCTAATAAATTTTTAAAATTTTGTGGATTCGTGTATACTATTGAGTATTTCTTTTGTTTAAAAATCCTGTCCAAACCTTTATTTAGTGGTGGGAAGTAAGGTAGTTTTATGTACTTGTTCTCCTTTCTATTTTCAATTTTAAAAGATGCGGAGTTCGTCAATTTTTTTAAAACTGTGTTTTCTAACTAATTTATTAATTAAATTGTTGTTGAATCCCATATTTATGGCTATTTCTTTTAAATGTTTTCGTTCCTTTTCATATCTGTGTTTGTTAAGAGACACATTGCAGTCTATGTACTAAATGGTTAAAAACAGCTGTTTTTTGGCTCATAGGGTGGAAGGAGTTTTTGGGGATAAAATTATTAGTAATTTTATTAATTATTAATAAATTATTAATAATTTATCCCAAAAAACTGTTTATGTTGCGAAAAATCTTTCAATGTTAATGGTAAAATATAACAATGTTATAACATTCCTTAAAATCATTTCATTCACTTTAAAAGTATTCATAGATTATATTTATGTACCCTTTATCTTGGCGTTGGCTATTCTTCTTCTACGGCTCGCCACGGAGTGAACTTTCCTTGCATTAATCTTTACGTGGCTATCTCCCTTTGACGAGGATAACAATTAAGAAATTTAGCTTTGTTGCCGCCTGGAAAATATTAATAAATTTTGCGCTTAAAGGATAATTTCGAGCGATTTAACATGTAACATGACAAAATACGAAAGGAATTAAAATAGTCAGTCTTTTTTACGTAAAATAAGTCATTTCCCATGATCGTAAGTTAATATTTAGGTATATTTATATCCAGATCAGTGAAGGACTACATGGCATTTTGGGGTTTCTCCACACCATTTCCCATGCATTATTATGGAAATAGTATATTGTTGACCGCATGGTGTATAAGAGACCCCACGGTCTGCAAACCTAGACCAAGTTCTTCCTTTTGTCCATAGAACGGCCAATGAAAGTTTTGAATTCGATAGATAGGGTGCAAAAACGTATAAGGGACATACAAACTTACATATATACACACATTCGTTTTTATATATTAGATGCGTTCAAATAATGCAAAAAACAACCCCACCTCGAAATTAATTGTAATGATCACATTTTTCTCCCAGCTCTCGAACCTATGGCATAATCAAGCGAGTCCCACGTGTGGCAACACCTTTTATTCATTCAAGAACAACTCACTTCTCCTCACGGTTCTCTCCCCCGAGTTTCAATTGGCACTTTCACACGCGGACTAGACTCATCTTGAATAAACTGAACTTCATCAATGAATCTCCAGTTACCAACGGCAAATGAAATGGTATGCTGAAATGAGCCAACAAAAATGCAAAGGAAATGGGTGCTTCATTCGCTAACGCGTTGTGAAATAGCGCATTTTATTTATTGAGGATTACTTAGAATTGTGAACTTAAAATTATTTATAAATTAAGTAATATAAGTATGTGACAATAGTAATTTATTCGATAATTAATTAAAAACTGTATACTTTCTATCTATTACCATTTGCTCAGAATCTTAATTTTAAAACTTTGATGGCCCCCCCTGCCATCTACCGAGTTCTATAAAATAATTCTTTGGTAGCGTAATAAATGGCCTCATAGAACACATACACCCTTCAAATTTCAGTCTTAAACCTCTTAACATTTACTTAGTATTTATCTTTAATTGATTGCACAAACGTACAGGCATACAGTCGGCGAAATAAAACAAAATGAAATAAAACGCGCAAAAAACGGATGAATTAACTAAAGTTACTATTTGGAAGAGAGTTAAATGAATGACATGACGAGGTTAGACTTTTTCATAACCTTTTCCAAGACATGGAAACAGAAGAAAAGTGATAACATGCATAGTAAGAAAAAATTGCGGTATTATTCCATCGATATATTTTTAAATGGAGAACCTATCATCACCGGCAAATTGTGATTATTTAAAATTACCTCCATGCCTAGCGAGGTTTCCAATAGTTAAACTAGGTTTTGTAGACGTTTTTAGTCCAGTCCTACTCGCCCAAAACATATTCCTTCTCTGTTTTGTGTCATGGCACACGAACAATCCATCGAGGTCTATCTTGTGCATTTAACATCGAAAGCAACGGAAAAAAATTACATTCAGTACTACTATTTGAAGAAGACGTTTTAGTAGTATTTGTTCTAGCAAGAATCCAGGATATGTTTTTCTATCTCTTTAAATTTCTTATTCCAGGAAGTAAAAACCCGAAACTTTTGCAAAGGGAAAGACCGAACAAGACACTATTCTCCAAGCTAATGTTTATTTTGAGTAGTGGAACTTTCATAGCAGCATAAATTACAATTTCAGCCCCTCCGAAACTTTTGGGAAAAAATCGAAGGGGGGGGGGGGAGGGGGGGATATCAATCCTTTTCCAATTCGTCGGGAAGAATTTGTTCCCGAGGAAGACGTAAAAATTTAGGTCGAGAGAAAAGTTTTTGTCCCTCATTCTCTTGGAAAACGCACGAGAATTAGCTGCAATATACTCGCAGGCCTAACTTTCGAGTTCCCGCAGCTTTAGAAAAGGTTACTAAAAACGGACAGATCCATTTATGCCTCCAAGGGACGGGAATACATGGCTGGATAGAGAGGGATACATAAATAAATCCGCGTTAGGATGAGGAAATTAATTCGTAGTACGGTATCCATGGTAACTCGGGCGGAGTACTTGAATTGTCGCCAAATAAAACAAGTAGGGTTGTACACGGGTTTTCCGTGGCACGGAAGTGCTTTTCGTCAAATTCGCCGTGGAAATCGTATACTAATATATTAGCTTCGAAATCAGAAAATTATTTTTCCTTTTATTTTGGAAGTCCTGCTTTTTATATCCATTTTAAACAAGTTCATTTCGTTTCGCAATTCTATACTTACCCAACAAACGAAATTTCTTTGAAATCCGTTCAGCTAATCCCTTCCAAATTTATAGTTACAGAAAAGTTCTAACCTTGATATTGTGGTAGCCTTGTTTAGTCGACTCGGTTTAAATATAATAATTTGGTTATTTATTTATAAAAAGATTTATATATATCATATTTGGTTAAAATCCATGCAGTCGGTTCTCTAGAATTATGCATAAAAGAAATATTATTTAACTTTTTACTGTGGTAGCCCTGCTCTTTATCTCCGCTTTATATATTTTTATTTCATTATGGTATGTTGTACAAATCTTAAATAAAAATTTAATTGAAATTCGTTCAGCCAATTCTTTCCAAATCTTTAATTACTGAATGAGTTAAATTTGTAATTTTGGCACCCCTGTTAATTGATTCGTTTTAAAAATGCTAATACTGTTATATATGTGTGTGCGTGCGTGCGCGCGCGCGTGTGTGTGTGAGCGTGCGCGCGCGCGTGTGTGTGTGAGCGTGCGTGTGCGTGCGTGTGCATGTGTGTGTATTGTAAGTATTAAATATGGTTAAAATGTATGAAGACAATTAATCACAAATATGTGTAAAAAGAATGTATTTTACTTCTTTTATTGTGGCAGCTCTGCTTTTTAAATCTATACTAAATATCGTGTTCTTGTTTTTCTATGTTGCACTCTTCATTCTTACAAAACTTCGTTGAAATCGGTTAAGCCAATTCATTCCAAATTCATTATTACCAAAAAGTTTAACCTTGAAATTGTGGCACCCATGCTTAGCCGATCCCATCCCAATAAGTCGTTTTGATCATTAATTTATGTGAGTATTCTGTATACCAAATTTGGTTGAAATCGGTTTAGCCAATTCTTCCCTGATATATGCGTACGGACGGACGGACATCACTAAGAAGATAATAGTGCTTTTCAGCAATGACGAAAGCACTAAAAAACAGAAGCGACAAAAGTCGGATCGACTCATTTGGTGCGCTGTTAAGGTTAAGGGAGAGTTATTTTTTATGGCATTAATTAGACGATTCGTTTGTCCCCGATCTAATTAACTCTCGCGAGAGAGAGAGAGACGGAGATTTATCAAGGAACCAATCTTCAGTCAAATTCAGTTAATAGTTAGGTGAACGGAGTAAAACTGCAGTCCGTGTTAGTTATTAACGGCTCGTTGAATCCAGGAAATAGTAAAACGCGGGAGCGACAAGGAAATAACGCATGACTCGTTTGTTCTGCCTTAAAAACCGTATGGGATAGCAGATCGCGGGGTATTGGGGGGGGGGAAACAATTTCTCTTAAGCAGGAAATATCGTGGATTTTGCCATAAATTTTCTAGGCTAGGAGATGAATCTTGATCAGTGAAATAATTCCATAAAAGTTAGGACTTTATCTCCCTTGAACTAAGCCGGATATCAACATTAATTTTTTTTCCCGCGACAAAACGTTCGAAAATTATTGCACACTAGTGGTACCCGCAAAAACTTTTGCTAAGACAGGCAGATATCTGCATGTTTAAAATCATCATCGTTAAAATGCCCACATCCCACAAGAAGTTTACTGAATAATAATAATCTCCAATTATTAACGTTTCAACGTTGTTTCAAATTGATACAACTATAATTTCGATGCTTCATTAAAAGCGCGAAGCGAATAACGCAATTCTTTCGTCTATTTGAAGACTTAATAGATGCCAATTCAATCGGAGGCAACAATGAGGGTCGCCTTGACAACACCCGGAAGGAGTGCGAAAAAGCCATAAATGTTTTTTAAAAATGCGTGTTTCTGAGAAGTTATTCCGTGTAAAATCAAAACATGGCAAAAATAAGATATTTTATAGTTTTAGCCGTCGAATAAAGCAAAAACGGATAAATTCGGTCCATATTTACGTATTTTAACGAATGAAAAACAAAAATATTGCACCTTGAAAAATCGAAACTCCTGTGTAAACATGAAAAAATATAATCATCTCCCGGAGTTGAATCCGGGGCACTTAGGTAAACGAAAATAGTTTTCCCGAGGTCTCCTAGTTGGCAGAAACAAAATGGCGTTTACAGCATTTCTCTATGACAAACTGTTCAAGAGATAAAAGGAGGGACGGACGTACGGACAGACATTGAGTAATTATATATAGAGATATATTTGTCTTTATAACAGCGCTTAGCGATATGAGGGTATATTTTAGTCATATTTACTTTATTTTTTCTTGCGTGCGATATATTTAAGCGAATAAATTGGTAAATTATCCAGCATTTTTATATAGACAAACGAAAGGAACGATAAGGCAGTTTGCCTAAAATTCTTCGCTTATATGTTATTTTAAAACATTTTTATTCGACGAGGGTACTGATCATTAAAGTAAACAGGATTTATTTGTTTATTTCACTGTTTCGTCATGGGAAAGTGTATATAAATTTGGGGAATAAATAGAAGTCAAGGTAGTTAGAAAACATCTATGTTTTAGCCTTTCCTCCTCAGGAATATCTAATATGATTTAAAAAAAATTAATTTGGCGAGGAATACATATCCTAGATCCAGATTTTTTTACAGCGCAAAGACGAAAATAAATGTGACGCAGCATGATTAATGTATCAATTAAAAGAAGCGGTAACATTCCGACGAAGAAGATCTTTCCATACATCCTACGTCCGTGAAAATTGAGCCGAATTTAAAAAAAATTAATAAATCACCGAGGGAAAAGGTATTTCAAAACAACGCCAACATAAATATCACGGGTTCGAGACAAGAAAAATTCACGTCATTCGCGAAAAATAATAATAGCCTCGTTCCCAGAAAAACGAAAGGAACGCGAACGTTAAATGGGAAGGGAGAGGGGGGAGAATGGGGGGAGAGCCGGAATAACCTTTTAACATTTATTTATTTTTTTCCTTCGTTCGCGTGGAATCTGGATTCTTCTTAACGTTTATTTACTCGCCATGAGTCCAGAGAGCTCTCTCTCTCTCTCTCCCTCTCTCTTCCGAAAGCGGATGATTCATCCCTCGACCGGGTGATGTACTGTACGTTGTCACGAACATTTTATATGCTGTCGTATATCCGGGGATGAAAGGTTGATGAATGATATTGTTGGCGATGTTTCCCATCGCCGAAGGGGAAAAGGAGCGAGGAGGGGGATGAGCGTTCGGGTGGTATATCCAGAGGGGAAAATTCACCCGCGACAGACCCATCAACCATTGGAAGAGTTACTCCTTTTCTCACGACTTTCCGCCTTAAACCCCGAGAGCAAAATGAGCCCCGCTGCTTTGTAGGAAATGTAATTAATTGCGCCGAAAACTCCGAAAATAACGTTTCTCTCTCTCTCTCTGTGAGTCTTCCATTGTGAGAAGGCGAGAGCGAACTAATATCTCGAGGCCTCGAAGCTTTTCGTGAAATTTCAGCTCGCGCGAGGCGTCCTAATTTAAATGTGAAAGAAAACCTCAAAAGTTTAGCCGTCGACGGGAATTAAATCCGGATTGGATCGCAATGTGGACGATTCGATGGCCGCGTGGACGCGGTTTTGCGTTTATTTTAATTTTCATTAATTTAAGCATCGAAAATGGTAAACAAATGACGACGGCGTGATGCAAAAATGACTGCGTCGGCCCCCAATGTTTTCTATTTCAAAGGGGTGCCACGAAATGCCCGCCTTGCTGTTATGATAGAATTAATGCCACGAAAAAGTCATCACTTTTTTTAGATGTCTTTTTCAGGTTAATTAATTCGCGATCTTAGAATGTCCATCGTGCTTTCAAAATGCGACGGATTTCCCTTGGTGGCAAATTCTAATCCAAATTTGTTTCCTTGATGATTACATTTACGATGGTTGGTTTGAAAAAACGGATTTTATACAAATGTTTTACAATTTTTACCACATTTTTGCATGCAGTTTAAAGAATAACTGTCACGCGTTGCATGAAGAAACTTTTCGGCGTTGTCCGAAATAAAATGAAATGGCTAATTAATTGATAATCTATTGTATGTATTAATAATAATATCTGCAGTAAGTGTATCACAACAAAAATTGAAGGTACATATTTATTTTTCGGGATGCCTTGCTAATAAATGAAAGCATTATAGAAAAATAAATTTATGCGTGACAATAAACAGTGTCATATAAATATTTATCTTTTATTATTCTAAATTGTAATTATGTATATCACTCACTTTTGTGGTCACGCAGTTTTCAATTTTAGCGGATAATTGGTAAAACGAGGATCTTGAATCACAACCATACATTTTCTTAAATCTTTGGCTCTTCATTTGTTCAAATTTAGCACGCAATTCTACATTTAACCGATTGAACTTGGATACCTACATGAATACTATTTCCATTTTTATGGACATTTAATTACATTATTTTAATAACTTCTGTTGCATATCATAGGCACAATCGTGGATAGAAAAAAAATATATTGGAAAGTCCATGATCAAAAAATATGGCAAAGGAATTACAGATATATTCTGAATTAAGAAGCGATTGCTAAATATATATATTTGTTTCCACAATAACATTCATGACTGAACGAGTAAGTAATGGAACATATTACTTGAATTTATTTAATAAAGGACGAGATAAAACAATAATACTACGATACGAATTATTTTGAGATTGATTACAGAACTTTCCTGGCGATTTCAAAAATTAGAATGGGAAAGGTCACACGATCTCTGCTGTTTGAATCGCAACTAAAATTGAATTTCTCTACGGCTTACATTGTCCAACTCGAGCCGAACGAAATAATATCGCTCTGTTGTTTTCCGCCGCGGGATTTCCGGGGTAGCAAAAAGACGACCGACACGTATGCAAATGAAAGGCCTTTTGCCACACGCGACAGCCTTAAGAATATTCACGGGAACTGAAGAGGCGGGCGGAAGCGGCGGGAACGAAACGAAAACAAGAGAAAGAAAAAAGATCAGAAATCAAAACTGCGCAAGACGGCTCATTATTTCTTCCATTACTGGAGCGAGCGAATACTTGAAAGGAAAAAAAACAAAGGTATGGAACGACGATACAGTAAAAATTACATGTAACGCGTAGCCTTATGAAGCGAGCTTATCACGAAAGGGTCTTGTGGGTAAATTTATGTATGCATACACGCAGTGGCGTAGAAAAGGGTGGTGCTTACGTGTTTGAACAGCCGCTTCAGGTATGAAAATTGAAATATCCCAATTTCTGCTGGGAAGTACAGCCGAACAAAAAATTAATACAAAATTTCTCATTTAAATTTCAATCTCGACCGCGGCGCGTAATAAATTTTTATGCATTTTATATCATCATTTTGCTGCAATAATGTAATCATTTGCTCAGCAGCTTGCGTTACCAAACAACCGAAGCGAAAAATCGCGTCAGAACACTGAAAGCGTTCGACACGTAAATGCGACGATAATACGTTATAGTTGCAACTTATCATCGTTAAAATAAAAACCTGAAACATTTTGCGTCTGAGTCTAAAAAATTTCTCGCTAATTCGCCACATATTCGTTTTTTCCTCTTCGACAAAAATAAAAATTGTTTATTTTCGCATAGAAGCGTCTGTCTCAATTTCCTCGTTTGATTTAAAAAATCTTAAAATGAAAATTAAATGTATTATACACTTAATCCTATGTAGATAAAATGCATGAAAGAAACACTCCTTGAATTGAATCCGTGCCGTTACCGCAGACTCTGGTCAACGTAAACCGTGCCATGAGATACGCTGGGCAAACGCTCAAAGATTTGCGGAAATCAAAGCTGAAGTTTTTCAGTTATTCGTGTTCATTTGCTACCAAAGTCCTGAAACCTCAGCACCCCCTTGAGAAAATCCTGGCTACGCCATTGCATACACATATACGACATATACACCAGTCTGCTCGTTTCAGCAATGCTTGAAATTTTGATGTAACGGTGAAAGAATGCAGGAAAAAAGAACAAAAACGTTAATTTTGGAGGGATAAAGTTTATTATCTAAGAAATGAAACTGAGGTAACATTATTGCGTTTTCAGCGGGTTTTTTATAAGTTCCACTAATGTAATTGCTTTGTCCGTCAGTCCGTCCGTCACACTTCCGTGTATGGCAAACTACTCCTACATCGATCAAGTTAGAGCAACCAAATTTTGAGAAATTGCTTATCGCCATAATTTTTCCCAGTGGTTAAAATTTTAATACTCCAAGAGCAGCCAAAGGGGTGTAAGGAGGGCCACAATGGACAATAAAACATTAAATTAGTGAACTATCTCTACACCGCTCAAGTTAAAGTAACCAAATTTTCAGGGTTTTGGCTAGTTATCAGTCATGAACCCTATTGATTTTGGCATTCGCCTGTTTCCGTTTAAAAATCCCTTACTATCTACACGCGTCCGTTATTACGGTAAATTTTCGTTTTGTTTACGTTGCTACAAAATAAATGCGAAGCGTTAAAACATTCAATTTACTTTCTAAAAGGCATAAAGATAATATTACAACTGCTGAACTGCGGTTAGGTATGTTTTAAATAACTTTTGGTTGATTTTTTGTTTTACATTTTGCTTTTAATGATTAGTTTCTAATGATAATACAGCGTAACATTATGATAAGGCAGTTTTCTCGCAAAATCTGAAGTTTGTTGGGATTTTTTTTAAAAAACGTATACCTATATTTTTTATTTAAAAACCGCCCTTAATATCTTATTCATCATTTCTCTCCTTAATTGTTTATATTAAAATAATCGAATCGTGTTATAAAATCGAAATAAAAATAGCTTGAAATCTTTTTTCTCGTTTCTCGATTTTACGTTATATAATAAAATATTCTTATTCTCTCTCTCTCTCTTTATCTCTCTCTCACTCTTATCTTATTAATGTATAAAGTATATTATAACGTAACTGGAGGCTATTTGGGTATATTTTGAACAAAGAGGCTTATTTAATGTTGTTTTCGAAATTGATCTCCCTATTAAATGAGTATTAAATCGTTTTTTTTTAAATCGACAAGATTAAAGTAGCCCTCCATTGTGGCGAAAAATACGATAGTTAATTTCAGCAAGTCTTCAGTCCCAGGCGATGGCCGATATAAATACGAGAGTTCATCAAATCCTGCTCAACCGTCTAGCAGAGTGGTTATCAACCTTTTCTTGTTTGCGTCACCTCATTTCAGTTCTACGTCACCCAGTTTACAGTTCCATTTCCTTCAAGCCACCTTTAAAAATAAATTGGGCTTTATCTACCACATAAAGGTAAAAATTTAAGCATTTAACGAAGCAGAGGGAGGAATTCTTCAGGATTTATTTATTTTTATAAGACAGAATATGATGCACTGTGAATTTATCAAATATTTGCTTCACCCCTCAGCATCTCTCGCGTCACCCTGGCGTGTGACGTCACCCCGGTTGAGAACCACAGGCGGAATTTCAAAAAACATACCACGTCTTTGGACACAGAGGAACCAAAAACGAGCGCAATCACCTAAATCTCCATATGGATTTCTTTAAGGACCGCAATACTAAACTTTTGTATTCATCCATCCCTCGCTCTGCCCTGTACATGCATGCGTTCCTGAAAAATCGAGGCAGTCCTTTAGAAAGATAACCGTGCATAACCGAAATCATGTTAACGGCAGGCGCACAATTTGAGTTAACTTCTTGGGTAAAAAAATTAAAAAATCATGTACACAGTACATATTTATGTAAAATATTGTGATCGCGAAAAAAAATTAATTGGAGATTTTGTCGGAAATGCACGTTTTAGATGCCCTCGAGTCCAAAAATGAGGTCTTGGTCACGGGGGCTTAAGAGTCCAAACCAGGGGTTCCCAACCTGGTGCTGTACTCTTGGGCAACTTAGCTGTGCTCTTTGGCAGCCTTGTTGTGCACTTCGGCGATGCTTAAATCGCGTTTCCTAACAACATTAGTTTAATATGATCAGTTGATTTCTATATAAACGTCTGTTAAAACATTACTAATAAAAATGAAAGTCTGATTTAGTGTATTATAGTGGTGCTCGCTAGATATTTTCGGATATATGTAGCTTGGTGCTCAACGGATATACCAGAATACAACTTGGTGCTCGCCGCATGGAAAAGGTTGGGAACCTCTGGCCTAAACTATTAGGAGAAATCAAACGATATTTGATATTTAGGCACACTGTTATCCAGAAGAGAATCTATAAGGGGGCGAACAATATAGCGCGACAATAAAGTGTAGTTTATTCTTGTTACCATTTGCAATGCTTTGTGCATAGACACAACAACGGGAAATTAAATTTGAGGGGATAGAGAAGAAGGATAGGAAGAAGAGTAGTAAGAGGGAATGATTGTCAGAGCAGAAAAAGAAAATAAAGAGAGAGAGAGGGAAATGGATAGAGAAAGAGAGATATCTTTACTGAAGCGTGCCTGAGAATAAGTTGAAAGATCCTTTTCCCCTATTGCGTCCATTTTTTCGCGTTTTTAATCCTCTTTCGGGAGCAGATCTTGACAGGGACTCGGAGTAACGAAAAGGTCTTTTGTGGAACAAAATAAAAAAGTAAACGTTACCCTCTTGTCTTTCTCACTATCCGGCCGAGTTGATAAGGAATTTAATTTTTTTTTGCGTTTAACCTTTCGAGGAGGAGGTGGAGGGAACGAAAAAAACGGAGCCCGTTACTATTTTTTTAACTTTCGCGGATCGTGTTACGGTAGAATGAATGTTGAGAAGTAGGTGGGGAAGGTGGAATAAAGGGAAAATGGCCGTTTCAACAAAGAGAAATAATGGAAGTTTATTTCGCGTTCAACGAGATAAAAACCAAATAAAATTTAATATCTGGTTCTTAACTATGTAAAAGTCACGCTGTTTTCCTGTTTGTCGTTATTGAAACAAGTCATGCGATCGGAAAATAATTTTGCGCGATTCGAAGCGTGGTGAAAATCCAGAATAGTATAAAAATATACAGTATGCGAGAAGCGTGCAGCCGCATTCGGCCCGCTAAGCCTCGGTGAAGATGCCGTTTTTGTCATTCGATACAGGTAATTTTGTGCGATTGAATTGAAATTTTTTCAATAAAACGTTGACCGTAGACGTCAAAAAATGGTTTAAACTTGACTTTCATTTACAAAAATCACACATATGATCTCTTATCCGGACTCCCAAAGTATTAATTTCACCGAATGCGGCTAGCCACCTAAAAAGGTAGTACGTCCCCGTAGTGTATAACGTGAATATTCCCTCTCTTTAACGAAACTCTTGCAACCTGGAATACTTTATGGGCATTCAAAATAAATCCAGCGCTTCACTAGTTCTAATGCTTTTCTATCTTAAAATTTTCAATAAAAAGCGTTATTTGAGTACAGTCTCGATGTTACTGTTACGGAAGGGATTATTTTTCGAAGTTGGAACAGGCGTGAGAAATGAGGGAACTGAATGAGAGATTTATATCGTTAATAATATTGTCGCAAAAGAGGAATTTTAGCTAATGTTTGTATTTGTATTCAGAGGTTGTGCAACGAATAGCCGGGGAAGGGAGGAGGGAAACTCGGTGCCGGCATTTCTTACGAAGAACACCAGGGGGACCAACAGCTTAACGTCGTTTCCGAAGGACGGAACAGCTGAATTTGCGCGCGGTCTCCTCAAACCACACAAACAGGGGGCCGGGCGACCTTGGAAAAATCCTACTTGCGCAGGATTCGTACCCGATGCCTTTTTCAAGCAGCGGGTGAGTAGCAGCCAGCGTCCTAACCATTACACCACCGGCACCCCCGCTAATGTTTTCGTCGCCCCTCGTTTTATACTTCTTAAATGTTTACAATATGAGGCTAAGAAAAAGAACCAAAAAAAAAACAAAAGTAATTTTTTCATCGCCTGCTCCTCATTTTATACTTCGTAAATGGTTATAATCTGTGGGCGAGAGCAACACTGGAAAAACAAAACAACTTTACGTTAGTGCAATATTTTCGATTCATTACGTTCTCAGATACGAAATGGGAGTAAATTTTATTGAATAAAAAATTCTTTGATTTTTTTTATCTTTTTCATTCTCATAATAAAATCGGCATGCACTCATACTTAGCATAGCAGGGCAGAGCCATCTGATGCTCGTAGCAGTGAGTTAGCATTGATTACATTGCTTTCTTAACTATTTATGAACTGAGATTGAATTATAAATGTATGAAGGACTTATAAGTTCATGTATAACGTGTATTTAATCTGATTCTATATCCTATACATTCGTATTATATCATGTAAACCGAGATTGTGGAAATTAATTGGTTTAGCGTATATTACCCATAATAAGAGGCAATATTATCAAATAATAAGCTATATAATTTAAATATGATAAACATGATTTGAACAAAATTAATAGGCGAGGCCGAGACTTCTTGGAATTCAATAATATGAATGAAATGTGGTGTTGTTAAAATTTAAAACAAAAATTAAAACAACACAGTTTTAATGACACTTCGAGTTATTCCACATAACAACGACTGGTTTCGAGAAATAATTGCCATCATCAGATAACAAGCATTCAAAAAGTAAGCTTCTATACCAACAGGAAAGATGGGAGGAGGATAGAATAGGAAGAAAGGAGGACAGGTCAATGGAGAGTGAGAGGGATGGACGAAAATGGAAATACTAAAAAGTGATTACTGAGTGGGGAGAAGTTGGGATTGGCCGTTGTTATATATGCGGAATAGGTCGAAGTGTCATTTAAACTTTGTGCTGTTGTAACGTTTACTTTTAATTTCAACGCCACATTTCATCCAAATACTATTGGATTGGGTATATGAGAAAACATTATTTTATAAAGTTAAAAGTATAGCTGCTAGCAATAATCTTGCAATTAAGAAAATGAAAGCCAGTCATGCCGTAAATTCAAAAATAATCCTTCACAAAAAGCTGGTATTTTTAGCATAATTAAGAAAGGATTTAAGCATGGAACACCTATTAGATATTCATCGATATTTCACCGTATACAAACTTAGTATGACAATTTAGTAAAAAACATTACTAGAGGAAATGTACCGCAAAATTCGGTCTAAGACCAATTTCATTCGCATCGAATTGACGCAGAGATCCCCATTATCCGAGGAAAAAACCCGCACGCAATTCTTCGACGGTCTATAAAATGATACGGAAAGAAGACTGCCCAAAAAAAAGAAAAAATTAAAGGAAAAAAAACGATCCGAGTTCCGTCCGCGGAACGCTACGATATTCGAAGCATGTAACTCGGCGCCATTTAAAAACCAAAATAACGCCCCAATCTTAAAACCCGTCTCGAAGGAAAATTCCCCAATCTCTTCCCGTTCTAGACTACCAATCAGCTGTAAATCCTCTTCCTCTTTCCCCTTTCGAACATCATCCACCCCCCACACCCCCTGCCACGGTTTAACATATCAGATATTACCCCCCAAACATCCCCCTCCCCATCCTTACAACGGCGCCCCCGTCCACATCCGTCACCCCCTCCCCTCCCTCTCTCCCCCTCCCTCTCACTCTCCCTTCTATTCCCCTCCCCCAATCTCTCATTTCCATTTAAACCCTTCACTTTCTCCATCCCACATCTAGGGCTTAAATCGAACTCACGAGGTAGATCCTCCCTCCCAATCTCCCTGATAAAACCGCCTTCCTAGCCCTCAATCTTTCTCTCCTATCTCCCTCTCTTCCTCCATCCGCCTCTCTCTCTATCCCTCCGTTTCGCTCTCCTTTTTCCCGCTATATTTTCACCATTTATTTCCCCCTCTCTGCGCCACCCTTTTTCACTCCGTCTCTTCATTCCCTCTTCAACTCTGCCTCGACGCCATTCCTTACGCCTTTACCTCATCCTGCTTTCCCCATTTCTCTCTTTCTATCTCTCTCTCTCTCTCCTCCTCCCTCCATCTCCCGCTTTATTCCTCTCTTTCTGTCTCCCACTCACTATAATGCACCCCGGTTATAACGCGGTTCGTTATTGCGTGGTATCGCATATAACGCTGGTATCGCATATAACGCTGGTCCTATTCAAGTCAACAAAAGGTTTTTTTCCTCCACATGTGTTCAATTTCTTACTTTAACCCTTATGTGGATTCATGATTTTACTAACGTAGATGAATTCCTGGCGCCGTTGCCACGCTAGTACGTAAACTGTATTATTAATTATTTAACTACATATTTTTATGCTAAGGTTTATATGTAGATTGTTTAATTAATTTTTATTAATATGCAGGATTCAATAATTACACGAAAGATACATTTTTACTTTTTCCTTATACGAAGAATAGAAAGTATTGTTTTCATGAAAAAAATCGAATCCAAGATTTCAACGGAAATACATGTTTTAAGGTCCCCTGAATACGTTTTGACTATTTTTTTGATGATTGTGGGTGTTTCTGTGCGTCTGTGACCGGAATTTTGTGGACGCTCTAACTAAATACCCCGAATGATTACCATATAATTCCATTTTTAGCATTTATAGTACAAATTCAAGAACTGTTTACATTTAAACTAAAATCGGGCGTGCAAAAGTAGATGTTTATTCTTGTCATTTTTCCGTTTGCGTTAAATATCTCCTATAATTCTTCATTAATGTAATCGCCTTTAACAACATAAGTAATAGATAATTTTATTCTCTACTACTTTTGTATTTAATAATTTTGTAGAACCAATTGTTAAGGAGATATTTCAGACCAATGTTGACAGCGATTCCAGCGCCGCCAACTCGTAAATTACCAACTACATATGGAGAAAGTCATGAGTGCTGGCCACATCAGATTTTTACTATTCACTTTAACTTTATAGTACGGATTATATTAATATTATCGCATGCAAGTAATTAATTTCTAAGTTGAATTATCTCGATATAACGCGGACTTCCCTATAACGCGGGGTATCATTTTTCCTATACCGAGGGTGCACTGTATTTAACAACACCTTCTCGATATATTCTATCATTCCTTTCTATTGCACACATCTGTCGAATTGCACAGTTTTTCGATTTAGCACGGGAAATAACACGAATAGCACTGCCATTGATTTCGCTATAAACTTGCTCTGAGGATTTTTTTAAACCATAAGATGTTTCAAATCGGCTCGTAGCTCGAAACAGTATAACGTAAGCAGCTCAAAGCACGCACAAATTTAACCTCATGTACCCCCGTGGGGAAGCTTACCCCACTTTCATACGGTTTCGCTTCACGCGGTCTCTTCCAGGAACACATCTACAGTGCAAAGAGAGAAATGGGTTACTTTCACCGTCCCTTTCTCTATCTCCCGAATAAGGCTGCTTGTTTGTGTCTCCCCCTCTTTCATTTTCGCTAAATATACCTCCAACTTCCCTATCGCAACTTCTCCCAACGCACTTTTTCTTCCCTTTCTCCCTCTAAAACTCCTATCTCTAGTTTACCATTTCTCTCACTATCTCTATCATTTTACTCCTCTCTCTCTCTCTCCATCTTATCAGCAACCCTCTCTCTCTCTATCCTCTCCATCTCTCTTCTCTTCACATCTCTCGAATATTTTTTTTCTGTATTAAAACATAGCTGATACACAGTTTTTTCGACCCACAAAACTAACAATATTCTTTGGTAATGCTCTATGACCTATTAACCGATATATAATTCACTTTTAATTAATATGTATTTTATTGTAATTCATACGTAATCAATTTATTTTTAATATGTAAATATTGTAATTATATGACAAAATGGTTAAATGTAAGAAGGGACTATATAGTTTGAATTTCACCCTAAATAAAGTTCGTCTGTCTGTCTCTCCCTCCCTTTCCCTTTCTCTCCATCTCTCTTACTTATTACCTCCTCGCTTTTCTCATTTTCGCTCAGAATCCCTCCCTAACCCTCTCTTTCTCTCTCTATCTCCTCTCCTTCTCTCACTCTCAACCCACTCGCATCCGATAGGATTTTGTCTCTCATCTAACATTCACCCGTAAAACCGTTCCTCGACCTCCGCGCAATCCTACGCCGGATTTCACGCTCGCGCCGCCGCTCATTTCTTCTTCTTTTTTTGTCCAATATTCTCCTCCCATGCGATCTCATATTCCCTCGTACGTCATCGCCGTTTCTCCTCCTACGTATCTCCTTCTCTTTCTTTCTCTCCCCGAGCCTCTTTCATATAACATTCATTTCCGCTGCTTCTTTTTCCGGATCACCGTCCGACGTAACTCGTTTCCTCTTAGAATGGCAAATATTTCGCCAGGTCATTCAGAAGATGTTAACTAACCCTGCAATCCTCAACTGTCTCGTCTTTGACGAAAATGTAACCGAGGTATTAATAACATAACAGCAAGCAGTGTCCTAACGACAAGCTCTTACATCTACATGGTTATCCCGTAAGTCACCCGAAGCGTATAGAATGGGATGCCATTCCAGCATTACTACAGTAAATTAAATCACTAACGGTGTTTCTTACTGCATTTCGGAAGAAGGAACAATATAAACAGTCGATTCTAGAAATTGCCTGAAGTATTCTCTTGAACATTGTCATCTGCCATTTAGCAGATAGGAAAAACTATGGCGCGGACATATTATTTATTCAAAGAGTTTCCGCTTGTACCCATTTTTCTTAAATTCACATAATCAGCTAACACAGCACCCTCAAAAGTTTTTTAAGGCATAGGATAAGTGTTGGTAAGTGATAAGTTAAAACTAATAAAAAATGTGAAGACTAAAAATGTTTTGTGTTTGAAGAATTCGAGTTTACTATATAACGAAGGATTTGATATTGAAATACAAAAAAGAAACAAATCACACTTATATATCATTCCATGATAAAATATAAGTAGCTCAATACGTGTTCAACGAGGGCTTAATGACGCAGATTTTAAAATACGAAATTTAAGGGAAGCATGTGATTAAAGCAAAGATTATTACAAAGACATTGGTGATTCAAAATTCGATTGGTTACTTAATGCATAACTAACATAAAGTTAGCTGTGAAGCCTATAGATAATCAATCAAGGAACTTCTCAAGCACTTTTCAAGGAAATATACCTTGCTTCATATATTTATGCAAGATAAAATTCGGATTCTTTGTTTTAAAATCTGCCATAATCTTCCAATTATTCCAAAAAAAAAGTACACATTAAAAATACTATCCTCTTTAGTGAAGTCAGATCTATATCCATGAAAATTAAATAATTTATAGATTAGTAAACAAAGGTTAAATTTGGGTTATTATTTTTATAATGCTATAGGATCTGATTAAATGCGTGACGTGGGAAAGTTGAGATCTTATTCGTAAAGATCCCTCATATAACCTTGAAAAACAAAGCGCCTGTAATTAAGTGACAAAGAAGCTGAAATATATTCTAGCCAAAACAATAATTATTGTATAATATTGTATCGTTGTTGTAAGTGCTTGATGGCTTGTGTGGGCCTCACTATGTTTTTCACGTATACGCGCAATTATAAAAAACGTTTAGCAAACAATGCCTTCGGATATGTAAGAAGAATTCATGTAGACTGTTCATCAAACCAAGCTAAGCAAATGGAGCTGGGAGCTGTACTCTTAAGAAAAAATGAGAACATCAAAAAGTATGCAAATCCTCTGGAGAACGAAGAGGAAAAAAAGAAGAGATGGCATGAAAAACATTGATATTAGACGAAGAGAGAGAGTGACAGATGATGAGACAAGAAATAGATAAAATGATATGCGAGTAGCTCAGTCCCCTTACGACAATGAAGACAAAGGCAGAGATATTGCCATGGAAACAAAAAGAACAGCAAAGGAGAATAGAGCGCAGTGACAAAAGGAATAGGCGAATGGAACTACTAAGAAAAGCAGGAGACGTGGAAACGTAATGAAAAGGGAGAGAATAATAATAATCTTTAGAAGATAGAGAAACCTTGGAAAATAATTCCTCTAAGTCGATTTCTCCGAAAGAAGGAAGACAATGTTGGATGATCAGAATATAACTGTGTTTATAAGTATATCATCATCATAGGTAGTCTGTCCATAGGTCCGTAATTATCTATGGTTAAGCCTGCTTCTCCATATATTCCTATTTTCCGTTGTTCGCTTCATATCTCGATGGCTCTCCTCCCGTTTCAAATCGTCTATCAGATAAAACATTTTCCTACCTCTTTCCCTTTTTCCATCTAGTTTTCCTTCTAACACGTCTTTAATCATACTCTCTCTCCTCAGGTAATTTTCAACCCAGTTTGCCTTCCACTTTCTAATAGTCTGTATAATCATTCGCTTCTCTCCTACTCTTCGTAGCACTTCATCGTTTTTCATCATATCTGTCCATTTTATCTTCAGCATTCTCCTCCAAGTCCACATTTCAAAGCTTTCCAAGTATTTGATGTCATTTTTCCTTAGCGTCTATGTTTCTGCCCCGTACACATCTATACTCCATACATAGCATTTTATGAACTTATTACAAACATCTTCCCTTATATTCCCCGTAAGTAGGTGTTTCTTTCTTCTGAAAGCCGCTTTTGCTTTTCCTATTCTAGTTTTGATCTCATCCGTACATTTTGCCTCTCGTGCTATGATACTTCCAAGGTATTTATATTCTGAAACTTGTTCTAATGGCTTTCCCCCAATAGTTATGTAAAGATTCTCTTCTTTACCCGATATTCGAATGACCTTGGATTTTTCTGTATTTATTTCCATACCGTATTTTCTACCTGTTATCACTAGTCTATTTATCATTTTTTGTAGCTCCTCTTCCTTTCTTGCTAGAAGTACTTGATTATCTGTGTATTTTACTGTTATAATCCTTCCTCCAATTTTGAAATCTCCTGTGCCATCTAACGCCTCTTGCATTAGACTTTCTTCATATATTTTGAATAGGGTTGGCGATAGGCAGCAGTCTTGTCTTACTCCTCTACCGATATTTACTCCATAGGTGTCCGCATTCTCCAACCTGACATTTACAACTTGATTCACATATAGATTCCTGATCAGTCTCCAGTCTTTCCAGTCTACACCTATATCCTTCAATATATTCATCAATATTACCCAATTTACTCTATCAAATGCCTTCTGCCAGTCTACGAAACATAAGCAGATATCTTGACTGTACTCTATTGCCCTTTCTGGTATGATTCTAACTATCCCTAGCATCTCTAGTTACTCATCCTTTTCTGAAATCGAATTTATCTTCCCCTAGCATTTCTTCTGCCTTTTTCTCCAGCCTTTTATTAAGAATCCTCGTGATGATATTCGAAGTGTGTGACAGAAGGCTACAGAACTATAAGCCTTCTGTCACACTTTAAATATATATATACAGGGCCGAGCCGATAGGTGAGGCGGCGTGGCGACCACCTCAGGCGCCTCTCGCAAGGGGCGCCAAAGTTTGATCACAATTAAAATCGCGATTTGGAATAAATAATACTACCCAATAATCGAAAAATCAACGCATTGTAGAACTTACATAGCTTCAAAACTAGAAACAAGACCAACAGTGATCTCGGTCCAATTCTATGTTCCTGTTAACAAAACACATGACACATGATTTTTGCTTAGAAAAGTATTTCATTATATATATAAAGATTCGTTGGTTTTTTGCGCACGTTTAATGCATAAATATGAATTTACCAGAAAACATTTTGCAAGGACTTTTTTCAGATTCTTCTACTACACCCAATTTCTTCTCTATTCTCTCCCTTCTGCTTGATCTGAAAATATTCGCCCGGCATTTATTGGAATCTCTCGCGTCTTTTTATGTGAGTTTTAAAATCAAGCCGGAATGTTTTCTGTGCAAATAGTTATTAAATCTTTATTTCGTCGCGAGATGTTTCATTCCCGTTCACTTCCTTAATCGCGTGAAATATAGCATATTTGAAGAGGTTTGATCAAATATTTCATCAATGATATTAACTCTTAGCTTTATTTAAAGAATTAATTTCAAGTTGGATGTTTTTGATTTAAACTCACTTATCGTCAAGCGTGGTGACTTTTTCGGTACGATACCAAATTACCCTGTGTGTCAAAATAAGAGTTTCATTGTAAACTGTTATCTTACTGCAATTTAAGCATTAGTCGATTCTCGTGCATTTCTTGCCGAAGATAAAGCTCACAATTAAACATGAATTCATGCGATGAATATTTTTCCTTCGCGAGGTGTTTGGAATGCTTCAGAATTCTGCTGCGCAGTCTTTTTGTAATAACATCGAGAGACGGCCCTCTCCTGCTCTGTTTTCTAAATCAACGTTTTCCTATATCTTTTCATATCTTCCGACGCTTCGTTTACTCGGATACGTGGAAGGGATGGAGCGGGATCGCCGCCAGCGGGGATCATGATCTCGTAAAAAGCGTATTCGCCTCTCACGACGCCTCGCGCGGAAATCTTTTACGCGACCGTTACCCTGGGAACGCCCCTCGAACACGAAGGAAGCGACTCAGCACGCATACGCGGACGAATGTTTACTTTAAAAGGCCCGGAGGTCCTTTTTTATACGCACGGAATGGGATTGGTAGAAGGCTCCGCTTCGCTCGCGACAAGTTTGCGTAAAAAGGTGCTAAGAGCGTTTTCCAAAGAGATTCCGAAGGACGAAGGAAGAAACGAGGAAACGCGCGACGATACGTTCTCTTTTCCTCTCGCGTTTTGTGGCGTTTACTACGGTTCGGCTTCTTCGTCTGAAATTACGCGCGCCGGATCGGATCCCGAATGCAGCATAGTACACAAGCAAACGACGTGGAAAATTAAAATATTTTCAAGGTAAACCTTTCGTTATGTCTTCCAAGAAATCGACAAGATATATCTCCAAGTTCAAACGTCCATGCCAAATTTTAATGTTAACCACTTTAGAAAACCGTAATCGACCGCGAAGAGGGTAGCAAAATGCTCATTTTCCTTGTAGGAATGAAAATTGAAAACTGTTTCGGTTATAAATTCTCACGGACTTTTTTATACCATGTTACAATCTGGAGTTGATGAGAAGACGAATGCATATTTTTTTAGAGAAAGTGTTTTTCGTCATTATCGGATCAGAAATTCATTCTTTCAAGTTTCTGTAATCATTGGTAAACAGGAGGGAGAATGCAAAGGGTTCAATCAAATGATAGGTCGTTTCTCATTATCAGAATCATTCCAGATACCACAGAAGCATCTCCAAAACGAATTTTAAATATCTCCAGATAACTTCAATTAATGTTTTCCATAAATAGATTAATTTTTATGACTGAATGGATGCGTTGATACATTAACGTCAAATAAAAGTTCGACGATATGATTTTTACGCGTTTTTAACACGGTCTAATATGCATTTCAATTATTTATATGCCTTCATAATCACATATATGAATTCTACCTAACTACTCGTTGAACATTACAACAAAAATCACCCCGGGCAACGGACGATAGTAATGCGTAAATTTATTCTCCGATTATTTGCATCCATTCGATATTTTCAACGCTGTGAGCTAAAAGGTGGCCAGATGGCACGCAGCTATTATTATTCACAACGGAGAAAAGTCTCCACTATCGTCACAACATAAAAAATTAAAGTATTTTAAAGCTAACATGTACGGGCATATGAATGTCGAGGAATTTTGAAATTATGAAAGCGCATAGCATTACGAAAGCTTCGAAAATATTCAATTCTGTTTCGTTTTAAAAAGTTCCCAAGCCCGCATGGTAGCCATGTCCGAAAGAATTTTTATTTATTTATTTTTTTCGATTCGCTACATCCAATCAAAGGAATCGATGCCGCCGACTCGAGTACGCGGGTCTGAACTAATTCGCGCGGTCTTTCCTCCTCTTTTTTTCCGCATGACAGTTTCTGATTGGGCGATTCCACGGAAAGAGGGACGGGCGGTAAACAGGAAAAAAGAGAAGAACGCAACCCGAATTAATATGGGTTCCTACTTCACGAAAAATCGAATAATCTTTTTGATGTAGTTGTATGGATTCCGGCTCCGATGTTCCCAGGAAGAATGGAATATTTCGTCGGAATTGTTCGAGTGTATTTTTTAATCTCCATTTCCCTATGTTGTTTTTTTAACGGAAGTTTTTCGACCAGGATTCCGTGAAAAGAAAAACAAATTCGAATGTCATATATGGTACGGGTCTGAATAAGAGAACGTCGTGAATACAGAATTGAAGGGCTTGGCCATGCGTACACGACTGATGAGAGAAACCTCTCTGATCGCCAGCATGAGGATAAAATACGCCGAAGAAATTGTAAAGAGAAATTAAAATGCGAAGCCCAGCAAGTTCATCGCAACGAATAAGGAAGTTTAAAGAATACTATTTTACCACTATCTATTATATAAAAACCCAGATCTGTGCAGAACACTGCCATCAGCGTCTCTGGTGGCGAGGTTGCGAACGACTCCATTACAATACAATAACTATAACGCTCAACAGTACAGCACCACCTGCCACATAAGATCTAGGGCATGTTGGTAAGTCCCATTGAGTCATACTTTCAGGATTTACTTTGATTAACCCCTCTTAAATTTTAGAATTTTCAAGGCCTTCAGTAACATCATTGGTTCGATTCCAAGACTTTTTTATTTCATTAAAAAATGATGGGAGTCACATATTTTTACTCTACTCATACAAGTATACGCAGTATATAGAGAAAGTATTGTAATCGCAAAAATATCGACTGACTTTTTTTACGGAAATAAAGTTTTTAGTTGTCCCTCAGTCCAAAGAAGTATTTTTCGCTTGAACCTTTTGGATATGTCTTCGTTTATCATAAGATCGTGGTTTCGACTCCATAAGTGTATATTCTCTTAATTTTATTAACACAAGGATGGGTGTAATGCACGAATAATTTGAATTTTGAAATTACTGAAAAGCAAACACGAAAGCGGTATTTAGACGGTTCTTACTTTGTGCGCGCATTTTCCATTCGTCTTTCGTTTTTTCTGATGTCATTTTGCAGAGAGAAATAGCTACATTTTATGAAACAACTTCAGCAACACGCATAACGAACCAAAAAGAGTGCAAATACCATCACGGAGTGTCGTCATTCTCCTTGGAGAGACAAATTCTGACCTTGTTATGAAATAATTAATTAATCGAAATATCTCGCGGCAATTAACCGCCTCAAAACAAGATACTTTCATTTCTACTCCTTGCCACGCCTACGTCAGCTTCCCTTCGAAAGTTTCCTCAATTTCTCGAGGTTTCATTAAAGATGCCTTCGGCTCCCTTTCAACAAATATAGAATCTTTACATCCGTCCCCATTTATCAACTCCTCCACTTCTCTTCCTTGGTTTTAAAGCACGCCAATGCAATTACTACATCCTCCAAAGCCTTTCCTCGTCTCTATTTGTTTCTATTATTTTTAGCGCTCTTTTCCTAAATAAATCGCAAGTCTATTCGATCTGTCTGTCCGTCTGTCTATCTGTGTGGGCAATATCTCTGAAATCCTGCAACCTGTAAAAGCCAAATTGTATGAGAGAGATATATATGGCGAGTTTGGTGAGTAAGACTAGAATTAGCACCTGGGGAGAACATTGCTGATAACTTGAGCAAAATCCAAGCTAGAAAGAAAATAGAATTTTTGCACGTAAGCGTCTATGGATGAAACGTTGCTTTAACGGACATTGCATCGCACCAAAACAATCGCCGGGAGTTCCATTCCGCGGAAGGTTACTTTTAAATGTGGAGTCTGTTTCTTTAAATGTTACCTTTCTTTTTGGCGAGACACAAAAATATTAATTTACGATAGTTTTTATGGAAAAGGAAAACAAGGGGCCTTGTGTAATTTGCTCCGCAATCCCCTCGCTCGTTTATTTTGTATCTCGATGTACGCCACAATCTCTCCACATCTCTCCATATTCCGTAATTTCAGCATTCTTGCCCTCATCCGGTTCCTTTTGCCTTCGATTTCATTCCCAGCCCTCGCTAAAAAATCAATCGCCGGTCCCTCCCTCCTTCCTTTTTATTTTTGATTGACTAATCCCGGAGGCTGGTTCCCTCCCCGAGCCTCACTCTCCTCACTCTCCCCACTCTCCCGCTTCCCCTCTTTATCTCCTTCTCTCTCCACCTTCCTCTCCCCACCTTCCTCTCCCTCTCTCTATCTCCGTTTCTTTCTTTCACTTTCAGAGTTTCTCAATACCTCTTCCTTTTTGCTCTCGATTACCCGTCCCTCCAAATTCACTCCCATATTTTCCTTTATCGCGATCTGACCCTCTCTTTGCTTTGCCTTGCTATCGTCACCCTCTTTCTCTATATACCTTTTCCTCACTCCCTTCCTCCCTTTACCTTCTCTTCTCATTCTACCTTCAAGTTTCTCGCCCCCTTTTTGCCAACCTCCCTTCTTCCCCTCCTCCTTCCACCGCCATTCGTCTCCCGTTTTTACTTCTCCTCTCTCTCTCCCCACTCTTTCCCCTAGGCCTCCTCCACCTCAGTTCCCCCTTTTCTCTCTCCCCACCCCTCTCTCTCTCTCTCTTTCCATTATTCCCTCCATTATACTCTTCCTCTCCTTCCCCTTCAGACCCAATCAATCCTTTTTCCATTTCCCCTTTTCTCTCTCTCTCTCTCTCTCTCTCGCCTTTTATTCCCATATCTTGCCCACTTTCTTCTCTATACTTTCTCTCGCCCTTTCCTTCGTCTATTTCCATGCTTGTAGGTCCAATCTCTCTCGGATCCGTTATCATCCACTGCCTTCCTTTCCAGCTGTGCACAAGACTTTCTGGTCCAGAGATCTCTTTTCTCTTCCATATTCCTTATTCTTTTCCTTCTAAAAAATTCTTTCTTTTATTTCTCCCACATGATCTATTCTTTTTCTTCTCAAATTTTCCCTTCTTTTATTTCTCCTAGATAATCTATCCTTCGAATCTCCTTTCTTTTCCATCTTCCTCCTGGTCTAGTTCTTTTATGTACACTCCACGATCGTCATCAACGCCATCTTTGCCTGCAGACAGGTCCATGATCATTGTTAATTAAACCTGATTCTCTACTTAGCCATGCCTTCCGCAATCTTCTCTCTGTCTTGGTAGCTCTTTCTTCCTTTCAAGTTCTCTATCATCTGTAACCTTTGTCTTCCTATTTCTATTTTTACTTCCAGTAAACTCAACAACGATATAATCAGTTATTTTATAATTTCAAAAGTACTATGATGTCACCGTGTCGTCTTGCGAATTTACTTCATTCCTTGTAGAATTTCACACCGTAATTTATCAAGGTAAATTTTAATTCAAACGGTAAGACAGACAGAGAGCGCTTTTAAGTGCGTCTTATTTCATAAACGCGCTTATTTTTCGCGCTGTCTGTCTGCGCAATCAACAAAATTAAAATAGAAAATAAACTATGAGAGATATATGACTGAAATTTGCGCGGTGTATGTGGCCACGGCGGAACCTTCAAATTTTAAAAATTAAGATTCTGAGCGAATAGTTAAGAGAAGTAAAGTCAAAATATTTTTACTATTGGATAACCTTGAATACCATCTATTACACTGCAGAATAAATCTTTTGAAAAATCGGGGAACGATAAGAGAGCCCCTTTTTTTAATCGGTGAGCGTAAGGAAGGACTTTTTAGTAATATAGTATGTTCATATTATGAGCCAATAGTCATTAGGTTAGAAACCTAACATGGGTAAGAATATGATTATACTTTTTAAACTAATTATTGAATAAATTACTTTGTCATATAATCATATTGCTAAGTTTATAAATAATTTTAAGTTTACAATTCAAAATAAATCCCAATAAATTAAACGCGCTTTTTCATGTAGGGTCAGCAAATGAAGTTCCCATTGTTTTTAACCTCGTACTCGCCTAATAAATTTTTCTTCCATTCTCTCTCTCTCACACACACACACACAGACACAGACACACTCTACTTTGCATTTCTATTCGTTTTCGCATTACAAAAATGCTTATTTTATCTCTATATATATTCTTTCCATTATCCCCATCCGATTTCCTTCCCTTTTTCTCCCAATCCCTTTATTTCGCTACGTCTCTCCGTTTCATTCTCTCGGCGTTTCGAACATATCCTGTTCCGTTTATTTTATGAAAGCATTTTTGACGCGGAGCTGATCGAAACGCAGTGTTTGCCCTCAATTGTTTGCAAGGATCAAAAGAAAGACCTTCCCTCTCGCAGTAGCATCAGATACGAGTGATACAATTTTACAAATATCCTCCGATACGAGAAGATGTATACATCTTTTCGGCTTGAGAGAAAATGCCTTCCGAGGTTTTCTGACTTGATCGTGTATTTTGTAGAAATAAACGCCCGCCCGCATACACTTTACGGTAAATTTGATGGTAAATAATGCCAATATAACGGAATATAAAGTGTTTCGCTATCTGCATTTCGTCAAGGAAAACTTTCCTATTATGACCCACCTCTATTGTTATATCGTTCTTCGGTAGTCAATAAACGTAAGTTATATTTTTTAGGTTTTTTCATGAGAAACGAATGTAAATTCGTGACATCCGAAATTGAAAAGAAAAATTATTCTAATGGGTTAAAATAGTTTTGCGTACGGGAAAATTAGTTTTAACGACTTTGCCTAGTCAAATCATATATATAATAAATAGCTATATATATATATATGTATATAATGATATATATGCGGAAGCTTTAGCAGCCCTGATGGCTGCCCTGTATATATTTTATATTGCTCCTAGATTTTGTATGATTACTGTGTATTCAGATAACATGGCCGTGGTGGCCGCATTGAATAAGGGTACTGGTTTATTGTTTAATCATGAAATGTTAACAACTTTGTATGTATTGTTAATAAAGGATTTGTCACGTAGCGTGACCTGGCGGTACGTCTCGACAACCGAGAATCTGGCCGACCGTCCTTCCCGGACCATCCTACCTCCCTATGCTGCTTCGGCTGGCGATTGGTTGTCGTCAGTCGGAGTAGTATATAGGTGGGATGACGCCTGAGGAGGAGGTCGTTCAGTAATCGGATGTCGGGCGTGCCGCCAGCTCTCTCTCTCATCATATCATATCTCTCAAATCATATATATAATAAATAGCTATATATATATGTATATAATGATATATTATATCATTATAAATAGCCGCTTTATATATATATATACATATATATAGGATATGGGAGATATATATTATATAAAACCTAAGGTACTTCCAGAAGTGCTAGAGCTGAAATTTGTCTTGAAGATAGGTCATTGGATACAACCGCTGGAAAAAATCCAAAATTCCGGAAAAAGCTAAATTTAAGGGGCATTTTTGACCCAATTTCCAATTTTAAACACCAATTAGAAAAGCACTGAAAACGGTGTAGGGCTATATACAATTGCTTTTTTAAATTATTTACAATTAAGATACAAAGTCAGGACATGCACCATACCGTGGATGAAAGAATACAGACTGTTTTTCTCGAAGACAAAATTGAAATCCATACTGAATTTGTGTAACAATTTAGTTTTAATCATAAAATAATGGAAATGTTTTTCATTTTCAACAATGAAAAATATTAACTGCCATAGCAACGACTCCAATGCCTTTCAATGGGAATTGATTATCCATATTTCAACAACATTGATTTAATGCTTAGACTGCATTCTAATATATTTCATTTCAGCCAACGACGTATACATATGATGACGTGATAATTTTAAATTAAATTTTTTATCCGGATACAAACTAAAAGCCACTGATGATGTCGCCATAATCCTAACACACAAAATATACTAATTTTTACATATATTTTAGTGTGATATATAGGCTATTTTCTTAATGATGATTATAGCTATTGCTGAAACAGGGTGATCTAAGCCATGAAACCAGAAAATCAAAAACTTGGACGCGAGCCGATTGCCAGAGAATTCAGAAATTCCGAATAGATGCCTTAATTTCGCGGAAAATTAAAAATATTATTTTATTTATATATTATTATGCCACTGATTTTAAACTATGGCGTAAACTTATGATGAAGTCATTATAACACACACGAACACACGAAATTTAATAAAACATGAAAAGATTTTAATGTTGTGTCTAGCAGTTTTTCGAGAAATTTCAACCTTTCAATTGTTAAATATAATAACGTCAAACCTATTTCGCGACTTTTTTATCCAAACACATGCTAAATTCACGGATGATGATGCAATAACCTTAACAAAAAATATCCTAATTTTTCCATAATTTTAGTGTATAGGGTATTGTCTTAATGATGATTATTCTTATTGCACATGCAGCGCGATCTGAGTCATGAAACATGAAATGCGAAAACTTGAACACGAGCCGATTGCCAGAGGATTTGAAAATTGCAGATAGCTGCCTTAATTTCGCGGAAATTATAAATATTATGTTAGAACTCATGGAATTTATTGTCTAATACATATAAGCTCCACGTAGCTGAAGTGCTGTTATGCCCTGGAGATCACGTTGGTTTATTTAAGAGTTTAAATCTTAGTGTATGGTTATATATATATATATATATATATATTGCAGGATTATTACAAAAGCATAAATTTATCCCAGAGGGAAGATTTTACTTTCTCATTCATTATCTCCCTTTTGTGACAAAATAAATCTTATGACCAGAGGCGTGGAGGTTTTGGAAAGCTCGCATCACGGGACAATATGAAAAAGGGTACCTTTCCCCAACGGTATTAAGCGATGAGTCGCGTTAACTTATAAAAACGAAATCAAGACAAGAAAAGTGAAAGTGATGCTGAACGAGGAAAAACTTAGCGGGATGTTTAAGCGCACAGGGAAAAAAATCCCGAGCCTTCTTAGTGAAGCGTGCGGTGACATATCTACAGACAGTATTAAAAAACGAAGTAAAAGGCTGAAGATAAGTCTATTTCTGAGCTAAATACTTAATCTATATGAGAATAAAACGTAGGTAGCAAAACTAAATATTTTTATCAGAAGATTTTTAATGAAAAGACGAGTTACGATTCCAAGAAAATAAAAACGAGAGCTCTTAAGCGTTTTTAACCAACTGATTATTAATTTAATGCGCATGCGTCCCAGAATGACTAATGACTATTAACGACTAAATTTGTTCGCTACGAAAGTAAAATTTATGAAACGTATCGTATTAGGAATTCGAAGAGGGAGCGTAAAGTTACTAGACGTTAATGCTATTAAAACAGAGCGGCAATGACGTAGCTTAAAGAAAATAGAGTTTGTATAGTGTACAGCTTAACTCACAGGTTCTTGCAGTGGCGGTATCCATTGCATTTATCTTGAATGGGAATTATTTATAAAATGAAATCAGAACAATAATTAATAATAATAAATTTAAAAAATCAGGAAATTTATAAACTAAAATTTAAGGATCAAAATACTAACAGCGTTTATTAGAGAAAATGGGATCAATTCTGCTCACCGATTCGATAAAAATGCGTCAAGATTTTCCTATTTTAAACTGAAGATGCCATACAGAAAAATTAATCATTCAGTATTGATTTTAATGCATTCACTGGACGCTTCAATAAACAGTTATGTTATGTAATTTTCTTTTTATAGTAATTATAACAAGGTTTCGGCTACCAATATCAAACGTGTAAGTTTCCATCACGTAAGAAGCCGATCGGTCAAATAAAGAAGTAGAAACGGCTATAAAATAAGATAAAATACAAAAGCGCTAGCAAACGTGGTTGTGTATCAATATATTGTTAAAACCTTTCACAATGAGAAAGCCAAACAAAATGCGAAGCTGAATGTGAAAAAAGGAAAGATGAGAAAATTGGAGGAAAGAAAGAGAAAGAGAGAGTTGATATTGACAGAGAGATAGAGATAGGTATGGGAAAGATAGTTCATTAAAAAAAGAAGAAGACATGAAGTGCCATCTGCGAGGTGGAGTTGAGATTGAAAGGCGTTGTGAAGAGACGGCTCTCATGGGTTTGAGGCGAGAGAGATGGAGATAGAGAGAGAGAGAGAGGAGGAGGATGGGAATGAGAATGCAGGCGAGTAAAAGAGGTCTGAGATAGGGAGGAGGGAGAGATGAGGACTACTCGCGAACAGACCCTGGTAAATTGAGCCAGTCAATGCGAGTGAGAGAGGTAGTGAAGTCTGGTGAAGTGAAAAAGAGAGAGAGGGAAGAGGAGAAAGGGAGGAAGAATAAAAGGGGGAGGGAGGAGGAAAGAGGGAGTCGGAGAGAGCAGAGGAAGGAGAGAGCGAGTAAGAGAGAGGGGAGAGCAAGTAAGAGAGAGGGGAGAGGAAGTAAGAGAGAGGGGAGAGGAAATAAGAGAGATGGGAGAGAGAGGAGGAGAGAGGGAGGAGGAGAGAGAAGGAGAGAGAGAGGAGACAGCGAGGAGGAGAGAAGGAGGAGAAGAGAGGGAGGAGGAGAGAGGGAGGAGGAGAGAGGGAGGAGGAGAGAGGGAGGAGGAGAGAGGGAGGAGAAGAGAGGGAGGAGGAGATATGGTGGAGGAGGGAGGAAGGAGGAGGGAGGGAGGAGGAGGGAGGGAGGAGGAGGGAGTGAGGAGGAGGGAGGGAGGAGGGAGGGAGGAGGGAGGGAGGAGGAGGGAGGAGGAGGAGGGAGGGAGGAGGGAGGGAGGAGGGAGGGAGGAGGAGGGATGGAGGAGGGAGGGAGGAGGAGGGAGGAGGAGGGAAGGAGGAGGAGGGAGGGAGGGAGGAGGAAGGGTGGAAGGAGGAAGATATGGAGAGACAAAGAGTGGAATAGAGGAAGCAGGGGGTGAGGAAGTGACAGAAATGGAGGAAGAAGGGGAGGGAAAGGGAGGGAGCGAGAGATGGGAGGACGGGAGAGAGGGGAGAGGGAGAGAGGGAGAGAAGAAAGAGGGAGAGAGAGGGAGATGGCGGTGGAGAGAGTCCGAGACGCAAGATAGATAAGAAGGAAGGGGTGAATAGGGGATGTACTGCGATGTGTAGGGATATTGGAAGAAAGAAGTGGATGGCTGGGAGGTATTCTAGGCAAGGAGAATTTGTAGGGTATATAGGAGGGCGCCCCCGAGGGGCGGTAATGCAGAGCAGATGGGAATTGGAAGGGGATGGTCGGAGGATGAAAGGGGGGGAATGAAAAAGGCCATTTTGAGTGGAGTGGGAGATGGCGGACGTTGATTGGTGGAAGGAGGAGGTGAAGTACTGGAAGGAAAATGGGCGGGGATTGAAATTGAGTGAGAAAGGGCGAGGATGCTACTAACTCGGAGAGCGAGAGGCGAGGAGAAAGGGTTTTCCAGGCGAGAGAGTATGGCGAGCGAGGTAGAGTGGGGTGGCGGAGGGAACGGGGAAATGTTGTGTAAATAGAATGGGGAGAAGTGAGATAAGATGGCGGAGGAAAGACGATGCGAAACCGTTTGCTGAAAAGCCCTGGGAGTCCTCTGTCGAGCATGTGAGCCTCACATTTCGGTTTTTGCCCGATTTCGATAGCTTCCATCAAGAAGTTTTACATCAATTCCCTATTTGTTTCACGAATCATATATATATATAGGTTTCGGCGTTTATAAATGTGGGGACTTCTCTGTCTAATGTATAAAGTTTTTAAAGTATGCCCTCATAATAAACAATTAAAATAATTTACATTCCCAACCGAGGAAACTATGCATGATAAAATATAAGTACGTTTTGTAATCTCAACCTCGGCAATAATACGTCGTCTCCATTTTGAATAAACGAATACTTCTGTATCGCAAAAAAACATAGAGGTGATTATCCGCTTCTAAATCTGGTGATGAATTATTACGCGTTCGGTTGACGGGGACGTGTCCGTAAAAAGTAAAAAGGTTTATAAGCATATCCTCATAATAAATGATGAACATACCTTGCAATCTGAAACGAAGGATCGATGCTTGTTAAAATACTAATGTTTTGTAATATCAATCGAGCTAACACTAAAACGTCTCCATGTTGAATGAATCAGATGCCTTGGAATTAACAAAAAGTCTGCGAATGACTATCAGTCGCTAAACCGGCAGAAGAAGAAAAAAGCGAGAAAAATTACCGCGTGATCAGTTGAGTAAACGTTTCTTCGATATTGCTTGAAATTAAAATTAGATTCGTTTCATTAAACATCATTATGGATTGAGTTAAACGCCTCCCTGAGAGACCATTGACATTTCCACGCCATAAGTTACCGTTGTTGCAGAATTTTTATGTTAAATAAACTTGACCATATACCAAATTCACAGCCATTCTTAGAAAAATAGTAATTAAATGTTATTGAATAAAATTGATCAATACTACCACAATACGACATAGTATAATAAGTCGTTAATATAAACATAGAATTGGATAATTGTCAACAATATTTATTTATTAAAGAAGTCGCAAGTTGATCGGTTGACCAGTTGGCAATGTAAATAAATACACAACCGAGGCACGCGGTAATATAGTAACACACCAAACTACATAATACAAAACATGCATCACATTCCAGACAAATACTGTTAACGTGTTTACACAAAGAATTCGGAAGACATAGCCTCGTTTGTCATATCTCGAATTATATCATATTTTATAGAGAAAATATATTTCGGGCCTATATTTTTCATCTTATAATGAACGTTTGATATAGGATAAATCTTGAAGAAGTAATTGTAACTGCATTCAAAATAATTTAACAACCAACATATTATGCGACACATTAATTTTAATTATACCATGGGTGGCCAACCTGGGCCACAATACTGCAATGGACATCACCGAAGAGCCGCAATAAAATGGTATGACCCTATAAAATATATTTTACATATATATGTATACCTATAGTTCTGCATATTACATATTGTCAAAGATAATGATAAAAACAAATCATTATTTTATTTAAAAATTATTTTTAATTTTCACTCGGTTAAATACGGGTGCGCATTATTATCGGGAAATTACGATATATTTAAGGCAGTTTAAGCTTAAAAAAGCCGCATATTAACTCTCAAAGAGCCGCATGCGGCTACGGAGCCGCCAGTTGGCCACCTCTGATCAATACCCTGTACTCTCGGAGCCGAAGTTTTCGAGGTTCATGGTAGGTCTTCACGGCTATCGTAGCGGTCCCGGGACTCACGAATTCGCCACGGTACTTCAACCTACCAAGCATTCACTCTACTTCTTCCGGCTCCTTCGTATGTATAAAAATTATATATAATATCACATCATATCATATCAAATCATATCATATCATGTCATATCATGTCATGTCATATCATATTATATTATAAAAATTGGAATTCACGATATACTATTATTTCAATTAAATTGAAGTTATTTGCTGTCGCTGTTGCTGAAACCTGTGTACAATGTGTTACAATGCTTACCAATTTAATGGTGGAACATTATTTTGCGGTTTGCTAATTAGTTCCAAAAATGTGTTCTACTAGGGAGATACTCGTTGAAATTCAACAGGAAAGATTTTGCGAAGTAAAAAATTAACATAAATATACCTTGAATTTCCATAGATGGCAGGAAAACAAACTTTCGTTCTTTTAGGCGTTCGTTGTTCCAAGTCTCGAACTCTCACGATAATTCTAAGAATGTATCTAAATTTAATATACAAATGATTAATGTTCCACATTCAAATGTATTCCTTCTCGTAAATAACGCAACTAATGTTGTTTACATTGGTTGCTATAAAAATAATTTCTCTCTCGTACTAAAAGCATTCAAAGCACGCTTTCACCCATAAGGATTGAAATAACAATAGGATTTGAGGTTTAACAATGTAATTGATTGGCAAGGCAACCTCCCGTTAAATGCCAACATTTTCTCTAAATATGTGAATTACCCGTTTAATATGAGAAATTTCGAACTGTAGGCGAGAAAGATGAACAGAATAAAAAATTTTATAGTTTCTTCTTAAAAATGGTATAGATCCGAAGATCATAGGTTAGGTAATTATTGTTAATTTAGATTTTAAAAAGAATAAAAGCCTTCAAGTCTAAAAGTTTACGTACGAACGAACTTACATTCGAAATTATTGTATTTTAGATTATTATATGTAAAACCGTGGTTACAATTCAATCAAGTCCCTCCCTCTCGCCGCCCCTCTCTCACTCCCTCTGTTTACGTAATTTCGCGAAAAATCCTACGATAATTTAAGGCAATCTATGCACTCGTGTATATTACACATATGTGAGTTGAGACAACAATTGATTCTCGAAGTGTAACAATGACGTGGTCGACAAGGCAACGTCCCATTTTAAAAGCCCATACATTTCCAAAATATGTGATTTAAATGTTTAATATGAGAGATTTAGAACGGTAGACGCATAAAGATGAATAGAATAAAAACTTCATTAATTTTCCTAAAACATATTTTAAATTTGAAGATCATACGTCAATTATTTCTAATTTTAATTTCCAAAAGAATATAAACCTGCACTATAAAAAGTCGATTTTTTACTTGTTATCTTACGGGAAATGAAAATCGCCCCCTGGAGTCTTTTTTGGTATTTTCTTTTCGTCATTTCATTTTTACATCTAAATCAAACATTTTCGCGAAATTTCAACCTTCCATCTAATCGGAAAGTTTGTTAAAAACGCGTTAAAAAGTGCCATTGACGACGTCAGCGTCAAGTTTACGTACGTACGTACGTACGAACTTACATTCAAAATTATATATAGGAAGATGAAAGAGCTGATAAAGTTTTTAAAGTAAGACTAGAGATCATGCTATTTTATGATACAAAATTTGTACATATGTAATATGGGAACACAATGATAGGTATACTTTTGTATGGTGACGAATTTCTCTATTTTTAGTAAAATTTTTGACATTTGAAGTAAATATTTTACTGGGTAATAATGAACTTCGTCAGAAAAGATGCAGCACTTACATGTTCGTATTTTCAAAGATAACCTCGTAAGCACTAAGATACTCAGCAAAATAACTCATTGCAGGTGAAAAGGTGACAATAATGCGTCCATCAAGAACAAGGTCGCGATACCGCGTTTGTAACATAAGCGTTGAAAATAATCTCAACGATCTTGGAATTTCCTTAACGTGAAGTCTATTTTGCCATACTTTGAAAAGTTTTGAATTCACAAAACTGACGACTCTTTAGCTCAGTTTTGCTTCTGAAATAGAAAAAGTTCATAACAATTAGATAATAGTGCATAGAACCCGTTCGGTAAATACAATGCTAATTGACCCGATCTTTAAAATGTTAGTTAATGGTTAATTGATTCGCTCATTTAAAACTGAGATATATTATATAATTATTTAGTATTCTGATAGTTTTCACAACACTTAAAAGTGAAAGGTAATCAATATTCAACAACAAAGAAACAATTTTAGCCTGCGCTCTGTTAAAGCTTTATTTTTTTAAATTGGAGACAAGATGCATTTTCAGACTAATTCCCGTGATTTGAATTCGGTGGAACAAATGCCGCAATCGTATAAACATTATTAAAAGGTCAATTAAATATGCCCCGAAGAAGAGGATCTTAGTTTATTTTCCTACGGTTCATTCGCAAAATATTTCCCCAAGTTAATATTACAAATTTTAAAGCCGCATTCCCAAATCATTAATTATACCCGAAGTTGAAAAAATATAATAATAAAATAGAAAACAAAAATAATCCGCCTCAGCATTTACAGGAAACCTTATTTCAAAAGAAAGAGAAAAAGTGAACGATTCCCTTCTGTCGCGAGTATTTAAAGCCTGAAATAAAGAACTATTAAAAGGAGAGAGAGAGGGAGAGACGGAGACCGTAATTACATTTCTTCTCCGACGTAGTAAATGAAAAAAGAAAAATGAAAATCCTTGATCAATTTCGGAGAAGAGAAAAAGAAGACGAAAGGAGAATAAAAAACGAATAAAAATGGCATCCAGGACAATAGTCCTTGAAAGGTATTTATTTTTTTTCTCCCGGTTTCATAAGAAGCGAAATTGAAAAATCGCGAGGTAGGTTTGGGGAAAAAGAGATAGAGGCAAGGGAGCAATATATAAATACAGAGATAAATACACACGCGCACGAGGTCAAGAAGGAAGATCCGAAGAAGAGGAAAGAGAGAGAGAACATTTTCCGCGAAAATTACGCAACGAATATCCACACGAGACTAAAATCAAAAAAGGCTGGAGAGAAAAATGTATATAACGAGAAACCTCCCTTCTTTTCATATAAAAGATACGGTTTAATATGAAGTGAGATAAGAGAAGAAGAATAAAAGATGTGAGGCAGATATATATATATATATATATATATATATATATATATATATATATATATATATATATATATATATATATATATATATATATAGAGAGAGAGAGAGAGAGAGAGAGAACGAAATTGGAGTTTTTTTAGTGGAGAAAAATAACATTCTGAGAAATTCGCGGAAATCTGATGAATATCGAGGAGAGCAATATCACTGCCGTTGAATAGACAATGAGCAATAAAGGAAGTTCAGAATGATGATGAAAGAAATTATCGACGTTTTGTATGGAGGTCAGCGAGGCTAGAGGGGAGGGGGGTAATGTAGATAACAAAGGAAAAACAATTATGCTCGGAAAACTTTCAGCGAATGCGATTCCATTGTGCTGGCCAAAACAACGGTAAAATGTGTTCCTAAGATTGCCAAACGAAGGATATTTAGGCTGTTTTATCTCCGAACGACGTGCCTTTAGTTGCTTCGCCTTCCATCTGCACGATGGTCCGACTAAATCATTCGCATTTGAACCGATTATTAGATTTGTTTAGCAATATCTGTTGGGTGCATGGAATGATAGAGGTATATGAACGATCCCATGCTTATAAATTGAAAAGTTTTGACTCGTTAACCTGCGAAGCCGGTTCGACCTACTTTGAAATCCTTTCTCGGCGGAGCTTTTCCGTACAAGTGCGTATACCGTGACAACTCTTAAAACTCAAACACAAATACCTAAGGCATTCATTTGCTTTTTCCTCAACAACAAAAAAACAAACATAAACTATGGACAATTAAAATGGCCGCTTTTAGGGGCGAAAAAAGACCGGTTTGAGACGTTAAGTGAGGAGAAAAAGCAATATTTTCCCTTTCGCTCGTCAGGGTACCAGTGGATATTTCGCATGCCAGCCTAATTACTGAAGATTAAGTTTCAACATATATAAGCTCCGGGAAGAGAATGATGAGGATTGATAAATAATAGTGGATCGTTAAAAGGAAGGGGTTTGAGGAGAATGAGAAGGATCTTGAAAAAGAAAGGATAAAGGGTTAAGGAGGGAGGAGCTAGAAGAATAATTGGAGCTATAGGAACCGCAATCAGGACTTGAAAAGAGATTTGCACGAATTGAACAACAAAGAGGTATCGAGAAACAATTAGCAGCATACAAAAGGGCCGCAGAGGAATGTGCCGGGTCGAGAAGGTGATAAGGAAAATTAGGAGAAATGGACGAGAGGAGGAAGAAAGACGGAAGAAGTAACAAAAGAATCATTCAGGCCAGGTCTCTTCGACCTTATTTTTGCTAACATATCCCTTTGAGGACTTTTTAAATGGTGTTCGATTATCCTATGGCACATTTTTAAAGTGGTAACAAAATTAGCAACATCTGTGTTAAAATAGATAACTCATTCACAATAAAATTATGGCCGAAAAAGTCGACATTTGGTCATTGGAAGACCATTGAAGGCCATTGAAGGCAATTACTCAATTTTTCGACCTTTGATAGTTAAGTGCTTATTTTGGAGTTGATGACTCATATTTATAACGCTACAATTCAAAATTTTATTGCGTATCTGTCTTATAAAGTGTTTCTAAGTCGTGCATCACAACTTTTGATTTCGGTGCCATGGAGGAAAGACGGACCAAGTAGAAAAATTATAATCTTTAACACTAGCGCGTTTTAAAACTCGGAACATGCCTCCGGGTAGACAGACTTCTGATCTAGGCGACATTTTCCTCAACAGGAGGGTAGAAAGTGGACGCCTAGCTCAGAAAAGCACAGATGGATGGAAATGAGAAAATATGAGTTGAGACATCATCGCGAATAAGGAGAATGGCGGAAATATTTTAGGGTAGCAGAAAGTATAAAATAACACGGACGGGTAGAATGCTAGAGAAAGATGGAAGAATTGGGGAGGGTATAAGGAGGGGGGGAAGAGATGGAAGGAGAGAGAGAGCGCCAGAGAGAGAAGAAAAGAAGAGGGAGAGAGAGGAAAATAAGGCTGTCGAGATAGCTTCGGGAATAGATCCAGTCAGAGTGTAGGGTAAAGGGGGATGGAGTTTCCTAAAAGGAGGCGGAAAAGAATAAGCGTGTGGGAATGTGAAAAAAGTGAAGGCATTGTGGAAGGCAAGAGTAATGGGAAAGGATAAGCGAGAAGTGGTGGATTGGATAGGGTAGAGGAAAGAGGAATGGGATGAGAGGTGGGAAACGTATATTGGGAGGGGTTTTGTGGGAATCAGGATGTAAGTTGGTCGGCGATGAAGTGGAGAAATGAGAGAGAACGGAAATGGAGAAGAAAGAGAGGGTATATACAGGGGAAATGGAAGAGAGAGGGAGGGGGAGAGAGATATTGAGAGAGAGAGAGAGGGATGGAGAAAGGGAAGGGCTAGAGAGAGTGATAGAGAAAGGAGGGAGAGTGATAGAGAGGGTGGGAGAGAGAATGAAATGGATGGAATGGGAAATAGGGCTAAACAGAAAGAGGGAGAGAGTGTGAGAGAGATAAAGAGGGAGAAGAACAGGAAGAGATTGAGGGAGTACATGGAGATGAAGCGAGAGAAAGAAGAGAAAGGGAGGGAGAAGGTGAGAGGCTAGTATCATCGGAATAGATGGTGAGGAGAAAGAGATAGAAGGAAAGGACTGAAAATGGAATAGGAATGACGGTCTGACTAGCAAAATGGAGGAGAGGGAAAAATGGAGAGAGAGAAAAAGGGGTTGGAGAGAGAGAGAGAGGAAAGACCGTAGGAAAGGGGTTTAAAGTAGAGAGGAAGGTTGATAAGGTACTGGGAGGGAGAGGGGGAGGAGAACGGAAGGAGGGAAGACGGAGAGAAGAAGAGAAAGATGTGGGTCCAGGCTCTAAAGGACTTGGTAATCGGATTTGGCGTGAGGTTATTTCACTGGCCTCACGGAAAAGGGCACAGAGGGAGGGGGGATGAGGAGGGAGAAGGGGGAGGTGTCGAGAGAGAACAGAATGAGGGAGAGGAAAGGGGGGGGAGAGGGAAATCTTCCGAGGTGGCGCCTCCTGCCGGTTTTAATAGGAACTTTAGATGGAATGGGAGGGTTTTCGGGAGGAAGCAAAGGAAGAGGATGACGTGTGAAAGGGAACATTCCATGAACCGTGGAGTGTAAAAGGAAATTGGGAAACAAGCGGAGAGAGAGAGAGAAAGAGCGAAGAAATAGGAAGATAATGGGAAGAAAAGGGTCGAAGAGAGGACTTAGTAATCAAGATTAGAGATTATTAGAGATTTTTTTGCCCAAGTCCCTTGCCTTATGGAATGAGATCGTGAAACTTATCTGTTTTCGTTTCTCTTTTATTAATTCGATTTAATGGCCAGCCAGATTCTTCTCCCTCCTGCTGAAAAGCCTTCCCTGTATAACTATTCAGTTTAAAACGATCGATCGTAGATCCCCCGGGGCGCTTTTGAATGGGTTTGTCCCTCAAATTTTCGAAAACGTTCAGATTGTGGGTATCTCCGAGGTTGCGCGTAAAAGGTTATAAGTAAAGATTTATTCCGAGTGATCATCCTGATGTTTTGCTTATACCTGCGCTTAATTTTATTCCATTAACCCCTTCGGTTTCTAGTCTGTCTAGTCCTCCTCTTTCTTTACCTTCACTTTCTTTTCTAAAGGCCCTTACGACCCTTTTGGACCCAAAAAGGTCTATCCGGCCCGTGGATGGATTTTATGGTTAATTTGGGCTTCTGGGACCATCTGTTCCTTTTCGGCCAACCTGAGCCTTTTCAGATCTTTCTGGCTATTTAAGCGTCTTAGCTTGTTGAAGCCTTTTGAACCTTTATCGGCATTTCGAATCAATCTAGCCGTGCTAGGATACTTCTTGAACCGGCACACAAAAAAGGGATTTATTTAATATACGTTCTCTTTATAAAAAAATACACGCGACATCCGAGAGAATCGAGTCTTCTGAAGAAACCTTAGAGTTTAAGAGTGCTGTGGAGCTATAGAATGAATACTTTATTAAATGTATTTTTATGCTGTCGGCAGGGTTATGACAAGGACTAGGAGAGCGAGTCAACCGCCTAGGGCGCAGCACGCTTAGGGACACAACGACTGACAGTTTGGACTTGAAAGTGTAACATTTATATAATAAAATATGTAGTTTATTTTCCTTCTAAATTAAATGCCGTGTTCTTTATTTGGTGTACGTATGTACCTTAAGACGGTGGTGAGCAACTTGCGGCCCGCCGAGGAATCCGCAACCGCCAATGCGGCTCGCCGCGTAGAATTGCTTCCCCGCCACCGCTTTAAGAGCAGTTTATAAGGCGAGGCCTTAAAAACGTGTTGTATTCTTCATTCGATGTATCATAAACTTGTCCGTGGATATGCATGGGGGAGCATAATGCGCCGATCGGTAAAATCAGTCAATTAGAGAATCTCACTCGTTCAACATTGCTCATTTTGAGACGCATAAATATCGTCAAATGCGTCCATGGTAAAACTGATACTTTTGAAATATATATTAATCAAGTTAGACTTGCTGTTTTTGGTCGTTTTTCTTTGTGGCGCCAGAGAGTTAAACGCGTTGCTGCGATGACAACCGCAGTCACTACTAATGACGGTTGAAACGAAAAATAATGTCGGAAATGACGGCGCTGGAGTCGAGAAATAAAAATCGGTCACATATATGAACGATTTGATGTGCTGATGTACAGAAAGTGAAAGGATGCAAAAGACATCTGACGGAAGAAAATCAGTGCCTATGATTAGGAGGGGGAAAAACATCCGCTCGGAAAAACAAACTCGGAATGATGAAACCGTCAAGGGATTGGAAAGAAAGGTCAGGTTATGCGATATGCGCGGGCGAAATGGAGAGAGACAAAGTGAATTCGCTTATTTGGACAGCATCGTAAATGGAGATTGATAAGGTCGGAAATGTGGGTGTTTTAATCTCGCTGGATGTTTTCGAATTAATGAGCATATCTTCCTGTAGCAGATATGAACAGAAAATTCTAAAAGGAATCTCTGTATATGGATTTTAAAGTTAAAATTTTATGAACATGAACGGAAGAATTTAACACAAATAATATAGATTTCTCAAAATTTCAGTAGCCGAAAGATCACAAATCAGGTTATGACAAAAGGAAAGTTTATTACAAATGGATAATTATAACGGACGAAGTTGATCTAAGACGTACTAGCATTTTTATTTGTATCCAGCATCATCTCATAGTGGTATAGTTTAGGAAGTTGTTAAGAACAGCGGTGATTAAAACAAATAACAGAGACCTGAATAAATGTTCATACCTGCTAAGCTGTGATGTGCAAGCGGATAAATAATAACTCAGACGGAGTTGATAAGTAGCCATTTAGGAACACGTGAAATTCACATGAATAAAATTTTTGTTCCCATGATGCCTTATCAAATTTACTTATAACTTGGTTTGGCAGTATTCAACGTTTAATTTTTTTTTTAATAGACGATTAAAATAGACGTATATTTTCCCGAGAGATTTTCGACGAATATCGACGCTTCAAATTGCTACTTGGTAGAATTCGTTTATTTTGTTGTGAAACTAATTTTTTTTTCGAGAGATATTCAACGAAAATCGACGCTGAAAATTACTACTTAAATATTGGACGCAGTTTTCGGCCTTTCAATTCGATTATTTAAATTTACTTTTTACGTCGAAATTCTAAGTAAAATTTACGTTTAATTTACAATACTCTGATTATTTATTTAAATTTTTATATGAAGTTAAACCTTTATGTACAAATTAATCAAACTAATATATCATGTTCTTCATAAATTTTATTTTATTTATGCGCATTTACACTCTTCTTAATTTTTAAACGGTAATATTAAAGTAAACACTCAATAACGAATTGAGATTTACCTCTTTAAATTGCATAATGAAAACTAGAAAACGTTTAATTTATGAAACCCGAACAATATGATGTTGCTTTTGCCGAGAAACATTCTTTAAAAAATAATTTGCGAGTTCAGCGTAAAGAATTTTAGACATTCGTTGATGCCAATTAAGAAAAAAATATTAATTATCACAATAATATTTTACACGTCAAAAAAGAACTATCTAATACTTTGTATCATTTGATATATTTCATCACATCACATATTCTCTTCATTTAACATAATATATAGTGAGAAAATAAGACTATTATTGAGCGCTCGATCAACAGTCTTACCTCAAATCCTGATTTAAATGTGTTTTTCCAATCGGCAAAATATATTTACTACAAATAGCAAATAAATATTTATATTTAATCCCTCTTCAATTTTTAGTAACGATTGATAATTTATATGCACCTTTTTTAAAACATTATATATAAATTGAAATTTACTTACCTATAGCAAAAGACGAAGGAGCCGAAAGCACGAGAGAGTAATGATCCTTCCTGGATAACTTTTAGAGAAAGACTACCAAAGTGTGGGTTCATTGCATATAAAGATGTGAAAGTGCATACAACTATGTCCATCTATAGGAAAAACCCTAACAAGGAATCGAGGAACATTTGTTCCAGGAATACACTCCACGGGTAGATGCGTGGAAGGGGTAGCAAAACAGTTAACGTTCGAACCTCGTTTAACAGGGGTCGAGACAGTCTCAGCAGGACATATCCAAGACCTCATCTCTATAGAGAGGCTCGTAGAATATCCCACCATTAAGTCGGCAAAAAAAATCACAAAGACCTTGAAGTTACCTGATTGTCAAGAGTAGAAGCCTGAGCTTTTCAAAAAGACGCATATTTGAGTGTGAGAAAATACCCTTCTTTCAGTCCCACTGTTAATGCAAGCCCAGAAAAGGAACTAAATCGTAGGTAGAAAATAATACTGCGAAAAAAGTAAGCAGAAACGGCTTAGATATTATAATTCAGAGTAGGTTTTTGGACGTATACTTTTCCATCCATCTTGGAAAATCGACGCTTAACGACTATTCATTTTCGTCGATATTGAAATTTAAAAAAATCGACGTTCATCGACATTTTTTTATTTAAATCGAATCCTACCAAGACTAATTATAACTATTATAATTAAACACATACAAATCTTTAAATTGATTCCAGGAAATTCTCATGACCTATGCAATTTACTTAATAGGCTTCCTAAAGAATCTCTAAGCAATAGAGACCTCGCAGACCTATTCTTCTTAAGATTTTTATTTTGTTATCTTCCTCTAGATAAAATCTCTGCTGCTGTCCAGCTTAAACTCCACTAAGCTTTACGTGTACTTTTCATTGGGTGGGGAGATATCAACCAGGAGTTTTAGTTATACTTTGGACTATTTTACGAAACTTCTTTAATTTTAACGTATAATTTTAAGAAAATAAAAACTAATGAAAGAGCCTAGAACGTTGCTTTCCACCCTAAAGATGAACAGTTGAGTGGAAAGGAAAAGTTTTATATAAATCTCAAGCCACGCCGAAGGAATATTATAAAAAGACAACTTTTTAATTGAAACAACTTTTGATATTGCTTTCTTAGAAAAGGCAACGTACTAAAAATAATAAGTAAACGTATGAAATTTCGAAGTAGAATTCCATTAGCTTCTCTTAACACACAGACCATGATGGTTATTGAAAAAAGTGCAAGAACCTTCTTTGTGTTAACTATTTAAAGGCGAGTAGAAGACCTATTTAAAACTTGGGATGTTATTTTATCCCTCAGCATATGACTTAATATAACCTTCACATGAAAGAACCAACTTCACGAAAAATGTTTTCAAATTGCATAATAAAAGGGAACCATTCATTTGCAGTCGGGGTTTTGCATATATTCCAGAATTACGGGATGCGCAACGATTAATTCTTGGGATCGATCTTTAAACGTGCGATTTTTTAGTTATTTTGAATTTTTTTGGCACTGATGAAAAGAGTAATTTTTTGGCTTATATATATATATATATATATATATATATATATATATATATATATATATATATATATATATATATATATTACATAATTACTATATGGCTAATCAATTAAAATATTATTTCACTGCTACGGATAAATTACTGTTGCGCAAAACCTATCAGCGTCTTATATTTCCGCATGCTTTGCGGTATATTAGGACACGCCGCTATTATCGTAAATATCGTAGTTTCATCGACTACTCGGGGAACTAGGTGCTATTCTCACGTTGTAACACGGTCGTTAAGCCTTATTGAGAATATATTAATGTGGTCGACGAGCATCCATATTAATGGATACTGCTAAAGCACCATGTGCATACAAGCGTTAGCTACAACCTATGAATACATCCAATGGCATTTTTTCCGGATGCAAGTATTCGTTAAAGTCGAAATTAAAAAAGAAGAATATGAATCACATCCTGAGTACGTAAAATACCGCAAAAACGCCATTGGATTTTATGGCAAAAGATGGATGCCTATTAAAATTAATTAATGAGTAAGTTATACGTTGTATAATAGATGTCAAAATATAATTTCATACAAACTTTTTCGAGATTTACATGAGTTTGTTCATAAAAATCGTTTCTCCAAATAGATGTTCATAGTATTTCTCATTTTGATGCAAAATGATGCCCTATATTCTAATGTCGGTATTCAGGCGACATATAACAATCGTAGGCATTCTATAATATCTTATTTGTTGGCTGTATCCGTTCACGTATTCGTATTGTATCAAACATTCGTGTCAAAGGTGTCATTCCGGGACAAATCCGTCACATTATAGTGATCTAAGCTTGATTTTACGTCTATTTTCCTAATGCAATAGAAATAAACTATTAGACTTTTCTAGCTTAACTTCATATCGTTACCGACAGATTGGAGAGAATTTTATTCAAAATTCAAAAGGCCTTACCAGTATAATTCGACTTTTGAGGAATATATTGCGCCCGACTTTTCGTTTAGTATACGAGCTTTAACGCCATTATGAACGGGAAAACACTCTAAATGGATTTTATCTCCTTCTCCTATAAATATCAAGTGAATGAAACGATTTTGATCATAATAAAATTAAAACAACTCAATGTAAAAAAGTCCCATGTGATTAACGTAATCATAAACACGTTCAACATTAAGTTTTACCTGAATAATTCATATAAGCTATGGTCAGAGTTCTAAATATTTTTCAAGTGATAACGTACCTAAATAATATAAATCGAGACTTTTTAAACGCAACTACTTAAAATGCCATTATACAGCTTTTATGTAATTCAGAATCTTTGGAAATTACCGTCAAACTTCCTTGACGTCATAAAAAAACATTTCTATAAATAATTCTTCAAAACTTTAAACCAATGAAATTGTACATTATGATACTTCGGAAAATTATAAGTGCCAGAAAGTTTTTTCATTCTAATATATCCTCAAAAATTATCCGGCATTTTTTCTCGGCAAATAAATTAGGTTTTCAATCAAAAGACATTCACAAAAATAAAAAGTTATGTTCCTAAGGTGTAAGCAAAAGCGTAGTTATCTCACGTATAGAAAATCTGCAGCGTGATCATTTACGAAGTTATTTTCGCATCAAAGAAAACGAATAACGGCAGTTTAGGAACTAACGGGGTTTCGGTTTTCGAAGATTACACAGCCACACACACACACACGCGTATCACAAAGTCTCATCGAGAGTTTCTGAGGCGTAACCGTGAAAAGACAAAAAATCACAGCTTTGGACCTATCGATAAAAAGTCTGAAGGAAAAGTTTTTCATCAGACAAGGAGCTGAAAGCGACGTCCAAAAGTAAAGAAAAAAAATACTCCGAGAAGGAGAGACAGAAAAGGTTTAACGACCAAAAAAAAGAAAGACTCCTAACGTTAGATCTCCGATAGATTCCGCGATATCGCCTAACGCGCTGGTAACAGCCCCATTAGACCGCCCCACCATTTTCGGGTGGGGTAGCTGCATTTGATTCTCCGATCCTTTTCTTCCCCTCCCGAGAGGGCTGCACCCGTTATAGAGAACCGTAGGAGAAAGTGGGAGGTCGTGAACTCTTTCTCTCTCTCTCTTCCTCTATATAAAGGATATTTTGGAGGAGCTTAGGAGTGAGGGAGAAAATGAAGGGGAGAATGAAAAGGGATAGGAGAGAAAGGCAGAACTGTGCCATGTTCCTTTTTCCCGAGGAAGGGGATAAAAAAAATCTTTCGATCCAAAAGAGAGAGAGAGAGAGTGCGTGGGACTCGGAAGATTGGTGTGAAAAAGGAGCCTCGAGTGGTCGACGAAGAAGAGAGAGAAAGGAGCGCTTCGGGTCAGTCACTTGTTTTTTTCTCTCATCTGTACTCTCCTCTCGGCCACGATCTCTGACTGTGAAAAGGGAAAGTTTCATTGAAAAGTGGATATATTTTTTTTAATTTTGGAGGACCCTGGTAAACTTTTTTCGAACCTTGAAATGATGATGATGATGGACGAATGAATGAATCGGTTTTTAAGAAGATTTAAAAAATGTATCGTGGTGAAAGGATATCGCCGGCTTGTCCGTTCGCATGAATCAATACAAAACATTTTATGTATTTTGTTCATTTAAAAATGTCCTCCTTTCCTAAAGTTACTCTTTTCAATATCTTTAAATTTTAGCCGATCTTTCGAATTTTGAATGCATTTTTTTCTGTAACCGAGAGGACGAGAAAAGATATCGTATTTTTATAGTTTCCATAAACAAGAACGCCTAATTTTACCTGCGAACCTGTATAATCTAGAGATTTCGATTTAAAAAGTATTAGCATCAGGGTCTATCTCTTAAACCGATTGGTTGTGAAAATCATTAAAAGGCTAAATGTGTGACCTGGGAAACCTTGTTAAAAGTCATTCGCTTATAACTAGGGTTGCCAACCCTTCCGGATTCGACGGGAGTCTCCCTGAATAGGGCAAGATTCCATAAATTCTCCCGACTCCCGGATTGAGGCCTTTTTCTCCCGTTTTCGCCTATAACAAGGTGGTCGTCATTCGGGTTGCATATTTGACCGTAACCATGCTGTTGAAGAGTTGGCAATACACATATTACCAAGGGGCCGAGAGGGTCTCATGCACTTTTATATTTACATTGAATGAATATGAAGGAATGACTGGAGTCTATACAGCACTATAAAAATCTGACTTTCTCCATAAGTATACAGTATTAATTATTATATTACACTAAGGGACCCCTTATCCGGCATGCGTGGGATGCTCAGATTGCAGGTTTTTGGGGTTTTCCGAATTTTTGGTCCATATACGATATATAGTGCATTATATGTACCAGCTGGCTTAGTTTATCGCTACTACTGACGCTGAGAGTGTATGATTATTATCTTAAGTAGCAAAATAACATTACCAAATGGGGGACGTCATCTTCATCTTCAACAAATAACATAGAAGGCCACAACTTCCGCCAACCATGGTGCAAAATTTCCTTTGGAACACTACCCCATGCTCTCTTAGCACTCCATATTGCATCCTTAACGATAAATTCTTTTTGAAATGCCTTAATCCATAAAGGACCACGGCATGCATTGAGAATTTTACGCAAGAATTCGTCTTTGCATCTACATTTAAAGGAGCGCAAAATACCCTGGTCCATGAATTTATAAGAGAAGTACAATTAGGAGGCAAATGAATAGCGAAACCGTTATCCTTCACAATCATGGATGTGCTGAACAGTTGTCCATTGGGGACATAATCCATGCCCTCGTAATGACCCTATAGTACACGGGGAAAATCTTGATTCCAGACAAGGTCCTGGGCTCTTTCCAATAATTAACAACTTGCACATGTGGGATCCAGATGCATTAGCGCAAACAAGGACATTCAAGCGTTCCTTTGACTCATTAAAACCCGCTGGCGCTGTCTCCTTCGCAGTTACATAGGTTTTTCTTGGAATGTACCTCCAAAAGAGCGATGTATCATCCGCGTTGTACAACTGGAATGGCGTTAATCCTTCATCATGAACAGTACGCCTAACACACAAAATATCCTAATGTTTACATATCTTTTAGTGTAACATATAGGGCATTGTCTTAAGGATGATTATTGGTATCGCTTAAAAAGGGCGATCTGAGCCATGAAACTAGAAATTGGAAAAAGGGACGCGAAGCCGATTGCCAGAGAATTTAGAAATTCCGGATAGATGCCTTAATTTCGCAGAAAATGAAAACTATTATCTAATATAAATGTACTCTGTGTAGATCAAATGCTGTCGCGTTGGTTCATTTACGAGTTTATATCTTGGTGTATGGTAATTTTTTGAACGCTTGCAGTGTGCAAGCACCGACAACTCGTAAATGGAAATAACTGAAACTTTTCCGACTGTTCTCGTGTTTCGCTTGAAAATATTTCCTTTTTCTCTTCAGCGACCAAAATTAAGCAAAGATCACAGTACATGAGGAGTATTAATGATTAAATTTCATTTCACAGAAATTTCGTTGATTATAACTATTATAATTAAACACATGCAAATCTTTAAATTGATTCCAGGAAATTCTCATGACCTATGCAATTTACTCAATAGGCTTCCTAAAGAATCTCTAAGTAATAGAGACCTCACGTACCTATTCTTCTTAAGATTTTTATTTTGTTATCTTTCTCGTTTCAAAATTATACCCTTATCTTCCACTGGATTAAATCTCTGCTGCTGTCCAGCTTAAACTCCACTAAGCATTACCTGTACTTTTCATTGGGTGGGGAGATATCAATCAGAAATTTTAATTATACTTGGAACTATTTTACGAAACTTCTTTATTTTAAATGAACCATGAAAAATAGGAAAGGTTTAACGTCGGGCTCGATACGGGGAACTATTGCAGATATAACGACATTTTCTATTCCCCTAATTCAGTGCTTCCCAACCTTTTTTTGTTTGCGTCACCCCATTTCAGATCTGCGTCACCCCGTTTACTGTTCCATTTCCTTCAAGTCGCCTTTAAAGATAAATTTGGCTTTATCTACCACCTAAAGATAACAATTATTGCATTTAAAGAAGCAGAGGAATGAATCCTTCTGGTTTTATTTGTTTTTATACGCCATAATACGTTACGCTGTGGATTTATCGAATATTTACGTCGCCCTTCAATAACTCCCGCGACATCTTAGGGTGTGATGTCATCCCGGTTGAGAACCACTGCTCTAATACGAACGAAATTACCTTATGTGAATTGCGATTTCCCATACACTCCCCTGTAAAACTGCTTGGTGCGTTCCATGGAAATAGTTTTGCGCAATAAATTTAACTGTAGCTATTATGAGATTAATAGTAATGAAAGAAATGAGAAATATTTCATATTGAATAAATTATGTTTATTAAACGTCCCCCGGTTCGCTTTTAAAATTTTATGGGAATTATCTTTTTTGAAGTGTCGCATTAACTAGCTAGTTCAGGAATGTTGTAAAACCCAGTTTTGGTGGTGATTCTCAAATGTCGTCATAAAGAAACGTCATTAAACGAAGTGCGGTACGGTGAAGTATGCCTGAAGATATACGTGACAAGAAGCGGGAAACTGAAATGTGAGTCTGTCTTATACATATCAAAATCACTCAAAAAGAGGATATCGAAATGGCGAAAAATCAATGTCAATAAAAATAGGGAGAGGGTCAGTTGTGAGGATAAGCATAATTAAATGGAATCCAGACTATTAACATTCTTAATTAGCCTAGTTAAACGTAAAAACTTAATGGGAATATTAACTCGACTACATGCAGGTATTTATATAATGTGCCGAAAAATTTGCGCGGATAAATTATCAAAACATAGACATTAATTGAATTCGCTAACTTGCTAAATTGCGATAGCTCATTCGGCGAATTTGCTTGGATTTTTCCAAAATTTCTATAATAACGCAACAAGACGCGCAACTAGTACCGCAAGTGTTTCGGTAAAATTCCCATAGCATCCAGAATCTTCGAGAAGATTTGAAAGATTCCACGAGTGTCGTCAACAGAAATTCATTCCACATAGAGAGAGGGGTAGAAAATATATAAATATATATTTGCGTTTGTGCACGACAATGAATTTGGGGAGCAATTGGACCGTGAGGAGAAAATCCCGAAGCGAACGCATTCGCCCGCGAATTGGGACAGGCTAAAATCTTCTCAGGAGAGACCAGCCTAGGAACAGTGGAAGAAATGTTTCCTTTTTTCTTCGAATCCCTTCTTTGGAAGGCTGCGATTCGAATAGCAAACGGGACAAGTGCGGCATATGATAGGATGGAAGTTTTCGCGTTGCAATAAAATTATCCCGAGAGGAGGAAATATAAGCACATTGGAGAGAAAAAGCGCATTTTCACGGATGCTAGGAAATATGGCATAGATTTTTTTTCATGCCCGCGTAAACAAATTTTCCTCGAGGATAAAAAGAGAAAAAATGAAAATCTTCAATCCTCCTATACGATTCGCTTCCTTAAAAAAATGCTATCGCTCGAAAAAAATAACGTTTTCCTTCTGCAAAATTTCTATACGGTGTTGTAAAACCTTCCCAATATCGTAGAGAAGTTACCGCTGAGATTAATTTGAAATTTACAAGTCGCGGTTGTATTCTTGCATGAATTTATGATTACATATATCCCAAGAATAATCAGTCATGCGTCTTCAAACGGGGGACTTTATTTAAAGCGGTAACTATACTATTTGTAGCTGTGTGTGGTCGGAAAATTACAGCAGAAACAATGATTCCAATAACTGGGAACTAAATAGTTTTTTGTTTGGCGTAAACCTTTGCTTCAAGGTTGATTGTATTCACCTAGGTGCGCCTAAAACTGGACTTTATTCGTATTAAAGGATATATTTTGAACCTGCCAACCTGACCAAAGTTGACAACAAAATGAATGCATGAGGCAATGGGATAGAATACTGGATAATTTAAGTCGGTTAAGCTCGCGTGGACTGCAAGTGAAGATAATTGCTACTCTAATCATTGAGAAATTATGTCGTTAAATGATTTAATCTTCAATTGATCACAGACAGAGAGTGAGCGGTTAAATAAATGATAGTTGTGAAATTGCTTGCTTGAAAAAGAAGCCGTGGAAGATGTATATTTAAGAATATTATGGGTTAAATTCATTGGGGTAAATGCTTACATCTCCTGGTGTAAGTTTTCCAAACGAGAGCGTGTCTTTTGCTTGATGTTGCCTTGGCTCTGTGAAATATGATGGTCAAAAATAAAGGACATCTAACAAATCGTCCGTTATTCACTCTCTTTTAATAATTTTCACTACCCGAGATATACTTAAATATGAAATACAGAGTTAAATGCTAAAGATGGTGTGCACATGATGATGAAGGCAATTTTGATAACCATAGAACGATTGAAGAATCAAGAATATATGGATTACCACTGAAGATGGCTGCTTTGTGGCGCATTTTATTCCAGCCGTGTTGCGGCTGGCGGAGTCGCCTAATTAATCATCACCCAGAACTCAGTTGAAATATACACTAAAATTAACAGATTATTAGTCGATTTATGGCTAATTTTTCATACAGGCGTCGTTTTCCTCTGTAAAATGCTGATAATGAACTTAATACCACCATATTACGTAGATTTTACAGAAGTTTATACACGTTGAAAGTCACGCTTGCTATCGAAATGGCGTTACTGTAATTAAGCAATGAATACATCGGAAACCCTTTCTGAATCCATTAATATAGGACGGGAAATCACCAAGCAAGGTAGGTGAAACCAAATCGTCGTTATATGGGCGTCGGACAACATTGCCTCCATTGCACTCTCGCACTTTTTGGATAATGGACATGCTAAATTTTCCATTGACCAGACGAGTCTATAACTAAAATTTCGAAAGCGTGTGGTTGCGTTACTTTGTGCTAACTGAAATTAAAATGCATTAATTAAACATTTTTAGTATATGCTGGTTAGCCAGAGAAATGACACTGAATTTCGGTAAACAAGCGCAAATCCAATATTTCGCGTTGAAAGCAAATCGGATATAATGCCATTCAAATCTATTCATATTAATGAAGTGAAATTAATTCGTTAATTTGTTAATTAGTCATTTCTCGTTTGTTGGGTGTGCATAAATGACTATTGATAATCTTTGTGATGCGTGAAGAGGCTACGCATTAACGCTGATGAAAATATTAAAATTTATTAGTCGCAATTATGACGGCTTCGATACATAATATAGCTTTAATCGTGTAATTTAGTATTATGATCTTAATTTTTGTCAAAAAGCAATTTTTATAACGCTCTCAGTTGTTAATTATCCCTATGTTCCCCTTGGCAAAATTTAGCTTCATATGCTAACATATGAACAGATCATTATACTGATTACATAAATGGTGCCCAGCTGTTAAACTATATCGCTTCGTTAGCTGCAAAAATAATTGGAAAAACGGCTCGCACACTTTGAATAAAAAGCAGCTGACTACTGAGGCTATCCATTTACAGAAGATTCTATTTTAAAATTAGATCCCAGCCCTAAGGCAAGCTCGACAATTCTCTTTTGAATTAACTCAACATCAGAGCTTATTTTTTTATGCATAAATACAATGTAAATGCTTTATCTCAAAACTAATTGTAGTTGTTGTATTGACTTAATAGTGTAAATAATATTTTATCCGCAAAATACCCGGGATTTATTAATAATCTTAAGTGTTGATAAACCAAATACTTATTCATAAGCAATTTTGAACATAATATATACTTCCACATTCGCGAGCATTTCTTAATATCTACGTCAAGTTGAAGTAACTTTTAAGTGCTTAGAATTGGAACCGCCTTGCTTTAAAAAGAGTTTCTACAATTCCACGAGAGAGGATCTGAAAACAGAAGAGAACGCTACTTCATCGTGGTTCAGTAGATGGTCGCTGGCGCTGCTATCCAACAAGCACATTCATGTCGATAATTTAGCCTGCCGTATATCGAGGCGTATCGAAAATTACATCGCCCAATAAAAACTGCGTTTATATTTCTATCAAAAATGTTAATATAAATGGAAAACTGTGATACCTAGACTATAACTTCGCAGGCGAAAAAATATATTTCGCGAGATTGTTTATGCAAGAAAAAAACAAAAAACTCTACCTTAAGGTGCTTTTCATTATTCCGAATTCAACACTGTGCATTTTAATACTTAAAGCATCGGTAAATGAGGAAATGGATGTGAATATCCTTAATAATATTGGGATCGAAAAGAGCCACACTACATGTTCATGAGAACAAAAGAATTTTATTAATAATTTCAACTCACATCCGAAACGTATATTTATCCGTGTACGCAGGATTTAACTAAATAAAGGACATGAAGTAGAATTTATAAATTCAAGCTTCATCTTAATGACGGAATAAATTGAATACTTAATAAACTACTGCATCCAGGATTAGCCACTGACTGAACCGCAGTCATTCTGACATGAGAGGGCTATGATAATACCAGAGCAAATTCTTTATTAAAGGTTCGTCCGATTTTGCTCGAAATGTTGTAAGATTTAATGCCGACTTCAGACGGAGCAGACCCTGAGTCACGTCTTCATTTATTTAGAAGTGTCACGCCTTTTTGTATCGTGGTTCACTTCACAAAATTTAATTATTGTTGTGCAACTGGATTTGACAAATATAGATCTACCTGGCATTTATGCTGTATATTTCACATAGATATGCAACTCCGTCTGTAAGGTTGAATTAGAGGTTCGTTTTGACAAAATAGTTCAACCTTGTCGGCAGGACAAGCGAAGAATAGATTCCTAATAATATTGTTATGTACTCTGATTCTGCCTTAAACATGATATTATACGGCCCGTCTTTTTAACATCGTTTATGTTAATAACTTTCTTTGGGGTATAATTGCTGAGATGCGTTAATATTCACAATAATTATCTTATTTGCAATAAAACTCGAATTAGTGAAAGGAACGATATTTAACGTTCTAATATCTATTTGCAATGATACAAACGATTTTTCTGCAAGTGATTATTAATTTTAATAAACTTAAGAAAAAATGTAATTGGACTACGATAAAAGAATTAAAATTGATGTTATGAATTAGTTTCCCGTTCTCAGTCTTCCAATCCTTTTTAAAAATGTCATTTTTAGGGCTTTTCTTCTAAACAATCGCTTACATATTGTTCATCCATCCGTCTGCGTACAGAATAACACTAAAATGACGTAGGTTGCAAAAGCCAAAATTAATAATGTAAGTATAAACGGAGGCTACATAGCGGTCATCAGTAATACAATTTATTCCGAAATCTTAATCTCGTAAATCCAACAGCCAATGCTGGAATATTTTCCATTAAATGCATTCACAACATCCTATTTAAAATTCCATTTCCTTGGTGCCCACCATAATTTTATATGCAGTATCTTGAAATATAATTTTTGCATTGATATTTAAATAAATGTTCCAGCACACAGTGAACATATATTTTGATAATAAGACAAGAAAATTATATTTTATCTTCATCTGAAGAAAAAATGGCAATACTATCTCATCATAACTCCAATTATATAAGGTCCAACATTAAAGAATTTTCTAAGTGATTTAGATTCCAAGTTACATCTTGCATGCGGAGATAGAATCGATAAAAATAGAAGAGACATGTTTTCTTTGTTTTTAATTCAATTTTTCCATTTTAATGTACAACTCAAGATATATCCTAATAATACAACAACACGGGTTTTCTTCACAGGTTCATTCTCATTATGGATCAGAGATACAAAAAATTTTTATCCTTTCTCTCACACTCTCTCACAATTAGTTTATTACAATTATAATTATAACATAATTAATCTATTTAGGCATGAACGATCTTATTACAATGTGTTCAAATACAAATAAAAAACAATGCACGCAGATTTTTGTTTTTTACCAACTAAAACAAAAACAGTATTGTTCTCCCCTCCACCAAAATAAAACGAAATCGTAGCCTACATGAAAAAAGAAAAACCCACATTTTTATCATTTTTTTATATTTTCAACATGCGGTCGGTGAGTGAGAGACGCGGATATAATTGTTTGACTGATGTGAAATGAAGGAAAGAACATTTACATAAAAACACAACGACTGATTTCTCGACAAAGCTGGGTTTTGCGAAATCAGATGAATGGCAGTTTTAAAAAATTAACGACGCACAACTCTCAAGGAAAGCCTCGTCAATACCATATATTCAGAAACATATATTTATGTATTTATATACATACGCATACATAGGTGATAAGTCAGCCCAATTTTTATCATTTTTTTTATCATGACCCACCTTCTGAATTTTTTTGTCCTAACTCTCCTATTTCCCATCGTAGCCTTTTTTACCGAACATTCAAAAAGGATAGGTTTATATTTTTTTAAAACATATGCAAGAACATCATCATAATCCCAACTGCTAAGGCACGTTTTTATTCATCCACTTGAAAACATGAAAAAAAAAACCTTTTTTGCGAGCGAAATGTTTTTTTGTTGGTTTTCAGTCGCTTTGCAATCAAAACAAATGAACGATTATTTTTTAGTCTCCTCCGGCTCCTTCTTTCCCCCATCCAAAGACGCGACTATTCCTTCAAATTTTTTATCCATAGCCCTCCAGTCAAAAACGTTTTCAGTCGAATGCTGCATTGCTTTTTTCAGTAATGAGAATAATGGTAATGATAGCAATTAATAATATGTAAAAATTTGCTGAGATCAACAATCACATCATAAGCAACAACAACCGTTTATAGTGTAATGAAAAGGTTCAGCACGTATGAATTGTGGATAGGAATCGTTTTTTTGTCGACTGCAATAGGAATATTAGGTGAGAAATGATTTGATTATTTCATTTTTCGTCAGACAGGGACGGAGTGTAATGGATTTTTAAATGTTAATAATGAGGAGTTGGAAACAGGCGGCAGAAAGGGGAGATATATCACCTGAAAAAGGCTTCATTACAGCAACCGAACGATTACCGTCATTGTTTGTGTGTATGTATGTGTGTAATTAACGATACAGACGCAGTAATAAACAGGGTGACCGCCACATGCATTTCCACGGAAGCTATTGTGTACTTTTGTTTCTGCAATAACACCTTGCTTTTTACGTGGAGCACGTTAATAAACGCGGGTTGAATCGTGTGTGCTATAAATATGGGTCGTTCATGTTATTAATTTTTTCATACGACAGACAATGCTCTTTGAAGCTGATATAACTTTATATTAGTTCTGTTTCCCTCCGCTAGGAGGTGAAGAATGTAATACAAGGAATTCAAAGTAAAAAAACTCTTACTGTAAATTCTCTGGCTATTTTTCTCAAAATGCTTTATCTTTAAATATCTGCACGACACACTATTACTAATTATAACATGACGATTTCGAATTAAAGTAAATTTTTCACACGTAGAGCTGACCTTTATGCTAAAAAAATAACTCAAGACTCGCTTCCCTCCGCCTCGAAACTTTGGTACATTAGTCACTGCCACAAACTCTTTCTAATGTCGATTCTAATTGCTTAGAGAAAAGACAAAATAATCATTTTTAACAAAAGAATTTTCCGTTCCAAAGCCAATCTCTTTTTTGCCTATATGGAGAAGTAAGTGATTCTTCTAAGCTGTTCTTTTTTACGACCTAGTTCATTCATTACAAAAGCTGTAAAGTTTAACCTTTAAAATATTTTTTTTTACATTTGGTGCTACTAGTGACTCCCTTTTATTCCTATATTTACGCTTCCATTTCCAAAAACCCAAGATCTATGTGAGCGCCCGTCTTTTCCTAATAATTGAGTCCTCTCTATCATAAAAAGATCATTTAACCACCATTTTTAAGAGGGGAAAAACGCTCTCCGTTAGAGAATAATCGACAAAATACAAGTTTAATTTTAAAAAAATCTAATAACCCTAACAAGTAAAAATTATTCCTATTGCGATGGCAATTCAAAAATCGCTCGAAGTTTGATAAGTCAGAAAGAAAAAATAATTATGAAAAATATAAACGAATGAAGCGCACGAAAATCTTATTGGGGAGATAGACATGATATGATTCGTCTCGATTGAGTCGATGGAAGAAAACGCAGTGGAAAGTGTAGCGGAAAATATTATGAGAAAAAAATATCCAAGCTGAATTCATCCCCCTGTTCTTATGATTAAAACAAAATAAAAAAAACATTACATGAAATTAAGTGTCATAAAGGTGACAAAAACGATCTTTTTCACACAGTTATGGCGTGAGAGATGCATTCCTCGTGTGATATGAACTACAACAATAGACATGCACCTTACTCCCATCTTTATGATCAAATGCCAAAGCGAAGAGCGAAGAAAAATAAAGGAAAACTGATTCTCTCCCTTATGTTATTCTTGTAAAATTTTCACCTGCTACCTGAGCAGGCCCCCAGCTCGGAAAAATATCTCCCTTGAAAGATATGTTTCCACAAATTAATTATTCAAAAATGTGATCGACCCAAAACTAAACGTCGAACATTATTCACAACTTTTTCTAATCACGAGCGTAGCAGTCCCGCATCCTTTCCAGAGAACATGGAGAGTATAGAGAGGACGCAGATGTTACTCAATGTGAAAAACCAAAAATAGTAGAGTGCTGTCGTTTTTAAAAACACATTCCTTCCAAAGATACGCTGTTTTCCAGCCGTAAGCAGAAAAGAGAAAGCGGCCGATAAATCATTTTTAAATCCCATTTTTAACTGCCAAACGAAACCGTCTGTCCACAGATCGCCACCTCAAAAGAACAAGGAAGTCTCTTCATCAAGTAGGAACCTTAGAAATGAAAGATTTCTTCATAAAATCTTTCTCCCACCCGTGATCCGATTCCATTTCCAACAAGCTTAGGAATGACCGATCCATTACGTCGTCATCTCACGCAAATTTGGTGGTGAGGGGACGCAAAAGACGAAACAATTTCTCCAAAATAAAAAAATGACTCTTTCAGCGAAAATACTCTTAACACAGAGACCAGACTTTCCCACATCCGTTTCCCTCTTTCAAATAGGCGTCGCAGACAATCCAACATCTTTTTTAAATATATAAATGTACAACATCCTTTAAACCGACACAAACATAGTACAAGAACGAGCACCTGCAGTTTTTCAATTAGTTATATTTATATATTTTTTAACAACAAATGATTCTGCACGGGCATGCGTATCAGTGGGGCGTTTTTTTACAGAGGAAGTAAAAAGTTTGCACAATCATATCAACAGTAACGTGATCCCCCTTCTCTGTCGACCAAAATATTTATCTTTTTCTCTCTTACAGCACCCCCACTCGTTCAATGGCAGTCTCTTTGTTTCAACTTTTAAATATTGTTTAAAACATCGTCGATAGAAGACGTTACACTTTGTCTCAAACCGGCCGCGATTTTTTTTTCGTTTTTCATTTTTGCAAGTTCGAGCTCCCAAAGCACTTCATCTCTCTTTATTTTCTCAAAGGGAACAAATCTAATAGTTAAAATATTTGAGCTTCTTAAAAAAAATAAGTGCTGCGTTGACGAGGAGCTAGCGTGTTGTTCAATTTTTTCCTGTCACAAGGATCCTGGTTTAGTCCTTTGGTTAGCATATTTCAGCCGCTCCAACAAAACCCGACGCGGGTCCTCAGAAAAAAACACAAAACGCCAAGAGCGCAAAAATATGCTTTCTCTACGCGTCATCCTCTTTTTTCCACGTTCGAATGCCAAAAATTTGCGCAAGCCGTAAATTTGGTCGTCGATAAACAGCGAATCAGTCTTAGTTACCACATGGTGGCGCAATCAACGCCGCATCCGTTCAGCCAATAGAAATTTTACTCCCGAAAAAAAAATTACCCCTCAAAACTTTTTCCGAATTTCCACTCTTCGGCCCTACCTCCCATCTCAAGAGAAAAATGAAAAGCCGCCCTCTTCCGACTTTCCCGTTGTTTTCTTTTCGTGCGTACCGACTAATAGCGAAGATTTTCAAAATTCCCACCTGTCGTCCAAGGGGTTTTAAAAAATAAAGCATCGAGACGAAAAATATTATTCTGTCAGTCGTCAACACGAGGACTTTAAAAAAAGAAGTCGGTTTCCGCCTCATTTTCGTTTCAAAGTGTTAAAATAACGAGGGGAAGAGGGGTTTGTTTTATTTTTTCAGTACAACATCTTATCATTCCTCTTCGGACGAGTCGGCCATTTTCAAAGTTTCAAAGATATATATTTTATATCACATACTCCGCAAATCAAAAAAAAAATATATTATCAAAACAAAAAATTCATTGCGGATATATTCTCTCTTCTTTTTTTCCCCCAAGTTTAGGAAAAATAGACCTCTATCAACGGGCAACATTGTTTTTTCGTAATTAAAAAATAAAATCCTCGTCGTAGTATAAGAAAGAAGAATGGTGAAAATTTAAAGAGATACAGATGGAGAGAGCGACCTCAGGGGGATAAAGAGAAGAGATTAATAGACATTTATTCGAAGAATCGAACGCTCCAATACAATGAAAGCTGACGAGGTTCGCGTCAATCATGAGTTCAGTCGTACTCTCATCCTGCTCGAAAAAATAATACCTTCATCCTAGATATTAAAAACAATTTTCCAATCGACAGCCGAGGGAAAATAACTTCCAGGAAAAAAATTATTTCCACAGCAAATTCTCCAAAGCGTAAACAAATCCACAAGACTCGAGGAATTATGTACAACAGTTTTTTTGTAAAGAACCCGAAAAAATAACGAGCTCGGCTCGACAATTACACGCTTTTTTAAAAAACAATTCCTTTCCCCCTCAGGCATCTCAAGAGAATAATGGAAGTTATTTTTTTTCATACATAAGAACACATGGACAGGAAAAATGACCTCTTCTTCTTCCTATTTTGCTTCGTTATTGTCGCAAAAAAAATCTCTCCACCAAGGTCATCCATGCAGCAAGCGATTTCGTCTCATTTTTTGAAACCTTTGCAGAGCTTCTCCCAAGACGCGTAGGAAACAAATGAAATGCTCAGATTAATCGACTCCCCTCGCTCCTATTATTTCCTCGCAAAAGAAAATCGAAAAAAAAAACACCTTCGTGGGCCATCTCCTCCAAACTCTTGCGAAGTCGAATCGAACCAAAGATTTCCTCATTTGCGTGACAGTAATAATAGCATTCTGGATCATTGGAAAACCAAAAAATAAAATAAAATGCATTGTGATGTTTTTCTGATTTCGGTTTCACGCCCCCCGAATCCCTTTTTTTCTTTTGCTTGCTCTTCCGAGGACAGGTTCCCAGAATGCAATAGAAGAACCTTTCAGTAAGTCATAGATTCCCATTCGTTCTCTTCACTGTATGATGCAGCATATCCCGCATGGAAAAGGACCCTTGGAAGAGTCCGTGGTACCGATCTGCCTGACGACAAACGCCGCAGTCTTGCCGAGACCCATGGTCTTGTGCTGTCTAGTCTTCCTGCTGTTGGAAATTCCCTCCACGGCCTCCTCCCCGGTCGTCACCGTCTCATCTTCCTCGTCCGACTGCACCCCGGAGTCTGTTGGTGCCGGAACCCGCGACGACTCCGTAGCGGGGTTCTTTTCTTCCTCGGGAGACGGCGATTTCGTCTCCCTCCCGCCAAGGCAGTAGTACTTGGCTACGGAAGAGGTCGGATCGCACATCGACAGCCTCACTTTTCTCCCTTCCTCCTCCTCTTCGTCGTCAGTTCCCCTGTAGCTCCCCAGACTCCTCAAGGCCTCGGAGCTGCCTCCGATGCCTCCCCTCAGCCTCTTCCACGTGTCGAGGTCGGTGAAATTCTTCTTCGGGGGCTCGACGGTCATGGGTTCCCATTCGCAACTCTCCTCCTCCACGCTGCTGTTCCCATCTTCCGCCCTCCTCCCGTATTCCTCGTCGTACTCCTCGTTTTGGTAGAAAACATTTGCTTCGTCCCCTGTTCCGATTTTACGGTTTGCAACCCTTTTAACTGGACCATCCTTCCTAACCTCATTCACGCTCGCATTCGAGAAACAGAAACGCTCATCATCGACATTCTCTCGCTCGCATGCATTCCTCGTCTTCTCCTCCGAAAATCTACTGGATGGTGCAGGAAAAGGGTTGCTTACCCCGTTTTTTGAACCGGTCAAAGTTTCCCCCTCTGCTGCCTCTTCTCCTCCTGCTTCTTCAGTCTTCTCTTGACCCTTTATCTCCTCGATGGAGTCGGGCAAAGCGTCAGAGTTTTCCTCCAGCCATTTTGAAACCACATCGGTCAGGCTTTCTTCCACCCTTTCCGCTGCGGCGTCCTGGCCAGCAAACTGAGGTTCCTCGGCCTGCTGGTCCTGGGGTTCTTGGCCGTGAGGTTTATTGTCTAACTCTCCCGATTCCTTGGTTACGTGCCTCTCCTCGTCCAAGGCGGGAGCATTCGTGACCTCCTGATCCGGGGTCCTCTCTCCATCATCGTCTTCGTTCGATTTCTCTGCCAAGCCAGGCGTCTGCTCTCTTTCCGGAGGTTTTTTCAGTCTCGACTTTCTCCTCGGCATGTCCCGTAAATGCCTAGACGGAGACGACTTCTCTGATTCCTTGGAGTCAGTTGCTTCGGTATCTTCTGCCGTAACTTGTTCCCCGTTGACCTCATGAGCGACTTTTTCTCTCCTCGGGTCGGGCTCTTTCTCTTTCTTTTCTGGCTTGTCGGGTTTAAGCATGGGGTGCTTGTAAGGTTCGGGTTTAAAAGTGAAAGTATCGAGGGGAAGAGTATTTGGTGGCTCGACCCTTGGTCCCGCCGCCTTGGAAGGTTCCGGTGCTTTGGGTGCTGGTGCCTGATCGGGCGTCGGTGCTACCGAAGAAGATTGGACGTGAAGCTCCTGAGCCTCAGTCTTACCAAGAGTCGGTTCCACCGCAACTGCGGTAGATTCGACCTCGAATTTCGTCGGAATCGGTTCCATAGAAACCGGTTTCTCTTCCGCCCGGACCGGGATCGGTTCTTCACGAGCCGGTTTCTCTTCGACCTGAGCTGGTGCAGGCTCGACGTCGACCGTTTTTAGTGCGCATCGAACCGGCGTCGGTGCAGTTTTTAAGTCCGACTGGACCGGCACAATCTGCACCGGTTGCAACGCCTCCGTATTCTCGATAAAAACCTCCACCGGTGTCTGAGGTCTCACCGGTGCCTCCGGAGCCTTCTCTTCCTCGACGGGCACCTCAATCGCTTGGATCACCGGAGCGGGCCTGTTGTTCCTCCCTCTTCCTCCGTTCCTCCTTTTCTGTCTCGGAGTCTCCTCTTTCGGAGGGCTCTGTTTATCCTTCCCTTTCCCGGGTTTCTCTCCAACCTCCGCCGGAACTTCCACCTCCAACTTCTTTAAGCATTCCCTCGGATTATTGTCGCTGATTACGTCGGCCGATTTCTCCCGAATCGTCGAGGCCTCAGGCACATGGGTATGGCGGGGTGGGATCACGGGAGAAGGTTGAGGGGTTACGGAGTCGTTCACTTGCACCGCCATCTCCGGCGGCGACTGCGTGGAGACCTCTTTCGTCTCCGCGTCCGTGTTGACGTCCTTGTCCTCGATCGTCTTCACCGGATTGGGCGTCTCCAAGGGGAGGAGGTCCCTCTGGGCCGGCACCCCCGCGTCCTTCGTCGCGACCCCATTGGAAACCTTGAAGGGCTTAGCCTCTACGCGGGGATTATGCCGTCGGCGTTCTTCGTCGTCCACCTGCGATCCCCTGTCTTCCAGTTCTCCTCCTTGGACCGCCTCCTCTCCTCCGCTGACCGATGAGGACTCGGGATGTCCGGAGAGCTCGCTGCAGTCGGTACTGCTAGCCTCTCCTTCCCTCATGTCGTTGGCCTCGTCGTCCTCCTCCCCTCCGACCCCCGGGTCATGGGGGTATGGCTGGGAGGCGGGAGAGACCGCCATCGATTGAGGCGGCTGGCTCATCACCAGCGGGACCACGTTCCCCAGTCGGACGACCACCACTGTTCCATCATCCTCCTCGTCCTCCTCGTCGAATTCCTCGCCTCTGCTTCCTCCTCCGCTGCAGGCTCCGCAGGTCCCTGTGGCGTTGATGCCTTCCTCCTCTCCTACCTCTGAGCTCGTCTCCTCAGAGGCGTCGTCAGTCAACTGCGGGAAAATGGAGAAAATGGTACCGATCAACATAAATGCGACCACTGTCACCACTGATGGCGGAACCTATGCGTGGATTTTTGCATTCTGCGTTTCGGCAAAACAGTTTGGGCCATTCCAACTTATAATCTTTGTTATCAGCCAACTGAAAGTTTGCACTGCAATTTTCCATTGAATATTCCCTTTTTGTCAACTTCTATATTTACTTCCATTTGGTTTTTGACTTAAATAGTTTATATTAATGGGCAAACCGATGCCATCCATCAATGACAATTATTTTTTTTAGAATAGTGAAATTTTTGCTTTATAACTTAAATATTCCCAAACGTAATTTATTTGCTCCGCCATTGATTTTTATCCATATTCACCAATTGATGTTTTCAAAGAATGAATTCATTAATTCTTGAATGCTTGTGCTTTTCCAGCTATTAAATTCGCATAGATAGATATCCAACAAAGATGGTGATCTCCTGAAACAACCTACATCCATGTATTTTAAAACGGGAATTATTATAAAGCAAAAATAATTTTGAAGGAAATTGATTAGTCTTAGACAAAAGCCAACATTTTTGCCAATTTTTTCCATATACAGAATGGCCACAAAAAATATAGCCACATAAAATAATTGTACTAATTAAACAATACAAAATGCAGACCGTTTATTTATCGATCCGTGATGTTAATAATCATTCGGTTCACTGAATGTTTTCAATTTGATGCCCTCCAGCATCTAAACATTGTTAACACCTGCAAATGACTCATTGATATGCTGCAGCACAACTTTCAACTGTAATTAAATTGAAAGCATTACTGACCGTTGATATGATGCGTGCACCTGGGCCACGATTTCAGGTATGGTTACAGTCTTGCGGCGTCCAGATCTTCCTTTAATTAAATTTAACACAGTTCCGTCGTCACTAAATTTATTACGTATACGTGCAATAGTTTTCTTTGTAGGTGGGATTGTGACAAATTCCATGCGCTATTGCCTCTGTACATCACACACATTTTCATATTTCCAATCCTACTATTTTAGAATTTTGGACTTTCTGCGTCACTGACAATTGGTCACATATCTTGGAGGTAATCTTAAATGAAAGATAATAATTACGATATGGTCACGTGTTTTGGATTACACACACGTTGTAAGGTACAGTACATTCAGATTCCTTCTTTATTACATATTTACGCGTTTCAAGATCACACGCAATAAAGCAAAATAAGTTTAAAGATTGTCTTTATTACTTTCTGGACTCTCGGATTCACAGATCGATTAAATTTTACCACTTCCAGGACTTCACAACACAGCTCTATTAATGCATCCATCTATGATGATACACACGAGATAATTAAGGCAATCAGGAGACATTACACATAGAACGCAACAATGTAACATAGACAAATTACCCAGCTTGCTAACTCTAATTGTGAAATTAATTTAATATCAATTAAGTCAATTACAACTTATTAGTGCAGTTAAGCATACGTACATTAAGATAGCTGACCTTCGTATTACCAATCTATAAATAAACGCAATATGTATTTTGTGTTATTTAATTAATACAATTATTTTATGTGGGTACATTTTTGTGGCCACCCTGTATAATGGAATATAAAATGACAATATTTTTTATGAATGTTTACAAAAACTCATACAACCATCTTAAGCACATCAATATAAAAATATTAATGACGAAACTTAAAAATATAATGACAGCAACTTCAACAACAAAATTCAATTTCCTGAGGGTTAAATAATTAAAACGCATAGAATGATTACTTCCAAATCACAACATTTCTTATACTTTGCGTTTAATGTGGGCGAGTTATATCGTGAAATTCTAGAGCATAAAAGCAAAATTATTCAAACATCATTTTTATCTTTTACTGGATTAAAGCTGTCAAAAAACAAACAAAATTATATTTAATTAAAGAACAGCTACTTCATGTAACTGTCACTTCAGCTATTGAAAAGTAATTGTAGTAATTATAGTAAAGACTAAAGAATTGCGGTTATGATTTTCGCTGTGGTTTTTCGACAATCGCGGCATACATATAAACTTGGCTATTCGCTGTTACAACCCGTGGCGTCATACATACACAACTGTTTGCTGTCGACACGTAAACAGTGGAACTGTAACATTTGCGGTGATTTTCAACAAAGTAACCCACGCGAATGTTGAGGGCCTACTGTATTTCCTCCATTTATTTTGACCATTCCTTTCCCTCGCCAAATCCATTCTTCCCTCTAAATTCTATTCTTCGATGAAACTGAAAAAAAATCGGAAATTCCTCAGCGCACGTGCACTTTTTAAACCGTAACAGATGCAAAAAATATTATTAAATGTTCCGATCAATCACCTCCACGTGGGCGACATCTAACAACGAGGGAATAACTCTTCGTCCCTTTCGCTCGGAGGTTGATTCAAATATCAAGACGATTGAACCCTTGATGCGCGTTGCCATGCCCCTTCATCTTGACTCCTCTTCCCTTCCCTTCTGCCCCACTGCTCAATTTCCGCGTTATTAAATTGTTTTGTTGAATCCGCATTGATTTTCCGCCCACTGTCCAGTTGGGAGAGTGACGTCAGTCAGCGCAAGTGAAAATGGCAGACCCGCACTCGATCAATCAAATCAATCAATCGGTGGTGTAAGAGACTTTCAACTTTCAGAGGCAAGACAATTATTCCCACGAGAGAGATCTTACGCAATAGAAGAGAAGAAAGTAACCGTGACTTCCAGAAAAGATACGGGTCAACAACCTAGCTTTTTCATGTCGACTTATAATTTCTCGCAGCAAACAGAGCAATCACAGAAGCAAATAACTGTACCATTACATAAACCACGAGGTAAATTTAAATACGTACGAAAGAAGTTGACTCCCAATTAAACCTGCGCACACAATTTTTAGCCGTTCCTTGGGTATGGCGAGTTGAAGCGACAGGCATTGTGCTTCGACACCAAGAAAAGTATAATATAATAGTTAATGTTGGAAATGTTTTTAAAACGAGAAAACGTTCTGGTAAGATCGGAAATCGAACCCGGGTTTCTCACTTGCCGGGCAGTTTCTGAACGCGGACTCGATTCCCGGCAGAACATTTTCTCGATTCAAAAATATTCCCAGCTTATGCATATCTGCATAGGATCTTATATATCGCTTTATTCCATCAACTATGGTTAATGTTGAGGGGCACAGGGCGATTTGCCCCGGATCCAGCGCCCCTCAAGGGACGGTCCTGCACACAAGTGATGAATACATGAATTTCGTATTCTAAAATTACCCAGTTTAATGTGTAAAACTGCAACAATACTATACAATGCAAGGCATATTATTTTAGGAAAAGACAAAAAATTAAGGACTTTAATTTGCAACTGAAGAGGTGCTTTGTGTTTTAAATTCAGCTTTAATTCATTCAAACTTCGTTTAACTTACTCGACACATTGTTCGCCGAGTCATTTTTAACTCGCTCACAAAAATTAACACACGAGTTTCGAGAGGAAACAAAGAGTACTATGTATGCTGATCAATATAAACCTTAATCCATTCGACAAAAGCCTCCCTTTAATTTCGGCAACCCTTTATACTAAGGTTAAATAAAGTTACGAGCGAAAACGGCGAATGAAACCATTTTTACTCATCTGTATACTCATTCATAGAAGTAAACAAATACGCCTGGTAACAAGGTCACCCGAATTCAAAGCAAAGGCTGTAGGTAGTGTCGAAATCGAAACGGGAACGTATATTTTATCGAGCCAGGCCTTTGGACTGCTTAACAAAAGAGCTGCATCGCTATTACTTGGAACGTTGGCATGCGCGCACCAAAGAAATACTTATTGACTCTGGCTCCCGGTTAAACCTGATGTTCGTCATTTATCCTGTTTGTAATTGGATCATCTGGACTTTTTTTTCATCTTCAATCACTTTATCTGTTTAACTATCTTTCTAACTATGAAACGCGCGGGTCTCTTTATCTCTTTGCTTTCACTAGAGGGAGCTTTTTTATATGAAATTCTCATTGGAATAATTCGGATTGCTATAAACAACTTCATCGTAAATAGATTTTTCGTTTTTTATTTTTAAGCGCTAATTTTTTTGAGTTTGTTAAAACTTGAAGTGATGATATAGTATTTACAACTTGAGTTTATAATATCTTGAAAAAAACCTTATTGAGCATATAAAATAGTAAAATGTCTAAGCAAAAAGTTTGAAAACAAACAGATATAGGAATTCATTTACGTTTTTTTTAAAAAGATCTATATTTTTCTCTTTCCACTAAATAATACACTTCACCAGAGAAAAAGTACAAATCAAATTAATTTTTTAGATTATATATCATGCAATTATTATGAAATTATTAACGTTTACTGCAAAGACAGCTAAGGCTTCTTGAAACGAGACCAAAACATGAGGTCAAGTTGTCACAAACTGTAGTCCGCACAGAAATACTGAAACGCAATAACACATACAATTCCAACATGGCAAAAGATATTTTAAGTAGGAAAAGAGTTTAAATTGTAAAAGAGGATAAAGTAACATCCAGATAAAGACGCATTAATAAATAATCTTTCGTAGGAGACATTTTTCAAACGCTGCGACTAATCGGAACGTCCGCAGTTCCCGTCGATCAATCGATTTTAATTAAATAGTCCGCCACATCTCCACCTACCCCACGCTTTCTCTTCCTCCTCCTCTTCTTCTTCCGCCGCCTCTGGGATCCTCCGTCCGAGCCGGGGGCCGCGGAGGTGGGCACGCCCCCTTGTGGCCCGGGAACTGGCGCGGGGGCAGCTACCGCCGCTGACGGGTGAACGTGGATGGACTGCGAGATGCCGTGGAGGGGGTGTATGGGAGTGGCTGCCAATGGAACACCTTGATGAGGAAGAGAGAAAGAGATTGATAGGTTGCGGAGATTTATTGGGTGCCAGATTCCAGAGGCACGTCCCTACCTCCTGTTCTATCAGACACAAGTCTCGAGAGAGCAAGAACAGCGAATTTGCCGCCGTTAAAGTTAGACGCCAAGATATCGAGGATTCAACCTTTTCATATTTCCGCTTGGATTCTACCATTTCTCTCGATTATATTTATTATTATTAATTATTTATTATGTCCAAATTTTGATTGAGTATATAAAAAGTGGACAACTTTCCTTGTTATACAACTTAGTACAGAATAAGAACAATTTTTCTAGAATATTATCGTACTATCTCAACATGTCATGTTTCACATCTTGCTTATTATAAACAATATTATGACATTTTTCTGTGATATGTCATGACATCTTAAGATAATTACCCTTAAAATTTATCTCCGCATTTTATTAAATATTTTGGTAACACGAATATTATAATATTAAAAATCAAGTTCAAATAGATTAATGCAACACGGAAGTTACACAAAGATCTAAATTGGCCCACATTATCATAATGACGGTGGTCTTTCGAAAAAATAACATTATTTATTTCATAAAGAGCGAAATATATGTACAAATTTTAAAATTAAAACGTTTTCTCGGAGTTAAGAGAATATGTTAAATTGAGTACATTTTCGACATTAAATACTAAATTAACGGAAAACAACAAGGTTTAGATAAAATGTGCTTAATATATATCATATGATTATCGGAAGGAATCTTGGCCTATAAAAGACATCTTCTATGCTATATTTTTCTCTACACTTTGTGTAAGAATTACGAATGAAGTCCTGATTATTCATCGCGTGGAGTAGTACTTCTATAAAAGCTTTATTCATTTTTTACTATGTATTTTATTCCAATATATGGTCAAATATTTAATATGAATACTTTTTACGTCTCTTCAATCTCTTCTATGCGCTTTTAGAAAATATATACTGAATTCATATATATATATATATATATATATATATATATATATATACACACACACAGTGGCGGAGCCAGGGTTTTTTATTGGGGAGGGCTCACGGAACCTAGGATTATATATATATATATATAAACTTCCACTTTCCCTCATTCTCTCCCTCCCCTTTCCTTCTCTTTCTCTCTCTTCTTCCTTCTCTCTTTCACTCTTTTTTCCCCGTCTTACTCCGCTTTCCCAACACAGTTCTTTATAATTTGATGAGTACGGCAACAATGCTAGTTGTTCTTAGCAACGAAATATTTTGTACACAAATAACTGAAAATTTTTGTTTACAAAATAATTTTATGTGTCAATTCGAATATTATTTTAAAATCTACGGTGGCTAAATAAATTAGCGTTCTTTTGCACGTACAATGGTTCAAGATATCTGAGACAATTATAGTTAATTTTGAAAAGTAAACGAATGCAGAATGAAAACTATACTGGCATCGAACCCATCCACTTATATTAGATAACTGCAAATTTGTCACATGCAGAACCTCACGCTGAGTATTATAATTGAAGTTCCGTCGAAATTGGACTGACCTATCGCGATTTATTTACCCGTGATCTACCGCGTACACGCCGAGTTTGAACGCCAAATGGCACCTGAAAGTCCTCTTTAGAAGCGTGCTTGGCAGTAACAATGCCCTAATGTTAATCTTATAGAAATTTTTCGAATTTTCAAATTTTTTGGGGCAATTAAACTTAAAAACATTTTTCCTTTGTTTATAATTCATGAATAATCAGCCAGAATTTTTTTTAGCATTCTAGCTCATACGAAAGTAAGAAATAGTTACTGTACACACACATTAGTGCGGTTATAATAAATTTATATATATATATATATATATATATATATATATATATATATATATATATATATCGCAGAGAGGACTCCACGACAAATATTTTATCTCCAAAGTCACAAAAATTCCCTTTTATAAATAATTATCTCATTACCTGTACTATTTTCTTTGCCTCGCAATAAGCACTTGGTTAAGAGTTTCAGAGCTCTTCACGCATTACATTTTGCTTCTTTCAAAAGCGAAGTGAATGACAAACAAATGGGGCGAAAACTCACTTCTAAGGATGTTCTCCCATAGAATAACATTTCTAGAACAAAAACACACCGTTCCCTATCACGCAAAGGAAAGGACGTATTTTTCTCCGACATCCAAGTTTATTTTCCAACTCGTGTATCGGAAACCGGATAACGCTCTTCCGGATTTTTTCTCTTACCGGAACAAATTCAAAAATTTAACGGCGAATAATTAAATCAAGCTGACAAGAGATCACCGTCCAAACCTCGTCGTCTGAAAAATATATGTATATAGTATGAAGAAATTTAACCCATGTTAAACTTATGTATCGGTTTCAAAGGCCGATGAACGTCTTACAGTATTGATTGGTTGCCAACAACTCAAGCTGAGAGTCTATTTTTACTATCCATTTGGCCGCTTTTGTGCAGCGCCGAGACATCTAGGGCATTCATCGTCCCATTATTCACGGCATGCTAAGGACTGTATCTCATGAAAACGTCTTTGACCCTGGAGAATATCAAAAAGTTCCGATTGATTATCGAAACTCCGCGGCAAATGCAATATCGATCCTCTAAATCGCTCGAAACATTCTCAAATCGATAGCTCGTGTGATATCATTTCTCGTCTTTACCTTCAGTACGTCTTAGTTTTAAGGTACAAATTTCCTACAATCGAAATCTGGTTCGAGTTATAAATGCACGCTTATTATAAATTTTTATTAATTCTTTCCCGATTTCCACGGAATCGTCGATATGATGTGCATTTTAAAATTAAACGACTATATGTTACGTCACGACTATGCCACCCTTACAATTCAAGTTAGAATAGGTGATTCGTTATCAAGAGGAGGAACGAATATTGCCATATTCAATCAGAACGAGCAAAATTTAGCAACAAAGAAGACAGCGCTGGGAACCTAGATATCCCGTATATTATGTCCAAACCGACGGCCTAGAAGGAACCAAAAAAGGCAGAAGATATAGATGGACAGTACGTTTTATTCGCAATAGAGCTTTAGGCAAGAGACCACAGTATACACGATGTTCCCAAAAGAAACAACTAAATACACACACACACACACACACACACACATATATATAGCATTTTTGTTTTTTACTTTTATTCCTTTTTTATTCCTATTGCTCAGCGTGTTAACTCAATAAATGACCTTTAAAAGAGCAAAAAAATCCATTCGATAAAGGATTAATACACGGGAAATGATTGCATTTTACGCCACGTGAGTTATGGAGCAGGCTAGCAAGAACAAAAATTCAACGAGGAATCAAAATGTGTTAGGCGCGATTTCTCAGCAATACTTAAACGGAAATTATTACCTGTACCAACTCAGGAGTGCAATTTGGCACTCGGCTTATCGAGTGACGAAATCATTTCACATTTTACGTCTTTGCTTCGAGAACTAGTCCACAAATAAAAGAACACTAGAGTAAGAGTCATATTTATCGAACAGTAACGGGGGAACCGGAGGGTAACCATGAGGAAATCTCAAAGCGGTACGACTCCACCACATTGCGTAAGACGCGGGAATAATTATCAAGCGTGAAAATCTTTTCGCACTAACACGAAACGCTTAGCACCGATGCGTAAATGCGGAGCGAATCTAGGAAATGAGCGTGGATGCAGGACAGCGATGCGGCTGAATCCTACGCGGAAACATCAAGCCCAAATCTGCGCATTCGTTTGTTGGCCGTTTTCAAGTTTCTTCGCCGGCCATTTATACGTTTCATTTGTCGAAGAGATGAATTCTTAATTGGTCGGGCTTACAGCTATTTTTCGTGAGTAGAAATTATCGATCTTTTCTAGAATCTAAGCACCGTGTCCCCTTCGTTTAATAATCTAGGTCAAATTTGAATCCTTAATGAAATATTCTAAAATAGGCGTGGGAAAAATAACGATTATGAGATGATAAAACGTTATCCTAAATTCTCACATTTTATCAATTAGACTCACCTAATATGTATATAATTTAACGAATAGACAAGATATACTAACTTCTTTGATCGATGCCTCATTACCACTAGAAACCAATAAAACAACTTATACTTAGTTTGAGAATACTTTTCTCAAGAAGTTAGGGATATACCGTAGACTGTTCTCAGTCTTAGTAACTTAAATTATTTAAAAACTATAAATAAGTATTACACATCTAAGAATATCCCTATTTGAATCCTTTCGCTACTGTGATGATATGCATGTACCGAAGAACACGATACTGAAAAGGGATTAAGCATTTTGAAATTCAATGGAATGGGACTAACATGCAGTTAATCTAAGTACCCTATTCGGTTGCAAGACTACAAAATGTACATCATTTGCGTACAAATTTGGAAAGCTGAAGGAGCTACGTTAGATGAAGTTTAAGACAAAAAGTAAGATGGATTGTTACTTTAACAGAAATTAAAATTTACTGCTATACGTGGACTGATTTACTCCGTAACATACCTGATTATTCCCACGGTTATTAAATACCAAATACAATTTAACATTAGAGGAATAACAATTCCCCAAAACAAACAAAGCAATAATGGCAACGATATTCGACAGAAATTTCTGGATTTCAGAAGAGCATGATGCAATCATATCCTTCTTGAGACGATCCTCTCCTCCGCTAGAGATAACGCTCCAATACCAGACTGAAAAAAAAAAACAAAAAACAAAGAAGTTTCATGACCGAAAAGACCTTTCCTAACGTCCTCAAGGTCGAGCGTGATGCACACGAGAAGTTATCGATTCCGAAGTCTCTTTCGGAAAAGGCATTCCTATATCAACCCGGTCGCCAAGGTAACACAAGGATCTACCAAACCGAGGCTGGAAAAAAACAATCAAAAAGATAAGATGGCGGCCTGGACACCCAACGGTATCGAGGCAGAATTCGCCGCGGCGTAAAGTTGGTCCAGTTCCAATAAACTCCGGTCAGCCGAGTCTTGCTAGCTTCCTGACTGAAAGAATTTCCCATTCCCTCCCACCTCTCCCTTAGATGCATATCGAACGAAGAAAAAGAAGAAAACTTCACAAGCCAGCGCGTTATTTCCGAACTGGAGATGGCTCGGGATTAGATCAGCAGAATTTTTGTACGCGTGAAAGGAGAAATGCTTTCGTATATTTGACGTCATCGGCGGATAAATAACTAACAGGAAGATCGCTTCCTATTCTAACTTTGTGTCCACTAAAAATGGTTAATTACCATATATATATATATATATATATATATATATATATATATATATATATATATATATATATATATATATATATATATATTGTGTGTGTGTGTATGTAATATGTGTGTGTTTTTACGTGTATTATTTTGAATACCTCCAGCGGCTCGCCAACTCTGGTAAGTGTCAATTAGGCTCCCTACCACACCTTTTTGCCACCGTCATCACTACCTTTCCTTTTCTCCTTTTCCTCAATATTATATATAGAGTATATATAGTGTATATATAGTGTGTGTGCGTATATATATATATATATATATGTATATATACCCACACGAGAATAACCTTTCCAACTAATAAGATACGAAGCGTTAACCCAATTTAAAATTAAAATATTCCGAATCTATCAGCTTGGTTATGAAAAACTCAAAAATGAATTGCAAAGACTACCGTTAAATTTTATGCGGCAAGAGAAATATCTTCTCTCTGTCTCTTTAAATATTATCCACATCGTTGAGCATTATATCAATTTTATGATAGATAAAAGAAACGGCCCTCCATAATTTAAGGTTTTCAAGATAGCACCGTCAGGTCAGCACCTTTTCCTTAACTTGAATGTTTATTCGTGGAGGTCTTTTTTGTTTGGACTAATGCCATAGCCACAGGAAACGAGGCAAGCGTCCAGAGGATCTCATTTCATGAATCATGAGCAGATGATGCACAAAGAAAGAATACCTGTATTTCCAACCAGGTTAACTCATAATCTTATATTCATTTTATGCTAACTGTATCTCACGTAAAACTATCTTTCAGGTAGTAAAGAAGACAGTCATTCGCTGGTGAGATAAAATTACCCAATAAAAACGAATGACGTAATGCAATAACCTTTAGAGTATCTATCCCGCGAAAAGTATCAAGCTATAACATACAATATCAGCTACATCCTCAATATTCCATTGATTTTCCATATCAGTATGGCAACAATTTGCTCGGTCTTATATCACAGTCCCGTTGGAATGACTTAAAACATCTTACCAGGTCCAAAAACTCCTCCCACACGCTCAAAAACTGGTATAAATCCAACTGCAACACAAAAATCATTTTCTTAACTCAATTCTGCTACAGAAAATAAAATAAGACATCCTAATAATTCGAACCGAATAGCTTCCACAAAAACTTGCTCAAACAGAAGAACTTATGGCGATTTATTTTATAAATCATTCCTATAAAGACCTTTCATAATGTGGATACTAAAGTTAAAATCGAATTTTCTTTATTTGATTGAAAACGAAAGTGCTGTGCGTCTCACAATGGCCCCCCTCTCTCTATTATTTTTATTCCAAAGAAGTTTTAATTAATGTTCTGTAGTAAAATGACATAATCATTAGGCAGATTGGCACTGCCACGTTACATGACTATGGTCAACTTTGGCAATCGCACAAAAATAGTGTTCTTTGACCGGTGAGGATATCCCTCTCCCACTAAATCTCCTCCAGTTGGTATTCACGTTCTAAATTCTGAAGATAATTAGAACTCTCAGACAAAGGGATGCGTCAACAGGAAGTAAGCGACTACAGCAGTGCCACACTGACCTATAATTAGTCCCATGCTTATCCAAAGCGCTATATTAAAGCTGCACTAAAATTAATAGAGACCAGAATTTTGGGCATTCTCTGTAAATGGCGATTCCTGGTTAATGCCACTATTCCCACTTAAGAGAAAGTTTGACAGTAAATTGGAATTTAATATATGAAACTGAAAAAATCGAATTAAACAGCCTAGGTTTATATTTATAATAAAAATCTGATGTGGCCACCGCATGACTCTTCCCATATCTGTAATATTTCTAAAAATTCCAAATAGATTACATAATAATAAATATTTTAAGAAACTGCGAGAAAATTTTAGACTTTACAAAGAACGGAAATAAACTCAAACCATAGCCTTCGGAAATTAGATATAGCCACAAAGCTCCAACAATTAAGAAAAGAAAAAGGAGCGTTACTAAGACGTAACTAAGCGTCAATTGTTAACAATAGTCGTCGGTAGGTGGTGTGGTGGTGGCAGCTAAAAATATAAGATATGTTTTAAACAATTCATTATATGGAGATATGTTTCAAACGAAGGTTGTCGAAAATTAAATTTTCTACAACTTTTATTCCGATATATTTTTACATTTATCATATATTAAAGCAAATATCTCAAAATAACGGATAAGTGACAAGAGTAAACACCCACTTCCGGTTGACTGATTTTTACCAAAAACTAATCAGTTCTTGTGACTTTTATAAAAATGTTAAATATATAATTTCGCATTGACTTGATCAATAGTTTTGGAGTTAGGGCACCCACAAAAAGCTATCGCATACACACACCTCAAAACGTGTATTAAGTCGATTTTTCTCATGAATACAATACTTTCCCCTATACTACGTATATGGAGAAAGTAAAAATAATAAAACATGATATGCAAATACAGGAAAATACGCAACACAATCCAAAAGCATGCGTCCAATTTTTTTAATATTTGCCACCATTATATTCCAATTATAGATGGCCAGAAAAATGAAACCACTGTGGAATTTTCATAAACGCGACCAAATTAATAAAATGCAAGCAAAAATTGAGCAGGAAGCTAACGTCACACACTGGCCAATAAAACAACAAAACGATAAGAAATACTACATATTCCTTACAAGTGCATAGAAATATCAAACACGGCCTGCCGACGCATTTTAAAACATATTAATCACACCCGCATAGTTTTAAATTACTCTCAGAACATGTTATATATTAGATATGAAAGACGAGAATGAGAACAAAATCGCATTGAAGAATTTTACATACAACTTGTGAAATGTGCTCATTCGCGCGAATAGTTCCACAAAATTTTCTTTAGTCAAAATTATGGCTTAATATCATTTACGCTTTATGCAACACGAGTTAACGAGCACAAAACTATTTTGCCGTTCTTCCCTGAATCACACGTTATTTTATAAACTAAGTGACCAAGTTGATCACTTTAAAAAACCGCAACGAATCAAAACAGTTATAAATGGAGACTTCTAAGATTCGTGTGAAGATAACTGGCGCATTGAAATAAAACCTCAGTCATTCAATGTCACCATTTATAAAAACTAAAAAAGCCAATTAGCGTTATATGTACTTGTGTATTACATGAAGCGGATGTCGACCTCGAGACGGCAGTACTTGGCGTCAGTTTAAAGATATTGATCGGCACGAAAGCGAATGCAAAAAATCGATCGTGCGCCAATGCAGGTGTCGAATAGTACAACATTTTTTCATTTCTTAAGTTTCTATATTATATGACCTAAAGCATTGAAAAAACAATATAGCACGGATGAATTCAATAGCATCACAAACAAATTTGAATAAAACAAGTATTATAATACCATGTTTACTATCAAAAACATTATGCGCGATCTCGCACATTTCAATAAGATTTTACACCAAGAAATAAGCCTGGACATTATAACACGTCCAATGCAAAAGTAATAAAAGCATTCCACGAAAAAAAGGCGACATACAGAAAAATCGATTCACGCGTAATAGGATGAAATGATCCTATACATAGAAAATAAACTCGCCACCATTACAGTATTTATAGTCCTAGTATTGCGCGTGAGATAATTCGCCAGGAAAATTTTAAAAATTCATCACTTTCGTTGTGAAATCGATTTTTTTAAGAAGAACCCACCCAAAGCAACGCAGCAGCCAAACTCGTGCATCTGCTTCGACAAAACCAACATACAAACGATAAACGATTTAAATTCAACGCAGGGAACGAGACTCCCAGATATTTTGTTACAAATACAAAACACGACAAATTTCAACAGAGTTAAAACGTCCGCAAAACCAAACCCACCTCTTGGAAATGGAACTAGAAGGGTAGACAAGCCTTTTTGGTGCGCAGTTCTAACGCAGACTGTGTGAACAGGAAGATCACAGAAGTAGGAAGAGGCAAGGGAGTGGAGCAGCGCGTGTGTCGTGCCAAGATTAACCTCCCTGCGTCATACTCTTTCCCCTCATCTTCCCCCCTTCCGCCGCCTCCAAACTCCACCCCTACCTCTCCCACCCCTCCCCCCGCCTTTTCTCCCTTCCCCTCTCCCCATCCTTTCCTCTCCTCCCGCCCAAAATCCGTCCTCTTTTCCGTCCACACCGGATCACAGGGAAAACACCCTCGCGAAGATCTTCCACCGACACGATGTCCCTAGTCGGCAATATAGATAAAATTCATCCTCCCTCACACCCCACATGCTTGAAAGTTTCTCGATGTTCTCGTTAAACCGATGGGATAGGCCTCATCGCCTGATCGCGTGATCGATGCGGTGTGGTCACTTAATAAACGGCAAGCTATTAAGTATTTTCTGCCAATTAAGCGCAAGGTCCCCCATCGAGACATCATATGTTAATGTAAACAATGAGAGGATAAAACTAATGGAGACGAAATTAAAGTAAGCTAACTTTTTCGAGAATTTCCGCGATTTAGCCAATAACCGTTGCTATGTAATGAAATGCATACATAAATTATGAGGACACGGCTAATTACGTTCATTATTTAAATAATGCCAACAGTCAATCGTCTTTTAAGTTAATTACCCCATATTTTTTTAATAATCAAAATAATTCTTCAAAACAATAATTATGAGCGTGAATATTTTTATGGCGGTTAAGGTGATTATACATACTGTTACGAAGCGAGTGTATTTTAAGCACGGCAAAAAAGTAATTTGAGCATACATTAATGCTTTCCGAATAACAAAAAAAAAAGATTCGTTCACTAAGAATGCTAATAAATGCAAAGCGCATTAACTTAAAATAATAAGCCTAATACACAGATTTTACGCAACATTTAAACTGATAGCCGTCGAAAAAATGTCACAAAATAACAATATATTTTTAGCCTGTTAACACAAATTCTGTGGCTGTAAATCGTCACAAAATGCAAAAAAATCTCATGTTCCCAGCAATATTACTTACAAATTGCTCTCGACAACGGCATTCTAAAGAATTAAGTTTTTTTAATTAGAGCGCCCGCAAATCTCCTATCACAGAGAAAGTAACGAAAACGTACTCTGTGGATTGTGTATTTCCGTTGAAATCTCGAATTCGATTTTTTCACGAAAACAAAACTCTCTCTATATTGCGTATGGAGAAAAGAAAAACCAAAGATTCGAAAACTTATATATTAAAGCATAAGACTTGTAAAGACATTGTTAACGTCATGTCTGAAGGTTTAGAATCAGAACATGCGGCCGGTAAACTTGTGAAATCGCACCATGATGCTTTTATTTCATAGAATAAATGTAAATTACTACCAAACTTTTATCGAAAATATATATCCACAATACCCGAGCGATTCTATACAGACTAATAATAACATATTACAAAACACAAAAGCTGAGATAGTCGCAAAACATTTTATAAAAAATCTATACAAGAGGAGAAATAGCGACACTGAGGTATAATTTTTAATTTAAAGAACCCATCAATTTCAAGTTAAATGAAAGTCTTCACGATATTGGGACAAGTAAGCCCATGCCCTTAAAATAGACAAATTTCATTAGGGATTATTTACAAAGAGAAATTTCTAAAGTAATCACAGATTTGGCTATGCTTATATGTGAAGGAAGAATAGTTCGCCTCGTTAAGCGTTTATAATAAAGATGTGTCGAGTTTAAAACTGACCCTTAACAAATTAAAGATCAGATCCTACATACGGAGCTGTCGATGTCGCATATCAAGGAAGCGCCCTTTTCTAATCTTCGAGGATAAAGTGCGACACCATCAAAAGCACCATTTTGAAATTTTGCAAGAGGTCCTCATAATAGACGTGAGTCATAAGAAAATACATGGCCATGTGACATTACTTGTAGTTTTGTTCTTTGGAGAAAATTTACCTTGTGCTACAAAAACTATTTTAGACAAGTGCATATAATAATTTAAAATATTGATGACAGCGACTAGTATAGGATATTAATAATTGAGTACTCTGATTATATTGAAATTATAGAAGAAAATCCAGTAACCAAAATTATTTAAAGTCTGTAACCATAAAAAATTGCAATAATTATGAAAAAATTGTAAAACTTTGCAAAATACACAGTTGTATGATTGGTAAAATTTTAATGCCCAATTCTGGCACGGCATCTACACAATTCATATTTACATAAGGAATGAGAAATTTAATCATTGAAAAACATTTCTACTGTAAAGTGTTAAATTGTAAAACAATAGTAATCATTAACAAGAATCTCGTACACTGAAGACGAAATATATCGACCATTCTTCTGTCACTTCTGGAATTTGATCCTCCATATCTATGAAAGTTATCTAGGTAGCGTTTCGCGATCAATTTGACACCATTTCAAATTAAAAATTTTATCAATGAGCAATTTTTATAAAAAAAACGCAAGAAATCAAGTACAGCGTATAAGATAAAACAGCCTGTACAAATTTCAAAGATAAACGTTTTTCAGATTATGTCATTGCACTTGCTCAAAACTAACAATATTTATTTGCTTGCTACAAAAAATCACACCAACACTTTTCTATATCAGTCCAATATTTTGTTAATACATAAAAGAGCAATGGGAGAAAGATGCGCTCCACTTAGAAGTACACAAATGTCCCAAGGCGTTCTTTGATATTAATAATGCATAAATATCATCGGAGATATGTTTACACGAACTGTAATGCTAAATTCATTTTTTCTTTTTCTGTAATTTACGTTAGAAAAATCGAAAAATCCCACTTTTAAGGCCATAAATCACAAATGTCTCCTTAGCAACCATATGTAAGGTATGCGCGTATCACTAACGAGGTTTATGTAAAAAAGTTCATTTAGATCTTGTAAAGAGAATAATGCTCTAATCAGTCACTATTGGCCAAGGTGCATATTCGTCAAAATAAATTCAATAATAGTTTATTCTGGCAAAATGACATCATCACATTATATATCGTAAATATCAATTGTTCGCCCTAATTAAATATGTATTCTACTACCGCTAGCTCTTAACGATTTTAACACAGAAATTATTTAATAAACAAAAAGTGTTTTTCTTCCAAAATTTTACGATTATCAGAAAGACGTGTAATCAAGAAAACAAATTTTCCCCTCGATTCCTCTATTTATAACTAAAACTATTTTTCTCAACGGTAGGAGGTTTTGTGCAATATTTGACCTTGAAACCCCTCGGCTAATTGCTTTGAAACCTTTCCAACGCCCTTTCCCTTCCCACTCAAAAACTCCTCATCGACCATAAAAGCATCAGACTTCTATTTTCAAGACCACATTCGACATTAACTCGTTGCACGTAAAATATTAACACTTAAGCCGAACCCGCCAAGCACTAACCGACCCTTCCTAGCAGACGGACCAGAATCAGTGGAGATATAGAAATTTTTAAATCCGATAACTATCCGAATTGGATATAATACGAAACACTAAATGTGGTTAGGCATGCATAGTCACAAAACTGAAATATTGCAGCCATAATAATCATGGGAATTCCTTAATATCAGAACAATTATTTTGAATCCGCAGAAAAAGTTTGCCTTTTAAACATATTAGAATTCGAGCACATGCAGAATACGAAGCAATGTTCAATATTACATATACTTATTTGTACAATTCCAACCTTAAAACGAAAGTGACCTGTAGTTAGGGAAAATTCAGGACATGATACCTAAAGCTCAACTTGTAAAAATGTAAAATGCGCAAATAAATCGAAAATTTGAATCACAAAGGCGTAATTAGAGGCGTTCAAAATATTGCGAATAAATTCCTGCACTTAAATCTTTAATAGTATTTTATGGCTCGTTGATGTTACTACAAAATTCCTATGTAGTCCGTTTTGCCTAGTTTGAGACACTATGTCGTTACAGCTTCAATTAAAACCGCAACTGAATCACAACGCCTTTAAACCAAATATTTCCCAGATCATAAATCAACCAACCTTTTCTTCCCATACCCTTCCGAAATCTCCCCATCCAGGACAAAAGTCTCGACTTCCCATTCAAAACTTCAACTCGACCTCGTACACACAACTTAGCACAAGTTCCCTTCACCTAATTCAATCCAATTGCCATCCCTAACGCCACTTTTTCCACGCATAACTGTCAAAAATAACGTTCATATCTTCCTCCCCGTCTCATCTCTCCTTTCGTTATTTCCCGCCCCGCACGTTCTCTCCTCCTCCTTCCTCAATGGGGAGAAAAACAACCCAACATTCTATTCCCGGAACGCAACGCAATATCATCACAGCTAGAGCTGACTTGAGTCGGAGAACACCATGAGGTCATTCTCTCCCACAACCTACAGAGACTGGTCCATTCTATGCTAAGGGAGCCGGGTTCGATTCCTCGGAGCCGCACTGCGACGCAGACGGGTGAGTGCCCCCCTTCCCTTTCGGGTGTACCGCTACCCTCCTTACACAAAATGTGCAGTCTCATGTATAAAAAATAAAGAGGATTCCGAAGATGTGTTTGGAGCGAGTACTCAAGTCGGAGGAGTGGAGTGTGTAGGAGGGGGAGTAGGAGGGAGAGAGGTGTGGAGGAGGGAGAGTGGGTATTGAGGAGGGAGAGTGGGTGTTGAGGAGGGAGAGAGATGTGGAGGATGGAGAGAGGTGTTGAGGAGGGACAGAGGGGTGTGAAGGAGGGTGAAAGGGGTGTGGAGGAGGGTGAAAGGGGTGTGGAGGAGGGTGAAAGGGGTGTGGAGGAGGGTGAGAGGGGTGTGGAGGAGGGTGAGAGGGGTGTGGAGGAGGGTGAGAGGGGTGTGGAGGAGGGTGAGAGGGGTGTGGAGGGTGAGAGGGGTGTGAAGGAAGGTGAAAGAGGTGTGGAGGAGGATAAGAGGGGTGTGGAGGAGGGTGAGAGGGGTGTGGAGGAGGGTGAGAGGGGTGTGGAGGGTGGATATAGGGGTATGGAGGTGGGATAGAGGGGTATGGAGGAGGGATAGAGGGGTATGGAGGAGGGATAGAGGGGTATGGAGGAGGGATAGAGGGGTATGGAGGAGGGATAGAGGGGTATGGAGGAGGGATAGAGGGGTGTGGAGGAGGGAGAGAGGTGTGTGGAGGAGGGAGAGAGGGGGAGGACAGAGAAAGGAGGCAGGAGGGTGAGAGAGGAGGGGTGAGACTGGAAACTTGGATGAGTGGGGGTTTGCAACTAAGGAGAATTATGGTCCGTTTTTTTGGCTTCGTATGTGACATGCGCTTTCCACGGGGGTTGGTTTTACGAGTGGCGTTTTGATGGCACAAGGAAGGGACATATAAAAGATCGAACGCGGAGACCGTGCTCAGAGTCTTCCTTTTGCTTCGCTTTAATGCTGTTCGTTGTTTTTTTTGTTCCTACGTCTGGGATGCAAGGCGAGACGCCTCTAGCAGCGTGCTCGACGATAGTCGAAGCTCGTGAATAAGGCGCTTTGTACGCAAGTCTACGAGAAAAATTTTAAAGCCTTTTAAGGAAAATCGAGATCGGTGTGAACGACGAAGTTGGGAAATGAATTTATTCACACGTTACGCTCCTTGTGTATCTCGCGCTAGATTCTTCGAGTTGGGTGATTCTTTTATTTGCGGTGATGGTGGCGAATTCCTAAATTCAAAGTTTAGTGAAGTGGAATATATACGACTTGGGCCTGTTTCCACGCTTAGGAAATGAGTTTACGGCGCTTAAAAAATTAAATGAATTTTTTTAAAATATCGTTTTCAACTATTTGTTTTTATATGAAATTAAAGTAAACGCAACTGAAAATACTATCATTCACTCGACAAAATAGTTGAATTGTCGTCGGCGATCATCATTTAATAACATGAAAAATGCGAGGCAGAGAAAGACTATGAAATCTATCTTTCGAAATATATTTTTTTATCGATTCTATCGAGACTGACTGAATGGCTGAGGCTCTATTGAACGGAAATTGCGACGATTGACTGAAAAGAAGAAATAAATTCAGGTCAAGGTCAACCAGCGATCGGGACAGGTATCGACTCACTCTGAACGCCAGCAAATTTCTATTATTCGCGTTCTACTGACCATCGTTGCGGATTTTTTTTTACTTTTTTCAGCTCGCATTAAATCAACACATTAAGTTCGAACCTATTTTCAAACGCTTCTTAACACATTTCTCTATCGTTTCCTTTAAGTTCGCAATAATCAGCTTTTTATTTTTATGTCGTATGTGGTACAGACACGCGCAGAATTGCGCTCGCATATTCTCCATCGCATAGATAGGCATTGTCATCAAATAAACTTCTCTAATGCTGTCCTCACTTATGACCGATACAGGATTTGATCCTGAAACTGGATTACCTTCGCCCGTCTAATTGCAATTTCCGTTTACCAAGCAATTTGAATTTATGTCTATATCCTTTAATTTTACAAATAAAAACGGTCCGAACTTATTCGTAAGAGAGAGTGTTTGTTGGCAGCCAACGCAAACAAGTTGAAATTTTCTTTCTAAAAATATAATAATTAAACTAAATAGATTCTCTTCAGAGGCTTAACTGTCATTCTCTTAAAAGATTTCACGGTAAAATCGTTGTTTTGCAAGAATAATCACACATTTTTAGATGCATAAAAATGATTCTCTAATATTTTTACCAAGATTTTTCATCAAGCCTTGTATCATTAATATCAAACTATGCATTCATTTCCTATTTGAAAGGCTTGAGAAATTTTCATAAGGATGGATCTAGCAATTCCTATAAAAATCCACACCGGAATTTCGTAAATTAGATGGCAAGACATTCACAGTGGAATACACATGCAAAATTTTGCAGAAATCAATCTCATCATTCAGCCACGATTTTTAATTTTACGATGCAATTCGAAAATTTACAAACAGAATTTTTCAGTCACGTAGGATTATCCTGACAGTTCCATGCGAATAAAGGTAAAAGAAGTCGAAAATATGACTGATAAAAAAAATCAAATCATCGCCTCAAAAACAGAAAGACGGTAAGATTCCAACGTGATCGAGTTGTTTAAATGAAGCAATTGGACAAATAAATACAAGAAAATATTCTGAAAGGTTGATTGGGCGAAGGCCCACTATGACTTCATTCTAGAAACACCCTTCAGATTAAATGTGGCAACCCTGTAAGTCGCTATCTAAAAAAAGGGCAAAGAGCATTCACTGATAAAAGTATTAAAGCCCCCTCACTCCCTCATATCAAATGTGAGAGGGGAGAAAACCTACATCATACCAGTCTACTTAACCGCATGACCTTCCAATGCATTATATGGTTGACCCCATCCACTTATGCAACCTTACGAATACATTCCTGCTCTGCGGTGTGCTGCCACCTACATGTCAGGAGCTTCAAACACACCAAGGTCACATTGCCTACCATAGTTGTTCAACCATGATAGATAGTTTTCTTTAAATCCTTTTAACGAGTTAACGTATTATTTTTTTACTCTTGTAAATCAATTTATATTGTAATATACATTTGTTTATTATATTTTGGGCACGTTGACAAAGAGCTGACAGATGACAGGAAGAAAATTTTCAAATGTATTCTTTAGAATGAAATTAGTCTATTAATTATAATTCAACCTCAATTTTGTGAGAAAAGTAATGAAAATAATTACCAACGAATACAAATCATATACATGTATGAAAATTATGTCGATTCCTGAATTATTAGAAGTATTATCGCCAACTATTTTCGTAGAACCACATACTAAGACAAGCAAAATAACATTTAAAAAGTTGATCCAACTAACTAATCTAAATTTTATTTCATAATCCATTTATCATGCCATTTTTTTGCATATATTTGGTAATTTCACCAATTAATACTATCAAACTACGTAAATGATTCATTACGTCATGCAAACATTGCAAGAATGAAGGGTTTCATCAAAAGCAGCAACTGTCCATTTTCGCTTATTTTTAGCGTATGCCAAATGTTGTAATGTAGAATAGGAAAGTTTTCCTCCTCCCGCTTCACCAGTGTTATATGATGTACGTTCCTGAACTAATATTGTTTCAAAATAAAAATTTCAGAACTAATGCAATGGAATTTTATTTCATTTTCATAATTAGTTGACATGCAAATGAATAGTCCAAATTTATACAAAATAATTGTGGTTGCATTGTAGAAAGAGATTTTTAAAATTAATTTCTCAAAAGATGATTACAAAAAACACTAGCTGGGTGAGAAATAAACGTCGAACTGATTGAGTATTAACCACATTCCAAATCAGTACAGCAATTATCCCATTTCATCTGCATGTAATGTTTCTCATACATGAGGTCATTGATATAAGCATGTTTCCAACATCAGGAGGAGATATTTTAATGGAAAACAAGTTATTTTGAATGGATTTTGACCAGAAAAAAAAACAAAATCAAATGAGAAAATATCCTATCATGCGCATGTGAAAGATTAATAGAAAAACAGTAATGACAGCTTATGAATCTCTTAGAGATGAAAGAAGAAACAATGAAAAGAAACTGCAATCATTTCAAGATTTGGCAAGTAGTATGCAAAAAATTAATATGATCTACCACTACACATAAGAGAATTAAATGACACATAATAGAGATAAACCATTTGGAATGCTTCAAAAGTACCAAAAGAGTAAAAACAAAACATGCATGACCTACAGCAACAATTGATTTATAAAGTATATTTGAGGTATTACTGAACTTCATTGCCATTAATTAGAAATTGCATGAAATATGACAGAAAATAGATATTTAAAAAGGTAGTTTAAATGGAATTATTTAACAAACTTTTATGCCTATGAATTAGTTAAAAATCAAAGTTTATAAGTATATACAATGTAAGGTAGGATAACATTGAAGTATAATTATCTCATTTTAGGCACTGTATATTTTTTAACACATTGTTATTTGAAATACTTGACAAAACCAAAAAATAACAATAAAAATTATATAACGAAGGTATAGGTAAACATCCATGAAAACCACCTAAGATTATAAATTTTAAACAGTCTTGATAATGATGATAGTTTGAATAATTACATGCTTCCCATTTTTATGTATCTTTTTAACTTTGAATAATTCTTGAATATAAAATGTCTTTTTTTTAATTCTGAATCATATTGAAATATTTCTTAAATTTTGCTTCAAAAATAAACTTATTGCTAAGGAAATACATGATTAATAGAGGATTGAGTGAATAGAAACATATTTTAAATGTTTTTAAATTGAAATATGACGTGTGATGAGTTCGTTATTGAAAGCAAAGATTCTTTGCATGAAAATTGTTAATCACATACATGATGCAAAGTTGATAATGCATGAATTTTTGACCATAATTAATCACGACCAAAAGTATGATCAACAACGTGTGTTTATGAGCGTAAGTAATTTATGAATATAGGTATTTATGAACACAGAGTATACATGATGATATTGGTTTTGAGAAACGAAAACACAATAAGCATGGAATAGACAAGAAATGAATGAATGATTCAAAACGAAAAAAAATGTCAGACACTGGCTTTGATAGTAATAAAAAAAGGAGGATAAGAATGTTTTTCATCAGGCAGAACAAGTGGATGCAAAGGGCGAGCAACAACAAACTACAGGTGACAAACTGCAAGGAAGAAGGTATGGCTTGCAGGTCCGTTGTAGCCACCAACCATTGACGCTGTAGACAGCTGGTCCAAAGAGGTAACCTGGGTAGACATAGGCTGCCGCATGTGGATGGGGGCCTTGGAACACATGTGCGTGGTGATACTGAGGAATAGGTTGGTGAGCATGGCATGGGTCACCTCCTGAACTTGATACCGCCTCTTCCTGCGGGCTTCCAGGTGGACCAGTCGACTCAGAGCTGGGTGGACTGCAGTTCTGCACAAAAATAAGTTGAATGACACAATCAAGTAGCTATCAAGACCTAGACAAAAAAGTAACTTGCAAGTGAAAGTGATAACAGAGATTTGTTGTTAATTAAATATAATGCTATCATCTTTCAGTGCATGACAAGGATTAACATATGGATTGCTTAGTTTGTTATTCATGCATTTTATGTTATTTTCCATATTACATGAAAATAAACTCACGGTGAGTCAACTTTTATTGCCAATGCTAAAATATGTGATAAATGAAATAAATGATTTTAATTTACATAAAGAACCATACTATACTACATTCTAAATGTGTTTGCTATGATGTTACGTGTCTTTCATGTGAACTATTATGACAAGCAATGTGGGAGGAGGTAGAGGAAGGGGCTGTTGTTGTTGGTTTGTATTTCTGGCTTATCAACTTCTTGGATTATTATAGTCATAAGTTCTTCTGCAATGAACACACACACAAGGGAGGAGGGAAACCTGGTGCCAGCATTAGCCTACTCTTTACAAAGAGCACCAAGGGGGACAATTGCTTAACATCCCTTTCGAAGGACGGAGTGCTGACTTGTGCAGTCTCCTTAAATTACACAAGTAGGGGATGGGATGAACACAGGTTGTAAAATTCGACCTCTGCCAGATTCGAACCTGGGACCACTGTGTGGAAGGTCAATGCTCTAACTACTTCGCCACCATCATCCATAGAAGAAGGGGCTTCATCGCCAACTGCACCCAATCAACTGTAAGAAAACCTGATCACCACTTTCCTCTCCAAGAGAGAACTGTCATAAAATGACTGGTAAGTGGGATTTAGTGGCAAACGCATTTGGAATAGAGTATAGAGTATAGAACTATCTTATACAGAGGCCTCAGTCACCATATACTTATGTGTTTTATAAACAAATGAGTTTCATCCCTACTGCTATATGGTGGATATATATTGTCAACATATTTAACATAATAGATAACATGAAAACCAAATAAAGTTGTTTCATTTTTCATAGAATGATGAATAAATAGAAAACGGGTAATCTGCTAAAGTATGCACACAGTAACTACTAACTACTGTCCATAAAAGGGATACAAAAGATTTACATTGATATTTCAACACAAATAAGAAAACAATGATAATAATAAATAATGGCTTTAATTTTGGTGATTTTTTATCATAACTGCTGTAAAACAAACAAGCATGATTTTCTATCTATTTGACACATTTTATAGATTTGCCTATGTTTACAATCCAATATTCTTCTGAAAAAAGGTAAATATGGGGAGATTATAGGGACTTATCGGTACCTTGCTATGAATGAAATTGTTCAAAAATTTTTTATTCTGCTGAAAAAGGGGGATTAAGCATAAGACATAAGACAAAAAAATTTTTATATGTTATAGATTGAAAATAGTATCATATTACAAGTTATTTATTAAAATGTTTATTCAAACTCACTTATTTAACATGATACAGTAAAATAGAAAAAATAAGTTAAATTAATAGAAAGTTTATTGTTTCCTTGGTATTTTCATTTTGCTGGTATTTTTCCATATTTTCTTAATTATAGCAAACTATATCTGGGCAATATGGTTGAACTTCTTCCTAAATAGTTATACATAAGAGAACTGCTTGCTCTCACATTATCAGTCTATTTCTAAAATAAAGGCTGTGTGTTATAGTGAGTGGAACAATCCTAAAATGTTATCATAACTATTCAAGAACAAGCCCTTTAAAGTAAAAAAATTAAAAAAGTACTTATCTCAGATATTTCCAATAGCCACAACAAGGTTATACATGAAAGAAGTACTTTTGTAATCTTTTGATTTTTAAGGGCTTGTTCTTGAGTTTTTTCAGCCATAAGATGAGCTCAATAATTCTGTTGAATCATAACAATGGTTTAAACTTATGATTATACATATACTCAAGTATAACCTCTTATACAATAATATTTAATTGCAGAATATTCTGATATTTTGCCCTTTTTGAAGTGTTGAGCTAAAACACTTCCAAACTCAGTAACACTCTTCCCTTAAAATGTTTAATGCTTTCTCAAACATCTAGTACTAAAGGATTATAACTGCTTGAACTATTCCCTGAAATCATATATATTGCCATTAAATGTCCAACATTTAATCAATTACAAGCTCCAACTGTCTCCTAACTTCCAAATGCTTTCTCTTGCAACTACTATGCATATAATATCATTAGATGGCCATTTGACAAAGTCCATTATCCAAGCAAATACTTCCATCACACCCATCAATTTCATTCTAATGGAAAATTTACTTTAGATTGCACCTTCATTTTTTCTATCTCTCATATCTGAAATATTGCATTACATTTTCTGTCCTGTATTTATTCCCAATCCAATAATAATACACTTTACCTATTCTATTACAGCCATCTGATGGCTATAATCTATCAAGAAGAATCTATGAGTATGACTAAAAAGAAACAGTTTGTGTGTTGTGTCTGTGTGTATTTTTGGCTAATCATCCTCTTGGATTATTATAGCCATAGCTACTTCCACACCAAACACACTCACAAGGGAGGAGGGAAACCTGGTGCCGACATTAGCCTACTCTTAACAAAGAGCACCAAGGGAGCCAATGGCTTAACATCCCTTCCGAAGGATGGAACACTGATTTTGCGCGGCCCCCTCAAACTGCACAAATAAGGGGTTGGGTGACCTTGGAAAAAATCCTACTCTCACATGATTCATGCCTGCTGCCCTTTTGAGCAGCAGGCAAGTAGCAGCCAGCATCCTAACCACTACTTCACCAGCACCCCGAAAAAATTTGTATTTTGTTCTACAGGAACAGAGGAACTCTCAAAACAACTAGGATAAAAATAAAACAAGTTGAAACAATATATCATTGTTGAGAAATCCTCAGTTTCATTAATATAACTATTATTTCCAGATGTATGATGTTTTACAAACTGTACACTTTATGCAATATCATTTCAATTATAGCCTTAGGTGACAGTTGTAAATGCAAAAATGGCCATTTTAAAGTTTGAGAATTATTTTGATATTTTTGTTGTAATCAGTGACTGACAAATAAATTCTTTAATTGTTTGGGCAATTATAATATTTGATAAATTCACCAGATCATCAAAATCACAATATAATTTCAAAAGATAGTAGATAAGAGAAAGTTAATGCATTTACTTCAAAATCGAGTGTTATTGTGCTTTTCTTGCATTACAATGTGTGTTATGTTAACAGCGCTGTAACTAGCTATTTTAGCACCCTGGACAAACTACCAAATATGAGCCCAAAAATTCTCTAATACCAATATTTTTTACTATATGGATTTTGGGTGAACAATTAATAAATAAAAATTAACTATAAATGGCATAATTTCTCACTATAAATGTACATATTTAAAATACACAATTAAAAATATAATTACATACATATATAATTTAAATACAGAAAGTATAAATATTTTAATATTAAAGAGTTATTCTACGTGATTTCAATGTGGCAAACTCATAAATAACATCATCGAAATTTTTAGTTTCTGCTATGCGTATTGTCTGGAACAAGTATAGTAGTGAAATCGCCCATCTTTGTTCCATGCAACCTCGCACAACTTGGCATCAATAATTTTTGCGCCCCTTCTTCAGTTGCCCCCGGGGCAGATGCCCCGCTTGCCCCGCCCTAGCTATGGAACTGTATGTTGATATATTCTGCACAGTTTCCTATTGCAACATTTTCCTGTTACCAATCATATGGGTTTTTCAATAAGAATGTAAAATAGACTGATTTTAATAAATAATCATTCGGTGCAGCAGTTATATGAAAAGGGGGTTGTTTCCATGAAACATGCCATTTTCCAGCTATATTATGCGATATTGCAAAAATAGCTCAAAGAAAAGCACCTAATTATTTTTTTGTCCCAGTTATAAATGACCAGCAGAATACTTAGTGACAAGATTGACATGCTTTTTTATGTTCTTTATTGGGTTTTATTGTCTACCATAGCTAATTTATTTTTCCTTCATCTAATTTTTCCATCAAAATTATCATTTCTACAATTATTAATATTTAATTCTTGTTTCAGTCCTTATTCATTATTATTATTATTTCACTATGCAATGAGAAGATGATACTGATAATCAAGACCATGATCTAAAAATCTTTCCTCTGAGGTGAAAAGACAAAATCTCTCCTCAGATCACTAAAAAATTGTGAGGATCACCAGAGACGAGGTTGTAATGCTGTCTCTAAAAAATTGTGATCTGAGATGGTCCACTATCTGTTTTGACCCATGCAATGGCCCTGTTAGCAAACTGTTCTTGCAGCCATCGAATACAAATATTATCAATGGCAAATAATTTTAACTGTGGCATAAATACATCAATTTCGTTCCAATATTCTCAGGGCTACCCGGTGGCATAGCTAGGTTCTTCTTCGCCCGGAGGCAAGTCACAGAGATGCACCCCCCTCCCTTTGCTCTCTGTGCAATTTTCCAGACAAATGTAATGTGGAGAATGTGATGGTAACCCAAGTATACTATACTAGCATTTTAGTTTGGCATATATTATAATACTCGTATTATTATTGTTTGTAAACAGAAACGTTAATTTTCGGTTCATTTCTGCTCCTCCCTCGCTGCGCCACTGGGGCTGCCTCCAGAAAAATTGTTGTGCCCTACAAATTAACAAATGTCCTCCTATTCTTGGGAAATGTCAAATATTGAGCGGCTGGAAAATTTTTATTTTTTGCTAGCGCGCTTAACGCCACTCTGAATATTGCGCCAGCATCTTACCTGCGAATCCGTCGAGTACCTCTTCCTCCTTGTCTCCGAATAGCCTGGACTCGCCACAAGATGGCACCACTGAACGTCCCCTACATTGCCGGTGCTGCCAGGCGGCCGGGACGCGTACCAGTCGATGGCGTGGAGAGGCGGGAGCGTGTGAGGTGGGGGCGGGTGCGGAGGCGGTGCGCCCACGTACGGGAAAGCGTAACCAGCTGCTGCCGCCGCCGCCGCAGCCGCTGCTGCATACGGGTCGTATAGTTCGTAACTGCCGCCTGTAGATGGAATTAAAACACGCATCTCAAGCAACGTTCAGAATTTCATTTCTTTCCCAAACTTAACATTCATCGTAAACTTCAAATTTACTGGCGAAAAATCTGCATTAGATGTTAGTTATACTACTACCTCTTTCATTATGCTAAAACAATTGAAATAGTGATAGTAAATACAAATCATGATAAGTTTGATAGATTATTTAATAATTTCACCGATTATACTTAAGATTTTAGTCATTTTCAGCGAGGACCATCCGTTGGATTCCAGTAATAAAGCGAGTTCGATAATACATACACAGAAGGTCGTGGAATATACTGCAGCGATAAAATAATGCGCGAAGTTTTGCAAAATTGGTCCCGATAACAATACATGCTGCTGCACGACAATGGAAAAATGAGCATCACAAAAACAGCAACCTTGCCCGAGTATGGGTCTAGGAAAATTCACCGACTGCAATTCATCGAAACAATTCATCGAAACACAATTCATAGAAACAAAATTCATCAAAATGTAAATTCACCGAACCACAATTCATCGAATGTATTATTCATTGAAATTTCCAATTCACCTTACGGAGGGGGAAAGCGGATGTAATATAAACGGAATGTTGGCAACATGGACGTATTTCGACTGATTATAACAATTGGAAAAATAATAAGTAAGAATAAACCATTACTGTTTAATAAGGCGTGGGTATGAGGAGGAAAGAAGGAAGATTAAATATAACAAAACGAAATACTGGCATCATGGATGTCTTTCTATTGCAGATAACTCGTACATGAATAATAAACAATAAATAAACCAATGAAGCTCACGGGAGTGGGGAAGGAGGAAGGTTTAACATTTTAAAATGTAATACTGGCATCATGGATGTCTTTCGAATGCAAATTACTCGTAGATGAATAATAAACAATAAATAAACAAATTAAGCACTCAAGGGTTTGGGTAGGGGAGGAGGGGTTAAGGTTTACAACAATCAAAACGAAATATATGCATCATGGAGACATCGCTTTTCATAATATTTAATAATTATTATATTTATGCTTATTGTTTTCATCATAAATTTAATAATTAAAATTTTACAAATATTACAATATAAATTTAATTAATTAAAGAATTTATTTATTTTTATTTTACAATTTTAATTTAATTAATTTAACAATATACTTTTTACATTTTTATAAGGTAAATTGGAAATTTCAATGAATAATACATTCGATGAATTGTGGTTTGGTGAATTTACATTTCGATGAACTGTGATTCGATGAATTGTGTTTCGATGAATTGTGATTCGGTGACTCTGTTTCGATGAATTGTGGTCGATGAATTTTCCTTAAGTCGCCCAAATATACGACCCAATAAAACAAAAAATACGACGACGTTAATTTCGAATATAAAGATCATAAAAACCTCCACAAGATCAAGGCAATCAAATTTTAGAGCCGAAAAAAATTATCTCCAAAAACAGTATTTCGATCAAGAAAAGAATGCGCCATTGGCTTAGGGTATAAAATTTAATCAGGCGAATGATTAAAACATTCAGAAACAAATCTTCCCGGTTGATTTTTTTTCAGATGGTTGAACAAGTGATTAACTTTCACATCATTTTACGACCGGCTTCAGACGGCTGAAAGTTTCTCAAAAGAGGGAAATTTGCTTGAGATGATGGGTGCCCACGCCGAAGACCATAAAAAAATAGACTTTCCGTATTATACATACAGCCAATAACCGATACATTTATTGATCTTCCCGCGACACCTAAAAACTGCGTGTTTGGTAGTTTCTTTTTTCCCTCACCGTTCACGAAATAGGCGCCACCGTTTGGCACCGCTCCACCCTGGTCCATGTGATACCCTCCGCCGTACGAGTAACCATTGCTGTATCCATTGACGTAGGTATACCCATTGCCGCCTCCGCTTTCATCCTCAGCTCCGGAGCCACTCACTTGTGCAGAGTATGTCTGGTCAGAGGAAGAGGAAGCGTCTAAAGGAAGACAAGAAAAAAATTATATATAAAAACAAATCTTGATTAATTTTTCCAACATAAACTTGACGAGTAAAATCTTATGAAAGCCACGTTTCCTCCAATGAATGTACAATTCACAGAGAGCAAAATAAAATTGCCAATTTTTCATATTTGAATCGACCATGTACATCATAGAAAATCTGCATGTTAATCATGTTATGTTTATGAAAGAATATCGGTGATTGGAATGCGTAAGGGATAAGTTTTTAAACAGCTACATGCCTAATAGTCTAATAGTTATTCAGTTAATACTCCAGCAATTAAACGGATAGTATTAACGCCGTCTCTTGTTCAAATTCCGCGCAGTAATATAATTTTAAAATCATTTAATAGCTTTCGACTTCTTTAATGAGTGTCGCGATCTTTTGCGATATGTACGATTCTTAAGTCTTAAGTTTCCGAGATTCTGCATACGCGTAGAGATATATTATTATAGTTAAATAAAATGCGAGCTGTAGAACGACCACTGACCGAGGAGGAATAACGAAGAAATGATAATCTCCGACTCACCGAAAGTCAAAAGTGTATGTGTTCAGGAAATAGAGGATCCGGTTAAGTTATAGAGCAGGGGTGGCTTAACCTACTTGCCCTCGGAGCCGCATACGATGATTTTCAGAAGTTTGAGAGCCGCATAATATATTCTGCTCTCATTAATTTACGAACCGTAAAACATAACCTGTATCCGAAGCAATTCGGATATAATGCATGTCCATTAGGCATCCCAAACACGTCTCGAGTCGCACTACGTCATTGTGTCCTGTAGAGAAAAACGTTGACAAGCCTCTGCATGGAAATTTAAAAGAGCCGCATACTAGGATAAAAAAGCCGCATGCGGCTCGCGAGCCAAGGTTTGGCCACGTCTGTTACGGAGGTTTGAATATGCTGACAGTAACTTTTAAAAAGGTGGGTAGAAAAATAAAAACATCGCCACAACCATTTCAGCCAGAATTTTTCAAATGCAAATTTCATAATTCTTCATCGCATGTCAACAATGGTGGAGATAAGAAAAGGAAGCCAATAAAATACGACCACTTTCGCGAAACTAAAAGGAAAAAGGAAAAAACGTTTTAGGTACCATTTGTTAGCTCTCGCACTAAAACAGACACGACTAGTTTTCTAGACATTTTTAGAGACCAAATCACAAAACGGATCGGTTTACGTCGACGGTATTAGAAAATGAACGGTAGACATTTTTATACGAAGAACGATTTCCTATACCTAATATTACAAACGAATCGAGATCCGAAAGTATAACGCAGCATTTTTCTATCGAATTAACGAGACCGACTGATAGGATCGTCAACCAATCGACAATTTAATACTTCCCTGCAACTTACAAAGGCATGGTCTTTTATCTTCTCGTAGTTGTTAGCTCCCTTCTAAATACCTACGAATGCTAATCTGTTCCTTTCCCTTTGTCTCATGCCTAACATTCTTCTTCGCATAACATCCTCCGGCGAAATCTAAATTCTCGTAATATTCTTGTCCACATCCGTCGCATAATATTTCTCTTCCTCTTTCGACCAACCGGTTTCATCAAATCATTTGCCTTTCATCTTTACTTTGCGACTTGTGTATTCTAAAAACACCCCACATTTTTAGTATAAAAGTATCTCGTATATACGAGCAATCAAAATAATCCATTTCCACCCTATCTAGATTCGAACGCGGATACGAGGTTTAATATCGAACGCATTCAATAATCGAACAAGCGATGAGTCGATACCGCCGCATCCCTAGCGCCTCCTATCCATCAATTCGGATCGATGAGTCCGATACAAGTACGATCCGGACGGGAGGGAAAAAAGTATAACCGCCGATGTTCGAAGTTCGAATAACTTCGCGCCATCTTGCCATTTTCCGAGAATTGCATCGCTCTACATTGTGTCTCGTTTTTCCCTTGGCGCGGGAGCGAAAATAAAAAAAATATACCTCACCATCCTACGAGATGCAAATGAGAGACAGGTGTTAAAACCAAAGTGTTACACCTGCTCTACCTGCCGTCTAACACGATCCTCACGCATCCAACCTTCGCCCCGGCTCCTCGGGCGAAAGCAGCATCTGCTAACGAGGCGCGGGCGACCACGCACGCCCCGAGGTGGGAGTGAAAAACACGCGCGAGAAGCCGAGGGAAATAAGACGTCACGCGTCGACCGTCGTCTCTTCCCTGACCGACTCGCCTCGAACGTTTTCCGTTCCGAAAACTAAAAAAAAATCATTAGTTTCAATTCTCAACCGTTTTCGGAGAATATTTTAACATTTGTATGCTTATGACACTTGATGAAACCGGGGGATGGTATCGAAAAAGATTCCCTCCGTCCCATGAATGTTACATGCGCATTCTCCGACAGGCTTCGCCGTTATCCAGGTCCTGTGTCCAGCTTCATTACCATTTAAGTTCGTTCACTCTTCTCATTCTCTCCTTGCTTCGTATGCCCTAGAAATTCTCGCGTTCGCGTCCTTCCTCTGCACGGGTCTTACTTTCAATAGGTATGCGTATTTCTCACCCAATATAAAAAAGTTCAAATAAATTTTAAGAGACGCGTATATGTTCAGTTCTTGTTAATATTGAGATCATTTTCAGCTAATACGCTACACCTCACCTTTACCCTCCCGATATTCACAAGCTTTGTTTCCTCTCATTATTATTATTTTGTAATCATCTTAAAGGGAAACAATAATCCTCATAAGTAGCACCTCATAAATTAAAATTAAACTTTATTTCACGACAGAAATAACCATCGCAGCGAATAGAAGGAAATAAATTATGTATTTATTAGGGGAAAAGACTCTACACAGGCTACTATGCATACCTTTTATAAAAATGATGCATCTAACTCCATACTTTCATCGACTGAACTATATCTTTAATATAACTACGCGGTAAACTTTATCAGAAATTTTATTATTAAAACAAAAGAAAACGAATAATCTGTGACTGGTTTTACTCAATTTCTTGTAACTCTTGGGAGTTAACTACGCGATTTATATACATAGAAGTCGATTGCCAAGGCATTGCCATCGACAAAACATAGGTCCTCAGACAGAAAACTGGCACATTTTTCCCGAGTTTAAAGAGAAAGAGAATGAAATGCCACCAATCGCCAAAATATTCAGTTTCTCGGCATAGCTACAGAGTTGCCACTTCCGACCGTCAGAGAATGTTCTACAACATTTTTCGCAAAACTGCCATCGGAGAGAGGGAGATTCTGACGAATTATCGTACAAGCACGCCATTTGACCGCGTCGGGGGCAGTCGCGGGAAAATGAATGATGTCGGGGAAAATTGGAAGCGGTTCTTCTCTTCCTCACTCTCTCCCCCCTCCCCTCCACCCCTCCTTCTGCAAGGGAGGCAGAAAGGGAGGGGGATGAAGGGAGAGAGAGAAGGAGGGAGGAAGGAAGGGAGGGGGGGAGAGAGGACCGGGGCCAAGTCGGAACGCCTTGCCCGAGTCCACAGTCGCCAGGAATTCTAGAAGGATCCTCCTCCTCCACTACACACACACACACATTCACACGTCGATTATTTCCTGTTTTTACATTTCAAAAAGGTTCCTTTTGGCAGGGCGCAAGAAGAGAGGACCGCTCGCTTGCGCGTGATATGTTTTCTCCTCCCTTTTGATGGGTTGCGACAGGCGGCGTAGAAGTGAAAGATATGGAAGCGTCAATGAACAGGTTGTCTCCCCCTCCCTCCATCGCCTCCTCCTCCCTCCATCGCCTCCCCCTCCCTCCAGAGCCGCGCCGATGATTCACGGCTTTGGTTTTAATAAGCCAAGACCGTCCGATAGGATCGAGCCAATTTGAGAACGGCAACGCTTAAAGGCAAGTCGGAAATATTGTTTAACCCCTTGAACCCTTAGATGGGTGATTATAGGCGACCATTGCATGCGAGAGCGATGGTAGCGGAGCGCGATCTGGGTCCGTCTCTCTGTCTGTCGCGTCTGTGTTGGAGAAATCGTCATTAAATCCAAATGTGATTTTGGGCCGTATCAATCAATTATAAATTCCACTTTATATAATGCTTCTTTATAATATAGTAAAGAACGCCTATGAAAGCTATTCCATTTATGGAGTACAATTATCCATCTTGTTTAAGACGCGTCGCGTGTAAAATCGTCATTTACAGTGCCACAGGCAGCGATGGAATACCGGTTGAGGTACTTAAAGTGATTGGATCAGAAGGACTAAAAGCGATCACGAAATTAATTAATAAGATTTACGACACGGGAGAGTGGCCTCGGGATTTCCTAGAAGTGACAATGATCCCTCTAAAGAAGAAGCCAAAGGCAATGCAGTGTAGAGACTACAGAACGATAAGAAAGACAAGAAACTGATCAGGAATCTATATGTGAATCGAGTTGTAAAGGTCAGGTTGGAGAATGCGTACACCAGCGGAGTAAATATCGGTAGATGAGTAAGACAGGGCTGCTGCCTATCGCCGACCCTATTCAATATATATGGAGAAAGTCTAATGCAAGAGGCGTTAGATGGCACAGGAGATTTCAAAATTGGAGGAAGGATTATAAGAACAGTAAAATACGCGGATGAACAAGTGCTTCTAGCAAGAAAGGAAGAGAAACTCCAGAAAATTATTAACAGACTAATAAAAACAGGTAGAAAATACGGTATGGAAATAAATACAGAAAAATCCAAGATCATTCGAATATCGAGTAAAGAAGAGAATCTGAACAAAAGTATTGAAGGAAAGCCTTTAGAACATGTTTCAGACCATAAATACCTTGGAAGCATCATAACAAGAGAAGGAAAATGTACGAATGAGATCAGGACTAGAATAGAAAAAGCAAAAGCGGTTTTCAGAAGAAGGAAACACCTACTTACGGGGAATATAAGGGAAGATATCCGCAAGAAGTTCATAAAATGCTACGTATGGAGTATAGCTTTGTACGGGGCAGAAACATGGACGCTAAGGAAAAATGACATCAAATACTTGGAAAGCTTTGAAATCTGGACTGGAGAAGAATGCTGAAGATAAAATGGACAGATATGATGAAAAACGATGAAGTGCTACGAAGAGTAGGAGAGAAGCGAATGACTATACAGACTATTAGAAAGACGAAGGCAAACTGGATTGGACATTACCTGAGGAGAGAGAGCATGATTAAAGACGTCTTAGAAGGAAAACTAGATGGAAAAAGGGAAAGAGGTAGGAAAAGGTTTCAGTTGATAGACGATTTGAAAGGGAAAGAGAGTTATCAAGATATGAAGAGGACAGCGGTAAATAGGAGTATATGGAGAACCAGGTTTAACCATGAATAATCACGGACCTGTCTACGGAGAGACTACCTATTATATATATATATATATATATATATATATATATATATATATATAACCCAAATTAAGTTTTTAAGGAGATATTTGGGAAAAAAAGGAAAAATGACAAGAATATAGTTGCAGCCAAAACCTTTTCAGATCTTGAATTGCTAATAAAACTCTTAAATACCAAGTTTTGTGCTGATCTAATTATTAGTTTTTGTGTTAGAGCGCCCATAAAATTCCTATCATACACATACATACAGACATAATCGCGAAAATAGTAAAACTTTACTCGTGGAACCTTAAAACGTGTATTTTCATTGAAATCTCGAATTCAACTTTTTCACGAATAAAATACTTTCTCCTATGCTGCTTATGGAGAAAGTAAAAATTCCCGGGAATTCATTAGGGATTCATAGATTCCACTGATCCGTCTATTCACCTAAGGTTTTTTTATTACAGAAACTCCTTTATTGATAGAAAGCATTACTCCCTTGAATAATCTCTTAAAAGAGCCGAGAGACTTATGCATGACGGGAATGCCATTTGAAATTCCATCTTCAAATGCGGATAAATTTTAATGCGAGGATTTTTTCGAGTTGAAATCGTAGGCGTTTCATATGGATAAAAAAACAAACTTTCGTTCATATTTGAAACGGACAGGTCCGTTGTTTACATTTGGTAGCAGCTGTAGCGAAAGCTAATGGATATAAAATTAGGGACGGGAAATCTTTTTGTAAAAGCTTGTGACGCAATCTCAACGCCCACCAAAAATTTGAAACAATCGATGTATGGAAATGTAAATAACGCCTTCGGAGATCAGACGGAGAACCCTGCAAAACGATTTAGTAAAACAGTTGTTTTTCTATTTTGGCGTAAGGAATTATTCTTTAGTATTGTCAGTGCATTTCATATGTACTTTTATAATAAACGAATATTAGACACAAGCAGAGTCATAATGTTTTGCGATTTAAATTAACATTAAACATGTTTCTCATTCGCATTATCTAATAATATCATTTTATTTTCAAACTACGATTTCAATTTATCTTATAAATACAAATTTTTTCACTATCCCCAAAGAGTCAACTGCTTTCTAATCAAAATTAAAGTTGCTATTACTGGTTACCTAACAATTCGTATAAATATCCAACATGCTATCCAATTTGTAGCATTCGCCCGTTTTCTGTGTGCAAAATGTGTAATTAGCACCGTTTGGAGTCGACCTTAGAATCCTTGTCAAAATATCACAGAGAATCATACGTACGATATCCTCGGACGATATTTACGAGATGACCGTGATGCTGTCTAGGGATAGCGCACGAGCTCCAGACGAGGAGTTTACGACCAACGGAAAATAGCCTGTCCAACCTATAACTCGCGGGCAATTGTTGACCACGAGATGCTTCGATGTTGCCCGCGAAGTGGCTAATGTCTTAAGCTGTAACAGAGATTTACAATCCTATAAAATATTCAGCGGTATTCGTTTCAAATAATTTCCAAGATGATACAGCCAGTCAAATTTTGAGCATTTTCCAGCGAAATACTTCTTTTTAAGAAATACGTATAATTGGATTGAGAACAGGCATTCAATTGAAATCACGATCATCGGAGCCAATATTTTGGTCTTGAACACATATTAACAAATACCATATCTCACTTCTGCAATAAATCTCTCTTAGACTGGATCCATGTTTTGCTTTGACGTACATAAGTGAACCTAGCTTGCATAGTATGTAAAATATTGAATCAATTTGCAGATCAATTCTCACGGACGAGCATTTGAATGACTATATGAAAATATCTTTTACGAAATATACTCCTTCATATACCAAACCAGCTGACAAAATTCACTGTCAAATTTCATGCAGGATTCTAAAAATAAAATAACTCACCTTTCCGTAATAATATTCTTAGGTTTAGATACATTTTATTTTTAACGACATTAATATGTTGATATGAATAAATACAATTTATGTTGCCCGCGTCTTGAGATATTTTAGTCGAAGTTGTCCGCTGACCTTAAAAGACTGGACAGGTATGATGTAACATGAATAACATCCGTAGCTACGATAACTCATCACCTCTCCGAGGTTGCTTAGAGCAGAGTTGCCAATCTTGAAGCAAACGTCTGTACTGGTAACATGACAACGTTTTGAAAACTCGTGTAAACGAAGAGAATAAATGTGCCACATGTTCTCTCACGAAGGAAATATTTTTTAAGATGATATGGTAATACTGGTTTGAGTCGCAACGATTGAGTGAAAGCCCGGATCAATGCACCGAGTCTCAGTATGAGCCGGCCTGTCGCACGACAGGTCTGTCAGACGCGGTCGTGTCTACAGTATAAAACGTCCTGTATGCATTAGACCGATATGAGCGACTCGATCCGCGGACACGATTTCAAGACAGAGCACGGGCATGGTTGCAATTAATAAAGTAGTTAGATCCAATAGCATAAAAATATTTTGGTTCCCCCATTATTCTTATGACTATTTAAACCACCAAATTTATCAATTGGATTTCAGCCATAATGCGAGCTCGATAATATTTTTTTCCTTTATTTTATCTTATACTTGGGCAGATTTGGAACTACGTAATGAAAATTACACAAGTACTTTTTTTTAATATTTGAATGCTGCACCAACATTAACAAAAATTTTTAAAATCCAGATGAACTATAGAGATAGTAATCGCCACTAACTGCCTGGCCAGTCTTTTTCAGCTATGGAAACTGATGTTAAGTAGAGTTAAATTTTTAACGACAGAAAATACGAAGTTTAACGCCTTTCTTTTAGTTCCAATTTCAGGAAAATTCCGAGAGTAATAACACAAAATTATTCTTGGGAAAAGGTCGCAGTAAATTCCCAAAACGATAAGAAAAACTGTTTTAAATCACGAGTCACAAAGAGCTCGGGTATTCAATTTCATTTTCAAAAGATTTTCCCTGCAAAACAGAAAATAATAGACTGCAAAAGTTTCCATCATACGTATTGTTCTCCTGAAACAAGCTAGCTGAGCCAGATTTTCTGCTTCCCTTGGAGGAGGTGCAATTTTTCCTTCCCGTCCAAAAACCGGAGCGTCTCAAAAAGATTGAATCCTCGTGAAATTGAAAAAGGTCCGTGCTTTAATTTCGAAGGGATTTTCGTATATCCAGAAAATATATTACGTCGCATTGATTTTTAAAAATGGCCGCATGGAGGCAAAAAAAAAGAATCGGAACTTTGGATATTAGAGTAACAAATGACATCTCCTTCAGCTACTGAAGATGAGAGCTTAGCTCTCGGAAATACGTACCTAGTGAGTTTTTACTGGCATCTCCTTATTTAAATTTATAAAATTAAAAGTAAAGCATTGTATCTGTGAGAGGGGTTGAAATGAAAAAGCAATTTCTGTGCCTCGTATTCACTCCACTCTCAAAGGGTTCGTATAATTACATCGCAGGGCTCTCAAAAGAAATATTTTCGGCGTTCTCCGCATTATGCCACAATGCGCTGGATTCCGAAAGGGATGTAGAAAAGAGCGAGATATGCAGTCCGTCGCCGCTGACCCGGTTGGTCAGCCAACTAGCTGCGTTAATGAAAATTTTCAGCTTAGGTTCGAATTCACTTTTACCGAACAATCTTAAGGTGCGACTTTTTCAAATGGTTCTCGTATTCTCGAGGCATTGTTCTCGAACCAAATGGCGTTTTTGTATTAAATAAATACGCGCAGATATTAAATTTTACAACTTGGCGCCTCTCTTACGCATGCAACTTGGATGTTTTAAAACTAAATGTTAAAAATTCCATCATATCTAATCTAGAATATACGCAAAAGGATGATCCAAAGAAAATTCAACTGTAGTTGTATTTCATAAACGTGCTTATTTTTTACTCTGCCTGTGAAATTAATTAAATTAAAATAAAAAGTAAAGGGAAAGAGATATAAAACTGGCATATGAAGGGTTTTTGTGATCCATGATGCCATTTATTACGCTGCCAAAGAATGTTTTGGAGAAATCGGTGGGCAACAGGCGGTGCCTTATATAATGAATATTAAGTTTACAATTATAACTAAATCTTAAGAAATAAAACGCGCTTTTTCATATTTCGTCATCAAATGAAGCTCTCATCTTTATTTTACTAATCAGACTAGGAGATTATTTCCTTCAAATATTTTCAATCCTGTTATGGAAAATCGAACAAAAAACTATATTGTACAATAATTTCGTATTAATATATGTTAAGATAATAATTATTAAATCATTTCAGAGCGATATTAATTTTCCAGAAAAACGTTGTTTTGCCTTTTGCAGACACAAATACGTGAGCCATGGATAGGAAATACTAAAGTAATAGGCAAGCAGCATTTGTTTAATTGGAATAGCAAGGTGAGGAAACATTATCACAGTTACCGAATAAAGGATTACGGAGGTTAGATCAGTGATAACCAAGTTATTGCAGACCTTTCAAAAATAAACAGTTTCACCGCACACACTTTGAAACAAGAATATAAATTTACATATACGGGTATCAAAATGTTTAGTTTTTTGGTGCAAGGTTATCACCAACTTATTTGAGGAACGATTATTGACCTAATGATCTATCAACCTCTACCAATAGTCGGTTTAATTATTTGATGACATTTTTACTATGCCTCTAAAAATCATCCACTGCACCTAGTTTGGGGACCAATGGGACTCTGACAAATATATGCCATAATAATCATTATTATTTATTACATAATTTTAATATATTGTAATATGCAATATAATTTATTCATTTACAATTGCATTGAAGTTTTCGAGTCATCTAAAATTTTACAAGAGAAAACAATTCCAAAACTATTCCAATCAACGAAAGAGTGAGACAAATAACAAAGAAATTAAGGGAATCGTAAAGACAATTCTCACTGTTATTTTTCGAGTAACTTCTCACAAAACGTCTGCGCTGCTATCCGTGTACGGCCGAAGCAATCTGCTGACTATTGCTTTCATAGATATCTTCCAAAACAATCCTCGTTTCAATTATCCTAAAAATCCATCCACCCTCATGTTTAAGGATCTATGTCGGTTATTTATACCTTTACTTCGCTTCTTTAAGTGGAAAACCTCGGAAGGCATTAGCCCGTAAGCTCCGAAAGACATTACGGACGTTAATTAAGTCTAAAATGACACCCACTCATCTCTTTCCATCATCCCCATCCTCCAAGACCCTTCCCTCCACCTCATTTTCAGCCACTCCTAAAAAGACGCACGCACACACATACGCGAACCCTACCACTTTTCCACACCCTCTCCTCCCCTCCTACAACACCCTTTTCTAACCGTTGCTTTTTTAAAATAGCCGCCCGTGCTACCCCTTCCTCCATTTCCCTTCCTCCCTCTCTCCCCCCGCTTTTTCCACGTGACTCTCCACTCTTTTTCTCTCCCTCCTTCCCATCCATTCTTTGGAACACCGTTCCGGTTGTGCGAGGTGGATAAGGGGTCAGCGCCAGTCACGAGGGAGGCTATTTCCAGAAGAGGAAGGATAGCATGCGACCTGCGGCCTATTTCTGGTCCCGGGATCAAGGGGAAGGAAGGGATGGAAGGAGAGGGAGAGAGAGGGGGAGGGAGGGGAGAGAGGGAGGGGAGAGAGGGAGGGGAGAGAGGGAGGGGAGAGAGGGAGGGGAGAGAGGGAGGGAGGGAGGGGAGGGAGAGAATGGGCGAGAAAGAAAGAAGAGGGGAAAATGAAAGGGCAAGGGGAGGAAGAGGCGCGGATAAATAAGACATGCTATGGGGTGAGAAGACGAGATGGATGGTGGGGAAAAGGTTTAAGAGCGATGGATCTTTTACTTGCTCGAGTTTTAAAATACAAAAGAACGCTCCGCCTCGGAGAGATTGGAGAGCGAGGGGTTTTTCAATCATTTAAGCTAGTCCGGGAAGGCTTATAACAAATCAACTTCCTTTCGCGTGGAAAAGCTCGCAAAGCAAAAGTTCGCTCGCGGAGGACGGAGATTTCGAATTTAAAAATGCAGCGCAAAGATTAATCGCGCTTGATTTGAGAAACAAATTACACGAAAAGTCGAGCCTCTAAATCGCATAATTATTTTCCGTTTGTATTATTGCCCAATGAATGTTCAGTTATTATTTTTAAATTGGATAATGAGTTAGGGAATTTTCATCGCGGAATAAGGGACAAACTAACTAGGATAACGTTGAACCAGGTTGCGTGTAATAAAGAAACGTTTTAGTTGAATTGAAAGTGAAAATAAATTTCACGTATATGAGACAATAAATTTCCAATTATTTATATTATAAATAAAAGCGAAAAATACTTTTAAATACAACGATGTAGCATTCTCTATCTCTCTCTCTCTCTCTTCCAATGTACAATATTTAATTAATTAACTTCGTGCATTTGGGCGAGAAGCCATACATCAAATTACAAGTGAAATAAATAAACTAAAGATTGGAGTTAAATAATGAGGTCATTTGATGTTATAGAAAATGTTTATCCGTTAGTAGATAATTTAACTGTATCAGGAAAAGGTCAAATAATACCTCAATACTCTACTTTATGACATCCCTTATGCATTAGAATGCATCAATTCTAACAAGGTTTAAAAAGTCAATACAACAAGAAGACAGGTAAAAATAGTTAGACCACCTAAAAAAATATGCTGACTTCTATGTACAAAATACAATTGTGTACACGCCACCAAAACTTTACGCTAGACATTTTTACATCTAGGCAAGTGCGTGAAAGGAACAGCACTGAAAAAAATCTAATTTAATACCTTGAAACATAACATAAGCGGTTCATCTCCTTCGTTAAAGAATGGATTGGGGAATACACGAGAGCGAATACGTTTATCCTCTTCTCCTCCTCAATAGATTTCTGGAGCGAATGAAACGAGAAAGAAGAAAGCAAGAACCGTTGCGCTCGAGGGCTTAACGATTCAGAAAACCAATTACTTGCTTCGGAGGAGGGCGGGCAGGAAAAATATAATCCTCATAAGATGACGATAACGACGAAAATATAGGCGCAGAAAAAAATGTCAAAAATCGGAAGAGGAAATAAATCACCCGAGGTGGAAACGGAAAAAAATATCGAGGAGAAAGGAAAATAGATGATAGAAAGGAAACCGGAGAAAGTAAAAAATTGAAAGGTAAGTCGTCTGAATAAGGGTTCGAATACCGCATTAGTTATGGACGTTTGTTCTGAACATTTCTATGCACTCGCTTAGCACGGTACATGGGTTCGTAGAAAAGACCGCGTAAAGCGAAACAAGTGGGAGGGATTTCCCTCATAGAAATACATGAGGTTACATTTTAGCACGTACTGAGCTCAACGTGCAAATATATAGTTTCACTGCATTCGTTTACTATTCCTAATGTCGAATTAAGTCGAATTTAAGTCGAATTGAAACATTTTATGAATTTGCAATGCTTAAAGAGAGCGGCCATTGTAAACCACGAACTTCAACGTGGACCAAACCTTTGCCCTTGTTTCCTATTACGTAAAACCCTTTGCATCGCAAGTACTACTTATGATCTAATTACAAAAAGACCGCAAAAAGAGAACAATAAAAAATGGAAGAAAACGTTACCAAAACGCAAGACAGCGGAAACGAATGCACGACGACACACAAGAAAGCGAGTGAAAGCCGTAACAAGACAAAAATAAAATCGAAAAAGAAAAGGGATTGGAGAAAGAGGAAAGGAGGTGAAAGGAGAGAAAGAACAGGAAGAGTACGCGATCACAGAGCGAGCCAAGATAGATATAGAATGAGAGAACGGGGAGCAAAAAGCGAAACGAGGTTTGTCAAAACGGTTGAAGCTAGTGATGCGCGGGGCCCGAAGACGGGGGGAAGTCCGAAACAATAGACTTGCGAGGGGCGTGAGGCAAAAAAAAAGGGTCCGGAATGCGTAAAATACGTGCAGAATCCGGAAGAATTAAATACGAGGCAGCGATACGTGTAAAGAGCAGTTAGCTCACCCGAAGCCGCTCCCCCTCTTCCATCTTTTTTTATTTCGAGTGAACGAACGCCCGAATAAAAGAATGAAAGACGAGGAAAGAACGAAAAGAGAGGGGGGAGAATGAATGAAACGTGAATGAGAAAATGAAAAACAAAAGTAAGCGGCGATAGTCCCGCGGAGGTAAAATAGGCGAGCAAGGGGAAGAGAGAAGACGAGGAGTTATAGGAGAAAGAAGGCAAAAAAATAACAAGAAACAAACGAGGGAAGTCATGCGGAGAGAGGTATAAATTCGCCAGTGCTTTGAACCGAGAAACGAGGAGTCGACGGAATTAAAGGAGAGGTCTTTTTCCACGTAATTTGAATATGGTGGCGCTTACTTTAAGGCAATGCAGATTTCCACGAATGGTTCGTCAGATAACATCGCCAAGGTCTTTTAGCTAGAGATTACAGAGAAACTCGTTCCCAAAACGGCTCAACCACCCAAATTATTTTCGAAAGGTTACAAACACATCGTTTTGTAAAAAACCGTAAAAGTTAAAAATCCTCTCGTTAAAAGTTTGGAACTATAAAGTAAGTAAGAAATAGTATTTAAGACATACTGTAGCATTTATTACTGCCTATCAAATGGCCCACCCATTTTAGGCCTTTACTTCCTAACGTGAATTTTAACCCATTTCCTCAAATCATTTATCGAGTGCAAACATATAAGACGCCAAACATATTCAAATTTAAGGCGAATGTTTAAAGAATTTTGCTCAAAATGAAAAATCGATATAAAAGGAATACAAAGGTGAAGTCTTAATGACATGCAGCAGAGAGTCGATTATCCGCTTCGACTTTCCAAATTTTCTGCCCTAAAAAACTTCGGTATCTAAGCGAGAAGAACGCCGATCAAGTGTTGTGCATTGCAAAATCAATTCCTAATTCGAATAAAACATTACAAACTTGCTTATTCTTATTTAACGTAATACGCAACAGTAAATGCATACACATTGTAAGTAATTAAATGCAACTATGTATGTGTATCGAGTTCATTTATTTTTATATTCATTTATTCTATCCGTTAAGTTCAATTAAATATATAAGGTCCGTCTCAAAATTATTCCAGAATACAGATGTTTTATTGTACTTACCTAAATTAACAGTTAAAGAAGAAACACTTTTCACAATTTAACTTCCCAGCAACATCCAAAATCAGTTGTCAGCCATCAAACAAATTCGACAAAACACTTCCAGCAAAAAGAAAGTAACTCTCTTCTCAAGAAAGCATTCATAATCTCGAGAAAGAAGATTACACGCGAGTAACAGGCACCAAAAAAGCCCTGTGTAGACGACTTATGAATGGGTATGAACGTCAACGAATATATATTCCCCCACCCGGGAAGAAGGATACGAAGCCTGTAAGAGTCGAACGGGAGGAACTCAAAAAGGGATTTATCTTCCCCCGCAGACTTCCTCGCTCTCACGCCCACTCCCGAGCCTCTGGGGGAGTAAAAGGAGAACCTAGAACTCGGCGAAAGGGAAAGATAGAGAAACAAAATCGCAATTCAGTTTCAAAACTGGGAGTCGTTCAAACGAGAGAGAGTGGGAGAGGCGAAAGAAATTCTCAAAGGATGAGTCAAACTAGATTAGGCAAAGAGGAGAAAGGATGAATATGGTGGCGACTGAGACGTCAATTCCTATTAGCTACATCAGTGTTTCAAAGTAAAATTCCCATATGGAGGCTTTCGTTTACTCACCACTCTGCCCTGGCATCGTGGCCACTGTCATTCATATGTTCCTGAATCCGAAACGTTAACTAATTCTGCGGAAATCCGGTTGGAAATATTCAAATATTTGAATTAATTCACATGTGGCCCTATTTAAATGGATTGTAAAGCAAAAGACGAGACCATACTCTATACCAGGGGTTTCCAAACTTTTTTCTCTACGGCCTATTAAAATGAGAAAATATATGTTGCGGCCCACAAAAATTTTTATTCATAAATTGCTATATATAAATTAATAATTAGTGAACCTGAGACAAAAAATAGTGTAAATTAATGAAATATTTTGTACACCGAGTTCTAAAAGTAATATTTCATACAAAGAATATATGTGCGCTGCTTTTAAACCAGAAATGCTGAAGTGAATTTACATCTTAAAAATGAACCAGCATGTCATTGAATACAATATATTTAAACTGGGAAATGGAATCATCCAAGAAGCGTGCGCAATTTAATAGCAGAAAAATGAAATAATTAGTTCCTTTTCCAATGATACTTGGCACTGATTTTATTTGGAACTCATTGGATATTAATAAAAAACAGGATTTTGCTGTCTAATTACCGCACTATTTATGCCAATAAATTATTTTTAAAGCTGAGGTGCAAAAATGTGCAAAAATTATTACTAGGAAGACTGAAATAATCGATAACTACTCTATATAATAAATTAACCCTTACGGTACTAATTCAATATTTATTTACAAATTATTAATCAAAACAATATTTACGCAATGTCATTCGAAAAATGAGTTCTAAATTACGCAAGAAAAATAAAAAATTTTCTTTATCCCAAAGTAGGGTTGGAAATTACATTATTGCGAAAATTATCAGGTAAATATGGTAGAATATAAAGAATTACCACTTGGATTTCAGATGCTGTATATGCGCGCAGTCTCTCCCGTTCTTGTCACCAAAGGAAAGAATTATACTGACAAATCACTTTCCTTTCTCTTTTCACACGAGGAAGCGGACTATGGTATTATTTTTACGACCTCCCAAAACTAAGTGATATTAAGACTTCCACCTTACAGTCGTCAGTAAAGAAACTATGAAAGGCAATGCAGGAATTTGGGGTAAAAGAGAAGCATTAAAGATTGGTAGTAATGAAAAATGGAAAAGCCTACTAATAACCATAAAAATAATAAAAAGGAACTGCTCACATGTCGGTTTAGGGGAAATTACTCCGCGCCAGGGACCTAACACTCATGCAATCACACTATCTGGGTTCCTATTAGAAACTAATTGTATGTTTTCGTTCAAAGAAGTTCATGAATAAATTGGCCAAAAAAGGTGAAAGTCGGTTCCCAATGGCTGTCCAATCATGATGTTTGTAAAAATATTTTATTGAATAGGAAAAAAATGTTGTTCCATGCAAAGTTTAGAAAGCTTAATTTACACAATGGATATGCAGCAGAAAACAGTCACTCTTCGAGAAAACTAAGTGTGGCATTTATTGGGATGATAGGACAGAGAGACGTGAGATCAAAAGAAACTAACGCTTGTAAATCACTAAGTATTAAATTTCTCGCATTTTCAATTAAATATTCAGCATTTTTAGGTAGGTTTTTAATTCGTCAACTATCCATTTAGAAAGTAGGTAAGTGTGGAAATCAATACATGACACAATAGGTCTCATAAAAATTCCAGATTTGTGGACTTAAGGTAAACAATGTAATATTGAGATGATAGGATTTGAAACCGTAATCTTATAACATAGGACCTCTTCTGAGTTTATGGCGGTAGTTTTGTGGTATCCGTGGTCTAAAAAAATAATTTCATTATAAGGATTTCTTGTGAGAAGTGAATAAGGTCCGTTTTCAAATAATTGTTCAACTTTATCAAACTAATCATGATTCATAACACGATGGCAACGGAATTTCCTTTATCGGTTCTTAAATAAAAAGTCTTTTAATTTTAAAATTTTGATGAGTTTGTACTCGGGACTGGGAAGGTTATTTATAGTGTTGTTTTTATATTATGTTCCGGTTGTATTTTTCAAACAGCTTTTACGTGATTTTTGGTAGTATCATTTAGGTTTTTAATGGTTGATTTAATGCCTATAATATCATCCAAAGGAGGTTCTTTGTGAGGGAGAAAAAAAGTTAAGTTCTTTGCTCAAGAGACTGAGTTCTTGTTTAGTAAATGTCACTTCAGACAAATTACTGACAATAACGATGTCATCAAATTGTTTCATGTTATCACTAAAGGATTTTATGTTTTGTGCGTGTGTGAGAAAAAGTCACTGGCATGGAGTAGTTTCCTCTAAACCCGGAGTGTGTGAGAGATTGCGTGTGCTAGGTCCATGGCGTGGAGTACTTTCTCCTAAGCCGGTATTATTTGTAATTAACCATAGAGCTCTGATATTACTCTCTCTTTGAACTAAAGATTGGTTTCTGGAAATATAACTTCAAGGCACTTTATCCTCAGATATAAAATTATCGAGAATGAAACTTCAGAAAATACGCTTTACATTTTCCAGGAAAATAATTAGTGAGGAAGCAGATGGTGCTCCCTCACTACGCGAGGGTGCTGCAGTACGTCAGTTTTTGAGCAAGGCATAGGACAATGACAAGTGCCCTAACGGTGGGAATGTGTGGGAACTTTTGCAAGGAAGGTATTCGGCTGATTTTGTAATATCCATTTTAACTATCGATAGGTTTTGTGGGCAAGGGCTTTGCGGCCCATTTTCAACATTTCGCGGTCCACCAATGTGCCGCGGCCCATACTTGGAAAAACACTGCTCTATACGATACATACTATGACACGAATCAGTAATCAAGTTGAAAACGACTCAAATTTTAAGAAAATTTTCCAAAAAGGCATAAAAAATGAAGCGGCATGATATGTTGCGTTTAAAATGTTACATTCTTCATTCAAATCATAATATCTCCTATTTGTACCACAAAAATTACACAGTCTACTCTCACAAACAATAAACGCATGCCTTAATGATATTATCACTTAAGCAATTAGGAATTCTCCTGTACATTCAAATATGCACAAATAAGCCTCGGTGACGATTTATTCGTGCCAAGAATGAGAATATGGCATTCAAACGTTTTATAGACACAGGATTTCTCATTGTAATTTGCTCCACATACCAATGAATACATCAATTCCACCTGCGGCTCTGAGAAAAAAATCCATAGATAATTTTTTTTAATAAGGGGAAAAAATGAACCAAAGGTTATCCAAAATCTGGAAAATATATACCAATTAACTTTTCGGTCCGGGTATAAAAATATTCCCTCAACGACAGAGGAACGTACATACCCCGAGCCAATTCACGGAAGGAACTTTTGTAAAACGTTTATATCAAGCGTGTTGGTTGAAGACTGCCTCCTCAGAATCGGCAAACAATTTGGTCGAAGAACCTCCCCCTTCCTCCCCCCCCCCCACAAAGCGCGTGGGGAAAAGGGGGAGGATCGTTAAAGAACAAGAGATATCGGCAAAAAACGAAGATACCGGGAGTTAAGGACGAAGCTTTAAAGGGAAACAACGAAAGAAAGAAAAAGAGGAAGCAGACAGGTAAAATGGAGGCAATTAATAGGTGCAGATAAATTAGTGAACGAGACACTTTTAAGAGCGGAGGAGGATAAACGACGAAAGTGGATATTTTAAAGGGCGAAGAAAAAGGTAAAAACAAATACAAGCTGAGGGATAGAGAGAGAGGGACATAGTCGAGTATAAAAGCGACATAAATCAAGAAGGAGAGAGGTTGACCTTTTTCCCCTTCTATTTTAAACAAGCGGCTTCAAAAGAATCCGAAGGGGAATACACTTAAATGCGCTCACTGTAGTGTTGTCTATAACGTTTTATTTAATAATAAAAAGGCGATAAAAACTCCCCGCCTGTCCGAAGGCGTGTACATTGTTGTTGGTACACATTTATATAAATTTCAACTGATGCTAAGCTTCTGTTTTTGTACGAGGCTAAAATTTACGGGATCAAGATGCGTGTTTTTAGTAAGCGTGTCGTAAAAAAATCATCCTTGCCGAGTTGTTCGCAATATTACGTGAACGGAGTAATTTTCTGCTTTAACAAAAATAGCCAATAAAACTATAACGATATATAATCATTCAAATACTTCAATTTTGAACATAGAATACTTTCATTCATCCATTTTTTGACAAAACGCCCTTTTTTATATAATTTCGTTAACACCTACTGAATTACGACATTATCTGAACGCAGAAGAACAAACGGCGTTACCTTTAAATGATTGATCGTCGTCATCATCATTAATAGTATTCCCGCAGACGGCAGTGATTGTCAGTTAAAACCGCCACACGTATTCCCATCCAGGGCCACCATCATTGCTTCATAATGCCCATGCCACGTCATCAAATAGCCGAATCCTTTTCCTTCCTCTTCCCATTTTTTGCCTTCGGAATTTCCTTCGACCGCATCTTCCATCATCAAATCCCCTCTCAATAAATGCCCCGTCCAATTAACCTTTCTCTCCATTATCAGTCCAATTCTCTCTTCTCAATGTTCCACGTTTTTTTTACTTCATCCCTCCATTTTGAATGCCGCATACTTCTCCCACGCCCACGTTTCGAGGCTTTTCGAGTAAATAACGATTGCGAGCGGGAGGCATATCGACTTTGGGACCAAGTTCTCGAATGTTTTCCTCTCGTCGGCATGGAATTTTTACCTCCCATCCCCCCGATCCACCAAATTTGGCCGAAATCGGCTTCAAATGCTCGTGAGATATTACGTCGACGCAGGCAAAAATGGCGAAAAAAATTAAAACTGAATGGGAGTCCTTTTCTTCCACTAGCCGAAACGAAAGGATGGGAAATTCTGAAAAGGGACGCTATCTCTAATGGAGATGGGAAAGGGAGAGTGGAGGGAGATAGCGTAGGAGAGAGGGGGCAGAGAGGAGAGGGGAAGGGGAGATAGATAATCGTCTTTATTCGGGCGAAATTTAGACCATAAGGTCAATTCTTACATTTAACCCTTCGTCAATATAATAAATACAGGAAAAAGAATAAAATAAGGTATAACAAAAACATTATATAAACATTATGTACCTAAATCATACAAAGTAAAATGATAAAATTGAATACAGATTTGTGTTTGTGGGGAAAACCTAGGTAAAAACAGGCATGTCCTCCCTAATAAAACCCACGCAGGAAAACACCCACTAAGAAGGGGTGTGAAAAACCTGCGAAAACCCTAGATAGTGTACATATGATAATACAAAACTACAACATTAAAGGAGAGGGGGGGAGGAGAAAGGAGAAAGTAGGAAAAGGGATAGATGTTTGACTTTCTTTTGGAGAGGTTGAGGCCTGGTAATCCTCCTCTTCCACCGAAACCTATTCGTCATTCGTACAGAAAATCTATAAAAATGAACAGGGAATATTGAAGTGAACACACGTAACACGTACATATATCCACGAAAATGCAATTTCGCAGTTTAACAAATTTTCTGCCCGAATTATTTTTAAAAATTAAAAATCAATCATTTGGTATAAATTTGTTTATAATGAACCAATAAACATATTCCCTCCATTAAGCAAGAATTTCAATATTCCATTTTCGATATATAGGATATGACACACATGTCACACACTCAATCACATCAATCAAGCATTTATTGCTTTAATAGCTGCTCAAAATTATTTACTAGGATTTATATTGTATTTATTTTGCCATAAAGATAATGTTTATCAAAATTTAAACAAATAACCCTGAAAAAACTTGATTTTACTCGTTCCATTGCCTCCGTAGAACTTCTGCACGAGTCAGTGCAAACACTAACCAGTACAGTGCAGTTAACGGTAGCAATGCCAAAACAGCTGAAACATTAAATAATATACATAGTTGAAAAATGAGTAGTCTGAACCAAATTTATTATGATACCTTTAAGCTTTATATGGAAACAGGAGAGCAGGGAGAAGGAAAGAATTGGGGGAGAGGAGGAGGAGATTGGTTAACGGAAAGTGAGATGGGCGAAACTATAACTATAGGAATCAATAGGTGTTTAGCGGATGGAGGGAAGTTGGGAGGGGTTGAAAAACCACAAAAACCTGATAAAGTGAGCGTTATGGGGGAAGAGGAAGGGAGGGTGGTGGTCATTGGTTAGGTGATAACTGCACTCAGTTAGGAGAGGAAGCGCCGACATCAGTAAGGAGGAATGGGAGAGGAAATGGTGTTCGTTAACTAAAGGAATCTTGGGATTTTTTGTGTGAAAAATTTCCATTTTGTCAAGAATATAGAATCTGAAACCTTTAACGGCTATGCGTAGGATTTTAGGGGTGTAAAAAAAGAATGATTACAGATTGTTTTGCGGAAGGGAAATTGAAGGACCTTGATTTAAAACTACAAAAGTGTTCGTTAGCTAAGATTTGAAAGTTCCTGCCCGTTTGGCCGATATAAATAGCATTTCAGTAGTTACATTTTAATTAATAGACACCGGATTTCTTCGTAGTTTCAATTTTACCTTTACAACTGCAGAGGAGTAGTGTTGGGTTTACTTAGCTATAGAATGCGTGCCTTATTAATCTAACCCAAAATTAACTATAAATTAAATCATCCAGCAGCAATGAAATGAAACTAAGATAATTGCCAAAATTTTCACGTCTCATAAAGGAAATTGCGCCGTTATTTAACGTTATAAGATTGCGAAGGTACTGAAAAAATTACGCTAACATACATTACAAAACAATCGATTAAGGTGGGGCGAGAATGGCCATACACGAAAAATATCACTTCATATTTGGTAAAACCCCAGAGAAGAGTGGGGAGAGAAAGGTAAGGCGAGAAGAGAGAGGAGAGAAAATGAGGGTGGGAGGGGAGTTGGAGGAGAGTAGGGAGGAAGCAGAGCACACAGAGAAAGAGATGAAGGATATTTCGACTCCTGCTGAGAAGGCATGGCACCGATAACGACAGGACAGGAAGCGGGGTTGTTGGGAATGGAAAGAGGAGGAAGAGACAGAACGAGAGAGAGGGAAGGCAGACTGAATTAGTGGTAGGAGGGGAGGGTAAAAATCCCTTAGGTCGATATGGGGCAAACGGTCACGAACGAGACGTCTAGCTGACGAAGTAGTGTCTCTTCCGCCATAAAACCGGGTCTAAAACCATTCTATTTGAATAATATTCTACTTTAAATACCCAAAGCAGTCTCTTCTGGCGACTGACTCTGCGCACTAAAACCGGAGGATGGTAAGAGGGCAGTTACATAAAAAGAATCTCATCCGAGGAAACTTGCTTTCGCGCTTTATAAAATCCGTTTCAATTTAAAATAAAAGGGAACAATGATAATGGCAAAGGTTGCTTTTACGGCCAAAATTTTAGTAGCCCTTTCGTATAAAAATTTCAATACAAGCGAAAATTAACGATAAAGAACAGTGGAGAGCATGGAAATTAGATCAATTTTGCAAAATACTATTAAGTTGAAAAGACCCTCCTTTACGCATTTTCTTTTAACTTGTATACTTGGAGAATAACGGATGACGCAATTTTTTTTAAAGCACTGATTATGTTTTTCGTGGGAAATGGCAATAAAACATGCATAAAGAAATATACGGATAGACAGTATTTCTCCATAATACCCTAAACAGAGCTTTTTAACTCGTGATGATTAATGTGCAGATAAATGCGTTTTTACATCGCCTTCAACAAAATGGTTAACAATTGCTTATGGTAGACTGGAGACTCAGATTAAAGGCAAAAGCAAGCCATAGAATCAATGACATTTACAATCGACTCGAATAATCCGCTTAACGCAATTAAGAAATTTTTCAAGCTTTGCTTGCGTTTTTGTATCTCACAAATAGTATTTTCATTTCAAATCGGCCTCCGGCGCAAAATCTTTGAGCATTTGTCATAAAATAAAGATTCAACAATCCTCTTTGAGTAAATGATTCCATAACTTAGGAATAAATAATACCAAACAATAATTTAATAAACAAATTAATAATAATAACTTACTATTATTAATAATAGTTTATTTAACATGAAAAAAATTCCCAAACTACACGTTTTAAAAGTAACGTAATGACAACCAAACAATAGCATGCCCTCGGCTAAATTAGAACCAGCCACCTTTGCATAGAGAGCCATCGTAACCTCCCCTCTACCAAAATTCGGCCATCCATCAGGAATTAAGATATAAAATCTTAAAACGCCGATATTATTTTTTAAATTATCTATATTTCTCAAGAGAAATCCTCTTATAGACTTTGGAAAAAAGAATAGCGTCATGAATTTCCTCCAGAATGTCAATCGTCCATGACAATTTTTACTACCATTTTTAATTTTCTCCCAATCCAAAAACAAGTTTCCTAAGAATAGGTAGAACGAAAACATTCAAAAAAATTCTGACTCATTCCACTTGGCGTGGTTGTAGACTTAATGACTTTCCTGCGGTTCGTCTGAAGAGCTATGACGATAGGAGAGAAGGGGTTATTATATATATATATATATATATATATATATATTAGGAATGGAGGAACCCTAAGATTAGAACCGAACGGATTTTTTTGAAAGGGAGTTTTTTTCTAGCTTGCGAGTTACGATGTTATAAAACTCGGCTAAGGTAATCGAAAACTCTGCGTCTCGAGCATAACCGAAAGTATCCAATATAACCAAACGAATTAAGCATAGATCGCAAGGCTCGTAAAAAGCTGCGAGATGAACTATTAAGCCTACGTCATAATATTTTCAATGTTTTACCACTCTATAACGGAAAGGAGAAATAGCTTGGTCTTTAGTGCAAGCACCTTTGTATGGAGAAAGTACCATGAATCACATTTAATGAGAAAACTTGCAAATCAAAATATTGTTTAGGGTTATAAAATACTCATATTATAAAACTACCGTGCCGTATTGTTTTACAGCTTTACCATTTATAATAAATTCTTATTGTAATAAACTTTTAGTGTTATCTCTGCTTTTCAATGTTTCAATATTATATTTGGAAATCGAATGTATGTTTAATAAACATTTTTTTACGACCTCCTGATTCCCTCTCAATCAAAATCCATTGTTTGGGAAAGGACTTGCATGACGCAAGATCGAGAAATAAAGGAATAGCGCAAAAACTACCAAACTGAACTTTTAATAATGTATTGACTCGAATATCTCCTATTAAAGATCAATATTTTGTAAAAATGAAATATTAAACGCATATCAAAGCTCAAAATGACTACTTCAACGCGCAAAAACTTAAACTAGCGCCATCTACATTCCGCTCGTAAAACGTGGCAGGAAAAGCCCATTCAAAAAACGCTTGAACTTGCTATGCAGAATAAAAAATATTTTAAAAAATCTCCAAGGAGATCCTCCTTTCCTTCCAAAAATTTCGTCCAAATCCTTAATACGTAGAGATGGAAAGTGAAACGATGGGCTAAGAAACCTATTTCGGGACGTCCGAAATCTTACCTGAAGCAAACCTGATGGAAACAAGTGAGAGAAGAATTATAGAGTAAATTACATACGGCACTTTGTTCCTTAACTTTGTACATTTAATAGTGAGTAAACGATATTGCTACACCCTACAAGGGATAGGCCAGACTACTTACTATCTTTCCAGAGGAATAAAGAATCGCAGATTCGATGTATTGTTGGTTGCCTACATTTGCACTAACAGATATGTACTTATAAGCGATGTATTTTTTCGATTACTCCCCAGACGGACAGAAAGGCCGAACACAAGCGATTTTATTTTTAGAAAAGACGCTTAAAAGGGGAAATGAGAGCATTGAGCAGTCGGAGAGTGAAGGAAATGAAGAGGATAATGAGAACGAGCGAAAATCGAGAGAAAGAAAAGGAGGCAGATGGTGAAAGTGAGAAAAATACATACCAAGGGCGAATTACGTAAGACAAAAAGAAAAGAGGCAAGAAATATGGAGGGGCCAGGAAGATGGAGGAGTCAGGAAGAGGGAGAGAAAGAGGGGTGGAAGGAGTGGAGGAAAGGAGAGGGAGGAATGAGAGGGGAGAGAGAGATAAAAGCTATGAGAGAGATGAATGAGAAATACCGATAGAAAGGAGTGAAGAAGATAAGCGAGAGCGAGGAGAGAGGGCGAAGAGGAGAGGGGGAGAGAAGACAGGGAAGGGAGGGAGAGAAAGTTTTAGGAGAGGGGTGAAGAAAGAGACAAAATGCATTGAGAGAAAGAGAGAACGTCAAAGTGAGATAGTGGGGAGAGAACAGAGAAGAAGAGGGGAGATGTGTATGGAAAAGGTGAAGAGAAAGAGAAGAAGGAAGAGGAAGGAGTGGAAAGAGTAAGAGAGGAAATAAGACGGAGGGAAGTATGAGAAAACAGAGTCAAAGGGAAAAGAAAAGGAAGAGCGAAGTTAGGTGTGAGAGGTAGGGAAAGAGAGATGGAAAGAGAGATGAGGAGAGATGCTGGCTAAAAGACAGAGTAAAGCTGAAAGAGCTACAGAGAGAGCAAAGTTAAAAGTAAAAAGTGGCGGAGAGACGAAATAGAGCTTAAATATAAGGAGGGAGGAGAATAAAGAGAAGAAGAAGATACTAATTTATTCAGAGGGAGAGAAACTGGAGAAGAGTAAAATATACGTGGAAATAAATATTGAGGGATATAAATAGAGAGGGCGAGCAACCGATAGATAAGAGTTAATAGGAGAATATATAGTCTTAAGTGTGTAAAAGTAGATTAGTAACAGAAAATAAAAGGGCTGATTTCTCACGAGAGGGAGAAAAAGAGAAAACTGATGAAAACGTACATAAAGGAGAGGAATGGGAGAGAGTGAAAGAAAGAGAGAAAAGAGAAATAGAGAGAAAGAGAAATAGAGAGAGAGAAAGAGAAATAGAGAGAAATAAAGATAAAAGGAGAGAAAGAAAGAAAAATAGAGAGAAAGAGAGAAAAAGAGAGAAAAAGAGAAAGAGAGAAATCGAGAGAGAGAGAAATATAGAGAGAGAGAAATAGAAAGATAGAAATAGAGAGAGAAATAGAGAGAGAGAGAGAGAGAGAGAGAGAGAGAGAGAAAGAGAAAAATCGAGAGAGAAATAGAGAAAGAGAGAGAAAGAGAGAAATTGAGAGAATGAGAGAAAAAGAGGTGAAGAGGAACACAGCGTCAAGTGACGCCAAAGGTGACCGGGTTTAAAATGAGAAACGACAAGAAAAAATAATTCCGAAGGAAATCCACGGCTGAGCTTTTATAAGAACACAAGGGCGGGGAAAAAAGAAACAAAACACTTAGTGCTACCGGAGGGGAAGAGACGCAAGCCGAATGGGGGAAGTTACGCAAGCGGGAGGAAGGAAGGGGAGACCAGGTAGCTCGGCGGCGCGGATTTTTGAGCGTAAAAAAAAACATTCATTTCGAACTGTCGCACTTGTTTATTCTCCGCTCCACCACTCGTAGCGGAGAGAGACTCCTTCGCTCGTTTTGATAGCTCTAATTAATTAGAAGGTGTCGGCGACATGCCGGACGTATGATTCATCCGGGAGATGGGATTTTCGCCTCGCCCGCCGCGTCAAGAGCTGCGTAGCCGCCGGTCCCTTCTCCCCGCGAGAGCAACGCTAGACGTCAAAACCGTCCAAATATCTGTCACGTTCGCGCGCGGAATCGCGCGGAGTGTTCGCGGAAAATTGTTTTAATCAATCATTGATAAGGTTTGAGGACGGATGTAGAAACTGATTTATAACTTCGGCGACCATCTCTCTTATCAATCACGTATTCTGCGAATTTTAGACGTTTACTGGCGTTTTCGTTATCATTGTGTCCATCCAAAACTTATTCTCTCGCTGCAATATCGCTCGTCAATTTCAGAAATAAATCACGCATTTCCTGCACATCGTTCCCTATGTGATACACAGTATCCAGATAAAAATATAATTCTCTATCATGTAGATCAGTGGTGGGCAACCTTTTCTACTTGGTGGACCGCATTGGTGGCAGTGAAGCCTTCAGTGGGCGGCATTGGAAATTTCCAATGCTTAGGCGGACTGGATTAAAGTTAAATCAAAAGTTACTTAGAGATTCCTAGGCAACGTACGAGTAAAAATCAAGTTAAAATTAGGTTTTTAAGGTTAACATTACAATCTTCAGAATCACGATGGATTTCAATCTTCGAAATACCTTTGAGAAAAGATCAAAAACTAAATTCAAAATAACTTATTTGGATTGAAAAATTGGACTATTCATTGACATTGTGCTTATAAGTGCTTAAAGGCAGATATAGAGATTTAATTTGCTGAATTTGTAAAAAGATTTTGAGTGCATTTTCTACGAAATCTGAGTAAGTTCTGGCAGAGGTTCATTTCTTTAATATGTGTATTTTTTTACATATTTGTTGTTTATAAATGAAATTTGTTTTCCGGTCGATATTAAAAAAGGTGAGAAAAAAGAATGCAAACAAATTTGACCTAGAATTTGATGTAAAATCTCTTCCCGAATTTTAATTGATCTTATATTATACTAGCAGATGTACCCGGCTTCGCTCGGGATATTAAAGCGGCACAGTATTTATTTTGTTGAAGGTTAAAATAACATAACTGAAAAAGAAGATCGAGAACGAAATAAAACACAGATACCGGAGGTTGTCTGAAAATAATCCAAAATAGTAGTATATCATCATACTTTACCTTTCGTTTATAATACTTCCTTGTAAACAATATTTGTTCTTTTTCCTCCAGGTGCTAGGATGGTTAAGTTACGTGGGCTGAAATCTAAAATAAAAATCTAACTTGGACTTATTCCTCAACTTTGGCTCAAATGTAACACTCAAAAGGACTGGTGCACTATCGGGGTTACCACTTGTTAAAAAATTCAAAATTTTCTAACTGCAATACATACGGGTGAACCATACAATCAAACTTATCCGCAATTAATTAAGTTGCAATCTATTACGTTTGACGTTGCTACAACAATAATTTCCATGCTTCATAAAAAGCGCGAAGCGAATAATGTAATTCTTTCGTCTATTTGAAGGTTTAATTGACGCTAATTCAACGGAGGCATAAATGCGGGACGCCTTGGCAACACCCGGAAAGAGTATAAAAAGGCGATAAACTTTCGAAAAGAAATGCGTATTTCTGACAAATTCCTCTGTATAACATCTAAACATTACAAGAAAAAGATATTTTATAGTTTTAGCTGTCGAATAAAGCAGAAATGGAGAAAATTGGTCGATATTTACGCATTTTGATGAATTAAAGAAAAAATCTTGCCCCTTGAAAAATCGAAAATCCCGTGTAAACTTATGGGAAAATATAATTGTCTCCCAGAGTCGAATCCGGGACTTTTTCTGGGATGTTTGATTTTTGTAGGGACCATCTCATGGGGGTTTAACGATTGTGAAAATTTCAGCTCGTTAGGTTTAGTAGATCCGAAGATATTAAGCGAGAAAAGAAAACGACAGACTCCCAATGTGTGCAATGACTATTAATAAATCTCAGGGTCAGACATTCGATTAAGTAGGATTATACCTTCCAGAACCATGCTTCACTCATGGCCAGTTGTATGCAGGATGTTCATGAGCAACGAATTCTGATTCCTTGAAAATGCAAATAAAAAGCACTTTTCGGCAAGGACAGACAAGAAATGGCCATATTGAGACAGATAATGTGGTTTACCGGGAATTATTTTGGTAAAATTTTTTAATTTCCCGGTTACAAAAGTTTGTCAGTAAAGTATTTGTTATTGTAGTATCGATAAAAAACAATCGTCTATAATAAAATAAATTTTGTTGAACCAAGCAAAAAACATTTTAAACAGTATAACAAAAATTGTAAATTTTTGATAATTTTTCTAAATAATCAAAGCTAAATGCGCAAATGTTTCGAATTTGAAAGTTTTAAAGGTTACAGATTTCTTAATCGTTACAAATTCCTTAAATGACAAGAGAGAAAGAAGACGGTGATTTATATCTATTTAAAAAATTTCATTAAAAATATAACGTGTTGAAATGCTGGATTTTCCTGTGCACCTCTGGGTACTTCATTGTAACATATTTTGTAAATAAAATGTGTCTGATCAAATGAATTATTTAAAACAGGCTCACTAGTAACAATATTGATTTATTCACTGATACTATAAATAGATGGAATTAATGGATCATATTATCCATATACTACAGACATATGCTGGAATGTTGGTAAATTTGGATACAGGAGAAAAAAATCTGCTACGACCGGAAATTAAACCCGCGTGGCAGAATATCAGCCCGGCAAGTGGAAGATCCGGGTTCGATATCCGGTCATAGCAGATTTTTTTCTCCCGTTTCCAAATTTACCAAAGTTGATATTGTGTTAGATTTAGATTGGTCTAGATTTTTACAAGTATTTTTCCTGCATTCAACACATCTCACGAGGTCTATAATAATATGTTCACCGAAGTATAAATAAACCTTACGTTTCCCGCATTTCCTCAATAATCTGTCAGTTTTGGGATTGATTTTATCTATAAATGTCGCGAGTGTTATATAAGAATCGAGATCTCAATTCCCTTTACGTGACAAGACGACTCCAAAATAGCCATTTTCAAATGGCGTGTGGCAGGAAAGACTTCGAATGTATGTTATCTTATCGGAGTCGGCGCCGCCAAATGTGTGGCTGACGGCTCATCGTGGAATGGGTGAAAAATAGGCGGCCTCGCTCGATAGATATCACACGCATCTCCGCGGGGGACGGTTAAGCTATTCTAAACAACAGAATCCGGCAGTATTAATTTGAACACGATTCCATCTGACAACCTATTCCTACTTTTACGGCTTAATAAACATTAAACGAATACATCTCTGCTATAAAGTAAAAAATATACGCGTCGCAAAATTGAAAATTATCGTCTCGATATCTGTAATGAACTAAATCTCACCAAAAATGCTTACTTTCACATTCCAATACCCAATTAGAGTTTATTTGCTGCGAATTATATAAATGTAAGGTAAGGTGGGGGAATATGCCTCCCTGGGGAATAAGCCGCATGACCAGTATTTCCATTCTCGTAAGACAGCTGACAGCATCAAACGATAGGGAAGACTCGGCTAATTCCGCAGTACTAAGCCATAAAACAAATAAATACTGTATAAAATAAAAAGCTTGTGGCTGAAAATTTAGCATTCCTACAAAAAATACATTCTTGTATAATATACACTTAAAAAAACAATATATTTCTGTTTTTCATCGCTCGAAAGATGAGGCCATGCAGCGTAACACCTCAAAATCGCTAAGAGACAGGCTTTCACAAAGCATAGAATGAATGTAGTAAAATAAAACCATTAAAAAAGTGTTCTTAACAACTTCAGCTTCCATTTGATACTAAACTTACCTAACTTTTGTAAGGAAATGTATCTGTAATTAATCAACGCTCCACAGTAACAAGTTTTAGCACTGTACTAAATTACAGCCACATCGAGTTGGAAAAACTGACGCGACAGGTCATTACTATTAAGGCTCAAGTTTTATTTCAAGGTCAACCATGGTTTGGGTAGTACAGAAGACTGTCGATAATACTTCCATTCACTGAACTAAATTCGCAAAAGACCTGAATGTCAGAGTACTGCAGATTTTCCCGTACTGCGGAATTGGCCAACTTTAAAGGCTGGCCGCATGGTTACATCATTCCGCTATTTACCAACATTGTTAGTAAATTTGAAGGTATGTTTAGCTTATTTTTATCCGTAGAATTTTCTGATGGTTCAACGATTATGCATAATGATCTAGTTTTATCTTAACAGAGAAAACTCGGTGATATTTAGGAGAAATTATATATCTGTAGGGTACGTTCTTGGCGTATTAGCTGGCCGCCTTGTTCGATCTAGATGGCAGGCGTCTCGTTTAAAACTGCTCACTCACATTGGGGTAATATGCCTCATAACATGCTTTCGTATGTTCTTTAAACCACTGAAGACCTTCTGGGAATAAGCTTGCAGCGCATGGATACATAATCATCCTGTGCGTAAAATCACTCGGCTTAACTTTGCTTCACTTCTCAACAAAGCATGGTCTAGAGCTGTCACAGTCTGAAATGCTATTTCTGGGTCCAGGCTTGCGAAATCTCACCATGGAATTCATTAAAAATTCCAGATCATGCTTTCATGGCCAATGACGTCTCCTTAGTTCAAGAGAAATACCAGGATAACGGCACAACCAGCAGTCCCGTTTCTTTAATTTCGTTTGAAGACATTTCTACTATTCCATATGAAACTGGACCGAGTGGGACTTGCTCGAAACGCAAACAGCATGCCGAAGTCCTCACCTCACCCGAAATAATTTCAAAGAAGCGAACAAAGGAAGCAATGAAGGCACAAAAAGCAGCCGATCTAGAGCAACGAAAAAGAAACAAGAAAAAGGTCGCAAATTAAAGCAATCATCAAAAAAAGCAAGTCCGGGAAGCAAAACTGCCAAGAGGAAGAAAAATAGCATCACTCGAGTTCCTCAGAGAGTGCGGAAGAGATGCGTTCGATTAAAGGCGGTGATTCGGAATTGGAAGACAATTCAGATGATTTTTGTACCAAATGTGGAGGTCACTTTCATGACAAACGTGGACCGAAATGCGACTGGATTTAGTGTGTTGAATGTCTGCGGTGGTTACACGAGATGTGCAGTAACTCAGATTTTGTGAAGACTGCAATTGATATTTTTCTTTACTTTGTCATTTCGCTTTTGTTTGCTCTCGTTTGCTCAATTTTCAATTCTAATATATAATTTTGTATTATGTTCAATTTACAAAAACATATATATGGTGGTAAATTATTTATTTCGTAATTGTGACGATTCACTTTTAGAAACAATGAACATTTTTCACTTTATTGTACTAATTTTCAACAAATATCCAAAATAAATGCGTGTAGCCATGGGGGAATATGGCATTTTGTAATGTGTTGTAAATTATGTAATTATTTCCTTTTCTATAAAGCAAAACTTTATATAACTGACTCAGCATGTAGAGGAAGGTCAAATAAATGGTACTGTAAGGATTTCGCATTAAAATGTAACAAATTGGCTTTTACATAATTAAAAAAATAATTAGTTGCCATATTCCCCCACTTAACCATGTATAAATATTTTAGGTGGAATAAGCAATATCTAGATTCTAGTACAATAAAAAATACAACACCAAAAAGAATGTTTATTATCGGTAAAAATGTTATATGGCAAATTAATATATTAATACTAATATAACTCATCTTGTTTCAAAATATTTATCCAAATGTTTGCGCGGTCGGGGGAATAAATTATTGTAATATCCATGTGCGAGTAATTTTGTTCAGATGCGCTTATTATTATTGCTGCCGATGAAATGGCTCAATCAAGATCCTAACCAATTTCGCTAATGAAGGGAGATTGCTTGGAACAGTATCTGTAAACAAACTGCTCGTTAATTGCAAAAAGACACGAATGTCAACTTGCGCAACTAAAAATGTGATCTCTTCGGGGAGATTGCAGTTCAGGACACGCACGATTGATCTCTTTCCAAACGATAATTGGGTGAATGTTGATTTTTTAAATGCATGGAATTTCGAAAATATGGATATCGAATATAATTTTGGGAACAATCACCGTTCTCAGCGAAACTAATTCCGAAATTCTCATTAATGTCAGAAACCAAAACGAAAGACACCAATGGTCCCTCAATGGAACAGTATATCTATTTAGCCATAGTCAGCTCGAAACGCAAATTAAAACACTTAAGGATAAAATGTATTGCCCAGGAATTGTTAATTTTATCTATCCTAAACACTTAAATTCGGTACGATTAGTAATTATCGAAAGCATATTTTTGAAAGTTCATCAGTTTAACCGAGTCACCTACGTACCTGACTATTTAAAAAAAATGACATTAATTGACTTGACGTGTATCATATACTTACTTGCAATTATTTCAAAGGATGAGTAGTAATACAAAAAATTATTCCAAAATCACAAAAACACGAAGGTGAACACGTTTCGCGATTTTCTCTAAACAATTTCAAGACGAGATATAAATTTTGAGGAAGGAAGCCGAGCGGAAAACAACAAAAACTCTCCCAGTCATTCAAGCCTAGCGAATTCCGAAACACAAAAAGTTAGATCTAATTTTTGAAATCTTAGAAGTAGAGAAGAGGAAAGCCCTCTTCTCCTCGATTTGATTCAATTCTGTCCATGTATTGCGACGAAAAACGCCTTTTATTTTCCTCCTTAGCGAAATAATAATAAAATACTAAGCCACGCCCAAAACAACGAAGCAACGAAAGCCAAAATATATTAAACAAAAAAACGCGGTAGACTCTTCGAGACCTAAACCTTTATCGAGAAGAGAATATATCCCGACTTTTCCTCATTATGAGGAGAGAAGTGGAGGAGAAGGGGGAATGAAGAGAGGGGGAAGAAGAAATCCTAAATGACGCTCGGGCAAAAAATATTAGAATGTTTTGGAGTGGAAATAAATAGATCGGGGAAGGTGGAGGAATGTTTAAAGACTCCTCCTCGGGGAGAGGGGGGAAGAGGTAGTCTCAAGACTTTTACATCTGGCTCACTCGAACCTTTCCTCCGACCCCCCTCCTCCCCTCTGCTCCCCATTCTGATCCTCCTCCCCCTCCCCCCGCAATGGAAAAGACGCCAACAGTCACGAGGTACGCCCACGCATTCCTCTCTCTCCCTCACGCATCCATCCTCCTCTTCTCCCACGCCTGTCTCCACCCACTCACTTTTCCTCCCCCCCTTCCGAACGCGGGAAGCGTTTGGTAAGAGAAAAAGGAGCATTTAAAGCGCGAGGAATCCCGAAAATTCTACCAAGCGTTATCGGGAGAATTACTGGATAATTATCCCGGAGATGGAAGGAGGAATAGAGAAAGGCGAGAAAGGTTTTATTTTTTCCCCGATTTCGATTAGGATTTCTCGTAGCGCGAGAAGTTTGTTGAGATTGCTGTTTTAATATGAGATTCGTTTAAAGGATAAGAGGGCGAGAAATATCTGCGATACTTTCAAGAAGTAAAAAAAAGTATTTTTCCTGCTGTGAAAGAGAGATATTACTTAAAAGTTCATCGTTTATGATTCAAAACCTCAAAAGGCCCACCAGTTCAAAGAAAAACTTATAGGTCAGTGTAAAAACAATAGCATAAAAACGCTACAAAACCTAAAACTGTAATATATACATGTTTCACGTGTCAATCCAAAATTTAATACAAAAATCAAAATTTGATGAGGCCACCACATGACTTTCCATACCTGTAATACTCCTAAAAATTCCAAAAAGGTTAAATGATAATGAATATTTTAAGGAACTGCGAAAAAATTTAAAGACTTGACAAAGTACAGAAATAGGTTCAAACCGTAGCCTTCTGATATTGGATATAGCCCCGAAGCTCCAACAATTAAGAAATTAAAAAGGAGCGTTACTAGCAATAGGACGTAACTAAGCGTAAAGTGTTTACAATAGTCGCCGGTAGGTGGTGTCGTGGTTGCAGCTAAAAAGTTAGTTTTAAAAATACCTCTTAAACAATGCATTACATAAGAAAATGTTTCGAACAAACGTTGTAGAAAATTAAATTCCCTATAACTTTTAACCCAATACTTTTTTACATTCGTCAAATACCAAAGCAAATATTTCAAAAACGAATAAGTGATAAGAAAAAACATCGACTTCCGGTAAACCGATTTTAGCTAGAATCGAGACCGTTCTTTTTAATACAAATATGAAATTTTATGCTGATCGAATTATTAGTTTTTGAGTTAGAGCGCCCACAAAATTCTGGTCACAGACACACAGACATCATCGATAAAATAGTCAAACGTGTTCAGGGGACCTTAAAACATGTATTCCCGTTGAAATCTCGAATTCGATTTTTCATGAAAACTACTTTCTCGGTTAGTGTTAAAACGCTGGGACCACATTGAAAACTGATGGCTGCTCAGACCTCACGATCGTCATAACTCGGATTAACCGTTCGAAAATTGAGGATTCGTCCCTAAACCGAGCTCAGGTACCTGCTCTCTCGCAACAGGGGATCTCTAGCCGACCAAATCATTTGTATTAAAATTTAAACTTTTTTATGTTGTTAAATTAGTGAGAAAGTAACTCAAGCGTCGAATCCGGGTAAATGCGCTGATTAAGAGCGTCTTTTAAATGTAATTCTACGATAAATAATAAGATATTTACGCTCGCATGTAATCTGGACGCCCACGAATACCAACCTCTAAAGAGTTACTGGTACGGGATTCTATTGAAAACATCAAAAATGTGTATTATATGGAAGTTGGGTTGGGTTGATTGGTTGGTTGAGTTGGTGGGGTTGGTTGGTTGAGTTGGTGGGGTTGGTTGGTTGAGTTGGTGGGGTTGGTTGGGTTGGTTGCAGCATAAACTTCCCAGAAACCCTGAAAAGGTTGGTATTCCTGGGCGTCAAGATTACATGTGAGCGTGACTATCTTATTATTTATCGTAGAATTACTTTTAAAAGACGCTCTTAATGAGCGCACTTACCCGGATCTGATGCTTGAATTACTTTTTCACTATTTTAACAACAAAAAAGTTTAAATTTTATTGCAAACGATTTGGTCGGCTAGAGTTCCCCTGCTACGAGGGAGCAGGTACCTGAGCTCGGTTTAGGGACGAATCCTAGAGTTTCGAATGGTTAATCCGAGTTAATGACGGCCTTGAGGGATGAGCAGCGGACAGTTTTCATTGTGGTCCCAACGTTTTCACATGAGCCACTTTCTCTTTACTTCGTACATATATGGAGAAAGTAAAAAAGGCCATGAAAAGGGCTTGTTGATAGGTTTTCCTAGATATATAAAGAAATATGAATGTAGTGTTGCAAATATAAAGAAAGTACTCTGCAGTAAATAACCATTCGTTAAAAATATCATTAAATATTTCATTTACGAAGCTAACACAAATTATATTTTTACATGTCAATAACTAATTAAGAATGAAAATAAAAAACGGATAATTTATTCAATAGTTAAACACCGTCTAGGCCTGGGGTAGGCAAGTTGCGGCTCTTTAAGAGCTTACGTTAAGCTCCCAAAGCCAACTTCTTCTATAAAAAGCACCTAGAACATCCAATTCATTTGTGACTTCCATTACCAAAAGTTCAAGTTTACATATATTAATTTTCTGCTATACGAATAACTTTTTTCAAATAAGAACCATCACATTTATCACTCTTCTCTTGTTGGGTTTTACGTTTGATTAGGAAAAGGGGATCTTTTGGTTAATTTGATTGTCGATCCCTGGTTGTAAGCGGAACAACATCCCAATTGAATCGGAAGGTCTTGGATGTAGGGTGTTGCTACAAACGAGGTCGAATGCTAATCAGGACAAAAATTACCGTGTTTTTTCCATTGTACACGCTTCCCACACAAGACATCCGATCATTCGATTTGTACGCAGGACTTGTCGAAGCTGGTAAATAGCACTAGTTCGATCATAAAAAAAGAAACATTTAAAATACATGGATATAGTGGCGAAATTTTCTACACGTGTTTTATTTTAACTATTTCACTTAAAAACCGGCATACCACTATAAATTTTTCCATCAGATACAAGAATTTATTTTAAAGCTACGAATACAACCGTGGTCTAGATTACGGCCGTGATTCATTCGCTGAATAAGAGGCATCTATATTAATCCTCGAGTGCCTGTTAATCAATTTCCATCAAATATGCACATTCGCAAAAAAATGTTATACACTGCCGCCAATTATGACAGACGGATTTAAGCAGTGAAGTCATTTTTGAGGCTATCGACATCACGATATTTCGATACCCATCCTTTCGCGAAATAAAATTATTTGAACGGCAGAAGATAAAATAAAGACTTATTTTTAAGATGAAGCATAAAGACGTAACCATCTCCCTAGTGTGTGAAACCACCATCATTTTCGGTTGTCCACTCAAAATACACAAGCAAAATTGCGGAAATAAGGTGATATGATTTCCTTCTTCGAATCATGAACTGCCCCAATATATTTTCCCACCGCGAGAATGGAGTATTCTTAATGCAATTCGAACAATTCTTCCTATAATGAAAAGCATGATTTGTTTCCTTAGTAAAGAACTCTGATTGTATACTTCAGTAAAACAATTTTAACACATAAGAGGGCGCCAATTATCCGACGATTATACGAACATAAATGACTCTTTCATTTAGAAAAAAGAACATTTGATTTCGCGATTTAGCAGCTAATACAAAGCCGATCAAGTTTTGTACAAGGTAAAATAAATTGTTATTGAGAATAAACTGCCACGAAATCGTTTAATTGTATTAACTGTATTGCACCAAGATATTTTATGTACAATCAACAACAGAAAAACAAGCACATGCCTACGGTTAATTTATCATTCGATACCAGTATGTATTCGATTAATCGTAAAAATCGATAGTCCGTCTCGAATAAGTTCGAATAATCGACGCTCCGTGGTGATTATTCGTCACAGAAACAGCATTAAACAAAGATCATGATCATAGAGCTTGCAACATTCTGCTTCCTTTACATTCGCAAATATTACGCCGAACAAATTTAAACCCCAGCCAAATCTAAATTTCCGAGTCATAACAGGAGGAATATCCCACCATATGGATGAGACGTTAAAGGAAACTTATTAAACACCTCGATGATTATTAATTAGGCATTCAAACTCAAACAACCGGCAAGGGATGTATAGAAAAACGTTTTTCGTTGTTTTGACTCGGATTTTGAAGCAGGCGGGACAATAGTTGGCTACATGACAATTCTCCAAGCAATCTCTGACCTTTGCAAAGAACCTGGCATTGCCCTGGCTGTTTTTTTCTTCCGCGCGGACCATTTCGGATTCTAAACATAGGCGCGAAAGGGAAGAACGGAATTCTCAAAAAAAATTATGTTCAACTAAGACGAGTAACGTCGGATATTTCGAGGAAGTTTTCGAATCGTATCCAAAAAACACAAATGATGCCATTTTGACAAACGAAACGATAACCGTAGCGTATCAACCATCTGTGAGAAAATTTTTACGAGCTCGTTTCAGTCACCTCGACGCTTAAAAAAAAAACTCGACAGATTTCTTAGAGGCAGTAAAACGCTTTAATCACGAGGAAGAATTCGAAAGATAATTAATACCAGGGAATTTCTAAGAGGTGACGAAATATACGGCCCCCGCGCGAAACGAAGAAAGATGGAAAAATAGGAAGGAAACGATCGATCAAAGTCACTTTTCTTTATTATCGTGGTCCTATAGGGGAGGGTGATTAATCCATATAAATCTGTATGAATAATGAGCTATGTCTGTCATTCCGTGGCGGTGAGAGAGAGATTGGTGCATTTTGAGGGGATGGTGAGAGAGAGAAAGTTGAATGAGATGGAGGGAAGCGAGAATGGAAATGGGAGAAAGGGAGGAGAATGGGAAGTGTTTTCATTTTCATTTAATACTTTATTCACGCACACCAGTCATTTATGACGGGCAACTGCAATAGTTTAAAATAACAACCGAGAAAGGCTGTAACGCCATGTGGTGTTAGAATCGATAAATGATGCAAAATATCCGATAAAAACACTCCCCAAAAATGCGGCTAGAACCCGAATATTTATAAAGTGTTTCCTCCTTGATTTCTTAAAAAAAAGGTCTTCACATGTTTCCGTGTACCTATGTACGCGCGCGGACATGGCGACTCGATTATTGGACGAAAAAAAACTCCAAGGAAAAAAATTTGTCAATCCCCTTTTTGCATATTCCATGCAAATTAACGCTCGCCCGCGACTAATTGACACCAGAAGAAAAAATAGAAGAAACACCTCGACGAGCCCTATGTGCCGCACGGCGTCACCAGGAGGGCCAGCGCAATATGTGACAGCACGTGGGCCAAAGACGGAAATTGATCTGGAACGTTCCACTTTGAAAGGTGGGTGCGCTAGAGAGGGAGAGAGAGAGATGGGAGTGAAGTCTTTCTCCCCGTCGGGCGAAGAGGGAGAGAGGAAGCCCCCTTCCCCCTCTCTTCGTCTCTTCCGGCCGAGCTTCGATTGTTACATCCCAGTTGGAGGCAGCGCCGCGCACACTCAACTCGGGGGATTGTGCGATCGGCGGAGGAAAAAATAAAACCGCAGACTGTGCTCATCCCTGCTAGAAATTCTCCTCGAAATTCGCTCGAGGTTTCAAAATTCTTCTTCCGAGATTTGTTACATTTCGGTGGAAGCGGGATGAGCGAGTTTCACAGTTAACCATGTTCGAATAGTTTGTAGGTGTTCGTACGAAGAGGCGGACATAGGAATGGGCAAACCCTCAAAGATTCGCGCCTCTGGAGGACCCAGCGCTTCCGGGGACGTAGCTCCTCTTGGGGTCTAGCGCTTCGAGACGCGCGAAAGATTTGATTTCATATTGGTAGTAGATCTCAAGACGCCCACCCGATTTATTTCAAGTATACACATGAAAATGGATTATTAAGAATTCGGTAGCTTATTTTCATCCTTAAAATTTAACCGTAAGCTTCCAGAAATCGCGAATCGTATGCCTCCCAACCCACTATTGCTCAGGGATCGCACCCTCTTAATCCGCGCATTTTTTTATATCTACGGGTTCTATCAAGCAGTATACATATGCAAGTTGTAGTTCTGATTTTTTTGTTACGAATTTAAGTCGCGTTTGTGATAGAGAAATTATTAAAAATTGAATTACAAGCGCCGTACACAAATTTCAAAAATGCCCTATACTGGCGTTGGCACCTCACCGTTGGCAACCGGTTTTATCCTCTATCTCACTATCAAGGCTTCGATTGCAGAAGCGTTTATTTTCTCCGTTTGATTAAAGCGCGTAATGTTTACAGAATAAATCTTCATTAATATTACTTTGCCGCACAACATTTATTTACCTAAAACTATTTTTTTCGTAGCGGCTCCCGATATATTCCAATAATGAAAATTATTATTAATTGGTATTGATATATTCCAATAAAGATACCAACATCGTACCTGCCAGAAAATGTATCCCGCTAATTAAATGCACCAACATATGAGTAGTCTAGTTTCAAAACCAGAAAAGTCCAAACTATAAAAATTTTCAGGAGGAAGAAAAAACGTTTAATTTCTCTTTGGCAAGAAGCGACATTTTTGGGATGCGTGAGATTAAGAGCTTATCACATGTAGATTCAGGGGTATATATTATATTCCCAACAGATTTGAATGTTTTGTTTTTTGGACTTGGCTGGTTTTGAATCCAGAATTGAAGGTGGCTGGTTTTGAAACGGAATATTGAAAAAATAGTTTATTAACTATTCTTTCAAAACAAATATTTATTTTAAAGGGGACATTTAACTTAAAAACATATAATAACACAAATACATTCCTTGTATTACAATAAAATTAAAAATTACGAAATTCAAAATTGCTTTAAATAAAAAAGTGAAAAAAATAAATTTTTATGGTGACATAAACATCTTTTGGACCACATTAAATTAAATTTAAGGGTTAAAAACCTCTTGAGATTGTTGTAAATTGACAAAAAGTAAGATATGTACAAAACATAAAGATTATCACGGTAACATCAGTAGCTAATAATCATTATTATTATTATAAACCATGCCTTCGTTTCCATTAATGACTTTGCAACAGAAAGTCAGTGAGCTTAAAGTGGCCCAGTCTTCGCTATAGTATTTTACAAGTAAATTTTTGACTTCTCTTAGCATCAAGGGATCTATTGGGATCCTTACTGGCACAGCCTGTGGTCGAGTCAGTTTATGTTTTTAGGCTGGTTTCCAAAGGAAACAGCCTTATGAAATGGCCCGGTGTGTGTGTATGTGTGTGTCCCCTACAAACAACTTTTGCAACAATGGACCGATTTTTATGCAACTTGGTATGAAGTCTACCTCCGGGTTATATTTTACTTTGCGATGATTGAAGCCCCGGGTTCGATTCCAGGAACGTTTTTCCCTAATTGTTTTACATAGGAAATCTCAAATCCATCCTGCAGAGATGTTTTCTTTAATACTTTAAAATATCTTAAAATTGTGATATCGGAGCGATTTTTGTACTGTTCTAAGAAGAAAAGAATGTAGATTCTAATTCTTATCGCCGAATTTTCATAATTGATCGTATTTTCTCCAATTTCTATTAAAAAATAGCGTTTTAGCGTTGCAAATCGCATTTTATCGGATTGTTGCGATGGCGACGATTATTACCGAACTTGGCTTGAACATAGACGAGTGAACAAATGTGCTATTTTCCTTTCCGTTCGACTACTCTTCAGCAATGGACAGTTTATCCAGACATATTAGCGTATAAATATTAACATTTATTAAATTCGTTTATTTAAAAAAGTGCATGCAAAATATGTCAGAAAGAGCTTTTGACATTGCATTTAGTATTTTATATCTGATAATGCTCTATTAATTTGTTTTCCAATTTTTCTCTATCACTGATAAACTATGAACTACAAGTGGTATTTATGGTAAGAGACTTCCTTGGAATGACTAACACATACTGAAACATTTCCTGTCAATATAAGTAACCAATTCGGGACGTCAACTTTGGGAAACCAGCCTGCATTAGTCCTGGTTTGGACTTCTTGTTTGTTAATGTTTTGTAACCTTCGCTATCAATTCGGTAATTCATACCGTATTTCACTAAAATATTATTACATATTTTTATTTTTTCCAAATAAAATCTTTTAGCCACATTAAATTTGAAGTGCCACTGCCCAAATAACTTCAAAATATCTGCCAATGTTCATATCCAGTTAAAGACTGTGCCTTCTAAAGGGACCGTTGTAACAAGCTCGAAAGTAATTGTAGCATATTCAGATGGATCTATGATCGTATCTTTTTTCTTGATTCTTTACTCAATTTGTGTAAATATCCTGTCTGAGGGGAGAAAAGAGTGTCCTACTGCCGGAAATATAATTTCGACTACTTTAATTTGTGGTGGAGCATTATGCAAAATCCAACAAGACAGCATCCTTATCGTTGTTTTGTTTTTGTTCTTCCCTCCACAATCATCAAAGATGACCCGGAGAGTCTTAGTAGATTCAGCACAGACAATCATGGACACCTGAGGGTACTTCATTTCCAGGTTGAGTTTCATCCCATTCATAAATGAGCACATTATCTTTACTAAGCTCTGTTTTTTGACTCTCCTACAACAATAGAAAGATTGTATTTATACAGCGTGACTGGTGGACCTTTCAGAAACTAATGGACTTGGCTGGCTTTGAAACTGACGGGAGATATTTGAAATTTAATTTAAGTGGGAAGTAGCTGATTTTGATTATTAAAACTTTATGGATAGAAAGAAGGGACTTTGAACATGTAAAAAAAACGCAAAAAAATGTTTTGCAAATTTTTGGAATTGTCTGGTTTTGAAACTAGACGACTCATATAATGGATTAAAATAGTAAAAGTTAACATATTTAACACTCAAGTCGTTAAAAGTTTATAGGAAATAAAACCACAAAAACTATCTTGTTATTTTTACTTGAATGTAAAAGTCTCGCAATGGTCACACCATTAGGCGACGTGGCGTTAAATTAAAAATCCCGTCGCGCACGGCGTAAAATGTCCTTCCGACTCGGCTCGTCTCCACTAAACGTTAACCCAGATCCGCGTAAGCTGCGAAGTGGGACACGTCCCCATCCTCCCTTCTCACTCCAAAAACCACTTCCCAATCACGAATTCCGAACATTTTTCCCTTTTTTCTCTCTTAAGTCTGCACGATCGAAGGAATTCAGAGCAGAAAGACATGATAGAACCATCTCTTGCTCGATTCTGTGCCGTCAGATTCCGCGTTGGGCCGTCGTAGCCAGATGCCGCATCGTCCTCCAAACAAAGAAAAAGTCCCACTCACCACCGTTTTGAGGTCCTGAGGTCCCGTTGGGTGTGGCTTCGCCGTTGGTCGCTTCCGTGGAAGACGGCGTACCATTAGTGGATACTGTGGGAGTCTCCTTCTTCCGGGCCATCAAATAACCCTTCTTGAAGAGGACGTCCTGACGTGGAGTCGTGATCTTTGTGTACTCATCTGAAGAGGGAGAAAAAAAGGACGGTTTTTTATAAGGTCGATTATATCTCATCATTGAAGGTTCTTGATGCGAACATACTGCCGTAATTATTGGCATAATCCTAGCACTCTAATAAATTTTGCGTTCAAAAATATCGGACGTCAGAATTATGGTGCGAGCTTTATGCCAGAGCGAGGATTATGTTAGTAAGAACGATCGTAGGCTTCTTAAACTATTTTAACAGCGCTAATCAATATAGACGAGTCAGTATGATACACCACTATAAATGACTACACCCAAAATGAATGCGTTCTAGATTTTAGCGATACTCGATTCAAAGGCGAATCTCCACGGGAGGTGAAGTCAGATTTATAACAATGAATTAATTAATATAAATTCCATCAATTCGGGCGGAATATATTCTGCTTCCTGAATCTCACCGATTTTTCTATGAAAAAATTCCTTTTTCTCGCGAATTACGTAATTTAATTGTATTCTCCAATTCTACATAAATGAAAAATAACGGTATAAATATGTACATTTATTGAATATCGAAATGCATGGTCGTTACTGACATCCCTGCAATGCATAGAATGTTACCGAAGAGATAACATTCCATCTCGCATGTCAATCGAAAGTTTTAAATTGCAATCTGCTCGCTGGAAAAATTAGAACGGTTATTCAATCCATTTCTAGTGAATAATTTTATGCTGTGCGAAAAATCGACATTGAGACACATTTTCAGTCATTTTTTCCTAATGGATTTTTACATACAATAGAAATCGAGTTATTATGGAGGAAATTTGTTGAGAGGAAAGTCTAAGAGCGACTTCTCACCAAGAGGACAGAGATTCGTATCCCGGCAGTGTCATTCCGAATGCAGAATTTTCGTCAGACATGCTGGCAGCAAAAATCCCTGCACCGTTGCAAAAGACGCTATTCCTCTTCCATAACGTCCAGAGTTTTACTCCCTTCCTTTTGACTCGAGCATAAAGGTTGCCGCATGACATTCTGCCCCATAATAACGATTGGGGAGTTGGCCACGTGGCTCACCATCGCTATGGAATGTTAAAGCGCTTAATTAAAGTATAATACTCTTAAAATATCTCTCGGCTTCTTGCATACAGGCGAGTAAGCAGCCCCTCTCTCAGTAGTGACCGATATTTATGCATGCAAACCTAATTACTCTGTATGTTACTGATCGGTGGAGACCTATATTTATTCAAAATTTTATAACGAGATATTTTCTTTAGATAATCGTTAACGAGAAAAACTGATCTTTGAAGCAAATTAAACATTGTTGCATTTTAAAATACCAGACAATCTTATATAATTCATAGAATACAGTTAATTTGGAAAAACTGTCGTTTTGACGCTGAATAAATTGGAATCACTTTCCAGAATAGTAATTTAATTATTAAGCATTTTATATTTATTTAAGTTTCGATTGAAATATTCCATTCTGAATAAGGCAAATTGATCTTCCTCGAACGTTGAGCGGAAGACACGTCGAAAACACACTCAAAACGATTTTTCTCTTGATTTCCAACAACTCTTGAATTCAACTGAAATTAAATATAAGAACGCATTGTGGCATTACTCGCAATTTTTTTTTAACGATTACACATGATAAATAGAATCATAATTGGTAAATAACATATCAAACATCTTGTCTAAATAACGCCAAATAAAGGCTAAAAACTTATGCATACAAAGGAATTATGGCACGTATAGATAAGCAGAGTAGTCCCTTGCCAACCGCGGGAGTTACGTTCCTGGAAAACACCGCGGTTGGCAAATGCCCGGTTGGTTAAACCCAGGACTTACGAAAAATAGAGGGTTAGAGGAACCCAGTTCCAAAGATAGAGTAAGGGAAGGTCTAGAAAAAGCTCAAGATCACAAATGGACACCTGTACCTCCCGTAAATATACTTATTAATAGAAGTAAAATGAAAAAAAATTCAAAATGAGGTCTTACAAACAACTTCAATGCTAGACGCGCGCGTTGGAGAAGGAAAATAGACACAGTGCGTCCTCTGTAAATGGAAAAATGGAGTGGACCACTGTGTAACTAGTTAACAGTCAAAAAAACCCGATCCCTCACAATATATTACTCTCAAGCAATGCTGACAAAGGAGATAATCACATGTTTCGAAGGAGATACACGCATGGCCGGGGTCTTTTCTCTCTCACCATTGCGCCATTTCCCGCGACTACATAAAGGTTTTCATCACGAAAAAATAACCTTTTATATATATATATATAATGAATCATAAATCAAATTTGCTGAATTAAACAAAAACATTAAGTATAGGTGTTCTGTTAAAATACATCAATCCAATTCAGATTTAAGAAAAATCATTGCAGCAAAAACAATGAGTATGCTCCTGAAACCACGACTACTATAAACCTCATACCGCGGTTGGTAAATCCGTATACATTTCGCTTACCGCGGATACTCGAAACTACTGTACTTTCATTGACTAACAACACAAGGCAATTTTCATCCTTCAATTTGAGTGAAAAGTAAAACCTTTGTTTAGCGGATCTTTTGAATTTATTTCCCAGCAATAGACTATCTTAATAGTCATTAAGCCTCAATTATGCATAAATCTCAAACCGAGCGAATAGAATTTACCCTGGCCTACAACCAACGTTTTTATACCAATATATTTTACCCAGTCGGCTGTAAAGAAACCATAAGATTTAAAGTTAGAAACTGAGTCGACAATAATTTGGAGCGAGATGGGGCGAGAAGGGAATCTCCTTCCTAGAAACGCTTGCCAAGTAAATCGCGCATCTATTAATGCGTGGAATGTTTCCTGCTCCCTCTCCCCCTTTACCCCTTCGTGCAAACAAAAGGAAGCGAAAGAGAGACAGAGAGAGGGTTTCGTTCGTTCACAAGAAAAATTATTTTTATTCGGACGTAAAATAAAAAGAAGGCAGTCACTTCCTTCAACGCCGTTGATTTACGAAGAATAGTTGTTTAATCGGAAGAGGAAATTGTTTTGGAAAAGGAAAAACATAAAACGGCGTTAGAACGGGTTAAGAGCCCATAACTCTAGTTCAAGAGCCATTTGAAATTGACCTGGTAAAGTGTTGATGGCAAATAAAGAAGGAAAATTTCAACAAATATAATTTTAAAGAAAAGCTCTCATTGGAGGAAACGTAGTCAATTTCAGAGAGAAAATTAAAAAAAAATAAAAGCCCGAAAGATTCCTTCCCGAAAAAGTATTTATAAAAAAGAACTAACAAATGAAAATTGTTATACAAGGTGCACTGCAGTCTTTCTTATCCGTGATCGAGAAAGACTGCACCTTACGAAGTAATACATAAAATTGATGCGATGGAATGAATCGCAAATCGACAAGATTCCAATAGATATACTACATTTCAGGCGTAAGAATAACAGGGCGGCAAAGAAACGATTTTACTCTGACTAAGCAAAGAAAAATTTCCCATTTTTTAATTAGAAATTTTCCGCTGTGCCGAATTATAATCCATAATATTACGTGGACTGTAATTTTGTGCATTCAACTAGATAAATCTTCGAATTTCACTAAATTCGATCATATAACCACAATTATAACATTTCACTTAATTTTATAAGTTAAAGTATTCCAACTCATTATCCGGAATTCCGTTAATCAGGCACACATTCAGTCCCCCCATCCCTCCGGATAAACGAGGTTGAAGAACAATATTAAAAGAAAAAATTCTTTTGCGGTAATAGGTTTTTGTTGAAGATGCTCCTGTTACAAATTGACAGCGAACTCCAAAACCTCCGAGACTGGATAAATTCTTCCGAAAAACCTTCATACAGGATAAGCTCCCTAGGGAAAGAATTACCCAAGTGATGCCAACTTTCGATTCGAAAGTAAACCGATAACACGACCAAAAACGCTACGGATATACAGCCTGTATTCCCCCACTGCACTCCGAAAAAACTGCGCACCAATATTCGCCGAGACGATAGAAAAAGACGAGAAGGAACGCAGGCGCCTGGAGTCCGCCACACCGAAGAAACTCGAGGGGGGATAAAATCAATGCCTCTCCTCTGTTTTCTCCAGAATTTTGCAAACAAACAAAATTCTGAACAACTTCAGTCGTTTCGCTATTTAAATACATATATACATAAATCAATATACAAGGGATTTCTGGGCATCTCAAGTCTTCCTAAAATTCTATATCTGAAAAACACAAGTTACGAACGCCTCGGATTTATGCAACCGGAATAGCTAACGATTTTACTTGGTGAATATGGGTAAAAGAGGGCGAATGGTCAACGTTAAGGCAACACCTGATGAAAAAATGTTTATTTATCCATTCCCCATCCTATACACAATCAAAATTCATAGTCTCAAGGTCTTACTCATAACGGCAGAATGGCCTCATGCATTAAAAGAAAACCTCCATTTCAAAGGAGTTTATATGAAGCCAAGGCAATTAAGGTAGCTATTTATGATCGATTCTCAGCCTGTTCGTGCGTGATGGCATGTATGTGCAAAAACTGAGGGTGCTGCTCATTGCCACTTAGCATCATTTACCGAATGTATTTTGGAGGTATTACGACTAATCTAGAATGTGAGATGAACATTTTTGTCTAAAAGTAAACACGTAGAAGCTGAAACGAAAGGAAAAACACTCATCACATAATAATTTGCTCGTTTTTTGATAAATTCTTTTGATGCTTTTGCCATATTTTTTTAAATTCCCAATTAACCCAATTTAACGAGGTACACTCGTCCATATGGAACGTTATTTCTTTGAATTGATATTTCATAAATCATCGAATTATATTTTATTAATATTTATTACGATTGCAAAACTCAGCAGACTGACAGTACGCTAAACGTCCACATTTGGCGCGCTATTCCGAGTTTCCGAGTTGGTTTCATTGTACGCCTAAACAGAAGCACGACTTTTAACTTCAAAGACATTAAATTATCCAATTCAAGATGGCGAATTAATCTCTTTAGACTTGAAATACGACGGAAATGAAACGCCACAGCGACACTTAGGGGAGAATATAGGTAACAATTTAAAAATAAAAAATAAAACAAAGAAATACGAATTTATGGCGCAGGGGGAGGGGGGGTAAAATAAATTCCGCGAGAATAACATTTTAAAAAACGTCGGATACTCCAGTCTCCTTCTGAAGGAGGATCGCGTCGAAGAAAATTTCGCGAGAGGATCGGGGAAGGAATAATAATAAAAAGGTCCAACCAATTATTAAGATCCATTAAATTTACATTGCCTCCGAGTGATGGCGGCGGGGGGAGGAGGGCGGGCCCTCCATCTTCTACAGAAAATGAGGAGTGAAAGATCGAGAGACGACAGCCACTCCCTCCCATGTTGACAAGGGCGATAAATTTCGTAGAATACCTCAAGGCTGCACCAATTTCCCCGCCTCCACTCTTCCACGCCCAACCACTTTCGCCACCCTTCAACGCCCACGCCTCAAACAGCAGCTCTACTCTCCACTCCCACGCCTCCCTCCTCTCTCAAACCCTCCCCTTCCCTTCTTCTCCCCCCTCCCCCAACCTCCTTCCCACGAAACGGTCACATCGTCTCCCTCTTATCCTCTTTTAACCCTTATATTCTTTTAATCCATTCATTTCGCGTGGTCGTCCTCCTAATCTTCCCAGGAGCTGGGAAATTGCGTAGGGGTTCAAAAGGAGGGGGAAAAATAATAAAATCTCCCCTCCCTACTGCCACAATCCCTGCCCTTTTTTGGGGGTGTTTGGGTGTGTGTCTGTGCAAGAACTGGAGGGAGAAAAATCAATAAGTGGAAACATAGCTCACAACTCTAAAAAGATCCCACCTTCTTTCCTTATGGGAATTTTTATTTTTATCTTATTTTCTTCTCTCTGAAAGAGCCTTCCTCCACCCTTCTTCTTCCTCCCTCCTTCCCACTCCCTCCTTCCCACTCCCTCCCCAAGATGGTTTCTCTTCGATGAGGAATCTGGGCAGAGGGATCTTGAGTAGACGATCCGTGTGCGATCCGCAAAAAGGAAAAACATTCCACGCGAAAATCTCCGCGGAATTATCCGGCCGTATTTCAAGGTCGGGAGTACTGCTTGGAACATTATCCTCAAGTTTGGTGCGAGATAAAGGAAAAATAAAAAATTCGGAATGAAAGACTCTCGAGTCGTTTCCAGCTCCAATTATATCGCTAACTTTGTCTCTGGGGACCGTGCAAAGAGTCGAGTGCTGCCAAACAAGATTACGGTCCATAAAAATCCACTCGACCATAATTCCGCAAGAAATAACCTCGTTCCTAAAGCGTCCGAAAATATTTTCCAAAAATAAATTCATGAAAATCGATTTCATGCATGGCAACTTAAACGAATTGTTCGTGGATGATAAACGAAATTCAGACCATGAAAGGCATTAATAAAACATCGGTTCAATATACATTTCACAAATTTTCTCGTATACATAAGTAGGCGTTTGATCTCTCTACACTATTTCCTGACTGGAAGGAGCTCCTACTGCTACAAAAACAACAAAACCGTGAAAAATGTCTTCCGCACGTAAATGGCATTAATAAACATATATTGATAACCTTGTATATCTGAAAATCAAACTTGATAAATAGATCTACCATACATACAGATCGTATTATGAGGATGGGCGAAGATTGTTGAGTGACGTCAGAGGACTTGAGGAGAGTTGCGCGGTAGCCGGGAGTAAAATTCGATATATTATAATGTCGATGGACGCTATATATTTATTTTTAGAAATATGGCGTATGTAGTATTGTACACGACTATACCCTCTATAGCTGAGTGAATTTCAATGAAACTGGTTAGAGCGATTTTTGAATAAATCGACATTTAAGATAATAAACTATCATTCATTGTTGCGCTATATTATTCATCTCCTCGTAGTTTCTATTCCTAAATCCGAAATATCATTCTATTTCGTTGAATCGTTTAGGCTATAGAGCCGCGCAAAGGAAGACAGACAGGCAGGCAGACGGAATGGCAAAAACAATTTTTTTAGACTTGAAGACACCTAAAACGCGTATTTCCGTCAAAATCTCGAAGTTGACATTTTTCGCGATTACAATACATACTTTCTCTATATACTACGTACATGAGAAATAAATAGTTTTTAATAGTATAGATTGGAGAATTTGCATGTACATTTTTCTCTCTTAATGCGGCGATTGATATTTCCTAGATATCTCAAATTTAGCATAGTGGGAATAACCGTGCATACCTAATACGTTCAAGTATTCTGTAATTTTACCGGTTTCCATCATATTAAAATAAATTTCTTGAAATTTATCCATCTGCGTTCTTTGTCTTTTCATTTTGAGAAGAAGCTATATATAGGGCGCATCACATTTTCGGGCCAACTTTTTGGAAAGAAGGGCGTTCTGTGCACAGGTCTTTACCGCATGCACAATCCCAACATTTATATGGCTACTATACCTAAATTTCATAATGTATTCCAGCCTGAATGCGAGCTCGATGATTCTTTTTACTTCTCGTATACCTAATACAATATAAAGTAGTATTGTAATCGACTTCGAGACTTTTACGAAAATGCACGTGTCCCGAGTAAAAAAGGTGGTTTTCGCCATACTGTCTGTCTGTACGCCTACGCGAGGTTCTCAAGCCTAAATGAATCAGTGATATCGAATGATATTTCGCATTTAGGCATAATATATTATTCCTCAAAGAAACTATGAAGGGGTGGACGATGTAGCGCAACAAAGAAGGGTAGTTTATTCTTGCTGATTTTCAGTCTGTTTACAACTTTTTTCAGCGACAGCAGCATACAAAGTTTCAATTAAATGGTTTCCGACGAATAAATATTAAATTAATATCCATTATTTCTGAAATCCTAAAAAAAAAGTACTCTAAAATTTGGTTGGGATAGGTCGCGAAACGTAATTACCCCTTTCCTTTTAAAAATACATTGATAAAAAGGCTCGTCACGCGCAGGGGGGAAAAGTCCCTCGCGTTAAAATAATATATCCATTTTTTGGGCAAAAAATCGCACGCCACTTCATACGAGCCGTTTTCCTCTTCGGGGGATCGGGAAAAATATATTCCGTCCATACGCAAACTTGCCGTCAGGAGGATATACATATCCATCCAAAAGGAAAAAAATACTCCACACCCATCTCTAAACACACATTCTTTTCCTCGTCCTTTGTCGACCTGGTCGAGGAGACAGGTCCATAATGTTCATAGGCCTGACAAAGAAAAGTGAATAATGCGCTTTTTGATGGATCCTCCCTCCCAAAAATAAATAAAAAAATAAAAAAGACACTCGCTTCACGTGACTCCCCCCTCACTACACCACCTTTTTTCCAGCCTGTGAAATTCCTTAGGGGTTAGAAGTCCAAGGGAACGAGGCTGTTTTTCAGGCCTGTGAAAGGCGCTTATTCCGTTCGTGCGGGGATTATGAGGGGGGTTGCAGATCAATAAGGGGCAGACTCGAATGAAGCGACCTCGAGCCGCCTCGGAGAAGTGGGTCGCATTGACTACGAGGAAAACCGCGGGAGGAAAAAAAAACGAAATACCAACCGCGTCTTTAAAGAATCTAACGCTAATATTCAATTTTCGGGAACTCGCAAAATGGAACCTGGAAGCTCATAAAATCGTGAACCGAAAGGCGAAAGAGAAGGGAGAGATTTTCGAATATTGCGTGCAATTTGGTTACCGGAGAAAGAGATGAGAATCGAAATGTGTTTGGAGAAAGTAGCGAGTTTTTAAAAATATGCCGGGGGAGCAGTCGAGGTGAAGTTATATCCGGCCACCGTTAATGAAGCTTTTGAGGGAAAAAATATGCCCGACACGGTGAGCTAAAAATATAAGGGTCTCGAGGAGAGAAAAGACGGATGAATAATGCACAGTAGCCAGCACAATATCTTTAATTGCTTATCCAAAGGTCATTTTTACTAATAAATAGCATTCGTTTTCCAAACAAAGTCTTAGTTAATTAGCTGAGATAATATTGAGCATATATGGATGACTAATATACAACTCTCTGACCAGTAGTACAGGTTTCCCTCTATGCGGGTTCGCTTTATGCGAATTCGCTATTATGCGACAAACTTATTGTTACCGGAATCTCTTTTTATGAGTTTTTGATTCGCTCTTATGCGGTTACGTGGCCACTGCATTGTAATACAAACGAAAAAGAGTTAGTTCTCCACTACACCACAAGGTGACCATTCAGTCTCTCATTGTCTCTTATGCTGTGCGTATTAGTACTACAGTAAAAGAGATGAGAGCGGGGTGGATATTGGAGAGCTGAGATGAGACGGAGATTTAGTGTGATACTGTCTGAGCACACTTGAGAAGTATTGTCTCCTTGCCCGCGGAACTTGCGTTGTGCCAAGACAACCCTCCAGTACTTTAAACCTCCACTATTATGTCACTCACAACAGCCCCCACTTGTGCTCGACTGTTTCCATTTATTGGCGAGTATTATTTACAGTGTTAATTGTTTTAAGTTTTTATTTACTGCATAAGAAGTCGCTATGGGGAGAAAGAAGAGCGTCTCGGAGGGGAGTTAGGATTGCTTGTGGAACGTATCCCTATCTTACACATGTAAATATGGGTTTATGCGAATTTGCTTTATGTGTCACTTTCCTGGAACGCAACCCCCGCATAAAGAGAGGGAAACCTGTATTTTTAAAATTTCGTATCCAACGAAAATATTCAAATAAATTAGGGTTTTTTTCTACATAAAAAGTCTTCTTTGATAATATTTAGCATTTAGAGAGGACTAATGTATACAAACTAGCCAATAGTATTTTTCAAAATATATTAAAATTTATAAAATAAATAGCACTATTTTCTTTAATAGTCACCGTCAATTTATTAAGACATTACTAAACGCAAATGGATAAATAATGCAGAACACAGTAGTCAGATGCGTTTTTTAATATTTTAAATTCAACACAATTATAACTTTTCCAAACAATTTGCGCCAATTTAAGATAAAAATACATAATAATTAGTGAGGTAATATTCAACATCATGAACATATAACATACGCGTATTGACAGTATGGAAAATTTCATACATCTCAATAACGAATTTATTCACACATGGTCTTCTGAGAGAATCTATCTCGAATATATAAATACTATCGAAGAGTAGAGCCTCGAGGAACCTTCAAATCCACTCTAAAAAGAACAATTTCAGCAAAAAACGTACTCCTCTAGATCACACTTAATTGAGGGCATATAACTATCTATTATTAAATCGTAAAGACGGCATATATCTAATTATACATACAACCATTCTCAAACTCATATTTTATAAATAATTATGGCCTTAATTTGGCAAGGTTACGTTACTGAAATGTACAGCTTGCTTGTCTATAGAAACAATTTAAGCTAAATTCCAATGTAATCCAGCACTCGGTAGCGAAACTCCCTAACCCAAGAAAATCGATATCTATAGCAAAAAGGAATAGTATGCGCAAGAATAACAGCATAAATTAGTAGCATTGCCTTCAATATATTTAGTGAAATTCCGATTTGAAGCAGAGAAAGTTAAGTTTTTGTCATGAGGTGGCTACCCTGAGAGAACGAGTCTACCCGACTTTCATTTTCGTTTTTCATTTGACAAACGTCCTAATTATCATAATTTATTCGAAATACGAACTAACTTCGATAACTCGAACATCAAGGAAAGACGTAAAAAGATCGATTTATTGAAACTGAAAGCTGCAGAGTTTCAATTTGATGTTTATGAACACGAACGAACTTACCGAAAATTCGATTTAAAGGCGTTCGAGTTATCGAGGTTCGACCGTATATACTGCGACTTGCCGAAAATTCTAGTTATAAAAATTCGAGTTATCGAGGGTCGATTATGCGTCCAGAGATAAAGTTCCAAAACGGATATACAGACGGACAAATCAATAACAATCGGCACCATTTCTTTAATAGAAACTCGTCCTAAAAAGGAGATAAGTTACATGACATCCAAAGGGAATGAGAAAACCGAGTATTGTGTCGCGACGGGCGGGATAGTGAGAAGTTGAAAAAATAATAATTCACGCATTCATTACGGTCGAGATTTTAAAGACAAAAAACTCTCGAGAACAAGTTGAAACAGTAGGGGCATAAAGGAGGCGGACGATAGAAATATTCGGGTCGAGAGAAAGAAAGATATCCCTTTCTCTGAATGCAGCTAAGATAAAAAATGAAAAGAAGCGCGAACGAAAAAAAGGCGAAAAGAAAAAAAAACAAGCGCAGAGACCGAGCGAAAAAATACTGCAAAAAATTAAGTGGGGTAAAAAAACAAAACGCGGTGCAGATTAATGCGCGGGATGCTCCACATGGATGCGCTGTGGCGAGATGAGTGAGAAGGCGGAACGAAAGGCGGAGTCACGAGAGGAGTGAGAGAGAAGAGGAAGACTGGCATGATGAAAAAATTACGCGGAAAAATGGAGGCATGGAAATAAGGGAATATAGAGAGTGAATGGAAGAGGAAATATAAACGAAAGAGGTGAGAGGATAAACAAAACTATCTAAGATATATGATAAAAAGGAGATCACAGGCAAGAATAATGACTGCAAGGAAAGATACGCGACATTTTATTGCGACTTTTTTTTAAGAGCAATATTTAGACCATCTAGCCCAGCGGATTTGAACCGGGGGTCCATAGACCCCCAAGGGGTACGTGAAGCCTTATCAGGGGGTACATGAGATTCAAGTATAATTTATTCAATACTTTAAAAAAAAATACATTACTAAAAAATTATGTTAAAAAAAACAAATCAAGAAAATAATATAGTTGATTCGCGATACCGTAAACATCCCTACTTATTTTGAACTTCCCGCCTGATCCAAAGAGTGGCATCAACTGTGGGCATGCATGTTACTATCGAGAGGGGTACGTGATGTATTAAGATGAGACCAAAGGGGTACGTGGACCAAAAAAGTGTCAGATACGCTGATCTAGCCCAACCTTACTTATAACCCAACATGACTAGCACGAACATCCATCTCCTCGGCGGGATTCGAACCCGCGACCTTACTATCCGTCGGGAGATACTCGAACTACCCGCCCACCAAGATCGACGAAGGAAAGAAAGAAGGGGGAGGAAAAAAAATAAGGATGAAAGGAAAATAAGAGCATGGAGAGAGAAGAGAATGAGGGTGCGAGAGAGGAAGAAATTAAGTACGATGGCGTAGAGAAAGATGAAAGAGGGTAGAGGCGGGAGAGATGGGAGAGGAAGGGGGGAGGAAGAGTGACAGAGAGAAATAGAGAAGAGAAAGGAAGAAAGAGAGGGTGATAGAAAAGACGGTTTAATATTCACGAGCACAGTGGAGAAAAAACGCTGACAGAAGTGGATTTTTTCCTATATACACGGTCGTTCAGAGTGGACAAAACTAAGGCATGGGATTTATTCTTCCCATCTAGCTAGCGAGGTAAGAAATTCTAAGGACTTAGCGCGGCTTTCTTTTTTTTTAGGAAAGGAAAAGGGATAAAACCTCTAAGATGAACGGGAGAGGACAGAGTCGACAGCACTTTTGAAAAATCCCATCTCTAAAATATTGCTCGGAGATGAGATTGGACTACTAAGGAAACAGTGTCAAGAGTTCCAGCGTCCAGCTACGTATCGCCGGGGTCAACCACCGTCGATGGCCTCGTTAATTACGTTCGACATGAATTTTCAATGATTTTGTTGAGTATTCCTCGACGCAGCGCTGTAACTAGCTATTTTAGCACCCGGGGAACACTACCAAATGTGCGCCCCTTCATAAAAAAATTCTGTAATACCTATATGGATTTAGGGTGAACAATTAATGAATAAAAATAAACTATAAATGATATAATTTCTTACTATAAATATACATAATTTAAATACATAATTATAAATATAATTATATACATAATTACACACATACGTAATTTAAATACAGAAAGTATAAATATTTTAATATTAAAAAGTTATTCTATGTGATTTTTATGCAGCAAAATCATCAATAGCATCATCGAAATTTATAGTTTCTGCTATGCGTAATGTCTGGAACAAGTATAGTAGTGAACCTCCCCTTTCCTTGTGACATGCACAACTTGTATTTTAACAATTTTTGCGCCCCTTCTTTAGTTATGCCCGGGGCAGATGCTCCGCTTGCCCCGCCCTAGTTACGGCGATGCCTCGACGTGCCATTTTTTCAATAAAAATCAATGAAGATCGAAAGAAAAGTGAAGAGATAGTGTGTTTTTGCATAAATCTGAATAAAAATTTCTTTTAAAAGGAATGGTATAAAATGGGGGAAATTGCGTTTCTATACCTGTGAGAACCTGGTCGCTGAATAAGGATGGTCTCCAAAAAACTTCCAGTTGCGTACATCCACACTTAAGATAAACGGATTTTTGAGAGAAAATCAAGATTACAGCTAGCCGTTATCTGCGTTGCTTTATTTATTGGTCAGTGATTCGGTGTATTATACTTAAAATATGCTCGTTAAAAGCGATTCAAAAGAGAAAGCAATAGCAGTAAAACATGCTATTACAGAAATTGTTAGCAATACCTACGCCAATGAAAATAAAATTCCCGTTGACTAACACTACCGAGTCGGAATTACGAAAAAGGTTGTAAAGTTTCACGCGGAGAATAAACAGATTACGCAGAAAATGAATGGGAAAAAAATGGGTCGAGAATATCAAGTAACGCAATTCGTTCAATTATTTGCGACTAATCCGTTCCATGGAAACTTTTCACAGCATTGCGGTAACCTCCGATTTTTTCAGATTTGAATTTATTTTTTTAAATGGGTCAACACCGAGTTACTAACTCGGCACTCCTAACGGACGTACGGCTAAAGAACGAAGCCCATTCTTCTCGCAGAGGTCGTTTAAATATCGTCCAAATGAATCCAAAAAAAATCTCAAAATCCGAAAAATGTGTTGTTTTCTGACCTCTTTAGTAACAAGAATTGTCTCTGAAAATCCAGGCTTATGCTTCCAAACCTGTACCCGCCATCTTAATTAGAGCGCTATACCCCGCATTTGCGAGATTTACAAACATTCCGACTCAATAGAACTAGTTTTCCTAAGACACGATTATAATGTTAATGTTTTACCAGCGGAAAATCAATTAGTGCACAAAAACATTATTGGCTGTTTCTGTGATTTTAAATTGTTTGTACGGTAATCTCCCGATTTTACGAACAAAATTAATTCGTAAATAAAGACCGATTTTCTCATGCGAGGATACTTGCCATAAACAAAATTTTGGTCCAATAAATCCATTGCAGTGGAAAAGGCAAAAAAATTAAACTTTTTAAATCATAATTCTCAAAGTATATATTTAGTTTTTGTTTTACTTCATTTAGGTGACGTTTTATGGAGCTCCTAAAGCTGAGCAAAAAGTCGTAAAGTCGGGCTTTTGAGGAAGCATATGGAATTTGCGGTATCGATAAAATTCTTTTTCGATATATCCGCCAGATGTTCGTAAATTGGAGATCACTGTATAGTTAGTTCTCCCTTTCGTAGATAGTCTTATGAGAGTGCTTCATGCGATGAAAACAATACACTGATAATAAGTTGAAAAGCCGGAAAACAGAAATTCTTTAGTCCTCTTCCCATGAGAACAAGGCAGTGACCTGAATCAGTTCTAGGACAAGTGTTCGAAAAACAACATTATGGCCAACTTATTGTTATACTCTATTCAGCTTAACACTTTTGTTTTTCAATGAGCATTTTTTATTACAAGAACGAGTTTTTCACCCCGAAACCCATAAATGTTTCATGGCACCCTCGAAAGACGCTTGACATATTCATATTTATGACTCGCTTTCATTTTTTCATATACGAAGGATCATATGGGAAACGTTGCAGAAAAAAGTGTCATCTACCGGCAAAAAGGTATTTTATGGCACATTACGAACATAGAATAAGTTATATGGACCCATTCACCCGAGTTATGACCGTTTGCATTAAATTATCCATCTGCGTATAAACCTCCCTGCACTTAATACATTGAATCGTTAATGGTTATCATTCTAGGGTCCGCAGATCTGTTTTAAGTGAGAGAATACACGGTGTATGTTGATATATTTTCAATATTATAAATATCAGAAAGAAAAAAATATTGTAATAAAATCAATATTCCGTTAGATTTTAACTTTCCCTTAACTAAGGCTTTTTGATATTTTAGACTTCTGTGCTAGAAACAATGTATCAAAATAAATACAGCGCTACTTTGTTTTAGACCACATTAACAATATTGTGTAAATTAAACAATTTAACTATTATCCCCGAGTACAACCAAGTACTACAATTCAGAATTGTTTTTGGAAAGTTCTGTTTCAATAATCTTTCATGAAATAAAACTACTTCTGGCTGCATCCTCCTCTGAAGAAGGTAAAACAATTGTAGAGGAAGTAAATCGATTTTTAGAATTAAAAATGTTAGATAATGAAGAAAAATAAATAATCAGATGAAATTTTCTGTAAAATATGCACAAATCACTCAAATGAAATAAAATAATCAACAAACATTTACCTTTTATTATTATTAATTATTGAACCTTTAAATGCTTATCTTTCCCGAATAGATTGAGTATGGTGACAATAACGATCTAATCAACATTTCTGATTTATCTGTATAGATAATATTGTTGAAACCATATTCATATGTACAATTAGTTAATGATTCCTTATGAATTATTTACTAACGTATAAAATTTTTAAATATTATAATTTCATTATTCTGTCATTAAAAAATTATATCAATGACATCTAACTTCGATACAAGCATTCTAAAAGCCAATCGCTTAAACTATAAATGTCGAATAAAAGAAGAATTTTTAATTTGGAGCTAGATTTCCGTCCGAAAAACTGCGACAGAGGTGGAAACAAACGAAATACGACAGTCAAATAATAGGCAGTATTGGTGAGCGGTAAATGTGAACACACGTTCATTAATTGCGTTCTAGCTTATCATCCGGCACGAGTTTGCTGTGAAGCGAATACCACAATCACTGAAATCTGTTTCGAATGAAGCTGTTAACATTGTAAATTTCGTGAAAGCGAGGACCCTTAATTAGAGATAATTAAAAGGTGTTGTGTGATGAAATAGTGAGTGAGAACAGAACGCTTTTGCTGCACACAGAAGGGAGGTGGCTGTCACGAGGAAAAGTTCTCGTAAGAAATTTTGAACTTTGCCACAAAATCTGTTTTTTGTTAATCTACCTTTTCATCTATCTGGTCTGCTAACAAACATTTCATGGCTGCAGAAGTTAGCATACTTGGCAAATATTTTTACAAATCTCACTGAACTGAACCCCCTCCATGCAAGGCAATGAGTTACTATTTTTACTGAAAGAGAAAAAATACGATAGATTTGATACTACATAAGAAAGCTCGATTTCTGGGCCAAATGCATCTAAAGAAGATTGAGTGTTTTTCAACTCGCAGGCAGTTTCTTGAGGAGACAAAGTGCAAATTATACTGCAATATCCTGAGTGACATTATCCAGCATCTGCATGATTTATGTTGGACTTATTGGAGTATTTCCCTCCACCTATCGAGGACATCATTTGTGTGCAAAAGCAGTTTTTATTGGTAAGTGAACCAGCCAGTTTCTTCGAGAAAGCTTATAAGAACCTCGTTGACATTACAACGAATTCTGAAGTGAAACAAAGATACAACGTAATCCCGATGATAATCTTCTTCGGTAGTCTCATCCATGAATATCCAAATTTATCCAAAACAGCGGTTTTCAAACTTCTGCCCTTCTCAACTGCGCACCTATGTCAGACTGGATTTTATAGGTACACTTCCACCAAAAATTAGCACAGCAATCGACAGAATGTCGCATTAGATGGGAAAATTCAGCTCTCTAGCATTACCCCCAACATTCGAAGACTTTGCGACCAGAAAAAAAAAACAAATACTCGTCTCACCGAATGCAGTTAGGTAACATTCCTCGTTTTATTTTTTAAATCACGTTTGCGCTTATTGCTAGAGGATCCGCGACAAGCATTTGGGACGAAAAGGGATCGGCGGGAGATAAAGTTTGGGAAACACTTCTTTGGAGCAATATCAAAGATGAGTCCGCTTCGAAGATCGAATTTTATACCTACCAACGGGAACATAAAGCACACGGATAACGATGTCGTCTTAATTTAATACCCAGGCCTAACAATGCATCGTAACCTTATTAACTGATAAGGAAAGAACAAAAATTTTCCGAAAGAGCCTCCCGTTGGGAAGGATAATCTCCCGCATAGCACTCTCAAATTGAAGAACCATCGGTCGTATACGTCACAGCATTAGAAGTTACGATGCAGTTAAAAAAAAGACAAAACAGTCAGAGAGAGCGAAGGAGGTTACGATTCAGCGCGGATTAAAGAGGATGTATCGCTTGGCAAGCGAGGCTGCCAGTACAAAAAACATCGCCGCGCAAAAAATAGGCCGTCGATAGCATTACCGAGAGAGGGAAAAACGTAGAAATTGAAGAAACTTTTCCGCCCGATTTCGACGCTGAGGGCCTTTAGAATGCTCTAACTAATTACGTGGGAAAGTTGGCTCGTCAGAGAGGGTGGAGTGATGGGCGAGCAATTCGATAAAGGATATCGGGATGAGCAATTCGAAAAAGGATATCGGGATGAGCAACCAAAAGGCAGAAAACCGAACCTCTGGAAACTGGAAATAAAAGCCGACGCCTTAAAAAAAAACTGTTTTATACATGAAAGATATTTGAAATCTCTAAACATTTATGTAATTAATGAATTAATAAAATTTGTGATGCAGAAACACGAATTATTGAAAGCACGTATAGACTTTAATGCCCTTTCCCAGTTCACTACTGGATCATAGAAGGCGATATATTCGTATTAATGAATCCTTAATTAAGGCATAAACTTTCTGTGTAAAAGTTTGTTCCATAACCATAAAATTTCATGCTGTAACTTCATCGTGCCTATATAGGTAATAATGTCAAATTAGATTGTGTTGCAGTGATAAAATGTTGCTAATAAAAACACGATTAATTTCTGCTTCAATTATCCACAGCTTTGGGATGGTTTACACCATTAAAACAGCACACATCACTTGTTATTCCTGACAGTAACATTTTATTGTAAAAATAACGTCAAACTGGCAAAAAAATCATAAATTTTAATGTGAAAATTCATAAATAGTAGAAATAGCTGTTGCAAAATTTCAAGACAAAGTAACAACTATCATATTATTTAAATGTAATTTCTTGATAATGAACATCCGCGGCTTTTATAAGAATATATTTTAAACGTTTCCGTACGAAATTTGCTTTATACGATCATCTAAAGATAGGAGAATGTGTGCGAGTATTTATGTTATTATTGTTCTTATATATAAGTAGGGCGCCATATAAGTACAACATTTTTCTCGCGGGAATACGACCTTTAATACTGCTTGCATAGAGCGCCAACTTCAGCACTATTAGTTCCAGGGGAGATATATTCGAAACAAAAGACTTTTCCAGCGGAAAAAGTTCCCATTACACTCAAAAGACACGTTTCAGATCTACTTCAAAATAAGAATGCAATGCTTTCTTCGCGATATTCATCCCAGGCAGCATCACAAGCGTCCAAATAACAAGAACTTCCGAGTTACGTCGAGACAATTTCGCAAATGGCAGGACGTTTTATAATGACTTTTCCGAGATAAAGACAAGCCAAAGAGACTTAGTGGTTATTAAGTTACCAAACGGATCCCTATCCAGGCAAACGATTCAAAAACAAAACTTCCCTCGAAGAGTCGAGACTCGTCAAAACTCAACGCATTCCCATCAAATATTAGGTTAAATATATCTCAGAAAATCCACCTTATTACGTTGCGCGGCTCGGATTATGCATCCAGCGCATCTATATGCCAGAACTTCCTTTCAGAAACGTTCCCTGCTGGGATATATTCACCGAGTTTTACACCGCGAACCGCTTCCCACGAAAAGTGTAAAAAAAAACGAACTCTTCTTCCCGTTTCTCTAAATGTCTTACGACTGGTATGATTGGCGGTATGGTGGGACATTTTCAGTCGTTATCTTCCCCGTGCAATGCGTGGCTGTGTACCGAACGCGAAAAGGCTTGAAGGGGAAAAAATACCCTCGGATAAGGAGAGGGAACGATTACGACGTTCGACACTAGTCACATGATCCTGGGACGAGAAAAGAGGAAGCATGGTGAAGTACGGGCGACCATTCGGGAGAGGGACGGAAGAGAAAACCGAATCGAAGTCGAAAGGGAGTCGGAGGAGGAAAATAAGTCGCCGGGTGACGGTGATAGGTTCGTACGGGCGGAAAATCAACCCCCTTTAGGGGTAAGCCCGCGACGCATCCGGAATTGGTGGGTGTGCTACAGAGAGGTAGGAGGAGGGGATGGGTGGAACCTCAAAATGACAGGAGAAGATTGGTAGTAGAGTTGAAGGCTCGTAAAAAAAAAGCGCACTATAGCGCCTTTTATGTTTTGCGATACCGGCGGGAGAGTTTTTTCCTACGGAAGTCTTCGACTCTTCGATATTTCCTGCTTTTGCTTAGAATACTTCAAAATAAAAATACTGAATATATAATACGTGTGGCCGCTCATAACTCGATAACGGCTGGTTCAATTTCGATCAAACCTTAACCTTAGGTCAATGGTGATTTGGCTAAAGTAATTAGAATATAAAAAGAGGAAAGGATTTCTTTTATAACATATGACGTTAAAATTGAAAACCTCGATATAGTCGCAAATATATTAATCTCCCGTGTTAGGCATAAATTCGGCTTTTGTAATTCAGTGAAGAGCCCGACATTTGGTGGAACTACATAATCGTGGAATGGCTGTTATTTGAAAGAAAAAGTAAAACAAATTCCACACGATGTTATAAGCTTTGTACTATTTACATGACCACGACCATTCGTCGAAACCGGCCGTGCAAGATAAATTTGTGGATGTAACAAATTTTATAACGTCATAAATTGTATAACGTCATACGCAGTTTGCCTTACTTTTTATTTCAAATTACATCCATTTCGCTGCGGTTTTTATAACGATATTTTAACTGGTTTGCGGCAGACAGTGACATTCCCTAATTGGATAATATAAAATAACCAGAACACATAAAATAGAATTTCTCTAGGCCGCAGCTAACGTGGCGTTTACAAATTAATATCTCTAGCTTCATCGAATTCAACCAGAAATATGTCATACTCCTTATTCCCCTCGATTTTTTAGTAATCTTTAAAGATTTACGGAACTTTAAATTTCATTTTTTTAAAATCAACAACCTCTGCGATTCTCGCATTCTCATAACACGCTCGACAAGTTTGAAGTGGTTAAAAGAGCCATCACAAAAAATGGCAGAAAACACGCGAGAAAATTAATCCATTCAAAAAAAGGGAGATCACTCGAAACGCCCTCGAGATATTATGAGAAAACAAAGCAAAAGGTAGCGCCCCATATGGTTGAGAGGGTTACTCAAAGAGATACATACCTCCTTTAAGGCAATCGATATCGAGAGCTAACAGAGCCAGATACTAGCGGAGGAGGAGAAAAAAAGCCCAACCTCCCGTGACATTTATGAATATAGTATGAGACGAAGAGGGCGTGTGACGTGCGGGGGGAAGGGGGAGGGAGGGTAAGCAGTCTTCTAAAACATACCCTAAAAACGGAATGGAGACGACGGATAGTGATGTCCCTGGGGAGGTCGCCGGGGGACGAGGAAGAGGGAGGAAGAGCAAGAAAGGGAACTCCGCTCGACGGTAGCCTAGCAGAACATCCACGCGCACATCGAAGCGGCACGGAGAAGCGGGGAACGCCCTTCATCTTTAAAAAGAATAAGACTCGTTCCGACAGCGAAGACACGCGAACCCCGACGGCACGTCGGATTCGGAAATTATTACCGGAATGTCCGATCGAATTTCGCCGGGAGATGCGCGAGCCCCCTCGAGCGCCGTTACTCAAACTACGGTCGAGGGAGAGGCGTGGGCGGGATGCACTATTCCAAGCCCGAGCCGATGCCTCGGGAGACTCGAGAGAATGTCTGCTCCTCCTGCTCCCTCTCCCCTATCTGCCAGACTCCATCCACTCTCGGATGAGCATACTTTTCCTCCTCCCTCCATCCAATAACACGTCTATCTCTCCCGGCGCACCGTCCTTGCCGTAAATTTCATCTCCTCATTTCCATTTCTATCTCTTCTTCCGTGCCAGTTACGTCCGCCGATACGGAAAAATAAATTATTTGCCAGCTTAATTGCTTAATCTCCGGCTGTGTTCCGAAACCGTTCCTCGTGCCGTTCAAATTTCAAATTCAAAAACACTTTATGTGCTATTTATAGCTCTCTCTCGCCTATCTTTTCCATTCCTGCCGCTATAACTTTCCTTTTCTATGTCTACAACTATAGGTTTCTTGGCGCATTTCTCTTTTGGTATTATCCAGCTTACGCGTTCAAAACCCTCCAAAATGTATATATAATCTTTCATATTCTCCTAGTTCCACGTATATTGGCAATTATATCTACTATTTACAATATTCATCGCATCTCTCGAGTCGCGTAATTTAAATCCCCGCACAAACTTGGAAATCTTTCCGTATTTATTCATATTGACCCATTTTCCAATTATTATGTTCCTATCTATCTACTCGACGATATTCATATCTCCACCTCTACATGTTCCTATCCCTCTTCCATATCATTATAACCATCACCCATGCGTCTTCCTATTCCCCCCTCCAAATCTCCCTGTCCACACATCTTCCGATCGGTCACCCACATCTTCTTATCCGTCATCCATATCTTCCTATCAATCATCCACATCTTACAAGTCATTCACATCTTCGTATCCGTCTTCCACATCTTACTACAAGTCATTCGCATCATCCTATATACTCATCCACATCTTATCTCCCCCATCTCATCACATCCGTCTCTCCTTGCCCCCACACTCATCTTCATGTTTCCCACTCGTATTCTTATTTACCGCCTCAACATTTTTTACATCTCCCCCCCCCCACATCATCATAGCGCCCACGCGCTCCTCTGCGAATTTCCCTCTCTCCTTTAAATCGTTTGGTCCGTCTTTTTCTCCGCAGTCATTCCAACCCTTTTTGCACCTCCATTTCTTCCTTCAATTAATCCTCTCTCCTCTTCCCCCACCGCTCAGCCGGTCCTCTCTCGATTCCACCCTTTAATCATCTCTTCCGAATATCGCCCCCCCTCCTCTCTCCTCCATCCCCTCACTCCTTAAACTCTCTCCCTCCGCTCCAACCCACTTCTTTCAACCACGATAAATCTTATTTCCTCTCCTTCCGCTAACTTCGTTCCGCCCCCTCTTCCCCTTTATCCTTTCATCCAAGAGTTCTCTCTAAGAATTCCCTCCCTCTCCACTTTTCCTCCAAAGTTTTCTACCCCGTCCATTCACTTCCTACTCAATCTCGCCGAGCATTCTTCATACCTTCCTGAATCAGGGCCAACATCCGTCGTCCCTTTTCCGCCAAACACTTCTCTCCTTTCGTTTCCCCCATGGCGACTGAAAAGAGAGACGGGGAAAACAAAAACTCGACATAATAGGCCAATTTACGCTGGAAAATCATCCATTTTTGATCGCTTGCATCGCTAACCCTTCCTTTGGAGGGTTTCCGATGAGCGTAAACAATAACTTTGAGGCTATGCTCATCCCGTGATAAGGCAGCCTTTTTCTCTCTAGCTCACGGATTCTGGGAGATTAAAGGAAACCGAATAATTTAATCGACGATGATATGGGTTTTTCGAAACGTAGAGAAGTTTGCTTCAGGAATAATTCTCTCATATTCTTCGAAAGAAAAAGTGAAGAGATAACGCAGAGATTTAATTCCGATAAATTTGTTTGACAGGTTATCGAATAACAGGAATTTAGATTAAGCGGGTTTTTATGACTTTTAAGATAAAAGCAATGCACGTGAGCGGTATTTACTCAACCTAAAAATTCTAAATGTGTTGATACGTAGCTCAGCATAGCTTAAGTTACATAACTTCTAACTTATTAAATTTCTTTTATCGTATCTTATCTTTCATATTATTTTTTTCCTTGCGAGCACTATGGTTTGGGTGAATAGGCACATCGATTAGCCGGCATCGAAAGTTTACTCTAGTGCGGATAAAAGAATCTTCAAAGAAATTATCTATTCAAACCCTTAAAAGAATTTCGAATATAGGGCCGTAATCTCCACGAGTCCGAATATGCGATCGAGAATTATAAATTCGAACAAATAAATAAATGAAAAAATAAGGCTCATGAAGAATTTTTGGATTAAAACGCAGAGCGGAAATCGAAACATTAATAGCGACATCTTCTAACGACTCGTCGCTCTGACCGAGGGATTGGAGAATAAATAATAAATTATTTGTACCAATTTTAACGCTTGACTGACGGACGAAAACATCGCCACAAAGAGGGGGAATTATCGATTCAACAGAACGATCCCCGTCACCAAGCGACAGCGCGGGGAAAATGTCCTCCCTCACCATCTCCCTGCCTTATTTCTACCTAGCGTTCCTCTGTTTTCTCCATATTGTGGAAACTCGTTATAACGCACGTTTTCATGCATCTTTATTGTTATACTGCCAGTACGTTATACTTAAAATGTTTCGTAGATACATGGTGGAGTGGATAAACATAAAAAAGTAATCATCATGTAAATAATGCTTCCAAAAAACTTCCGAGATTATCTTGTTTTGTTTTTGAGATAATAGCTTCTTAAACACCGCTACGGAGTTAAATTTTTACTTCCTGATAAGTTTTTTTGGTCTACATATCTCAAGGAACGTTAACCGTCAATTATTCGACATACAAGTTAATTTTCGGCCAATAAATAAGTGATAATACTAAATATGGTGTCGGGAGCATATGAACGTATGATTTACAATGAAAAATAATTAGCACTGCATTAAGCTACGCTGAAATATACTTTATTTATCTATAAATAATCAACGTGCATAAGTACCAAGTACGTAAAACTGGAAATTATTTTGAATAATTTCTAGACATGATACAATGAGATGCTGCTCTATCGTAATACCTACACGCTCACATAATGACTACCAAATCATAAAACATAGGTGACTAAAATGACGAATTTCTTTTCAGGTCAGCTAATGTTTTTGGAATAGAAACACCGAGTAAAAAAATTGACAGAATATCCTGTACCTTAAGTGACCCGACCAACCAAGCTTACAATGTTTTGTATATAATAAACTAATATTAACAGAACACTAATAGCATAATATTCCTCTCACTGAAGACGAGTAAACGGTCAGTATTCTACCTGCTTCCGCTTACATGGATTAATACTGTAATAAGAGAGCAAACATTAACTATTTCCATCCGTTTCAGTTCCATTGGAGGTGGTTTAGATCGAGTTTTTTTCCTTTGAGGAGTTATCAACCAGCCATCGACACGGATATTCGAGTTTGTTATTGCTGTTTAAAATATCGTTGTAGTTAGCCTTATTAGGCTCATAAGCTAATCTACATTTACATATTACTCTCTAACTCGACGGGATGGTTGGTGGAAGGAGTTCCAACGTTGCTCAGTTCAGTATCCTCTCCACTAAAGAAATCTCCGACTGCCCTGAGCAAAATGAGCCTAGATATCGACATCCTAAAATCGATCTCACATACTTCATACTCGTGGTCATATCCACTTATAGGCGGAGATTTCAATAATTCTTAAAACCTCAGCTAAAAAACGACTTATACATCTCCAGATGCTTCAGTCGGAGTTACTCTTTCTATACCATATCTAAATTTTCATCAAAACTTAAAAATTTTCAACATTCGAAAAACGTAGGAATTTAATATTTTTCACTCAACTCAAATTATATGTCGCGTATGATGCCCCATCTATAAATAAATGAAAACTTTTAGACAAATAAAAACTACACGAGCTTTCTACCACCCTGAGGGCACGGCTAGTCTTTTAAAACTTTCAAAACGGAGACGCACAAATATTCCGGAGTGTATCGATCAACACGAAAGGCTTTTTCAGCGGCAAACAATATTCTCGGAGATATCTCACTATTAAACTCCACCGGCCACCAAGAGAGGCCCATCCCTGCCTCTTCAGTTCCCATTTTCCCCTTCCGCGTCCAATTTCAACCTACGCAAACAGCCTCAATTTCCTTCCTCCCATCTCTCTCCATCCCTTTTCCTCTCTCCCTTAAGAATTTACCACTCCTCTCAAACATCCCCTGTCCTCTTTCTCTACCTCCCACCCCCTAACACCCCCTCAATCTCTCTCCTCGCATCTTTTTCGACCGCCACACAATTCCCTTCGTCCCTTTTCCACCCCTTGTCTTCTTGCGTATTCCCCTCGTGTTTCTTTCCTTAATTTGCTTTCTTCTCTCTCTCTCATTCCCCCTCTTCTCTCTACCGCTTTAACCGAACTTTCCTTCCTCCAATGGCGGTTTTCCCCTCTCGGTTCCAAAAACCAGACTTCCAGAAGGGGGAGAAGTAATGGAGAAATGCCTCGATCTAAAAGGCCAGAATATATATATATATATATATATATATATATATATATATATATATATAAGCATGCATAATGGGTTTAAGTTTTGTATCGAATTTTCCCGAGATGTACGACACCGAGGACGAACTGATGCCTGACGAGTGGAATGCGGATCAATGTTTTTTCCGGAACGAGAGGTTTTTCTGCGAATGCACGCCATTTCAAAGGCGTTGACACAATCTAAAAGGCCTAAATAAAAAGAAAATACGCGTCAGACGCATTATTTTACCCCGGATGAATGTGCCTTTGAGAAAGCTTTATGAGAGAGACTACGGAGAGCAACTTAGCCCTCTACAGCCAAACTGTATCTAGAGTTACTATTAGTCTTCATGCGGTCTAAACAAGATGGAAAAGTACTTTAAAAAATTGAATATACAGAGATATCAAAGGGGTTCTTAACGGAAAATACGTATGAAACGGTACCGAAAGATTGGGCGATTCTCGAATTTTTATCTCCAAACTATGTGGTCTCGCGGACTTACTCGTGGTAAATGTTGTTCTCTATTCGAATACATTTTTAATCACTATGTTACAAATCATATAAGGGCGTGGGATAGTAAAACATGGATTTTAATTGTTGTTTGCCGAGAGAACCGTCTTAGCGATCGATGTTAACAAAATATGCGATGTTTGGCTAGGGATTTTCTCGAATTTTTATCTCCGAATCTATTACTCGTAATTATGTGGTCTCGCGAACATCTGTGTGGTAAATGAAGTCCTCCATCGGAATAATTGTTTAAATCTTTACCTTACCGATCATATAAGAGCTAGGGAGAGAAATCTATGGTATATAATTGTTGCTTGACGGATGCCATTATATATACTAGTATAAGTTTATTAAAGTAATTATATAAAGCGAAAGTTCTAATTGACGGATTCAGTTAAAAATCACAATTGGGCAATACATTTTAGTAAGGATCACTCCTACTCCTACTTTGATCGCGAATATCTCGCGAATGCTTGAGAGGTGCATCGTCTTGCTTTGGCATTTTTCATCTCTAAGGAGGTACTACATGCTCACCAAGTTTCAACCAAATCGGCGACCAACATGTCGTAAGGTCCCCTTGTTAGTTTGATTAAAATCCATACAGCGGTTTAGGAGGTGAAAGTTACCACGGACGGACGGATGAGACATGCCCATAAGACGTTCCGCTACTACCGCTTCGCTGGTAAAGAACGTCTAATAATCAAAAATCTAAATGATAACCTGCAACTGGTGTCCTTTTAGGATTTAAGTTAATAAATCCTCAATTACACTATGTTTAGGATGGAAAGTCATCGTTTCAATTCATATTACTGATAAAATAACTTTAAAACTGCAGGAAGAATTTCTTTTTGTTTTAAATTCGAATGATTTGCGCAGGTGAGTGAATAGATTAATCCCTTGCAAAATGATTGAGAAACGATTTTAAGCTACATGCTTTTTTTACTTTTGGGTTAACAAAAAAATCGCTTAAATTACATAAATTTCCTCTCTTCGTGCTTAAACAAATTCCAGGGAGAAACCAGAAAGATATATACTGCGATAGAGATGTACATAAAACGAAATCAATAAAAATGTTCAATCTAAGAATTCATAAAATTCTGTCGAATCATTGGATTTCGACATTCTTCGGGTTTACAGCGATCAAAATCGCTTCGCTTTTTCAATGTCTTCAATGACTCGTACATCCCAACATCGACGACAAACATATGCGCAGAAAAACCGCACTCCAGCCATTCAGAAAGAGAACCGAGTAGGTTATTAAAGCGGTCAAAAAAACCGCAGCGCTCAGGTGGCTATTCTAAGAAACGCGGCCTTGGGTCCATTTTCCCTGGAATCCTGCACGCAAAGAAAGGCTGCATTCCTTCAAACATGAAACGATCCTGCAACAGAAAATAAAACGTTATATAAAGCCGCGACGCCTTCCAAAAGCGAATCCTTTCTGTTGCCCGAATTGTGCGGCTTCCTTCATTCTCCCCTGCCTTTCTCAATGAACGCGTCTCCCACATTCGATTAAAACTCAGCTTTGTAGTACTTCTCATCCATCTCAGTCCACGTGATCTTTGGAAATCTACCTTCGCCAAATCTCCACCGCCTTGCTTTATTTTGTCATGCTAAAAGAGTGATTTTCGCCGAGCCCAAAACAGTATCACTGACAGTTTTGCTCATAAAAATGATAAAACAATTATAGAATAGCGTCTGGAAAAAATGAAAAAAATCGGTACAATATACAATGCACAAACTTTCCATTTTAAGTATGCGTATGGCCTAACAACACTATTTACCGACTGGAAGGAACTACTGTAAAAACAACAAAAGCGCGAAAACAGTTATACCATACATAAAAATTTAGTAATCTAGTAGTAGTAGTAATCTAGTAAAAATCTAGTATTATGCGAATTGGCAAGGCTACACAGTCACTGAAGCATAATTGCTGGACGAAGATTTTTGAGAGAGCTGGGGAGAGGTGAGTGGTGGCTGGGCGTAAAACTCGATATATTATGTCACAAGACGCTACATAGTTGTTTTCTGAGAAACGTGGCTTACAGGGTATTGTTTATGACTCCAGGCTCAATAATTAAGTAAAATTTATTCAAAATCATTTTTGAGTAAATCGACATTTTGTGAAAACGATAAGAATAAAGTACTCTACGTGGTTGCGTTATGTCGTTCTTCTATTTAATTTTTTATTCTGAAACAAGTGTGTCTAAATATGAAATATCATTCGATTTTGTCGAATCGTTTAGGTTATAAAGTCGCCTACAGGAAGATAGACAAACGGCATGGCGAAAACCACTTTTTTGAACTCCGGGACACTTAAAACGTTTATTTCCTTCAAAATCCCGAAGTCGAGTTATTCCGCGATTGCAGCACTTTCTTTATATAATACGCACACGAGAAAGTAAAAATCAGCACAAACTTAATGCGCTGAAAGTTGGAGTCTCAACTTCGCAAGTTAGTGAAACGTTTGCATTATCTTTTACAAAAAAACCCTTATTAGGGGCCATGCCCTGGTCCATTCCTCTTTTTTTCTGATAAAAAAAATATTTTTTAACGATAATCGGCAATAATTTGAACAAACTACGTTCTTTCAATAATATAACTTATCATTTCCCGATTTCGTACTTTAATTTTAACTAATTTAAAAATGCTACTTTATAAAGCCCGAGGATAGTTTTTGTTGCGAATATTGAAGTCCCGGGTTCGATTCCAGGAACTATCCTTCCCATTTGATTTACATGAAAAATCTGAATTCCATCGTGCAGGGTAATTTTATCTTGCACATTAAAATATCTTAGAATTGTAATATAGGAGCAAGTTTTGTACTATTCTCTAAGGAATGAAGATTCTAATTTTTATCGTAGAATTTTGCTTGTATTTCTTAGAATTTATCGTAAAAACTGACGATTTTGCAATTTTTATCACTCATTACGAGAGTGTTGCCGTAGCAACAACTATTGTTGTACTCACAATCAGATTCGGTATATTCTAATACGTACACGCGTTATTTTTGCCGCACAAATACGCGTGATCAATTTAATATTCCGTTCGAATGTATTTGTAGTATTTTATAACGCTAAATTATGAAATTTGGTAACACAAAGAACTACATATCCGCGATGAGTTAAAGCTATTAAAGCCAATATAAGTATTAAATAGATGATTAGATGGAAAGTAGGTACCATAAGTTCTGTTTGGATCATCTTGTTACATCTATAGCCCATTTAGAAGAGCCTTAGGTTTCATATCCTCCTATGTCCTATTCATACATTTAAGACCCAGATGTTTATAAAAGTTAAATTCAATCAATGTATATTTTATGCAACTTAAATGGGTATTAAAAACTATTTTCTCATCCGTAGGGCGGAAATAGAGATGGCAAAAACCTATCAGACAGCATTAGGGCAATTTATAACATGAGGAGATATGATATTTGTGCAACAGCACATAAATCAGTACAGAAAGTAATTAAGTAAAAATTCGTAATAATCAGTAATTAGTATAAATCACCATAGCTGATCATTTTACTCATAGCACTAGATAAAGCACGCATGCGTCCTTAGTTTGTGTACATCCGCAAAAACACGATTATGTCAATGGATCGGATGATACTTATTTTACCTTCAAGATTCGTACAATTTTCAAGCCGACGTTTTATTAAGATTTTTTAAAGTATCCAAACACGAAACAATTACGACCTCAGATCTCTCAATGTATAAATGAAACGATGATTCCTCGTTCTTCCTGTCCTTCGCCACGAGTATTTATGCGCATGTCCCAGCCACCGTATGCCTTATCGTCTGCTGGTTTACGGCAAAACATTTGCGCGACTCTCCATACTTTGTAAGTGCGTTGGCAGGAATCCAAACGCAGATGTGAACATTAAGATCAAATCCCGATTTTTCTTTTGAACGTCATTCTGAGATTAATTAAATCCCTCCTTTCCCGAAAACAGCGCTGGGGCATATTCTGTCGGCTGTCTGCGCCAATAATAAAAGTGAATCGTCATCGCTTCCAATGGAAAGCTCCCGTGCTTGATAGGGTGGCTCTGATACCGCGATACATTGTTTTATCTCGCTGACGTTAGCGATTCCTCACCGATCGCTGCCTCGAAGTGATTCGCGAAACTATTTTTGACGTCACGCGTACGAGCGCAAAGGGATTCACGAAGTACCCAATCTTCGCGATGGCAATGAGGAAGAAGTATATTTATTTCGAGAATCGAGGCCACCCACCCACCCACCAAAACGCTTCCTTCATTTTTTTCCTTTAACATCTTCCTCCGCCATCCCTCGCATCCAAACTGAGCACGTTTTATGGCCACCGTTACACAAAAATAATACCCAAAAAAACAAATAAGCGCAGGAAAAACTCCGCCGCGAAAGGAGCGAAACCGCAGATTTTTTACGAGTTCGCTTTTTCCTCCATTCCCTTTTAAAGAGGAATAGCGAGAACAGGGCTGCCAACTCCTGAAAAATGTTTTCCTAGATCCTACCCCTTTAAATCTACGAGGCTTTCGAGAAAACCGAGCTAGGAAAGATTTATTTAGGAAGAGATTAATTATATTTATTTATACATTTTTCAATCGAATCAGTGGTAAACTTCGTTTGGTTCGGCCAATTCGTAACTAACGGCCAGCGATAACAAGGCAAGAAAAAAAAGAAAGGACATGGAGAAGACCGTTTAAAAAATATGGAGCATTTCGAGAATTCTTCCTCGCTTAGCGATCCTCGAGGGGAAACGCTCTCGCCGTGTTAATGTTGGCAGAGAAATAGAACGAGGCGATTTTTTATTTTGGATCCAAGCCCAACAAATGACCATCGCCTGAGGGAGTTGCAGTGAGGAACCTATCTATAATATGGAGCGTGAGGGAGACAGAGAAAGGTTGAGCGGGGTTTAGAATGGGGTTTGGAGGAGGGGTTATAATCAACTCCCTCAACAGATTATCCTCTTAAGGCCTACCATATATTTCTTCATTGCGCATGATGGCGCTATGGCGCTGCTCTCTCGTCTCGACGCATAATCCCCATCGCCAAGATTTATGGGTTTGGAATTAAACCGAGCCAAACACGACACCACATGCGACCTCCGTACCTTCCCTTTAATATCAATACATCCTGTGGAAGATTCAATGCTAAACAGAAATAATTAGTGCATTCAATAGTTAATGAATTATCTACGGCCAATTTAACAGGCTCGATTAAAGGATTACCTGGCAACGTGATATTGGAAATAACTTACATCCAAAACAGGGCTTAAGTTGCATAATTAAGGACCATTAATCTTCCATAGATAGAAGTGGTGCTCAAAATGATATTTTGCCGTAATATTTCATATTCGATTAATTCGCACGATAGTTTTATTTTTACTTGATACAATTAAAAAATATATTTCAAATGCAAAAATCTCCATTAGCTACTTATCCAAAACAAATAACAAATTTTCATGCCGATTTTCCAGTTGATTTTCACCTTTTATTTTATTTTTATTCGCGCCATTGAAAGCGTAACTACCACATAGAACACCTAAATGCATCCTCAAATAAAAAACTTGCCACAATTTTAAGATTACAAACCAAGTATGAGCACCACCAAATTAAATGACGAAGCGTGTTTGAGGATAATAACTCATGTCCGTCAAAATATCAAAATTTATCCATACTAAAAACTTGCAAATAAGATTTTTTCAACATTTCTTTCTATCATTATTTACAGGAACATTATTAAATTCAACATATCCAAAATTCAACACCTTGTATTCCGCAAGAATTTACGAACCCAAAAACAATAATCTCATACTACATGTCCTGCCTTGTATTTTCAAGATAACAACCACCAGCTGTAGACGAAGAAACCTCATCGTAAAACAAAAAGATTCTCTTGAAACCCAGATCTCTCGAATGATAAGGACTTTATCTGTCCGCCAGAAGGTTCTCTCTTCATCCGAGAGGGCCACCCTCTCTTTTCCCCTCGACAACAACCCCACTGCTTAACGCCGTCCAAAACCCCTCCCCTACTTCAACCAAACAAGAAAAAGAGAAACCCCTCAGAGGCCTTCCTGTCCATCGCCAAAATCCCACCTGTATATCACTCACCTCCTTCCATGCCTCTTTAACTCTTAAACCCAATCTATCCTCCTTACGATACCATTTTTTTCTCCCCTACTCCTCTCCTACCTTCCATCTGGAGCATCCCCTTATCTACCTCCGCCAACCTCTCCTCCCCTCCTTTACTTTCCTACCTCCGATTCAACCCCGATTTAAGCTGGACTTTTTTCGCCTTAATACTCTCTCTTTCTCTGCCTTTAGACTATCTTTCTTCCATATCCGTCTCATTGCACACGCGTCTATCCGCTCACTTCCTTCCTCTCTCCCCTCCTTCCCCGGGGGTTCATCTTCCTTCAAATCGCCTACGCATCCACAGGCATCTCGACATCTCTCGAAGCAAAAAATACAGAAATAAAGAAAGAAAGAAAGAGAATCTTCGTTTGCAAAAAAAATAGGAAACTCCTCTCCGTGATTTCCCAAAACTTTTTCTTTGGCAGGTAAAATTTATCGGTGAATCGCTTTCACTAAAAAGAGTAAAAAGTATTCGAGTGCTTGACATCATATTATCATCGGAGACTTGTTAGAGTACTCTTTCGTTGATTCTAGAAGATAGAGGTCGAGGAAAACGATGAACCGTATTCGGCCAGCAAAAATAGTCAACTAGCACGTAGCTTATGTTTGACTTTCGCGCACAACTAAAGATTCCGCGTATTATATTGAGTATATATATATATATATATATATATATATATATATATATACACACACTAGCTGAAATTACCCGGCGTTGGTCGTGTTTTTAAGGCAAAACAAAAAATATTGAGGAAGATTTGAGAATAAAATCAAGTAATAAAACCAGGTTAATTTTTATTGTAGTGCTTAATGGTATACAATATTTCTTGTCTTCCCACATTTTGCCCAAATAGATTTTTCCTGTATTCTTTATCGATAAATTTGGTGACTATTCTTTTATCAAATAATAATAATAAACAATCTATGGAATCACTTTTAAAATATAGTTATTTCACTCGAATTAAGTTCCAGTGGAAGAAACTGCATGATAGTATGTGGTAATGAATTTCAAAAACATTAAACCTTGGGCAGGAATTGCAAGCTATAGGGATGCAACCGGTGGAAACGTGTTTGAAGACATTCAAATTTAGCTTACTCATATGTTATCCCATGTATAGGCTGACTTTGTGGGTCTAATTTATCACGTGAATATTTTAAAGTCAAACCTACAAAACAAAATGAGTTCCCAGACTTTGAAACCGAATTTGGCGTTAAAAAGTGTTTTGGTATGACATGGAAAGTGTTATTATAATCTGATAAGTATAATTTGATTAATTGATGCATACAAACGTCCAATTGGAAGGAAAGCAAAATGTACCTATCGATGTTCAAGGGAGGAATAGTTAGCAATTAAAAATTTTTGTCTAAATTAAAGAAGAATTATAGAAGTTTTCTAATTATATCTTCTGATATATCTTTCACTTTATTCATTTTCAATGTTAATGAAAAACATATTTCGCTGTCTACTAAATATAGAGAATATGCAGAATACATAAAAAGATTTTAGATAATGAAAGCACTTAAAATTGCACATTAAAACTGTTTTCCACTTACCTTTTGTAATAATTAGCCCGATTTATAGTTTTTTTGATGACTGCCCTACTTTAGTTTATATTAGGTATATGTTATTTCTTTTAGTTAATATTAGGTATTGTTTATAACGGTTGTCAAGTAGACTGTTAATCCAACAATACGCTCGTTCCCATGTTATTTAAATGAGAAAAAATTAAAAGAGAAAAACATTTTAAAATGAAAAATTCAATTCAAATCGCTTTAAAAACCATTCCATTTTGCTCAACGTTTTATTGCGGTTAAAATGGCACCTTCATCTTGCTTCTACGTTCTGTAGTTGTTGCGTTATAAATGCACAAACAAACAAATTCTTCAAAATATTTATGGTAGATATATACGTGTATATATAAAGCAAGCAAATATTCACCTAATTCCTATTTGGGTTACATTTATCGATGAGTATTTAACCCAAAGAAGGAGCTACGAGGGGAAGTAAAATCTATACGGATGTAATGAAAATCACGTATTATAAGTGAGGAAGAAATTAGGAAAAGGAAAAAAAATTTGGAGCTCAATATACGAGCATCTACTTGCTTCCATTTGAAAGATAGAAAGGAAGCATAATCCAGTTTCGAGCTCTTTATTTTTTTTGAAGACTTTTTTTAAACGAATATTTTATCCTCCCCCTTATAATAAAAGGCTATTTTGGTTGGTCCGTTGGTCCATATCACGCCCTAAAAACGCGAATAACTCAATCAAATATGCAGATATAAACTTGAAATTTGACAGAGATAAACTACTGAGATATAAAAATGCTGTGACGAACGAAACATTTCGGAAAACGTCCAAGGTTCGACTCCAGCGGATGATTTGCATTCTCCGTAAGTTAACATATATATATATATATATATATATATATATATATATATATATATATATATATATATATATATACTTTTTGACGTGCAGGCTTTTCTTCTTTTTGAGATTAAAATTAGAAAAAATTGACCTACAATCTTGAAATCTGGACCATTTCAAAGAAAGAAAAAAGATTTCTTATTCCGATCAATGTTTTTCGCTTACAGCTCGAAATTCCTCATGTTAAACGTTTAATTGACATATTTTGGGGAAATCTTGCCATTTTAACGGGATGTTACCTTGCCTATCAATTACATCGTTACACCTCAAAATCCCATTGTTATTCCAATCCTTATGTGTTTAAGCGTGCTTTTCAAGGTTTTTAATACGGGAAGAAGAGAAAGACAGAAGGAGCAGGAAATGATTTTCATAGCAATCAATGAAAACAAAATTCGTTGCGTTATTTACGAGGAATACCTAAAAAGCTGAAATGCTATTGAAACATTACAAAAATGTAATAATGAGCTATATTCAATATTAATGAAATGGAAACGGTATGATAATCTGAAGAATGTGCTAGAAGTTTTAATAAACAAACCGAGCATGTAAAAAATGTAGAGTGAAGGACTTGGCGATACGTTACGAGAGTTAGGTAGAAGAATGGAGGACTTGAGGACGGTTTTGGAAATAGGGAGAGAAAGAGAAGTTTAAAAGAATCAGAAAAATAATAATAAAAGGCTATGTTTTCAGTTCTTTGGTCTAATTGTGAGTGTAAAGTTATTAAAACGCGAATAACTCGATCAAGGACAGAAAAAATTAATTGTGGCAGAAATTTATATAATGAGTTAATCAGAATTCGTTAATTTAGGGTTGGCATGGTAATTAAAGAAATAAATTTCCGTTTGTGGCGCTATTTTGAGAGGGGATATATTGCCCTTCCTTCGAATAAAACTAATTAAATTTTAGGAGACTGGGTGGGAAGAAGATGGATGATGGGAAGAAGAGAGGGTGAGGAATACGAGGGAGAGAGGGATGTAGAATAGAAGAAGAGAGGTAAAATACGAGGGAGAGAGAATAGGGGGAATGGGGGAGAGAATAGAGGGAGAGGGAGGAAGAGATAAGAGAGGGGGAGGGAGGGAGAGATAAGAGAGGGGGAGGGAGGGAGAGAATTGAGGGAAAGAGAATCGAGGGAGAGGGAGGAAGAGAGAATAGAGAGTGAGGGAGGCAGAGAGAAAGGGAGAATGAATGGGAAGTACCTTAATTTTAATACATAATCTGCACATACCCGTCACATTTGACGGAAAATTACACTAGTCTATATTAATAAAGCGCTTTGGAAATCCATCACGCTGCGATATGAGTGTAGTACATTAATCATTTGCGTTTTAAAATTAATTAAAATCATCATAGCTCGGAACTTGAAACAAAGAACGCCTAATAGAACGAAATTTTATTTTCCTGCCGTCGATGTTTGAATCGATCCAAAAATCAGTTTTTAAAGCAAACATTTGACGTATTTTCACGTGAAAATCCTTCATTGTCAAGGTTATTTGCATTGTTGCCGGTTTCGTCTAATTGTGAATGGTTGACTGGGATTATTAATTCGTATCGCATCTTTCCACATATTAATGATGTTTCCACAATATTTTGAACTTTAAATTATAATAGACGGTAACGAAAATAAATAAATATTCCATTATTCATTGGTTATAGGTGTTTTAAGTTGGATACACAGATTTAATTTGCTAAATTTTAAAAAAGACTTTGATTACATTTTTTGCGAAAGTAATACGTACGTTAAAATGGAGATTCACTTCCTTAATCTTGGTATTTTAGTTATATTTTTACTTTCTCCATAGGTAGTACAGGGGGAAGTATTGTTTTCATAAAAAAATTGATTTCGAGATTTGTAGGAAAATACACGTTTTGAGGTCTCCTGAACATGTTTTGACCATTTTCTCGATGATGTCTGTGCGTGTGTGTGCGCGTGTGCGTGTGTGCGCGCGTGTGTGCGCGTGCGTGGGTGTGTGCGTGTCCGCGTGTAGGTGTGTGTGTGTGTGTGTGTGTGTGAATGTTGTACGTATGTGCGCGTGTCTGCGTGTGTGCGCGTGTGTACGCGTTTGCGCGTGCGTGTGTATGTGCGTTTTTTGGGTGCTCTAACTCAAAAACTATTAATAAGAACAATGCGAAATGTTATATTTAACATTTTTGTGAAAGTCACAAGAAATGCTTAGTTTTTGGTAAAAATCGGTAAACCGGAAGTGGGTGTTTACTCTTGTCAAATCCGTTATTTTGAAATTCTTGCTTTAATATTTGATATATGTAAAACCGTACTGGAATAAAAGTTGTAGGAAATTTAATTTTCTACAACCTTTGTTTGAAACATTTTCCCATGTAATGCATTGTTTAAGAGATATCTTATATTTTTAGCTGCCACCGCCACGCCACCTACCGACGACTATTGTTAACAATTGACGCTTAGCTACGTCTTAGTAACGCTCCTTTTTGTTTTCTTAATTGTTGGAGCTTTGTGGCTATATCCAATATCAGAAGGCTATGGTTTGATTGCGTTCTGGGTCTTGTTTTTCTATTTTCATTTTCCACTCGGAGGTGACACTTTTCCTGTCCTGTTGACAGAGACACTGATTCGTAAGAATTATGATCCTTCTTATTGTTCCGGAGTAGAGAATTAGCGACCTCATCGCCCGGTGATTCTTATCATTGCAACCAGCCCCAAGATGCAAATCTGGTAAAATAAATTGATATCTACAAGGACAATTGCCACGAACTCCAGCAAACGACGAACACCTGCAAACGCACGCACCCCTGCAAACGCTCGTACTTCTGAAAACGCGAGTACTTCGGCTTTGCGCGTACGTACAGAGTCTCTACTTTTATAAGCAACAGACATTAGCCCAGAAGAGAACGCTACCATCGTGCGATTTAACCAATAGACTTTCGCGAGTGGTGTGCCCTCTTCCCGGAGAACAGACCGAACTAGGGAACTTCCGATGTGACAACGTCGCGGACTGGCAGCCGGGGAGTCACGAGTGTGGAACCTGAGAGAGAGACGGAGAGAAGGAGAGAACGAGGAAGGGGACACGGAGAGAGACAAGCCTAAAACCGGACAGCGGAAGATTTCCCTTTTAGTCCATTACTTTTCGTATCGTTTGTTATCCCTCCAAGTGGACAATTCTATTAAGTATCTTTGTATATTTCCGCTTTGTATAACGTCACTTCGTTATAGTTGTAAGCATTTCCTTTTCATTTTGCCATTGTGTTATATTTTATTTCCTGTTGTTGGCAGCAGTGTCACCTTAGAGGTATCTTATCGTTTTTCTATTCCAAGTACTTTGCGAATTACGAGAGGTTAATGTAAAATGAGACAGTTGCGTCTCAGACGTTAGCGTTACGATGACATCACCAAAACTATATGTATGATTGTTGGAGATTCCTGGCTATACCCAATATCAGAAGGCTACGGTATGAGTCTATTTCTGTTCTTTGCAAAGTCTTTATATTTTTATCGCAGTTCCTTAAAATATTCATTATCATTTAACCTATTTGGAATTTTTAGAAATATTACAGGTATGGAGAAAGTCATGCGGTGACCACATCCGATTTTTGTTAACAAATGAAATTTGTTTGTCGATCTAAATTTATCAAAATATGTCAGCCAAAAATAAAAAAGGTGAAAAAAACCAATGCAGTCAAAGTTGGGCTAAAATTTGATAAAAAATGTTTCCAAATTTCAACAGATAACAATATATTTAAGTCTCATCATAAATGCGGGCAGAAAAATTGATTTTACAAAAGAAAAATAACAAATTAAATTCAGAGTAGAATAATGAGCCTGTTCCCAGAAACAAAAATACAATTCGAATTTAAAATAATGAAACAGCCCATTGTGTGCACTAAAATGTAAAAAAATAAGAATAAGAGTCAAATAAATGTCCCAGAAAGAAAAAAGTGGTGAGGCGTAATCCTTAACAAATAAATCATCATTGATATTTCTTTGCCACACAAATGTTATATACGCTAAACAATTCTTATTTACAGGAACATTCAAATAGGTACATTTTATATTTATTTTCACTTTTTAGTTCTATAGGATGATTTCATTAATTTTTATACAAATTTTATTTTGATTTAATACTTAATTCATGCATACCCGTCATTTGTGACGGGCTATTTTTATAATATTACAAGCATGCCAGTAAATTACACAAAGAACTGAAATTCTTAGATAATGCTCTATTCAAGATATTTATGCATTGGCACACACTTTTATACAGCAAGAAGTCATCATGCTGTGGAAGAAATACCCACGCAAATAAATTTTATCTATAACCGCTATTGCGAACAAATGAAGGCATCTCAAACAAGAAGTTTCAAACCTCTAGCCCGCACAGATATTTCACACGCCTCATCTCAACCATTTCTTTAAGTATGTACGTATTTTCCAGCAGGAGAATCATTTAATAAACCTAGACGATATTTTTCGAGAACGTGGGCGCAATATACTTTTAACATAGGCACGAGACACGTCACACAGTCAAAAACAATCTCAAAGCTAGCGCACGGCCCGATCAGTATTGTGCAAGTCCGCATGTGGCCGGCACAGCGGTATATATAAAGACTTTTTTATACTAGAAAATTTGGACGCACCTGCTCAATATTGTTCGATATAGAAACTTTATAATGATGCAATTAAGTTTTGTAAAAATATCTTCCGATTAAGAACTGTCCAATCTACGACGGGAATCGCCATTGACAACGGCTACTTTGTGGCCGAAATCCGATTATCTCAACCTAATTTATCAATTTCACTTTGTCTATAAATGCCACTTTCAGATATTCTTAGACGGATTGGTAAGACTACAACGCTTTCAAAAATATTTCTCAACCACAGCATATTTGCAAAGAATAATGTTTCTATGCGCGTCACTATACTAGTTGGTGTCTTTAATCTAATCAATTACATGGATATATTGCTGAAAGACGGGCATATTTATGGAAACACATTAGGATGCAAGCAGATTTTACTTCACAGTATTTTCACTTATAATATCGAAGGATTTATATCATATACATACATATAAATATCTATTTCCAAGCATTCAATCGATAAACAAATGTCTGAACTGAGATTTGTGGTATCGCCCGACCTCTAACCGGGTCCATCAACTTCCGCCATGCAAGATTCTCAGCTGCGCATGATCTGATTCCCCAATAACACGGAGTCTTAACAATATTTGGATAAAGTGTGGAATGCACAACATATAATCTGCGTCTTTAATGTATGCCATCAGCAAAGTTGCAAAAAAATCTCTAAATAAAAATGTAAAAAAATACTGATCTATTAATTAGGTTGGGTTAATAATGGAATTGATATAATTTGAGTAGTCATAGCTTTGATATCAACATATGGCATCTCAGCAATTTTAAGAAGTATGATACGTTTTAGACAAATTTATTTTACTGGTTTCTAATATTTTAAAGATACAGGTACCTGATAAACTTTGAAGTAAATTTGAAACATTTTATATAATACATTTGTGTCAAATCAATTAGATTATTTATTGAGTTGCGTATAGTAACTATCTAATAAACACCTAAATTAAGTAGGAGCCATTTCATGTAATTTGAATATAACTGCTCCCGAGGGCGGTTAATTAGATTACTTTCAACGATTCAATTAAAAAAACTGAATGGTATACGAACAAGTAGTTCTGGAAAGAACTAATCAGCCTAATCTCCTTTCAATACAATTTTAATATATAACAATTAGGGGTGCACACAGGTTTCCCGTGGTACAGAAGTGCTTTTCGTCAAATTCGCCGTAGTATAATCGTGTACTGATGTATTTTCTTTGAAATCAGAAAACTATTTTTCCGTATGTTGTGGTAGTCCTGCCTTTTTGATCCGTTCTAAACATATTCATCTCATTTTGTCATTCTATACTCGGCCTACAAATGAAATTTCTTTGAAATCCGTTCAGCCAATACCTTTTAAATAGTTACAGAAAAAGTCTAACCTTGAAATTGTGGTAGCCCTGTTTAGTCGACCCGGTTTAAATATAATATTTTAGTTATTTATTTATATGAATATTATATATTTTATTATGGTCGAATTTTTTTTTATTCATGAAGATTATTTACTTATTCTAAATTTTTGTAGTTGTATGGACAAATAACAAATGAAACATGTTGTAGTTTGTAGCTAAGCTGTTGTGACGAGAGTTCCTATGACTTGAAGTCAAGAAGTTGTTTATAGTGTATAGGAACTACTATCAAAAAAGGTTCTATTTTTGTATTAAGTACATTCAATTGTTATTATGTAATTTGGGCATTATGTATTGAGTGATACCTAAGCTGTTGTGACGGGAGTTCCTGTGACTTAAAGTTAAGAAGTAGTATATAGTGTATAGGAAATGGTATCAAAAAGCTTATATTTTTGTATTAAGTAAACCCAATTTTTATTATGTAATTTGGGTATTATGCATTGAGTTGTGATGGGGACCCGCTGCCACCGGGACCCGCTCCCAATTGTAGCGTTTATGTGAATAATAATAATATATCATATTTAATTTAAATCCATGGCTGATTCGGTTTAAATTTGCTAATAGGGTTTTTTATTTATATGTATATTATAAGTATTAAATTTGTTTAAAATTGATGTGGACAGTTCAACACAAATACATGTAAAAACAGTTTTTTTTTATTCCTTGTATTGTGGCAGCCCTGCTTTCTATATCTATACTACACATCTTGATTTTGTTATTTTATGTTGCACGCCTACTTCACACAAAATTTCGTTGAAGTCGGTTGGGCCAATTCCTTCCAAATTCATTATTACCGAAAAGTTTAACTTTACAATTGTGGTACCCCTGCAAAGTCGATCTGGTCCAAATACGTCATTTTGGTCATTAATATATGTGCATATTCAATTCACCAAATTTAGTTGAAATCGGTTCATGAAGATGATGCTAGGGGACACACAAAGGCGGACGTCGAGGCGATCTCGTAAGACTACCTTCCATTTTATGGAAAGTAGGCGAATAATAATATTATCGCCCTGTCGGAATAACGTCCTGTCGCGGAAACATCCGTCGGCAAAACGTTTGTCGGTGAAACGTCCGGGCCCATTACCATTTAGTTGATTTATGTTTACGAAGCGAAATGTCGCTTTTTACTGTCAAAACATAAGTTAATTTATGTTTTCCGGCAAAAAAACAACACCACTCCATAGTAGGTACTCATTGCGATCAGGTTATTTGCTGTGCTCGACGTTTGCATCGGAACTTGATCTTCAAAAGAAGAATACAAATATCCAAGTCACTTGAAGGTTATGTTTACTGCTATTAAGTAAATTTGCATTAAAGCAGAGACACGAAATCCAATATCAGAAATAACATCTATGTGTATAAAATGGCTCCTTGAGATAACATTCTCGACTAAACAAACTAGGAGGCTACGTAAACTTCGTCCGAAGGATCGATCTACCTTCCAATCATCCCTAGGAAAGAACCACCTGAAGAAGTTTATGCGAACTAAAGCTTTCCCAAAAGAGATTTTAAGGCTTCCTAAGGTCTGTCCCGATTTGTTTGTTTTGAAAACATTATCCTCTATACACCCACTTTATTATAAGCCGAACTTTCACTTCCAAGGGGATGAAGAGATTATCCAGGCATATGTTCAAAGCCATAAAACTTGGTAGCTTTAAGATGTTTGTTTCAATTTGCAGAAAAAATACACCTCTTGAGAAATAATATATAACGCAAACCCGTGATTTTTATTGACGTATTAAAGCTAATATAGCACGATCCTATTCCAATTGAAAAAAATACGAAAACTCTCATGTCGTATTCTTTGTAAATAGGATTTTTGAATGATCTGCGCTAAAAATTATCGTTTATTTTTTAAAAGATCGTTATATTGTTAACCGACTGATATGTCGATTAGTTTGCTGAACATTTTTTAAATTACATAATAGGAACCTATTTTTTGCGATCGATAATGACTATTCTATACACTGCTCTCCAAAAACGAGAAACGGTAAATAAAAACTATAAAAAATGTACAAGGAGCAAGCGGCCGATATTGCCGGATGCAGACTAGTATCATCGTTTCACCTTTCGGAAATTTAGCTTTGATTTAGGAGAGCTTTCACCTGTCAGCTACCGAAAACTAAGAGGCAATAAAGAGGACGAGATATATACCTATACGGCGACGTCATCAAAGTGGTTTTTATTCCTATTTCTCCCCACATCGTCCCATTTGGGCTTGGCTCACCTTGGTTACAATAAGCCGCATCAGTTCTGAAAAACTCATTTTGAAAATTTCGCAAATCGTATACTAGGCATCGAACCACATCAACATATCCTACGAGGTACAAATAAAAAGGCGCCGAATATATCTCTATCCTAACTTCAAATAGAAAATCCGCTGAATAGCTTATTTTCGCCAATATTTCTAATGAAAACTTGACATTTTTATTAGCACTTTACAATAAGTGAAATTTCCCGTTATTATTTCATTATTGTTATTATTGTTCTATTTTGAGATAGATTGGCTTATGTTTAAACCTAGATAAGAATTTTAGCAAACAAACGTGCACTATCGTCAAATTAAAGTCAAAATTGAACAATTCCTACAATTTTCATAGTCATCTCTCGTGTCTGTATAACTACATTTATAAATATATTAAATTTTAATGTCTTTTTTAATTTATTAGATCAGACAAAACGTTCTTACGATGTAAAATTACACTATTTTTCTAAAGTTAGGTAACCATTTTCCATCAAAGCTGCTTTTTTATTATGGAACAAAGATTGCAAGCCCAATGATAAAAGATTCCTTTTAATTGAAGGTGCCTTTATCTTATTTAACAAAGGATTAATTAAAGGATTGGACATTCAGTCGAAAGGCAAATACGTGCACCAGAAATTGTTTACTCAAAACTCATCCAAGTTCCTTTAAATTTTATTTAAAAACAGGTTATCGCCGTTCTCGTAAACAATTTCCTAACATGATAGCACAAGCGAAAATAAGAGCGGTATAATCTAGGAATCTACTGCATAAATTATAACCTAGTTTCTATGGCCGCCTTCATTACCCAACCTTGACCTTTGATAACGAGCCTTCTGTTACCCGGTAACAGACTATTGCATCATGCAGTCTCGTCAAGTGCACGTTTATGACCACATCGAAAAATAATTTATTCGCTATAAATAAATTAAATAATACTGACAAAAGTTTAACAAAATGCTATCTGGTACAAGGCATAAAGAAAAACTGCGCATTTATGGATTAATAATTGGATTGAAAAATAGCTTAAATTAATTCAATTGTTCGCTAGAAGTTACTTCTCAAAAAATTAATCAATACTATTTGAAGTAAATATTTAACGCAAGACAAACATATAATTAAGCAAAATAATTGAAAATACCTTCTCTCCCTTCCCTCTTGGTAACGTATTCTGCCATCGTAAAACCTCGACTGCACTGAAAATTTTCAATTATATTCGCTACAGTGGAGAGCAAATAAAAGTATAAGATTCATGGATAGAATAATGTATTTAATTTCGCTCAATCTTGTTTTTAAACCAATACGTAAACCTAAAAACGCACGAGAGACTGAAATACTAAACAAAAGTTATATTTACAAATATTTTCCCGAATTACATGTGTACAAAGTTTCCTCCGTTGCACCATATGAAGATAATAATGCATCTAACGAGATTACCACGCGAAAGATACACAAAGGAACCTAAGATTCAAATGAAAGAAGTGAACGCCCGCAAAAACAGAAGAGTTAAGCAAACTCGTAATTGAATTGCGAAGCGTTCGAAAAGTACAGTCATTAAACTTTGCGGTACGTCGTTATGAAACTTGTTCCGGAGCAAACAATACCGACGCATTATGTTGAAAACCTTATGAAGTCAGCAGTTAAACTTCACCCTCTCTAGCGAAAGGTCTCGCCGTCTCTATATCTTTACTGCGAACATAAATAACGCTACGACTATCATTGACGAAACCCGGTCTCCCAGGCGACGACATAAAAAAAACCTTTTTCTCAGGCAGGCGGGAACGCAACCCCGCACACCAGGAATTCCACGGCAGCCAACCTCGCGTATCTGCTCGAAAACATCCCTCTTATGGTTTTAAAACATTTCTCACGACAAAGGGGAAATGAAATATTCCAATATGGCCGTCGCACGTCCCCATAAAAATCGAGCTATTTTTTAATATATCGCCCTGGAAAAGCATAATATATCCGATAAGAATATACATAAAATGGTACCCGCGAGATTGCCTATATTCTAGTGCTAAAATATACGAGAAATAAAACTAAGACAACTCTCATTTGTACGAATATAAATGCATGCTTCAAGTTTGAGATGACCGATTGTGCTACCCCTGGGGGCATACGATTTTACATTTTGAATAAATGGCAATATTAAAATAAATTTTATACATAACTTTTTTATAGATAATACCTATAATAAGTTGCTTATTTTGTATTGTTATGCATAGTTATCGGTACTTTTATTGCATTTGCTGCATTTAGTTTCAAATTTGAATCATAAAACAGACAAGAATATATGACGCTGAAGAGTATAGTAAAAATGTTATAATAATAAAAGCAATGTATCATAAAAATTCAGCCATAATATTGGTGAAATTGTTAGAGGTGCTGGTCCAAATTGTCATTAATAATTCAATACGACGCAAAATAGGCGCTGAAAATTTTATTTTGATTTTTTTTAAATAGCATAAAAAACGCACCTAAAGTATTATTAAATACTAGGGGCTTCGCCACTGTACCACAAACTTCGCTCGTTTTTTTTACATTGTGTTAAAATCTAAAATTCTTCGCGTATTCCAAAAATACTAAATTATTTTTATTTCCCCTATTTCAGTAAAACAGTTTATAAAACTGAAATATACAAAAGAAAATATATGGCATAAAACTGTTTTTAATACTTTTCAATAATTTATTTTTTAATTATTAAAAATATGAACGAAACTTCATGTTCAGTTATATCCTGATGAAACTAAACTCAGAAGTACTTAAGGAATTCGTAAAACACATTAATACTATTTAATACTTAAAATGTAACACGTACATATGTTTGTGCCAACAATACTAATTCTCCAATGAATCAATTTAAATATCTCCATTGGTTTGCTAAAGAGATGGTACTTTAATTTAAATTATATGTTCAAATTTGTTTAAAATATAATTTACAAATTTATTATTTTATTAGCTAACATTCAGCAGTAGTACATATATTTACAGTAAATATCGTCTCACTGCGGATGCGCACAAAGGTAAAATGCGGTTGGTGGAACACTGTATGGGCGTGGCAGACAGAACGACAGACACATTGCAATATTAATACGATATTTCATACTGTTAACCATTAACGGTGTCTTATGAAATATTATTACTGTACTACTGCATACTTTAACTATTTCTGGTATCATGTGATGCATGGTCAAATATTTACTCGGGAAACATATGCAGTAGACAATACAATGCTGCACCTTTAGAAAATTCAATGCAAAGACATTTAACTAAAATTATTTAAGTAATTCAGGAATATACACACTTTTGTAACAGAATAAAACTTCATCAGAATGGAGGCAACAGTTCGAAAGACGAACATTGACACTGCCTCGAATAAAACCTATCGACCCCGAAACAACGCCGACCAAGCAATTACCCGAGCATTGATTATACCCTAATTGTCCCAAACTGATTGAGCACTTATTATTTCATAACGTGACCACCACCCGCCAGTTAACCTTTCACGCCCTCGAAGACGTCTCTCTCACTCTAGTGAGTGAATTTGAACTCTAAAAAAAAAAAAGAAATAATCCCCTCCTCTACAAACAACACCTCTTCTGCAGTAAGCAGCTCCGTGCGTAACGACCCTCGCACCGAGAACTTCTCCCCTCGTTTCCTCCGCAACTTAAATCTTCCCTCAGCTATTTTCCAACGTCGTTATCTCTCTCTCTCACACACCCAAACCACAGCCAACAAAAGCAGCCAACCTAAAAGGAGATGGTAAACCATCAACCTCCCCTCCTCCTCCTTATCTGTGCATTGCAACGATTTATCACGCTACAAAACCCTCTCCTTTCCACCTCCTCCTACCTCCCTCCCTCCACCTCCTCCTTCCTCTCTCCCTCTTCTCTTCTACCTCCTCCGTCCTCGTCACTCCACGCCCTTTCTGCCATTATTACCCTCAGGGATAAGGATTTACTGTGCATTTGCAGGATAAGATGAGGACTGAGAAGTTAAACCAAAATATCTTTTAAGGGAGACCATTGGTTCTGAGTCTCTCTCTGTCTTTCGTTAACTTGTGATCCTCCAATCGTGAAAGACAAAGGGATTTTATGGCGAGGGACGGGAAATCGATCGCATTGTCGGAGCGTTTTGGAGAGGCAAACTGCTCTAGAAGCTTTCGAAATGTTCAAGGCGGTAACTGGATCGATACCGAGTGGCCCTCTCCCCTTTGACCTCAAATTTTCCCCAAGGTAGCTGGTAAGCGATAAGAGCCCTAGTAAGTTCCTTAGGGGGACTGCCCGACAAACTATAGGTTAAGGAGGGAAAATGCGTTGCGAAAGAAAACATTTATTGATTATTTCGTGCGATAATTTCAAAATTCTTCGATTAAAACTCCTGAAAGCGTTTGGTTTTACCAGTTACCAGCAATTGTATCTCTATGCACTAAGGCTGGGCTGGCGAACCTATGGCACGCGGAAAGATTTTGGTTGGCACGCCACAAAATGAAATAAGATATGAAATGTGCCACTCGCTAATACAGCGACATGGCAAAAGTGATCCCGGAAATCTAATAAATGTACGTATTGAAACGATACGAAAAAGAGGCTTCGTTTACAAGAGGTACCATCAGTTATATTATGATTTTTTCTCATTATCATTGTTGAAGAGATATTTTTTAAACTAAATTTTTTAACTGCCACAACTACACCATCTATCGGCGACTATTGTAAACATTTTACGCTCTTTTTTATTTTATTAGTTGTTAGAGCTTTGGGTTTTCAAGTGAATTTAGGTAGTTTTTGTTTTTGTGAATAGCAGTTTATATCGCTTCAAATTTTTATCCTTGAATAATGGCGGAATCGAGGAATAAAAAAGCAAAATTTCCTGGTGAAGGAAGCGAAAGGATTTTTAAGGATTGGTGGACTGAAAGGTATGGTGCAATTGAATAGAACGATAAAGAATTGTGTGTTTTTTGTGTTGACTCCGAAATTACCTACATGCAGACGCGTGTGAAAATCTAATATCTTTAGAGTTTAAAAATAAAACATCTTGGCCCGAGAAGGAACCGTCCCAAAGGTGTCATCGGCCTACAGGGATTATGCCCCTGGCATCAGCACAGAATTTAGTATATGACATTTTTATTATATCGTTAACACCCGATAAGTATTTAACTGGAATTTGACAAACGGAGGTTGATGCTTCGGATCGGTCCGTTCATGTCATACATCATCTTCATTACTTCATTCATGTTATTTATTAAATCGTTTTCACGTATAACGATTTTTCATAAGATACCTCATGTTTTTAGAGAGTACCACCTCCACTAAAGATAGCATTATCCATTAATGGACCTTATTTTTTGTTAGCGTTTAATATTATTTGTAAAGTCTAGAAAATGTGGGATTCACTCTAATAATTCGATAAAAAACTATTTCGTACTTTGTTTTCAATATAACATTTGAATCAAATAATATAAATTTCTTCCAGTGCGGGAAAAGACATACTATATGCTACATTGTAATAATAAACCCAGATAACATTTTTTCATGATACTGGCACGCGAAGAGGCAAATTTTCTCTTATTAAGTTAATTTTGGCACGCGAGCTAGATAAGGTTCGCCAGCCCTGCACTAAGGTATTTCATACAATACGAATGGTGTCCCTTACTACAATTTAATTAATCTCTCTTCGTTAAAAAAAGGTTTATCGATTACAATCCTTTCGCATATTAGTTTTACAGGGGAATGAAAGTGTTGGGAAGAAATCAGCACTAACAAAATGAGTAAATAAAAACTGCCATAATAATGAAAGAAACAAATACATTCAAAGATGGTCTTTCGAATAAAGCTACTCGATTTGGTCAATCAAATGCACAAAAACTGGTTCGTTCTCTTTTGTTTTCACTCACAACGCCAAATTTTGATGGAGTGGAGCCTTCCAGTATCTGCATTCGCCGAAATATTCTCTTATACATGTCTGCACCAAAGACAAAAACATTCACATCTGCCAACAAAATTGAAGATCACTCATAACACTGTCTACTTCCTCAGCAACAAAATACGTGCCTCCCAACAAAAATCAATATTAATTCGTATTTTAGTTTGATATAGGACCATTATTTGAATCTGAAGTATATACAAAAAGAAATATAGTACCTTCAGTACAAAATATATGAAGCAATCGGAAGACATGCAAGACAATTTTCACTGGCAACTTTTACAACTTAAAAAAATTCAATACGGAATTTAATTCTCAATGTCTGTTTCCGGAGATAGTTGATCATTTATCTAAAGAAAATGACAATAATGCGCAAAATTCATTGAATCTGGCGACAGGTATAGAAGCGCTCGTTTGACGGCATCTCGAATTGAATAAGATTTCCGTTATTCAATTGTACGCCAACTTTTATTTCACAAACTCTTTAACCAGTCAAAGAAAAACCTCTCGGTGGTAATCGAATCATTTCTAGCCACATCCGAAGTCAATGAAGCGGCTTCCATTAGCCCTCGGCGTTCCGACAAAAAATAATCATATTTCCACGACAGAAAGGATTATGTGAAGTGGACCTCGACCCCGTCACGAGGCCTTCCCGAGATGAAATATTCATTAGGCCTCGTCAGGGAAACAAAAACCCGAATCTCCATTTCCTCTCCAATCGCTTGCCTCGTCAGCGAGGCGAGCTCGGATCGCATAAACGCCGCCGTAATTCTCGATTTCAGTCAATTTCGTTTTCGCCAAAAATGAAGCGATTCCAGTCGTAGTTTAGGGAGCCCAGACTCGTAAAACAATTCAACGACTGCACCAAATTGCGAATTGCGAATTTTTTAACGAAGCAATTTTAGCGAGAAATCCCACACACGAGAAAATTTTTCACTAAAACATAGTTCTAAGGCGCCTGTATATTGAGTAAAAAATAGAGACTTCGAAGGAAAAATATAAGATTTTTTCCCTAATGAAAAATGCATATATTTATTATACATTTGAGGGCAGCGTAGCATAAAAAATAAAAGAATGAAATCGATCGAGAAAGCCGTAAATTTTTGTAATTGTACTTTCCAAGAAATTTATGGATAGTTTAAAAATAAATGTCACAACTTACTACAAATTCCACCATTCCAAAAACAAGTACACGATTATGTTTTCGACTCGTAGTGTTTGGTCGTGTAGTTATCTTCATACAAGGATAAGTACTTTATATGAAGCTGTATAAAATTTATTATCATAGGGCGCATTAAAGACATTTAATAAAACGCAAGCTCCAACAGAGGTGAATTAATGAAATATGAAAAAATAGAGAATAAAAATCCCTGAGAATTTTCCGAATTAATTTTTGCAAAGAAAGTGGGTTCCAGGAGATAAAAGGAGAATTAAAAAATCTGATGTGGCCACCACATGACTTTCTCCATATCTGTAATATTTATAAAAATTCCTAATAGGTTAAATGATAATGAATATTTTAAAAAACTGCGAGAACATTTTAGACTACAAAGAACAGAAATAAACTCAAACCATAGCCTTCTGATATTGGATAAAGCCACAAAGCTCCAACAATCAAGAAAATAAAAAGGAGCGTTACTAAGACGTAACTAAGCGTCAATTGTTAACAATAGTCGTCGGTAGGTGGCGTGGTGGTGGCAGCTAAAAATATAAGATATCTCTTAAACAATGCATTATATGGGGAAATGTTTCTAACAAAGGTTGTAGAAAATTAAATTTTCCACATTTATTCCAATATATTTTTACATTAATAAAATATTATAGCAAATATTAAAAAAACGTGACAATTTTCGGTTGACAGATCTTTACCAAAAACTAATTAGTTCTTGTGACTGCCGTAAAATGTTAAATGTAAAGTTTTTCGTTGACCTGATTAATAGTTTTTGAGTTAGACCAACCACAAAAAAAACACAGACATCATCGAGAAAATGGTCCAAACGTTATCAGAAGGCCTCAAAACGTGTATTTCAGTTGAAATCTCAAAATTGATTTTTTTCATGAAAACAATACTTTCCCCTTTACTACGTATGGAGAAAGTAAAAAGGTATTATATTTGGATAACTTTCACCTGGAAATTTTCCTTGCGACAAAAACTAGTCTCAATAAAATATAACAGACGAAACACCACTGAACGCAGACAACATTAAAACTTCAGATTAAACAAAACAAAGGTTTACTTTAAATTTCGCACATTTACATATAAATTTCTCTTCCCACGCAGCGAATGAAACCCGCGAATCGTATAGCGCTTAATTAATTCAATGGAGAATAATCTAGCTAGGCATACGGCTAAAATCAAATTGACACGATATCTATATCCAATAGACATATAAAGGTCAGGAAAATCATAAGTTCAGTTGTACCAGACTATTACCGGTAAATCGCCGCTGATGACGGCTGATCTGCAGCCTAAACGCGCACCTGGTTTTCATAGACATTTTATGGCTATTGGAGATACCTACCGTATCACATTCGTAGCCAACCCGTTATGCCGAAATATTACAACAGAATCGATCCTTCACTCACGCAACAAACCCCCTACTTAAATCAAAAAGCGCGTTATTTATTCAAATTACTCTCACGAGCCGTACAGATTTCAATCCGTCTTCGGATTTAGATATATATCTACGCATACGTATTTTTCCTCCCTTCGGCAATCCGTCCCAAAAATCCACCCTCCCATCACCCCTCTTATCCTTTCTCCTCCTGCCTCCAATTCCTCCCTCCCTCTCCTTCTCTCCCCCCAACTCCCCCCGGTGGTTCTTTCATGTCTGACGCTGATATTGATCCCCGTGCCAGAAAGAGGAAGAGACTGGAAACTACGACAACAGTTGCCATTCCCGGCAGACGATTCCTTTTGCCTCTATCTCTCTCGCAGCCTGCACGAGTTCTAACGTATAAATTCAGTTTATATGCGAGGCACTCGGTCCCAAACCACCCGGTACACACGTCAGAGATGGCAGGTCCAAGTTTCACGATGTTAAACGATTTTTGACGAACTAGGGTATGAATGGATATGTAGAAACCGTGCATTTTTTAATAAGTACCCAGTTTTTCCTCATCTTTCCAAATTGGTTTATACAATTCTGAAAAAGGTAAGCTTCCGAGTCGGATATTTTCGCAGTTGGCGATGGGGATTTTGGTGTTTTCAAATGCAAAAATAGATTTTTTTAAATTTTTTTTACAATTAATATCTACTCATCAATTACCTTTCTGCGAATAGAAATCGTAAAATAAAACCCTTAAAAGAGTTCCCCAGATATCATTTTTCAATAATTTATCTTATCAATTTTGATTTAAAATTTAACGAAAGTTTAAGGGAAACAAGTTTCAATACTATCGCATCAGTAATGAAACGAAAGCTCGACCTTATATGTGTCTCTTACATTAAACAAATAAAAGACTCGAATTTTATGCCGAAATAAAAATTCAGTATATTTTTTACCAGCAACTGATTTAATATTCCCTTAAATACATAAACACGAGGAAATGAGCTAAAAAAAATCAATAAAGGTATATTATATTTCTTTCGATAGTGAATTCCGACTGAGAACAGTTTGGACCATGGCAATGAAATAAATCCAAAGTAAACCTCACCACGTGTCAATAATTGGTCCTGCAACGCCGTTGTCCTTATCGGAGCGGTAGTTATCCTTTGCGTTCCCTACACCACCAGATCAAACGGTGATAAAACAAATTCTACCGCCGCTGCTGTCTACCGTCGCGTTTACTATAACTGAGCTAAGTTCGTTCAACTGCTATGCAAATAAGGAAGCGATATCCTATGAGACTTACGGGTTAAGAATTTATAGTTCTTCTTACCGTAACTTACGCTCGGGTATATGTCTATAAGTTACGAAGCCGTATGGAAAAATAATATAAATGAGGAAATACTGGGATACTTAAATATTACAAAAAAATATTTAAGGGGAATATGCTCGAAACGCTCTTTGAATACTGAGATACCGGAATATAAGTATGAAATAATGCATGCTAGATAAAATATAAACGAAACGATTTGGACAAAGAAAGCAATTCAAACGTCCTATTACATATATCAAGACTAAAATTTATCTATTTTTAGCACGGATAATACATCGTTAATACAGACAAAACATTTTAAAACATATCCCGAGTCACATGTGCTCAAACGTGTTGTAATTTACCTCGAGGATTTTTAAAACTGTCCTTGATGGCGCAGTGATTTTTTATCACTTCGTAAAAACAAATTGTCTTTTAGGATATATCCTTGGACTCTTAATTTTTCCATCCTTTTCAATTCAACGACCACAAAAATCACTCCCATGAACGAAGCGGAAAAATTGCCAGCATATTCGCCCACCCAGCAAACCCGCAAAAAAAATTAACGATAGCAATTTTTAACATGACATCATTTATAACTCATTTTCCGCGGGATTAAAAAAGCACCCTTTTGAATTTGGACATGAAAATAACGAAAATATTCGATTCCTAAAAATACACGAGAGAAAATATCCGGAAAATATGCAATTTACTAGAGAGAAATTATGTTTAGTGATGCCTATATTACCATTTACATCTGATTTTTATAAACATGCGTGGATGGAGCACTCGTGTATGTATGCACGAATATCTATCTTTGAAATAGTAAATTGGAAATTAGAAAATCCTTACAAGCTTTAGTGCCTCAAAAATTCTTCCACAAGCTTGGTGGATGACAATAAAAGGTTGTATCACCCCTTAGATCTAAATGCGAGCAGTCCACTTTCACTTCACGATCGCCCTATATCCAGGACGTTATTGATCTCGGGGCAGAGTTGGTTTTTATTAACACTCCGACCACGTTAGACCCGCTCTCGGCTAAGTAGCACGCATTCAAAAAATGGTCACGTTATTAATGTAGTCAGAACAAAATCGAGTAATTTTTAAAAGTTTCATCCTTTTCGTCTTTCGATCATAGGTAGACTCGACGAAGTCGAAAAAATATAGCGGTTGCGTGTGAAAACGATGCTTTCCGCGTAATTTTTCATACGAATTGAAATTTAAGTTGATTCTTGCACGGATTAGTGAAGTTACGAAAATCATGTCAAGGAAGAGAAAATTGAATGATGGATGAATTTAGATTGGAAGGAGAGAATGGATGATTTAATAACTTTGGTACATTCCTTGAATTAGAAATATTTTCTCTTTATATGTTCCATTTGGAGACATTATATATACAATTTTACAGCTTTCAGACCATATTGAGAGCACAATAACATTTACCGTTTCAAAAAAATTAAATTTTAAAGTCGATAGATAGATTTGGTTCATCAATCTCTTGATATGGATAATGTACTTCGTACGTACACATGCTTCTCATAAGTTTACTCGGATTTAAAGAAACGTCATTTACGTAACTGTAATATTGGTGAAAAAATACTCCTCCCTCATAAAATATATTGAGAAACTTTTAAGTCCTCTTTGCGTGCAGATGACTATAAATTACTTAGAAAACTCGTAGTTCAAGGCGTTGAGGACAAAACTTCTGACAAAGATGAATCATTTGCGGGATAACGAGCGGGCAGGAATGCCTTTAAGTATTTCCCTCAACGAGTCTTTCTTAAGTTTATTATTCCGCGTGCGCACACATTGTGGAGTGGTAAGATTAATGATGTTGATGAGTTTGAGCGAAACACGATGAAAATGACGTCAAGCCGAGAAAATAATACATATTTCTTTATGGCAAATAAAGGACGTCATTCTGAACGCCTCATATTGTAAAAACGATTGTTTTCTAGCCATGGGAGCGCAATGCTATATGTAGATGACGGTAACGCTGTGAATCGTTATTAAAATTTTTATAAACTTGTTTTCCGCGATAAAATATTTATGCAGTTCATATTTCTAAAAGAGCTATCAATTCCCGAATATAGATTTTTATTTATTTTTTTGAAAGATTATTATAAACAGAGGTCTTAAGTTAATCTCCACAAAAGCCTCTCATTTTTAATTTGTCAGTCAAAATATTTTTTTTAATTTAGTAAGGAGTTGAGTCATAGCAAATATTTTTGGAGGAAAAATTAGAAATGAATAAATTGTGCTCTCACAAACTGTTTTGCAGGTGCTTAAAATCTCATGGAACTCTTTATGGGTGTATTTTCCTAGTATAATGGAAACGACTTGGCGCACAACGCTCTTTCGTTGTTTTCAAAAGATAACTTTCCAAAACATATCGCTGACAGATACTCCGACATTCTCCATATAAGTTCCACGACGGGAGATTTCTAGGCGTTTCATAGCAACATTTCCCAACGAAAACATTCGTGAAGAAATTAAAAAAAATTGAGTCTGCACGGAAACATCTCTCCAAAATGAACTATTCGGATGTTATTTCTGGATACTCTAAAGCACAACAGTATAACAATAATGACGTGGTCTTTACACGCACAAACACCACCGAACGTTTTCAGCAAAATGCCTCCAACCCATAAGACCTGTGTCCCTACAACCCAAAATGCAAGAGTTAATACAGTTTGAATACCTTCTCGCAGAGAGAATGTTTACCAGAACAAGACAACTTCATTCACTATCCACCAGTTCTCATCGACAGACGAAGAAGCAAAAACAAACCGCTTCAAAAAAAATTTTTAAAAACCTACATTTTTCAAATACAAACCATGACAGAGCATATTGAAAATTGACAAAATTGAGAAAATGATTCGTAAACACCCCAACTTCTCCTAAATTCAATACAAGCTTAACCAGTGATATTTTAAATAGTAAACAAAACTAGGGGCCCGTTGCAGTACTTCCTGCAAACATTTACGGAACTTTGGGTGAAGTGGCCCAATGCGATAGTTACTATGACAAAACATTATTACTCAGGGTGTTATTAGTTGAACCATTTTTATTGCCCCTCTCAAAATTGTCATATAGTTTACAAATTTTCATAACTAAAACACAGACTTACATGATTTAGTTTAACACTTACCAGTACACAACAGTTTTTCTTTAGTTCACTATTTATGATGGTACAGCAAATCATATGTTCTGTGGTTTATTTAATATCAAGTTATCACTATAAATGCACCGGCCACGCGTCAAAGATCTTGCTTAGTTATCAAAAGAAATTAATCACAAACATTATCAATATAGAAATTTGCTTTAAACTCTCAAATAAAATTTGCAAACGAAACGATATTTTTAATGTAAGCGTGAAATATCTTCCTATTTGAAATGTGACGTTGTTCATTATTACAATGTATTGGAGACGTTTCTGACCAAATTTCTTCGCGACGTGTATCATTTGTTTTATATTTACACGAAACATTTCATATAAATTTTCAATCCGTTACTGTCCTTGATGTGTTTGTTTCAGTGTAAGCTTATTAGTGTAAATGCACTTAAAGCCCGAGTCCAACAATGCAAAAATCCGAGGTGAACAATGCCAGTTACCCTAGCAGCCTCCTTTTAGAAATGTAGAATAATCGGAGAAAATCTAATCTAAACTTAAAAGATGAGCAAACGCGAATTAAACAACGAAATCGAAGGTAAGAATAATAATTTTCATTTCTTTCTACGTGAAACAGTGTAAATATTGAGTGCAAGTCTTGATCGCAAAGTATTTTAAAATGTTAAAGACTAAAGGTCTACACACCGTATTCCAGCCGATTATGTGTTAATCAAATGCAAAAACGAAAATTTTCCTGATATCGTACCCATAACTTTTCGGGAGACGACTATCCACTTAAAACCTGCAAGAGTTCGCGTCGAGTATTCAGGCGAAAGATTTGTCAAAATCGAGCCGAACGTTCTTGATTAATTTAAGTTTATACTGAGAGGTGACGTCATCCGAGGCTTGTTTTTGTCCTTCATGCGTTTTATTGCAAACTTAGTGCAAATGCACTTGAAGCCCGAGTCTAACAATGCAAAAATCCGAGATGAACAATGCCGGCTACCCTATCAACCTCATTTTTGAAATGTTGAAAAACCGGAGAAAATCAAATATAAACTTAAAATATACGCAAACACTAATTAAACAACAGAATCGGCGGTGAGAATAGGAATCTTCATTTCTTTCTAGATGAAATGGTTTAAATCTTGAGTCAAAGTCTCAATCTTAGGATATTTTAAAATGTTAAAGAATAAAGGTCTACATGGTACATGGTATTCTAGCCGATTACGTGTTAATCAAATGCAAAAACGAAAACTATCCTGGTAACGAACCCATGCCTTCCCGGGGGACGACTACCCACTAAAAACCTGCAAGAGTTCGCGCAGAGAATTCAGGTGAAAGATTCGTCGAAATAGAACTGACTGTTCTCAATTAATTTGCGTTCATGACGGAAGGTGACGTCACTCGAGGCTTCAGATGCAGGCAGGCAAGCAGAAAGGCAAGTAGGCAGGCAGTGACACAGCGGTTATAATATACTAGCTTAAATGCCCGGCCTCGCTAGGGAAAGAGTTTTCTTTTTAGTAGCAAACGATTTTTATTGCTCGGGTCTCCGTGCTGTAGGTGAACCCAATTTTCTCAAATGTGTTATTCGGAGAAAAGGTTCATACGGGATTTTAACTACCACCTAAAGAAACCATTGAAAATTTTAGCCAGGCTTGTGCTCGTGGGTGTATCTCAATGGCGAATCCATAATATAATCAAGGTAGACTGCTTTTCCAAGAATATTTGGCGTAATCGAGCAGTTTTATTAAAATAGGAATTATTCCGAGTGCACCACAAGCCCTGAATTTTCGTCCCCCATTCCTTAACTATGCAAGCGATGTTTACATGAACAATTACTATTTTATGTATTGTATTGTAAAGTTTTATCATTAATATAATTACGCGTTAACGTATTACTTAATATTCACATGGATAGATGCACCGAAGCCTTTAAAGCAGCAATAAAATTATATGGATTATGTCAATACTATTAGCCAAAACGTAAAAAATAAACAACATCTTGGTTACCGAACAAATTTAAGTAGATGTATCGATTTATGTTGCGATAAATCTTTCAATGTTAATGGTAAAAGATAACAATGTTCTAATATTCCTTAAAAATCATTTCACTCACTTTAAAAGTATTCATATACTATATTTAGGCATGAATCCATTTGTACCCTTTATCACGGCGTTGGCTATTCTTCCTGTACAGCGCGCCACGGCGTGGATTTTCCTTGCATTAATCTTTACGTGGCTATCCCCCTTAGAAGAGGACAACAATTAAGAAATTTAGCTTTGGTGCCGCCTGGAAAATGTTCATTTAAACCGATAAATGTTGTGCTGAAAGAAAACTTGCGAGTGATTTAGCATGTGATGCGACAAAACATGAACAGAATTAAAATATTCAGTCTTTCGTGCGTAAAATAAGCCATTTCCCATGATCTTAAGTTAATATTTAGGTATATTTATATCCACATCAGTGAAGGGCTGTATGGCATTTTGGGGTTTCTCAGCACCATTTCCCATGCATTCTTATGGAAATAGTATTTTGTTGACACCATGGGGTATAAGAGACCCCACGGTCTGCAAAGCTAGACCAAGTTCTTCCTTTGGTCCATAGGATGGCCCATGAAACTTTTGAATTCGATAGCTCTTATAGTGTCCAAATTATTAGCGAACAAACAAACATTCTCCTTTATATATTAGATTAGATTTAATGGGACAAGTTAAATGGACAACACGCGAAAATATTTGACGTAATATAATACTATCATTTTTGTTATACGATTGATTCGTTGTTTAACAAAAAATGTAATAACATATTTGATATTGGGTTTTTTCTACAATCATTAACCTAAGCGAAATAAAAACAATGGGCTATAGCACAGTAATAACATTAGAGTGAAATTGAAAAGCGACTTTCGATTCGTGTTAATAGAAATATACTATTCGTCAATTTTAAATATGACGAAAATGCCCATTTTTTACTAAGCTAAATTTAACTAAAATGCAAAACATTATCTATCTGAAAGCTAGAAATGATAAAACTAATAATTTTTATCGATTAAAATTCTCACCGAGATTTTAACACGATTCTTTTAAAATTACTTGGATAAAAACGGATCTCGACCATTATTTCTTACATTCAAAATTAAAATATTACGATGGATTCTTAACGTGCTAAAACCGTATCGTCTGCATTAGTATTTCCTAAAAGTCGAATATTGGATACTTTAGCCACTTTATTTATTATATGCGATTTCAAAATAATCCCAAAAACAAAAAATAACTAAACGGACCGACAATTTTTATCCCACGCTCATTAACGTGCGTCTCCAGATTTAAACTTCACTTTCCGAGCCGAAGGAAACGCGACCGTTTGCTAAAAAAATGAAACTCTCCTGCGCAATTTCACGGGCCCCGACAGAACCGTGGCGCGATCAGAATTTTCCACGCCCTTCGGAACAGAAACAAAGGATTTAAACGCATTGAAGTAGGGAGTCCTTGAAAGGCCGGCGGCTAGATACGGTTAGACGGAAAAGAACAGGAAACTGAAACACAATATCTTTCAAGTTTCTATTTATATAGATCGCTTGTTGTAATTCTCTTTCCCAGGGTTAAAGGACGAGAGAGAACTGGGGAATGAAAAAAACTCGAGGTAAAAAAATTAAGACAACTCCGGACATGTACCATGCTTGGCAGTCCTGCGGCAGTACCCTAACAGAGCGCGACCTATTCATACAATACAGCTCCAGAAATACCACACACCCTCTTTTTCTCTCTCTCTCTCTCTCTTTCTCTCCCTCTCTCTTTCTGGTCCCTCATAACTCCTTCTCCGAAGGCATCCCCTTCCCACAATCCCCTTCGGTGCCTCAGCGCGAACCAACCTCGCTCCCTTCGCGTGGAACGGTCCCAACCCGCCCACAATGCACCGGAGGATTTCGTCACTCCCGACTCGCCAGATACCGTCTTGAAGGGGTGCACGGAGTGGAAAAAGGAAGTGCCAACTCCCTCTACCGAAAGAGCGGAATAACACACGCCTAATTAATAATCCCGGTCCCGTGAATACGTCTCCAACGAACGATCACTAGCATCTTCGTAAAGGTAACTTTGTAGTAACTATGTAACGACACAATCTGTCGCTGTATTCCTAACTTTCATTTAATAATCCAAGGTCTCACCTAATATGCGAGTGTTCTGTTATGAATGCGTTTATATGTAAATACGTATAAACACACGTACACACACGCATATGCACGCTTATGTTTCATATTGTTAGCCGAGTATGGATTTTTCGGGTTTTTTATTTAAACCCGATTTTAACCGATTTTTTAAATAATAAAACCCGATAATTACCATCTGAATGTACGCTTTTTTAAACCCGAAAATCCATACCCTAGTTATAAGCAGTAATTCACTACTAATCACTTAAATAAGTATCTTAGGCATTTCCATTTGCCACAACAAGGCTATAGTAATCATACGCGAATTTTGGCTGTTCCATCGAATGAATGATACCCAAGATGAGAATTTACTTTCTGAAGGTCATTGATTTTGTTTTTAGCCTGAAGACGAACTCTATAACTATCAAGTGAGTAATATACAATGACAGTTGCCACATGCTATTAATTTTTCATTGGCACGTATGCAGCATAACCTTGACTAACCGCCTCTTTACTAACCGGCGTTTTTTCAAAAACTATTATTTCTTAAGTGCAAAAATTCTCGTTGATATCCGACGCGCATCTAGTGTCTCCCCTGTATTCTTGTTGAATAGTGAATTTGGAACAATAGTTTACTGTACTGTAAAGTGAAAGTTGCTAAAGTATTCAAGTGAAGTTATACTCTTACTGTATATACTGTACTCTTTTCTTTAATGGTGAATGTGGTACAACATACAGTACTACACTTAATTCTACAATGTAATAAAACTTAAAGGTAATACTGTTTCTAATTACCCTGTACTGTATTTTCTATCTTACTAGCCTTAGGATCGTTAATTATGTGATAGTATACTTACATCTTGACTAACCGGAAAATTTTACTATCCGGCAACCCTTATTCCACATGGTTGCCGGATAGTAAAGCTTATACTGTATTATGATGATGTAGATTTTGCACTAAGTTCGATATTGCTCAGTATATTAATTTATAGCACTGACATCCCGTCATCGTGACGTCTTGCAGGCTCTCACAGATGCGAAGGAAACAATCAGAAAGTTTAATTCAATTTAAAGTTACATTTCGATGCTGTCACCTTGAGACTTTCCAGTATGACAACACAATCGCAGAACACAACTCAACAATGTTTACCGGGAATTTATTCGGTAAAATTCGCCACCGCCACCTATACGCCGTAACTGCGGTAAATGAAATTCCACACGCTCATGTTATTAGATGATATTACTTATGGGAGTAATTCATGGAAGGGGAAAAAAGCAGGATAAAGATGAATTTTTCAGTCACTTTTTCTACAATGAAAAAACAATCCCGGCAACTATCGGGCGCGATAGCGAATCAACCCTGCATTCGCGCAGCAGCAAACAAAAGACACTATTATTCCCTCTCCCTAGGTAAAAAAAAGATAAGAAGTTTCAAAGAGACTCACCTTCGTTGAATGTGTACACGCTTCCGCCACCTCCCGCCGCCCCCTTCTTGCTCCCGTCGGTCACCGCAGTTCCTCCCCCGCCCCCATTTCTCCTCCCGCTGAAACTCCCCCTCCCGCCCCTCTGCCCACCCACGCCACCTTTGTAGGGGGCGTGGTGCGAAGACGAAGAAGACGACACCGTAGTCGCCTGCTTGGAGCCGTTCTGCAGGGGGGAGGCGGCGCCGTCGGATCCACCGCCCCCGCCGCCGCCTCCCTTCGCCCTCTCCCTGCCCCCCAGCGCAGCAGCCGGAGCGGCACACTGTCCGGGGCAGTCTCCTCCGCCGACCTCGCAGCAGTCTTCCTCTTCAGCCTCGTCCGGTTTTTCCCCTGTGGATGAGGTACACAGGCGATACTGTCTTAGGAGGAGCGCGTGGTGGGCAGATCCGATTACATATGTTACCCTCCGCCGTCGCCTCCACTGCATCTTCGCCCCGCTTAAACACTTGTGCGGAGGCCGCTCGGACTAGCTCGGGCCGTTAGCACTCTGGCTTCCTCTCTCCTCTTTCGGAGAGAGAGAGAGGGCGAGGCGAGAGACGGAGTTTCGTGGGGCAAAACGACAGGAGGCGCTGCGATTCGCAGCCGCCTTAGCGGGAGGCTAGGGATAAAATAAAAACTTTTCTTTCTCGGGAGGTTACGTAACGCAGATCACCGAGCGATCGCCGTCTCCGGAGACGGATGTCCGACCAGCGGAGTGCGCTTCACGTACCGTACACGTCGACTATCGGAAAAGCCACTTTGCATTTGTTGAGGGCTTCGTGATTTAAATTAAAGCCCTTGGAAAATCTCTAACCTCCCCAAATGTCTTCCCTCAAGCTTCGCCATAAACAAACACAGTGAAACCTAACTGCTACCATCGGAACCAGATAAATTGCACACCTCGCTTAATGGCAACCTCCAAGGTATACGGAATCGAAACAAAACAATGGCGAGAATTTCCTCCGAACCCCAAAGTCGACGAGGAACCGTCAAAACACAAGACAAAACTAAGAAAATGTTCCCTAAACTCTTCGTTTTTCTACCTTTCGGCAATATAAAGATAGAAATATTAAAATATCCCTAGAGAAAAAACCGACAGATGTTCGTGACATCACCCAACGCCCTAAAAAGAATGATTCGCCAATCCCCGATTCAGCACGCGACCTAGGACAACTCCCGATCTCGACGCATAACACCCAACACTCGCCACGGCAAAAATTCGAAGAAAACAAAAATAAAACGGCGCCTGACACTGATTAAGACTTACAGCAAACACAAGAGAGAGAGAGAAAAAGAAAGACAGGATGAGCGAAAAATAACTCTGGGAATATTTCCCGAGAAAAGGGTGCAAACAATGGTTAATTGGATAGGTTAAGACGTAAGTAGATCCACGACCTTCCCCTTTTTTCCCATAGACTCTCTTTTTTCCATTCGAATTGAAAAAAGACTATACGGGCACCGCCGAGTCTGGCGAAAACAAAAGCCTGGCCCAAAAGTGCACAAAAAATAAATCACACTTATTTATATTAGTGACTATACCTTTTTCGAAACAACAACCCACCCCCTTCTTCCCCGTCTTCCTAAAAACACCCACCCCCCCTTCTCCCCTTACATCGGAGCAAGAGGCAAAAGGCCAAAATGGAAAGCTCCGTTTGGAATCTTTCGACCTCCCCGTCACCTCCCTCAGGAATCGCTACGGCTGAACTAATCCGCAAACGACTAGGGGATGGTAGCAGCAACGCCCACGCACCAAACACCTCTCTTCGACTCGACCCTCCGCCTCCCCCTCTCCTCCGCCCACTCCACTCCACCCACTCCCTTTTAAACGAACGACCGGCGCATTATTAACCCCCGCAAAAAACAACAATAAAAAAACAAACGAAAGATCAACCGGTCGATATTTTAAATCCGAACCGAGACAAAACAGCCTAAAAAAAATAATCTAAGGCAACACCCAAAACGTCTGGGATGTGGAAAAATCCGAAGAGGAACGCGGAGGAGGTAAGACTAAAATAATATGGGGGGAAGTGAATAACTTCCAACAAGGGGTGGGGGGTAGGAGGAAACGGGGGAGGTTGGATGTAACGTAAAAAGGTGTTCCCCGCTCGGTATGGAATGCTCCAGTCTGAGGCAGAAGCCAGACTGCCATCTCACCTCACCCTCCCACGCGCCTCCCTTCCTATCTCCCTCCCCACCCTATTTCCCCCCTCCCCTCTCCCCTATCCCCCTGCCCTCCCCCCCTCGTCGCGTACCAACCCCCCGGCAAGGCCTGCGCAGAAAGAGTTGCGTCGGAGAATAGCTGGGAAGGAAGCGGAGGAGGACACACATTTGTGGCACTATTGCTAATGAGGGCACGTGTTTTTTCGTTTTTTTCCATTCGTGCGTGTGGTAGGAGAGAGTGATCTTTGCGTGCGGGACGCAACTGGATGGCATTTGTCGACAGGAAAAATGGACGTCACGCCACTGCAAGTGTATCACGAAGAAAGAATATCACAGTAACGAAAGGTGAAAGCTCCCAAACAACCTATTCCGGTCGGGTACGGTGATGAAAATATATATGTGGAAACTTCAAAAAATATTTGACGAGTACACGGTTTACTAAATGAAATTTGCACGAGAACCGTATGTAACAAATTCAGTATTGAATCTCAGTTTCAAGGAATAATATTTCTGATTGAGAATTAATTTGTGAAATATAAACACGAACTTTACAAAGTCATATTGTTAAAAAGAACAAATTCCAAAACCTCTGAGGGGAATCACGATGTAAAGTGTACATGTTTAATTTTTACGCATGCAGGCACGTGCTGCAAGAGTTGCTGGAAGTCAGGAGAAATATTCAGTGGCAGAATATCCGCCAGGCAATTGGAAGATCCGGATTCATTTCTCGGTCAAAAAAATGTCTCTCCATTTCCAGAAACTTGTAACAAGGATAAAAAATGTAATAAAGATAATTATTTATTTTTTAACGAGTTCATAAATAGCACATTTGCGATGACCAATAACCACATCATAGATAACAAGCGCATGCGAACATGCCGCCATCAAAATTCGAACCCGCAGTCCAACGTGAAATAAATTATGATTTGCCTATATTATTTCATACCTTTCAATTTGAGAATTTTCTAAAACGATAAGGATCATGAATTCGAATTTATAATACCACCAACATCCAATACAACAACTAATAAAAAAATCAGCATCACGCATACTTCAATAACACCCACGACGGAAATAAAGAAGAACTATCAACGTCGTCCATTGCCACATTTTAAGAAGACTTTAATCGAATATAATTTTGCCAACGCACGCATGAGATTCATAAAGGCAAGACTCAAAATTTCAGAGAAGCAAAAATGAGCATTTCCAAATTTAAACCCGCATTCGCTTTTTTTGCTCCCGACTGTATCACAAACAGCTCAGTCGCCGCATGAAAAGATATTTAACATTTAAAGGTTAAAGTTCATGCAACAAGGAAACGCGCAAAAAATATATAAATCGGCGTCGGTGAATAGAGATCGCAGGTAGCGAAATCCACCCTTAGAGCGAGCACAGGAGAGGACCGATGATGAAGAGGCAGGAAAAACCAATTTGGTTCGGGATTAAAAAAATGACAGCTCCCGATTCTATTCTCGAAGAGAAATACTACGTCATTGAGCCAAGGACAAGAAACGAAGCGCTCGAAAATATTTCGGGTCCAACTTCCAACAAAACCCGAAGCCCGTTCAAATTTAGAGACGATGCCAGCGAGCTAGAGGTTATAGGGGGAGAAAGGCATATGCCACAGAACAAAGAAGTGACCAATCTCGTTCGAATTTTCCGCTAGGGGTTATCTTAGAAATTTCATTTATCCAAAGGATTCAAGATTTTTCGGCAAATAATAATTCTACCATGCATCAAAGGGACGCAATTTTCTGGACTTGTAATACAAAATTAAATTTCTAAAATTATCTCATCGCTCTCACTCTCTCGATTTCAGCCTTAGTTTAACGCTTTGCATTAATCTTTTCCTTGTGAAAGGTTTCTTTAAGTGAAGTCTTAATTTTGGAGCTAAAGTTGGACCTACGCAGTGCACTCGAGCTATCGTTCGTCATCCGTTCTCAAATTTTCTAATTGATTCGAAACCTTTGATGAAAATTTTTCTAGCAATATGAACTATTTTAATAAAAAACATTCTGTTGTCAATCGTAATAAGCAAGTTTAGATTGATTTATTCATATGAGAAAATTCGATATACGCTTCGGGTAAAGCTTTCGTGTAAATTAACATAAAAGATGGGGTTGTAGCAACAACGATATTCGATAATGGAAACACTCTGACTGTCGACATAGCGACAAGATTCAGAAAAGTAAGAAGGTTTAATTCAAAATCCAATCATCATTCATGTAATTCCATTGAAAAACGCCATAGAGGGAGAATACTAAAAATCCGATTAATTTATCAGACAATATTCAAAATACGCTCAGTTTGGACGACATTGCAATCGAGAATTATTTTAAATCAAAATATCACCACGTGCCATGCTAGAAGAAGCACTTCGCCGCGGTTACGTCCGAACCTTCCATAGAAATACCAACAAGTTAGGAAAGTGTACAGTGTATCACAAGTTTCGTGCGATGGATTATTTAAAACTTAACGATATGCTTTGAATGAACGCACACCATAAAACAGCAAAACACAATGACCCGATTATGTCTGTCCACTGAAAATTTCTTCCCTCACCTACGTTGGTGCATTAATAAACGTAAATTTTAGTATGACTAAATACAGCAAAACGATGTATCAGAAATTATGCCACGGAAATATTTAAGTTTTATTCACGGATTTATTTTATAGTTAGCCGTAATTAATCAAATAATCGAAAATCATTTAAAACATACCTCGCTTGTGTTAAGTAGCTGTAATATTTACATTTAAGTTCCCTTTATAGTTGAAGATAACCCATTTCCTTCCCTTTTAAAAATGCTGCATGCTCACGACGTAAGTAAATTAAATGTATTTTCGTAATTATAGCAGATCTTAGGTACTATAGTTACTTCGAAGATTGTCATAGTATCCACGCAAGAATATTTTTAAGTTCAAAGTGAACTACGACATTCTTGTTTGACTTTCTTGAAAATGGCTACTCCTAAGATAAAAAAATATATAAGAAAAGATATATCATATTTGACTAGTTCTACAAATTTTATTCTTAAGACATTTTTGATATAACTAATATTTTACGAGATATGAAGCTGATCGTTTTTTGTCACCAGTAAAGTGGCGCCCGACAGGATTGTGTGAACCATTTATTATTGCCTTTGCCCATAAATCCTAAATACCAAATTTCATGAAAATCCGTTCGGCAAAAGCCGAGAACGAACTTGAGTACGGATGGACCGACGGACAGGCCGAAGCTAACAGGACGCCGGAAACAAAACGCACCTAAAACATGATTCACAACCGTAAACACCTCCAAATAATAGAAAGAGAAATTTTAACGATCCAGAAATCCTGGCAGCATTCCCTCTGAAAAGGAAATTAAAAAAAAAACGTTAGAACCATTAGGCGTGCCAAGTCTATCGGGATAACGCCGTCTATCATTCCGCGCCCCCTTTAGGCAAACTAATGAGACTTCACACCCCCAACACTCGATACCAAACCGACCTACCGGACGACCACCAAGCGTCTTTATAAAAGCATCCGGAACAATTACTCCAAATTGCTTATGATTGACCCCAAACGAGGAGAGCGCGTAATGCCTCTTGAGATGAGCATTGGCAGTCGCGTCGTAGATTAAGGGTTTTTAAGGATCAAAAGGCTCTCCTCCCTTCTGATTTAAGAGACGTTGAGCAAATGAGATATGACCAAGTGGGAGACGACTCGGCATTGATGGAAAGAAGACAAAGGCAGCCTTAAAGGAGAGAGATTTTCCCGATAAAGAGAGAGACGTACATTAAGACAGAGAGGGGTGGAGAAAGGTTTTGTGAAAAGGAAGAGTTCGGAAGGAGGGTTTTAAGGACGTGCGTAGTTGACAGTGAGGTAGTTTTTTTAAAGAGACGGGAATACATGGCGTGGGAGTGCCAATACCACGACGACGAGACACAGAGAGGAGTTCAGAGTTCGTATATATCGTGGGAGGTTTGGTGTAGTCGAGGAACGGAAGCTTTCTAAGTCCTGTCGACGTCCTGCAAGTGGCGAACATTCTCTCGATGAATATCACGCTTAGAAATTTAATCAAGGGCGTCTGTTTCACGAGGAAATTCGCCGCGGCTCAAATGGATTTCCCGGTGACAGATGAGCTTTTAACCTAATTTTTCCAGATGATAGTGTGAGCGTGAGAACTTCGTCACCTTGAGCAAAACACCTATTTCGCAGGAAAATACAATAACACAAGATAAGGGTTTATAAATAATGCAGAACTCTCACGAATCCGAGACGTCCGGGGTCCAGACGTGGGCCTGATTTCCCGATTTCTCGGTTTTTTATATAAAATCTTTTTGTTCTCAGGATAGGTATTATGCATAGCGTCGAATTTCCTACCAGACGCCATAGACGCGTAAATTATGGAAGCTAGCGTCCCAAGAGCTAGATAAGTTTGTTCATGAATCAGAAATAATTCATATGATAATTTTATCAATTATTTACGACAAGTAAAAGCTATCGTGAACTTCTCGACTAATTTCATTTATATAGATGGGAAACAAGGACTGAAAACTTTCCAGTTATCTGGTGAAGCCGGTTTTCTGAGATCCAGATTTGATCTGTACTTCCAAATCACTTTACTAAGCAGAAAATGTAATATTTTCGGGATGAATATAACTTGCGGTAAAACGAGTGCAAAAAAAACGCGAAATGCAACATTTTCTCGCTAATAATTTACAAATAAACAACGATCGACTTCGACCCAACCACTAAAACAGTGCCTATGCTTAAGAGTTTTCAATAATAATGAACTCTCCTTTCATCAAATACATAATCATTAACGTCATATCATTGTAGCGCTGGATGTGGCTTCCGGTAGCGGCTGCGTAGGTTGGCACATGGTAGGAAGAAGATCAACAGCATTGGGATCGAAATGTCGGGTTACCATGTGCCAACCTGCGCAGCCGCTACCGGAAGCCACATCCAGCGCTACAAAACAGCGCTACAGAACAGCGCTGCGGAAATCTACCTCAGAAACCGTCATATTATTGCTTAAATATTTTATCTTTTAACTGTTGCTTTATTTTTCATTTTGGTGTTAAATTTGTTGATCCACGATTTGGTATAATTACACCGCTAAATGTTAAAAACAGCGATAGTAATCTAAAAACTAACTTCGTAGTATATTTACTTCTGTAAAAATAAAATCCACATTTTCCCGCATGCCTCCGCATATCAATGCATCAGCGATTGAGGTCTTGCGAGAAAAATACGAGGCAAATTAATTCATTTCTCAACCAAACAGCATGAAAGGCTAGCTGAAGCCAAGGCTTCTCCTTTGACAACCTAGGATAAATGATGTGTTTACACGTTAAGGATAAAAAAGTAGGTCGTCCCTCCTCTTGTCTTTCAAATGCTTGAGCTAAAAGGAAAATATCCCTTATGCAATTCTAACGGAAGAAAGGCAGTTCAAGCGTTAAATTAAAGCTGGCAAAGATCCGGATTATTAGACACGTTCGGTATCGATTACCACAAAACTGAACTCACTAATTTAGCAAGATGTCATATGCCATTGCAACCTTCGGTTCCGAGTTTATTTAATTCTAACACCCATTGATTCTAAATTTACCAACTTATATGACTGCAAACGTCAAATTTTGAACGAATAAATTATCATTTCTTTTCTTGAAATGTATATTTCAATAAAAAGTGGTAAATTTGGGATAATTTTTATGTACCGTTTCTGAATCATTCATTAATAAATATAAGAAAACCTATTAAGCAGCGATTCTGAAGATTAATGTTCGTTTAGATAAGCGACCATTGTGTAGCTGATAGTGACGTTGTTCTTGTGAAACCCGATCCGAAAAAAATTGATTCTAATAAGGGGTGGTCACTGATTAGTTGTAAAGTTACACTGAATTTGAATAAATTAAATTACTACGAGAGCAATTATATTCATCCACTTCAATTCAACGTGCAATCAACACATAGGCCGTCGAGAGAGTTTTATGACTCCTTAAGTATTAAGAAAGAATTGGTAGTTGCGCGCTATACAATCTCGCAAATATTTTTCTCACAATCAACGTCTAGGAAGAGTACAAACTTGGAGACATCACGCCAGCGCGACTCTGCTGAGGAAACGCATTTCCAGCATCGATGCTTATTTGTTTTGAATGGACGGAAAGCAATGCGAGATAACTCTTGTTTGCCGTCTTACGACAGCGAATCTTTAGCTCGCCACACCCCACAAAACCCGTCGTCTTACAATATGTAATCTGCGTTTAGCTAGAAAACATCGGTCACCACTACGCAAATAAGGCTTCGTCTCCTTCCCGGTTTAGCGCGTGAGATATTCTACAAGCTTTTCTTCCCTCGATAAATCCAAACATGATAATATAATCTGTAAATATCTCCTGCTTCCGTAGGAACGTGTTAGAACTCGGAAAGTATGGTTTTGAGTTTTTATTATGACGACATTATTTTAGGGTAGGATCAATTCAGCAAAGTAAGCTATAATATCAAAAATCGTACATGCTCGTATTATGAGGAAAGGAAAAAGGATGAGTGAAATTTTCGTAGTAAGTTTAATTGTTACCCTTATGTTAAAAACAACAACCCAAGTCTTGTCTGGAAGGGAAACGCCTATTTTTTCAAGATACCAAAAGATTACAGCCACTCGTTTTAGCACCGAGGTAAGTCAAAAACACGAAAAAAAAACAAATAAAATTGCATTTGTTTTAACTATTAAAACTTAATTGTCATTCCTGCAAGGTGAGTGTTACATCCGCAAAAGCCCATAAAATAGGGTTTTGAAGATGGATTTCTTCACATGCAGCCTGAGTTCAAATGGATTGAGAATTTCTAACTAATCGGCGCAACCTAAATCTTAAGTGGAGGTAAAGGTATTCATTCGTTTTCATTAGTGGTTACCCACTTAAACATTTTAAAAGAAAATCCGTCAAATTATGCCCCAAATGTCTTCAACATTTGATGCATGATTTCGTTAAATAACACATCGATAAAAACTCTACCACCAATCAGAATGCTACAAAAATGGACGTTTTTCCCACGAAAATTATCTCTGATAAGTTTATTACCGCATGAAGGCGTTTATGCCGGTGGTTGCTGTCTGCCGTCCTAATAAATTTCCTGACTTATCTTAAAGAGGGTGAAAACGGGTGACAACGGAGAAACCGATTATCTTAGAAGCGTGTGCCACAGTTTACATTGTTAATTATCTTTTTGCAATCAGTTAATTCGCAGCAAAGTTGAAATCCTTTCAATAAATTACCATTTAAAAAAGGTTCCACGGCATGCTCCCCGTTTCAATTACATTTTCTTTTGACAACAGCCCGAAATTCATTAAACTGCTAACGCATTTGGCCGAGCCCCTCGACAAGATTCACTCGTAAAGAACCATTTGCTGAGGCGAGGACGCATTTAATCATGCGTTTCGGAAAAAAATAAACCGGGAGCAGCCCATCCATCACTGCGATAATAGCTGCGCGGGAAAGAAAATAATTCGCGAAACTATTCCTGGAGGCCACAACCCCCTCCAAGACACTACATCTAGCAAAAGCTGACGGTAAATCATTACTACGCAATGAGAAAACAGAGTTATGAAAAAATAAATACCTCCGTTTTAAATCTCCGCGGATTCAATCAACGTCAAGAAACTCCCACGAGAGCTCAATAAATCTCCGTTCCATCATAATGAGGCACAAATGAAACTTGCAAGTTTACTAAGGGGGCAATCAGAAGGGTCAGAGGAGTCGGGACAAGGTCAACGCTGCAGTTAAAAGTGAATTTGGAATCTACGGCCGAGTTATGAATGTGGAATGGAATTCTCTTTAGACGTAAATTTGTTAAATTAAAGAATCACCAAATATTTCTGTGTTAAGAAGTTGAGGAAAAATCGAAAGAGGATAGTAAACGAGCAAAGGACGAAAATATATGGGAATAAATTAAAAACTGGGTTTGCGGGAAGTTATTCCACGCCAGGGATCTAGTTGTCCATATCATAAGAGTATCCGAATGTTTTTTTAATTCCACTTCTCAGCTTACTCAAATGAACAGTTTATGTGTGTCTCTGCAACGCTAAAACTTTACGGCTAAGGAGAATTCTCTTCCACATTTAGTCGGCGTGAATATTCCAAAATAGTATCGCAGCGGCCTTCAAACTTGGGTGCTATTTCCCGACCCCGCCACCCGGAAATCGTTTCAAGAAGGAATTCCAAATATAAAGCTAGATCCATAGGGCATAGAATGCATTAGCCCAAATGCATTAAGAAACGGGGTTTTTGAGATGTTTCATTTCATTTTATTTTAACGAAAATTTAAATTTTCAGAATCATATTAACTCGCAACTATATTTATGGGTTCAATGGAAACCAAAATATTTTACTTATCAAATACAGATCTTGATATTTGTAAATTGGCTCAGTCCACTCTAAATATAGGAAACGCAACGGAAATGAGTTTTGTAAATGATAAACGTTTTCGAAGTAAATTACCTATACAAAATTTCAAATCTATGCATCAGCCCACAGTTTAATTTTATGACAGCAATTCTATTTCCAAAAGTACACGCTCACGTACCCGCCCACAAATACTATTCATAAAAGGGAGGCGGGAGATAACATACTCTAGTGAAATTTACAAAATAAGGTTGAGGAAACGTTGAGACGATGAGAGTTCTGGAGCGGCTATGGCGCAGAGAAAGGTACTAAGTGATCCTAAAAATCAAAATCGGAGCACCACGCATTTTCCGATGTCTCGGAGTGATGTTTCGGTCTGCACCTGCAGCGCATCCGTCAATGTCGGCCGCTTCACAGAGTAAAATCTCCCTGGGAACAACGCACGGCAGAAGACCGTTGCGGGACGAGGTAGGGAGAAGTCAAGGAACTGTTAAGTCCTTCCCCTTTTCTCTTTTTAAAAGAGGAAATACAAAAGGGTAGAGGAAGACAAAACTCCCAGAATACACCGAGAAGGGAGAGAAGGAGGAGGCAGAAAGAATACGGCCATTAGGGGCAGGTCGGTGAAACAAAAAAGCAACGAGAATCGAGTCGTGGGACGGAAACTGCAAGTTGGAGTGAAGGGGGAGAAGACGTGTATGTTTTTTATGATTTCTTTGCACTCGGTGCAAGAAGTTAACGCGTGTAGCAAATGCGGTGTCTGTACGCAACTTGAACCATCTGCACCACTTGAATGATTGTATGAGATTTAAAAAAAAGTGAAATTCACAATATAAGTTGACCGGTGTATTTCATTTTGGTCCATATTGGCCAATTAAAACATTCTCCTATACTTGGGAGTTTACATAACCGGTAAAATCCTGATTACCCGTGACCTGCTTAACTGGTCGGTCTGAAGTAAGTATGTTTTCTGATGACATCTATTCAGACCTTCCTGGTTTAAACACGACCTTTCTGGACACTTTTTAAGTTTATTTATTTACCATAGGCTCATATAGAGCGCTCTAATTCCAAACACAATGAGTTTAAGCATTTCCTTCTTGCAAATTTATTTTATATCACCTGAATCTCATTATTTCAAAATGCAATAGCGTCTGACATTGACTGAATACGGAACATGACTCGTTTTTCACGTAAGGGTATCGAGTATTTAACAGACATTTTACAGAATTTTACCTTTACAATTTGATCCTTCGGATTAGCCGTCCTTTCCAATTACCCGCGCTTATCATAGCCTCAATTATCGGGGATAATCGGAATTTTTACCTCGTTAACGATGCGCGCACATTATGTGGTTGCGTGGGAGAAATTTCCAATAGTCAATAAAAGCTGTAATTATCGCGTTTTTACCGTATATAACAACGATTATTACAAAAACCGTCGACGCGTGATAATAATTCAATCTTGCGATGACGAAACCGATATTTTTCTTTCTTTACCACATACAAAGGGCGCAACCGACAACTGTCAACACCGACGAGCAGCAAATCTATCCACTCCTGGTTTTCGAGACGGAAGACCAACGCGAAGGCGGAGGGAGATCCATCTGAATCGAAAGACACGTGAAAAGATCGAGAGACGGATCCAAAAGGCGACGGGAAAACTGAGCGGGAATGTGTAATGCATATAAGGCAACGGTTTTGTACGCATTGCAGTCGCACGTAACTAAAAAGTCGTTTCCACTAGGGCGCTACGTTTTTATTACGAACATTCCCTCTCTCTTCCGACAGAGAAACATTGGAATCAAAAACACAAAAACCTCTTTTTGTGTTTCGAAACATTTTTTTTCAGTCGGAGAGAAGAATATAGGGCATTCGCTCGCATCGTAAAACGCGCGCCGCGTGAATTTAAAACACTACTGTTTTGCACTCAGCATCCCTTTTATTAGTATACACGACAGCCTTGCATTTTAAACTGTTTATATTACACTATTCCTCTCCTGCATATTCTCGTTTTTCGATCTTCGACACTGACTGTAGGTTAGGTAACTGCAAACCTCAATCCTTGTTTTATACGAGTCTCTAAAGTAATAACCGGATAACCATTGACAGATTGTTTAAAAGACCACTGAAATTGCGAAAAACTTAAAGTAAACTCGTAATTAAAGCACATTCGATCCTTTATATCAGTGGTTACCGAAACTTTTACTAATAGGGCCACATGAGGTTTATCTACCATTGTGCTGGCCGCATACGATCTTTCAAATGTAAATTTAATATATCTAGTTTTCAGAATTTCTTTTAAATGTTTTATGTCATACGCCTATATTAAAAGCATATTGCATCCGCGCATTCCAAAAATGCCGTTTATATTTCATAAATGATATATATCTAATGACACCTTTTGCTGGAAAATATCCAATATACATGCCTTAAATAAATTAATAAGGTCAGACGGGTAGGGTGAAATCATTGCGCGGGCCGTAATTTGGGATTCACTGCTTTATATAATTAATACGATCATTAGCGTATTACTGGCGTTGAAATAAGCAATACCAACGATTAGTATTAAATCTACGCAATCATGAAAAAATCGCATTACTTTCTATGACGTAATACATCAATTAATAGGCAGCTATGAATTATACTGCGGGTCAAGGCTATGCCCATCCCAAAAAAACCGAACCGAGTCATACAGAACGAATTATGAAGTTGCGTAATGCAGAACACGGAACCAGAGAATATTTCGAAAGTCAATCGAGAATTAAATTTATTATGACTAGTCGCATCGAAATGCTTGGCTAGTAAACGAAACTTGCATTAGGTCAGCTGTTTTTCTGATGCTTATTCCAATCGTCCATTTTTCACCTTCCTTTCATTTATTTCCCCAGGATCATTTAAAACGGAAGAAACCAAATATTCAAACCTCGTTAAATTTCTCAAGTTTATTTGAAGAGTTTAATCCACATACACCAAGCATCAATACCGAATACCTTAAATTAATTTGTAGGTATAATTTAATTATTTGTGGACGTCCGCCAGAGAAGGACCCACTTTTCCGGTATGGAGTTATGAATGCAGCTATATTTTGTGATAAATTACGAGTAAAAGAAAAGAAAAATCACTCCTATGTTGAAAAATAAATTTTTTATTGAATATTACAGATATTATTTAAAAACAGTGTTTTGAGAAAATTGAAGCCAAAATCACGAAATTAAAAATAGGTTCTACTCGTACTTCACTTATGGATATAATTCCTCGATACGGTTATTCTTAATAAACCAAAGAATCGTTCTATGCACTTTTCTAGACATTGATATTTTCTATCCTTTTTCACAAAAATGGTGATATCTCCGAAACTAGAATCGACAGTGGGCCCTCTCTGGCGGACGTCCACAATTAATGTAATTAAGGTGCATAAACGGTATATTTATTTAGTTACTGGCATCAACGCCAATTCAAATTAATGAATGATGTTCGCATATACAAGAGTATCGTGCAGAAAGTTTTTGTAATGAAATTTATAAAATTGAATTGAAGAGCATACAAATTAAAAAATTAAAATTATCTTCTCGGAGTTATTTTATCTAGAACTTGCTCCTTGATAATGAGTAGGGAATAACATGCAAAGAGGTCGCGCGACACGACCGACTCCACGAAAAAATACGCCCAAAGCTTTCAAGCCTTTCGAAAGCCCCCGAACAGAAGCACTAGGCGTTTAGATTTTATTACAATTCCCTCCAACTTTTCAGTAAGCAATGATCACTTGATTTCTCATTAATTATCAATTTTGCCAGAAATGAAAAGGTAATCAACAAGCACTTAAAAATTCAAGGACTGCGCTGTAGTGAAAGAAAACCTTCGCACACCAGGGATTAATAACCGTAGGGGAAAAAATATCAACGTTCCCAAAAATATACCTACATATAATGTTTGAAAATTAAAATTGCAATTCTCTTTTAACAGGACCTGTAAAACGAACGCCCACCGTTAATTTTTCGAGCTCCCATTAATTTCTTTCTGAAACATTCGGCCTCGTCATAATTGCTTCCGAGCAAGCGGCACAAATGAAAATGGGAGGGCGCTAAATAAGATCTTCGGAGTAATATAAAATAGAGAAACTGCCGAAAACTTCTGCTCCCTTTCCCTATCTTACACCTCGCTCCATTTTCTGAATTAGGAGAATAACTTCTACGTCTAGGCGTCCAAATGACCGTAAAAGTGCTAAAAAGGAGATGCCCCGCCCGTGAGCATGACCGCACATGCACTGATGGAAGGGGACAAAACCTTCTAGGGAGGGAGAGAGAGAGAGGGAAAAAACAGCATTAATTAGAAGTCAAAACATGTGCCAAGGACTTTTTCTCTACATTCGAACGAAATTACGATAACTGCGGAAGAAATGAAAGTTCAAACACGGAGGACGAGACTTCCAGTTCTGTACAGCATTCGTTCCGGGCAGACAGTCTAGAAGTTGCAGCATTCTTTCTCGAGGGAGCGTTCGCTTCGACGCACGCCTCTCCGTTGAGTTCCGATTTACATACAGGGTGTTCCAAAATTATACCGACATAATGATAGGGATTGTAGGGCGGCATGCTCGAGTTGCGAAACACCCGGTCCCTGTGTCCGGAGCAGTTTCCTTTTCGAGCAACGAGATGAGAGATCTGGTACCTAAGCGCCCAGCAACCCGTCCATTGGGCAGCTGGCTCCCCGGATCTCAATCCTCTGGATTTTTTTGTTTGGGGTCACATCAAGAGCCTCGTGTATGAAAAAGCAGTCGGTCAAGAGGCGGGCCTTTTCCCTCGCATCCAGGCTGCTTGTCATTCAATCCGCAACACGGCGGGAATTTTCAAAGGAAAGAGGCGATCATTGTTCAGAAGATGCATGCGTTGTTTGCAGGTTGGAGGCCGCCAATTCGAGCACCTCTTTTAATGAATCTTTTCTCGTACTCAGTACGGTAATTGTGGATTAATAAAACATGCTGTTACGTCCCGAAGTTCCGATTTCTTTTTCTTCTAATTCGGCAAACACATATGATGCCGAATGCACTATCCGCAATCTGTACACTCGTGCCTGCAAGCAATAATAAGTAAACAGAGTGAGCAAAACATTTTACCCTGCACCGAGGCAGCTCATCACAGGTGGCGTGCAAAGCACAAGAATTGCCTTAGCACCGGGTGCTTAGATACGAGATTTCTCACCTCGTAACTCGAAAAGGAAACTGCTCCGGACACTGGGACCGGGTGTTTCGCACATAGGGCATGCAGCCCTACAACCCCTATCATTTTGTCGGTATAATTTAGGAACATCCTGTATATCGATGATCGATATCGATCAAGTGCATCAGCGCAATAATTTTCCGATTCCTGCGATTAAAATCACACTTTTCCTGTACATATTACCTTGCAACTGTAAAAACAATGTGTATGCTTTAATAATTAATGCTAATTCAATATTAAACAATATATTTGCATTAAATTGTTCTTTGTATAAATATATTTGTGAAAACAACAAACGAAAAACACTCCAATCCTATTCATATTTTTACGATGTTGACTGCTCGTGTATTACCGTGCAGACCAATCAGAAAGGCTAGGAAAGCAAAATTGGATATGACTGTCCCAAACAAAAAGCAACTACATAAAATATTTTTTAAACGACACATCATTAATCATTTTCATTAATTCCTCACCGAAATTTGCTGATTGGCAAATATCGTACATGAAAACAAAAGAATAAAAGCAGAATTCTTATTTAAACCATTCCCAACGGAAAGTACATTCATGAAATTATTTCCCGAATTTTAAAGTAATTTCTCAATCGATCATCAAAATCGTTTCAATTTTGTGAAACGTTTCCGTAATATAAAAAAGATTCGAAATTGAAATATTCATTCATTCATCCATTTCTTTTAATTCTTTCAATTATAGCAAGGTGAAAATCATCATTATTAACATGGCAAAAAACGCGTTTTAATAACATAATGACAGGTTATTATTGACAATTAATCCCATTGTTTACGATTAGAACTACGCAACTTTTACACGTTTGAAGGTAATCATATCGAATTATTCTAGCATTATCTATGAATGCAGACGCATCAGCTATTTTTCAAGCACTGAACTATTATTTATTGTATAGGCATGAGTTTTTAAAAACTTATTCAAATCTCAAAGTAAAAGTTTCATTAGCATATAAAAATATTTACGTAGCGCATATTCTAATGGAAGAGGAGAGAAAATACAATTCGTAAGATAGAGTTTCGATCATTTTTAAGTGATGTATGCTTACATAGGCAAGAAGAAAGATTTACAACACACCAAAATGCCCATCATTTGCACGTTCCCATACAGAAAAATCATAACATTATTCGTACCAAGCAGAACATCAACAGATGTTGTTGACTTGACAATCAAATCCTTGGTCTTGGATGATTTATCAAAGCAGAGGTGATGAGCGAACCAATGAAATTCAAGGGTCAACTAATGCCTCTTAACACCCAATGTATACGCTGAACGAATCGCCTAATTCTTCAGACAATTACTTTACTAGATGAACATTTCCAACTGCTAACCTTGCGTTATAGCATTATAAAGCCTACATATTGTCCTACTACTCACAAAAATTGTGTCAGAGTTATAGACTAAACAAACAGGTTTGTACGATATGGCTGAAAACTGAATTCAAATGTAGATTTTTTTTCTTTTAAATAAGAATTCTGTTTAAGTGTTCTAGTCACGTTTTTTAACTAGTGCCTATTTTCCTGGTATCGTGAAGGATACACGCCAGCCCAACACAATAACTCCATCCTTCGGAAGGGAGTTTGGGTGCATTTCATAATAGTAGGCTAATATATTCTGTCCCCTGTCTCTCCCCTTTCAATAATGTTTGCCCGGAGTTGGAAGAGACATCTGCCCGAGAAAGAAAAAGAAAACGCGTCGTGTAAATTGGTGTGAAGGATGCCAGACGCCCGGCGGCATAACGGAACAAAAGGGAGGAAGGGATTATCTTTTTTGTAATCGAGATGGGACAATCGCACCACTTAATCCTCTTCCGAAAATACTTCCTCGAATCCGAACATAAAGTAACACTGCGAATTATTTTGCGCAAGAACTTTTCGAGATGAGGATCGCCTATGGAACAAAGATGACAGCCGTGATTTTTTGCTGCGCGAAACATTCTTGGATGTTGAAACAGTGGGTTGGCGAGACATTTATATCAAATCTATAAAATGTTCGGATACGAATAAGGCAACAATTTAAAGAAACGCTTCCAAGATATGGTAAAAAGGGGAGAACAAAGACTTGTGTTTGGTCTGGACAAAAATTCCACAAATCAAATTATAAGATCACATTAGAAACTTTGACGTTTGAGGACCGCAAAAAATTTTCGATACGTCATTCGATATTTTCAATACAGTACTCGAAGATAAAATCCGATTTCAAAGATCAATACTCGCATTTAAGAAATGATTTGACTGAAAGTATTTATCAAAGTAGTCTATTATTTCATCGACAAAGTAGCCGCCATCAGCGGTAATTGACCGGTATTAATTTCGATACTATACTTAAAACCACGGATGGACGAATTTTTATTATTTCTTCAATGGCTGCCAACGGAAACTGATGCAATCGTTTCGAATATTCCAAAGAACTTGAAAATCGAAAAGAATCATTCTAAAGAGGATTGGAAGACAAGTGGCGTCTGAAAAGGAAACCAGGAGCACGGATTGCAAAATAAATCGATAAATTAAAGCAGATGCCGCGAGCTATTAAGACGAATGGTTGCCGAGGTATTATCGAGAGGAATGGTAGGAAAGAATGGAAAAAATCACGATGGAAGAAAAGTTTACTTTAATTACAAAGGGAGAACAATAAGCTTATAATGCATTATTCATGGCCTGAATCCCGCAAAAATATAAACTAAGAGGAGAGGTTCTAGTAAAGCAAGTATTAATTACCAACTTATCATTATATAAAGACGTTCCTTGCAGAGGAGGAGTAACATATCACATATAACACAACATACGAGTATATATAGGAGGATACTAATGTTTAGGCATTTCCAGAAAAGCGGCAAGCTCGAAATTTTTTTTATCGGTAGGATTGTGAAAACCCAACTAGAAAAATCGAAAATCTTGAAAATTTTCTACAATGCTGCCGCTAAAAATTCGAAATTGTTTAAACAAATGTTCAAGATTTATGTATTTCCGAATGTCTACGGAACTGAATTTATTTATTGGTAGAATTGGTAAAAACACGAAATGCAATTTTTTGTTTTAATTTATTTGGCAATTAAAAATTCTTAAAGTTTAAACAGATAGGTAAATATTTAGATACTACGGGGCGAGTTAGGGAGTTAAAATTCTTAAATTATTTAGAACTTATTCTATATAAACGAATAACATTTCAATGTATCCATGAAACTGTTATTGCGGCCGTTAAAAATTATTTAACTTTAAACAATTAGATAAATGTTATTTCACTTCTAAATGTGCTACAAATTTAAAATTTGGCAGAAATGTGTGGCATTATTTACCCAATGTGGAAAAATTATAATATTCCTAAAATTGCAAAAATTAGCGATTGTTTTACTCCATTATTGTTCCATAAGGAAAAAACGAAAATCGGTCCAGAGGAGAAATCTTATGAATTAAATAAATATTTTCCATGATGACCTGATTAATAGTTACTGAGTTATAGCAACCCACAAAAAAGCTATCACACACACAGAAATCATCGAGAAAATTGTCAAAACGTGTTCAGGGGACCTCAAAACTTATTTCCGTTGAAATCTCGAAGTCGTTTTTTTTTCATGAAAACAATACTTTCCCCTATACTACGTATGGAAAAAGTAAAAACAAAAATCTTGAAAAGTTCAACAATGCGGCCGCTAACAATTCGTAATTGTTTAAACAAATTTTCAAGGTTTGTGTATTTCCGAATATGCTACGAAGCTGAAATTTTTTAAGGAATATTTGTAAAAAAACGAAATAGAGATTATAGAAATTTTGATATTTTAATTTGTTTGGCTGTCAAAAATTCTTCAAGTTTAAAAAATAGGAAAATGTTTAGGTACTACGGGGAGAGCTATGAAACTGAAATTTAAAAGTTATTTAGAGGTCAGTGCATATGCGGAAATAAACATTTGAATATTTCCTTGAAAATGTTATTGCGGCCGTTATAAATTTTTAAAATATAAACAATTAGAAAAATATAATTTTACTTCTAGAGTTGCTATAACTTTAAAATTTGGCAGAAATATGTGGCATTAGTAACCTACAATGGAAAATGTAATTGTTTTTAATGTTAAATGATATGCTTGCAGAATGCAAGCACCATACTACTTGTTTTACATAAAAAACAAGTTACTTATCTCGTCGTAGCTAGAGGGCTAGGTTAAAGCAAGTTATTTCTTAAACGTCATCGTGGTAGTGGGTCCTAAACCTGCCTCTCGACGGTCAACTTTTTAACGTCCATAAGTTGAATATATTATTACGAGAGCTGTTAGCGATATGAGAATAAATATACACACATTTAATTATACCTTAAAATTTTACGTAACACCTCGGATATAAGAATCCATAAAGCTCTAAGAGAGACTCGTTTCGCAACCAAGGAAGAAATAAAAGAGTCACGTCCCACCCCACCCTCTCCGCCTCTCACCGTCTCTGAATGGAAGGCCGAAAAAAAACGACGTTCTGAATAAACACGAACGTCACCGGACGCACGCACGCGCACACACACATGCCCGAGATTCGATTATAAATCCCGTCCCCCTGCATGCGTCACAATTTGAACATTTAGTGTGCTCCGAAAATCACGAATCCGCGAGCGACGGAGGGACGCTAATATTCACAGCCCAAATCGCACAAACACTCGAACAAAAAACGCTCTTTTTCAACCTTAAAGAGATGCGTGCTGTGTAGACATGGGGCTGGGGGTGAGGGATGGATGAATTTTCGTCCCTACGTCATTACTGAGAAACCATTTACATGCGTTAATACAACGCGGTGCAAGATCCAATGCGTTTGGGAGAATTGATGCCCGTCCGTCCTTCTCTCTTCATACGTACATCTCGTAAACCACTGGACTGATTTTTATGCGATTCGGTGAGAAATTTGAAATTTGTCTAACGAATTTCATTTTGGTCTACATTCAACAATTACAGCATGATATTTTGGTACGGTCATAAATTAAATTTTACTTATATCTCATTAAAAATACACTCAGGCCAATGAGTGTCCGGCTAGGGGACATTGGCAATTGGCCTTCCTTAATAGCAAAAATTTCCCGTTCTGACAGCAAGTTGCAAAGGATTTCGACATGACGTGTCTCTCTAGCATCAATGTAAAGGTTAAGAAAACCAGTTGAAATTTTTCCGCTATTATGCAGCCATCATCACTGGTGATTTGCTGAAACTAGACTTTGATAAATAGTAACGATAGTAGTAGATTTCAATGATATTGTGTCGATTTGATTCTAGCCATTATACGAGTTCGATAATTCACCATCAAAAAACTGTTACGACAAGATCTGTTGATATAGGACGATACATATTTCACCCTTGTAACCAAAAATCCAACGATTTTAAGGTTTCTTTGCAAAATCGCGAAGAACGCGTATGGAGCGTGCTAGGATATGGAATACGCCTTTTCACTCTTGCTAATTTCCTCAGTGGCGTAATAAAGGGGAGGAGAGGGGCAGGGGAGTGTGGGAGGAAGAGGGGGAGGGAAGGCGGGAGGAGAAGTACTGTGGGAGATGGCTTTAGTACGCGTTTCGTTGCATCATCTTCTTTCGTAGACGACCTTCGGAGAAGCTCTTTATGCAGATAATGCAACCGCCACTTCTGCTTCACAATGGAGGAAAAGCGAGCAAATTACAAAAGGAAACGAATGCTGTGATCGGATCCGCTGATCTATCTTTTCCACATTCCCTCCAAAGAAAGCTATCGGACGTAGAACACTCGACATAGAAAAGAAATTTAACTAAAATAATTCTTTCATTTCCGGTACGGCAGCGATATTCAAAAGATGTTGTGTGCATATTTCTGGGAAAATTCGAGAGGTTTTTAAAATAGTTATATGCGAAAATGTTATAGGAAATATGTTTTCTCTCTAAATAACTTATTTAAAGCATGAGACAAAAGTCGCCTACTCGCGACTGTGAATGGCTTTACAAAACGTCGCGCACAGATTTTTGCCGACAAAGAGGTTTTAAATTTGTAAAGACTATACAGGGTATTTTTCCGTAACACTTCAGAACGGTAATTCGGTTTAACTTTCAATTCCGGGTGTTCTTTTGTAATCTTAATTTTAGCCATGATATCTGAAATGTATCGTACCATATCGTATCATAATTTTTCGAACTTCAATGATATAGCAACATGAATTATTCCTTCGATAAAGAAATACAATGGCTCGTCTTATGGCATTTAAGAGATTTAAATTGAAAAATAATAAGTGCTTATGTATCTCCGACGGGCATAACAAAGTTATAAAATGCGTATCTGGTTTTTATATACTACTTGTAAGTAATAATCGGGAAGTCACCTTTCTTCCTAAACTTTTTAACTGACATTGCACTACCTCTCAGATACCCATTGCACGTAGGCCAGAGGGAATCAGCAGGTCGTAAAAAAATACTTGTAGCGGCTATTAAAGATTAATACTTGGTTTTCAATTTTTATTTTTTTTGTTTTTATATTTATTTTATGAACAAATCATTTACTTTTAACGTATTTTTATTTCATCACCACACACTGATGCAATTTTAAAACACACGAGGTTTCGAGGTTATTAAAATTAAAGCATAATACTTCAACTAGAAAATGTTAAACACTGCCGCGCACCTTATTTTTTACTATGTTGGAAGTACAGCCTAAAATCTGAAAGGTATTGTGTCACATCGTGACATCACTTTTAGAATTTCTAGGATATATCAACATGAATTATTTGCCGATAACGTATTTTTATTTCACCAACATATACTGACACCATGTTAAAATGCACCCGCTGTTACAACACTTACAAATTTTCGAAGGGTCACTTCAAATAAAACAGGCTGAACTCTTCGTACAGAAACACGACGGCTACAGACAACTCGGCCAATGCAATTACTCTTGTCCCCTCAAAATCAGCCGCCTATCGTTAATTTGATGATTTGGCTCTTCTGTCATTTGATAAGACACGTTAAAACGTAGTCCCACTTCGTAACCAGGCATGAAACGAGACCGAATTGCTCCGCCAAACGGCCTGTTTTTCGTCACCTGACAATTTTCCGCGCTGATTAACTCAAACTTTGGCTGCCTCATCTCCGTTAAAAAGCCATAACTTTTCACGTTAATGGCTCGCTAATACTCGGCTTCTACGAAAGGTGACGTAAATATTTAACGGTGGATGGCACACATACTAACGCCTGAAATCGTGAATCATAAAAAATAACCTCGAGACCTTTAAAAAAAAAACAAATGAGCATAATTGCAACACGCTATAATTTTGGTTATTACTGTCCTATATTTTTCCAAGGTGTTCTTCCGCGCAAGAATTCCATTACGGAGCTTCAGGATATGTATAAGTCATGCATACGATGGTTCCCCGCGGTAAGCTAAGAAAGACGTCTAATTAGCATGTATTCCCATACTTAACGAGGAATCCCATTTGCATCACCTAACAACATTCCCCGGTGCATTAGGCGCTCACCGGTTAGATCTACTTTTCACAAGGTCCGAAAAAAGATAAAATCGACCTTGGGATTATTTTTTCATTTTTCTCAGATTTGATAAAGAAAACGGCTTAAATGATAAGACGACGTAAAGTGGAATGGGAATATGATTAGGCCGACACGACAGAAGAATAACACGAGGCAAGAGAAGAATACAATGAGAAAACGCAGAGGAAAGGGGAAAAACTATAGTTAGATTTTTAAAATTTTAAGAAATATAATACAGCTACGAAAAGGCGGATAAAAACACCTCCACCTTCATCCTCAGCTATAAAAGACAAGACATACGTGACTATTAAAATTCCATAATCGGTGAGTTGTGACAGCTGAAGGCTACATTATGGTTTAATAAAGTACATTACACCATAGTCATCGTTGATACAATAGGCATCAACAATAGCCATAAAAAGAGTATGAAAACCTGATCACATTTAAGCTGCAATGGTGATTCAGTGATAGTATATTCTAATATAGAATCATAAGGCGAGGTCGATAAAATTAAATACAGTTAAAGTATCGTTATAAATTCCATTGAATTTAAAGGTTCACCGATCCTCTATAATTAAAATTTATTCAACTACCATCTTATTGTAGTATAGTATAAATAGCTCCCAAAATTTTTTCGAAACATCAATAAATCTTATAAAAAACACTTAAGCTAACCATCCAAGAAGTTAATGAAAACAGATGCACGGTCAAGGTGATAACGGACACCGTTTTATTATTTTAATAACATTACCAAATAGAGAAATTGTAAGACGAAAGCGAAAATAGCAGTCGAGAACCAGGCCGGATAGAAAGGCTTTGGTAATAACAGTAAAATCGGCCATAGGAAAAAATTAGGAGTTACCAGGAAAATAATGAAATAAAATTAAACAAGTTTTCGGCGACAACAATCGAATTTGAAGAAAGCGAAACGTACTGCCAGGTAAAACAGAAAGGAAAAACGGATAATCGAGAAAAGCTCCGGTAAACGGATAAAAGAACAGCGATTCGAAACGCCAGACAATAAATATCCACCTCACACGTTATCCTGTCACCTCGCCAAGACTTTATTCTTGGGATTTGACAGCCCCTTAAAAAACTCCCCGCCAGCGCAAGCTACGAATCGTGTAAACGCAAAAAAAAAACAAAAGAAGACACCGAGGAAAAAAACGCAAAAGGTCCCGCGTGCCTACCAAACGCCGCCCCTCTGTCGACGGTGACGATTGAAACCTCTCTCCTCATTTCTCCCCTCTCTGTAGCGTTCGGAAACAAAAAGAAGTCGGCTCTCCGACTGCAATTAAACCTTTTTTTACCGAGAGAGAGAGAAATGACTGTAATGTCAATTCGGCGCATGTGTCGCCCTTCTCTTAGTGCGGTCTTATATGCGTGGAAGGAGCGCTTCTCTCCGCTGCTAGATTGCCAAGCGTTGAGACCCCATTGCCATGGAGAGGACGGGAGGGTATGTGGGCGAAAGAGGCAATCTTGACGCTAGGGAGGCGAGGTAGATTACGGTCATTTAGCTTTTATTGTGAACACAGAGCCATCTGTTGGCCGGAATACAAAAAGGTCCAAAATGGAAAGAAGGGAACGTGCTGATGAGCAAAGATAACGACGGGTGGGGCACAGCTGTCACGCCGCGGTCACGGCCCTATGGTGAATTCCTAGGTACTGAAGGTGAATCGCCGACATGTTTGCCGATTAATTCTGTAAGTAACCGCCTACTTTTTAGTGTATTTACTTCATTTTCGTACCGTTTTATTTCGTAGGGGTGGATAAATTGGGAATTGGCTAAAAAAGATTGTCGGAAATTTACTTTCGTTTCTTTTTAAAAGTATATTTCAAGATAGCCTAATATCGATATTTAACATTCGCTTGTCTAAATGGAAAAATTGCAGACAATATTTTCGATAAACTCTATTTGATTGTTTTCGTTTTAGTTTTAATTAATAACACTTTAAAAATCGAGGAAAGTCTATATGACGCAGAGAAAGGTTTTCTCCATTATTTGGATTATATAGGAAACTCGTTTTTTATCATAAAGCGCACGGCGTATTCCATACTATGTATAAAGGCCTTCTCAAACCGAGGCGGTACGCCGTAGCGGGACGGGATAGCGGCAATGGGACGCGGTATAAAGGCCTTCTCAAACCGAGGCGGTACGCGGTAGCGGGACGGGATAGCGGCAATGGGACGCGGTATAAAGGCCTTCTCAAACCGAGTCGGTACGCTGTAGCGGGACGGGATTGCGGCAACGGGACGCGGTATAAAGGCCTTCTCAAACCGAGTCGGTACGCGGTAGCGGGACGGTAGAGGGTAGCAAAACCGCGTCAATGAACGCACCAAAATCGTGCGACATTCCACAGCAGGAATGAATACACTATGGGAGGAATTGGATTGCGATTAGTGAATATGTATTGGCTATCTGACGAAAAAGAAATTTTATTATTAGCAGCGCTAATAGAGGAAGAGGACCGTAAAAGGCAGGGCCGGTCCGAGCTACCGGCGAGACGGTTGCCTGTCCAGGGCGCCCAAGTTTTGGTAGCGCTATCCCGATCATTTATCTATGCATTACTTGCAAGTGAATAAATATTGGATATCAATTTATATCGAGGAACAGTATAGAATCTTGACAGCATTCCTTTTCATTTATCCTTATCAATAACTGTTATATAGCGATGAATAAATTAATATGTACATTATAAATACCTAAACAAACATTAACAGAGGGGGACGCCTGAGTGATATCTCGCCCGGGGCGCCAAAATTCCTCGGGCTGCCCCTGGTAACAGGTACATATTTATTTACTAGAGGATTTGCGGGATGTTTGGCCTCGCTCAGGTCACTTAGGGCTGGTGAGGGGGAATCACATGTCCAATATTATTATCGTCTTCATAGTTCTCCTGCACTTCATACAGTGGGGATGTAAAATCTGAATAGAATTGAAAGCGGCATCAGCAGTAAAATATTTCTCATTTTCATCTTCAATTCTTCTATATTATTCTATATCATTCAATGTGTTTAAGAAATTTCGTTTGGGAGAGCAGTTATAGTATAACAGATAAACAAACAACGTTTTGGTTGGATAAGATTTAGAAATTAGCGCAATGCGCGAACGCAAATTGCACAGGGACTATAAGGGCGGTGTTCTAGAAAAACTATAGGCAGTCGACTCCAAGTTATTTGAACATGCACACGGAGTTTGGTGAAAATAAAAAATCCGAGGCAGCAGTTATCGTAGAACAGACAAACAAGATGGAAAAGTATACTCCATAAATTGAATACACAGAGATTTCAAATGCGTTCTTAATGGGAAATACGTATGAAATGGCATCGAAAGATTGGGCGATTCTCAAATGATATGGTCTCGGGGACTATCTTGTAGTAAATGTTCTCCAAATAAATTTTTTTATTTATACCTCACAGATCATATAAGAGCATGAAAGAGAAATATATGGATTTTTAATAGTTGTTTGCCGAGAGAACCGCCTTAGAGATAGATGTAAACAAAATATCCAATGTTTGTCGAGGGATTTTCTAGAATTTCTATCTCCGAAACTATAACTCGTAAGTATGTAGTCTCGTAGACTTTCTTGTAGTAAATATTTTTCTATCCGAATAATTTTTTTCAATCTATATCTTACAAATCATATAAGAGCTGGGGAGAGAAAATTTGGTATTTTATTGTTGCTTGAAGGATGCCATTTAACGAGATACGAGTATAAGTTTACTAAAGTAATTATGTAAAGTGGAAGTTCTAATTGATGGATTCAGTTCAAATCACAATTGGGTGATAAATTTTAATAACGATCACTCATACTTAATTTAATTAAAATCCGTCCAGCGCTTTAGGAGACGAAAGTTAGGACGTACGGAAGGGCCAGACGTGCCCATAACGCGTTCCGTTATTACCGCCTAAAAATAAAAAGACAAAGTGCATAAGGACACAACAGGAGAGATCGCACGAACGCAAATTGCGCGTCTCCTGGAGGCTCCCTTTACATTTAAGATAAGCTTTTATTTGACGTTTTCTTCATCGTTTGATGTTTTCTGTATGTGCACTAAATTTCGTTTTGATTTTATAAGATTTGGAAATTAGCGCACATTACGCAGAAACTAGAAGTATGGCATTCTATAAAAACTACAGACAAGCGACTCTTAGTTATTTTTACATACAGGCAAATGGTGAATATTAAAAATAAATCACTTAAATTTCGTTAAACTCGCGTCGCAGCCGCTGTAGTAGTTCTTGAAAGATGAACAAAACTTATCAATTCTGAAAAAATTATGTTTGTCTCAAGTTACTAATAATTTCATCCAGAAGAAGTTGAAACCGAAAATTTTTCCCTTAATCCCTCTTACGTCGGCGATTTGTGTTACCACGATGAACATGCGTAAAAATTCCTAATGGAAGCGTGCTCTTAATTCCATAAGTTCATAACCGTCGTTTATACTCGAGTGTAAAATTCCAATCATGCGAGAAAAAATGTCTCAATGGTTTTCCGTATCCTCGCCCCCAAACGACCCATCTTTACAGATCATTCGGACAAAAAAGCGTCACTCGTTCCTACAGCCCGGAAGCTGGAATAAAGTCCTTCCAATCTTTCGAATCGATTACGTAATGTCACAATCCTTTAAAATAGATGATCCCCCATCTCCATGCAGCATTCAATATCGTCCAATGACGGCTCACTCGGAAATGTCCTAGAGAGGATTTTTAAATGTATCGAGATGAACATGCCACGTCAGCGACTGCTTCCACTCTCCCTCCCCTCCCTCTCCACTCCCGTCTCCCCCCCCCCCCAGGACGAACCGATCCGGTGAATACATCGAACGAGGTATTTGATGGAAGGGAGATATAGGGCTTAGAAACTCGTCGCAATATGGTGGACCCCAAGCCCGAACCGATCCCATTTCACCCTCGCATAACACGGGGGATGCCTCCCGAGAAAGCGGCGCGTTATATGAATTCGTGCCATGCGAACCTAGCTTTACATAGCGAATGGATGGCTGCGTTCCATACCCCTTAAGCATCCTCGTTCGGACCCTAAATTCTCAAACCTCTCTTAGATGCACGAACAGCGTTTTTCTCGGTCATCTAAGCTTAAAAACAAAGCGCTCCGACTAGTCACTTTCTCGCTCATCGACTCGAAATCCCGCATCTCGGGCCCGAACCATATTCCGTGTTCTATGAATCTTTGGTACCTATTAAGAAAAAAAACTTGCTGAAGCGTATTCGCGTTACAAGAACCCTGGTTATAGGAGGTCCAGGTGTATGGGCTAAAACGTCCAACCCGAGAGAAGAGATGTTGAAAACAACATACGAACGATTTTTTTCTTATTTCCGCATACAACGCGACTTATTATTCTCAAGAATTTCACTCCAAAAATTAATAAGTATCGCGTGTTACTCGAGACGCATCCGTGTAACTTACTTTCAAAAGCGCGATGGCCGTAGTGATACCGTCCTTCATGAAAAAGATATGGATATCGATCATCGTCATTAAGACTGCATTCGCACAGCATTCTGTTAAATAGTTATAATAGTTTATCTACTGTGTTTGCCATAAAAATATTGCGCATTTTTCTTAATAAGACCGGAAAAATACTAATTTTAAGGAAGACAAATAAAAACTTGGGGCCGCTTTTTATATATATCAGGTGCACACCAAAAATCAATAATCCGCGTACAAACCCGAATTGTTCCATTCCGCATACTAACAACACCATTTTGAATGGCGCAACTTCAAAATCGCCAGCTCGGTTATCAAGAATGCGACTGATTTGTCCTCTGAATTAGAATGCAAAGACGCAAAGAATTACCTAATTACATAAAAATAGGCCAAAATTAAATCGCAAACTTGAGAGGATTATTACGTCTGCCTCAAAATTTGCACCCAGCGACTCTCCTACCGAGGATTCATTTTAAAAGGTTGTCATTAAACATTAACATCCAAACGCACACTCTTGCGAAAAGAGTTAACGGAATCTTACTCCGTATGTTTACTCGTCGATTTCTTTTCCACGAAAGTGACGAAATAAATATCCTTCCATTAAACCCGGCAATTAAGAAAAGCCTCCTCCTTTCCATGAAAACGGCTAGTAACGCAAACAAAGCGGCCTCGTTGCTTCCATTCGCTATTTTCCCTTTAAAGATAGCAACGGGACACTCACGTCACTATCGCAAATATAGCCACATTTTTCGGGGTGGATTCCACCAGGATATCAGCAAACATCAAACTGTAATCCCTACAACAATCGTTTTGATCGAACAATGGAAGTTAGCCATTGTTGGCAGGACCAAGCGCATTATAAACGCCATGAATAAAGAAAAAATATATCAATCCAACAAGAAGCGGATGGATGTAGTATTTAAAACTGTCGTTAAGTTCGCTTTTTTCGGCTTCTTATCAAATATAACTCACTTTGAATCATAATTCAACAGGACAATGAAACACGCAAAAACACCACATCTCATTTGTCGACATTAAATTCCAGAAAATTTGCGCCGTCGCCGGTTAAGTTCAATAAATTATAACCCGCTTTTAATTGTAGGGAGTGAAAAGGTACTGCCTTGCTTTATTAGTATTTTCATCGCGCACTTTTAATTACCGACCTCTTCCGCGCAAGGATAGAGCTTTCAGGAGTAAATAATAAACCTTTCAACTTATTCATATCCTCGATATTTTTCAAATTTGAAATTTTCTCATCGTATTGTGTGCATAGCAAATAGTCCCTCGGCATCATTAGGTTGCGGGAAGGCTTAATGGTGAAATGAGAATATTAAAAACTCCCATCACTGGTGTATTAAAAGTCGCTGCTAGCATTTACGTGCAAAATAAAACTTGCAAGCCGATAATCTATACCGACATCGCTCCTCACTTTTAGGTCGAGGGCAGGGCTTCCACACCGGTTTTACCGTTCCCAGTTAACCGATTATTTTTCGAATTTTCTTATTATTCTTTAATCGGTTAATTGTTTCCGGTTAACTGGATTTTTTGAAGGGAGAAGAATCGCTTGCCATAATCAGTTTTTAAAATCCATGTGAAAAGAATTTGTTGGAAATAGGTATTCTTAGAGGGCCACTCCAGGACTATGTTATTTCATTTTAAAAAAAACAAAAAATAATTTAAAACGCCAGGATATGAGAACTATTGGAATGGATTTTTAGTGAAACAAAAACTATTTTAAGATAGTTTATTTGTTTTTTGGTACATCAAGAGACTGGTGGGTTAGTAGTGTGGTAGGAATAGTCGGGTACTTCCCCTACGTGCACGGCGTTCTCCGCTCATCGACTTGTATCGCCGTCTCCAGCGGCCACTGCCCATCAAAGCTTCCAGTTGACTTTCGGCTCTCAATTGCAGAACCTTTTCAACGGAATTACAAGTATTCGGCCTACTTCAACAGCCAGTGAACGAGTTTTTTTTCTGTGACCAATAACTTTTCGACCAAAATTCGTAGTTCTATGAAATATGGAACACTTTATGCTCTGGTATTCCTGAAATAATATTTTTTTAAACATTAAACAAACAATATTTTTTTGTACCTACGAAACACCGAATGTCGTTTCTTTATAGAGCTTCATTTTTAAATCATATAAAATAACTTGTTTTTCTTGTAAGTATTCCGTTCAAAAGTTTGTTATACCAAACATTTAATGATCTTAAAAAGTTTTATTTGCAGCAAAAATGAAGCAGTTTTTCTTGTATTCCTTTGAAATTTATTTAAATGAACATGTCTAAAAATTAATTGAGAGTTTACATTTTTATCGGTTAATTACCGCCTAACCCGTTATCTGACGATCTTTTAACCAAAAACCAGTTAGCAAAAATTCCGGTTGATTGGAGGCCCTACCGAGGGATCTCTAAAAATAGACTCCGTGGAACTAAAAAAAATTCGTTAAGAAATGATTTTTCGAATTTTGATTTCGTGAAGGGCGCATCGACTTTTATTCAGCCAACCAAATAACCCTACTCTACTTAGATTCTTTCTTATAAATTCATTCTGCAAAAATAAACGTCTCTGATCCAAAAGCCGCCCGTACAGACGAAAATCGAAAAAGGAAATGAAGACTTACAGTAAAATAAAAAATTCGTTTCCGCTCGACGGCATTTTGCGCATATTTTAGGATATTGGGTCGAACTGGATGAAACAAAAGAGCGACAAAAATAGCAAACTGAGACATACAAAACGAAAAAGAAAACACTGTCCCAATTTAGTCGGACCGAGGGGTTTCCGAGAAAATTCTCAGAATAATAATACAGACGCGGAGAAGAAACAAATGTTGTCGAACCGTCTCCCGCGAGAATAATAAACGAAGAGCGGAAAAAAGAAAAATCCTCCAGAGAACGAAAAAAACCATCAACCTCCTCCGTAGACACAAAACACCCACAAGAAAACAACAGAAACTTGGAGATGCTTCCTTGAACACGGCTCTGAACTCCCCTGACTAAAACAAGAGAGTAAGGAGGAACCAAAGATCGGAAGGAGGGAGAGAGAGAAAGGTGGGGGAAGGAGAAAGGTGGGGGAAGGAGAATGTTGAGCGAAGGGGAGTGGTCCTTTATCAAAAGAAGGAGAGAAGGTGGGCGGGAAATATCTTGAATACAGGGAGTTATATTGGACCAAACGGACATGATGATAAAAGGTAAGGAAAGCTGAGACCGGTAGAAAGGAATGAAATACAACGTGAACCAAACAGAACTACCCTCTGTATCAATTTTTCAAAGAAGCAATCGTAAATATTCAACGCCGATGTGTAGGGGCCCAATGGCGGATAAAGGCATGAGAAAATAGAAAACTACTAAAAACACTTTAAATGCAAATTTTCACATCTGTTTATCCATTCAAAAAACCAAATAATATTTACAATTTTATTGTGATGTCAAAATAACAATTATGAAAATGCGCGTTTTATCATAGCAGTATTTTATTACTGCAAGAATCGCTTATCGCTCAAGAAAGAGCCCAACCATTAATTCTTGCACTGGGGCCCAAACAATCGTAACTTCACTAATGTTACAATATTTAGACACGTATATTTTCAAACCACAAAAATTATTTTCAAGTAGTGTTTGAAACTAACGAGTTTCCTCGCACTTTTGTAAATAAAAATACAGCTTATTAAATCATGAACACTTGAAAGGCTTTTTCATATTTGAAACTTATTGTTTGATCCATATGGTGCCATAGTGCTGCATGATATTGTTCTCAAGATTTTTAATATTCCAACAGAGGACGTCAAGTTACCACAAATATAACCCACAAGAAAATTTTCAAAATCTTTCGAACTAATTTTTTCAAAAGGTTTTCACCAGAAAAGCTATGTTCAGAGTACGTCAAGTATTTTGATTCACGAAAAGCAGAGCAGTATAAACTTGATGTTTTTCAGTTATACAAAAACGGGGGGGGGGGGAAGATGACAGAATTGTGAGAACAGGAAGACCTGAAGCGAATAATACAATTTTATGAATACAGGCAGAGAAGTGCTTTAAAACACTGGAAACAAAAAATGAAGTTTAAAGGAACGGAGTGAGTGGAAGAAAGAGGCGAATTAAAAAAGAAACTTAAAATTTTTCAAAAAATGTAGAAAGAATGGCTCCGTTAACTTGTGCGAGATAGAAGATTATCAGAATTCTCTCGCGCACCCAGAAACATTACCAGTTATATATTTATAAATAACGCCCGTACCCTTCGGAAGACAGCAGTATCCATAGAGATAAAAATCTTTCGAAATAAAAGCGAGCAGACGAAGATACTAGGCCGTCATTAAAGCAATTGTCGAGGGAAAGAGACGAAAAAACTCCAAGAAAAAATTAAAATGAGCAACGTGAGATTAAAATGTATGAGAAAACACAGTAAGAGGAAGGAAGATGAGTCGTATGTATGGGTGTGTGTTTGTGTGTGTGTATATGTATATACGTGGTCAATAAGACAATGCAGTTAAGTTTAAAATAAGACATGACAATAAAGATGGAAGAGGAATTGACCATATAAATTAGCGGAGGTGCTAAAATCCCTTTCTTATACGTAAAAATAAACCACTTAAAATAAAGCGACTATCATCCACGCATCGCATAGTAGATCGCTCCTATTTTCGGTGAAGTTAAATCTGGAAATAATATCACCTTACCGTTAAAAAAAAGGGAAGAAGGAAAAAGATGAAGGTGATAAGAGAACCTTGGCGTAGTAAATGCCTCTATTTGGACCGACAGATATAAGAACCGAATGATCTGATATACGACGTTCTATAAAAGGAGCGACTCGCGGCACATTTACCCGAATTAGTAACGAACACCTCTCGAAGAAACAATGCTCGATAATTGCCTGCGCGGTACGCAACTCTAGAGATATGCGGAAAGATGACGAAATGTCAAAAAAATCTAGCCTTAGTTCAATGATATAATAATATTTTTTAACGGATAAAACAATACGCAAATACGCAAAAAGTAGAATTCGAATCTCAAAACATGAAGTAGTAATTCACTTTCCATTCCATATCTGAAAATTACAAAGCAAGAAAATTACATTTTCCAAGATTATTAACTCGAAAGTCTTTTTTCCTTTGGGGAAAAGTTAGCATTTAACATTTAGCATACCTAAAAGCTTGTTTCCATTAGGATTAAAACCCTGCTCGACATCTTTGAAGTTCGTAAATTTACCGAATACTCAACCTCTCTGCCAGAATAAAAGTGAACTACGCAGAAAATTCAAGCTCATAAAAAGCTATAGATTTAAAATGCCATTAAATTTTTAAAAATATATCAAAAAACAAAAAAGGTTCAGAGAACGTGGAAAAGGGAGTATCTAAATTAATCACGTACATTTTGTGAAAAATACGAAACAAAAAAACGAAAGCGGTTAGGAACAACGGGAAAGTCAGCAAAAGAGCGAGCAGTTTCGGGGAAGGGGATCAAAAAATGGGAGAGGACGAGTGAGCGAGGAATGAGCACCCTATAATTGACATATAACCAGTTGGAACGAAGAGAGAGAGAGAGAGAGAAGAAGAATGACGAAAGGAATTCAGGACTAGAATAGACGGCGGAAAAGGGCAAAGAGTATTCGAGGATAACAGAAGCGAAAAGAGAAAAAAAACAAGACGACGCATGGGCGTCGATCGAGAACGTGGGAGAGATATACAGGATGTTCCTAAATTATGCCGACAAAATGATAGGGGTTGTAGGGCGGCATGCCCGATTTGCGAAACACCCGGTCCCTGTGTCCGGAGCAGTTTCCTTTTCGAGCAACGAGATGAGAGATCTGGTACCTAAGCGCCCAGCAACCCGTCCATTGGGCAGCTGGCTCCCCGGATCTCAATCCTCTGGATTTTTTTGTTTGGGGTCACATCAAGAGCCTCGTGTATGAAAAAGCAGTCGGTCAAGAGGCGGGCCTTTTCCCTCGCATCCAGGCTGCTTGTCATTCAATCCGCAACACGGCGGGAATTTTCAAAGGAAAGAGGCGATCATTGTTCAGAAGATGCATGTGTTGTTTGCAGGTTGGAGGCTGCCAATTCTAGCACCTCCTTTAATGAATCTTTTCTCGTACTCAGTACGGTAATTGTGAATTGATAAAACATGCTGTTACGTCCCGAAGTTCCAATTTCTTTTTCTTCTAATTCGGCAAACACACATGTTAGCGAATGCACCATCCGCAATCCGTACACTCGTGCCTGCAAACAATATTAAGTAAATAGAATGAGCAAAACATTTCACCCTGCACTGAGGCAGCTCATCACAAGTGGCGTGCAAAGCACAAGAATTGCCTTAGCACCGGGTGCTTAGATACGAGATTTCTCACCTCGTAGCTTGATCAGGAAACTGCTCCGGACACTGGGACCGGGTGTTTCGAACACCGGGCATGCAGCCCTACAACCCCTATCATTGTATCGGTATAATTTAGGAACGCCCTGTATATCCCCACCCTCCAGGTTCGTTATACTTTTTTAAGGTTGTTCGAAAAAATGACATCCCTAACCCGCATGATAGTTTGACGGTTGATTCTTCCTCCGGAGGAAGACCCGCAGGACGGACAAGTTCCACGAATTCTTTAATGAACAGATAGCCATCCGTTGAACAAGAAGAAGGTTTTTTACGTCCTTTCCGATGGGTAAAACAGTTATTAGTGTACGATCTTTAGCCGTAGGTCAACGGTTACAGGAGCTAATATCTACATATCACATACAAACGCATAAAAATATAAAATAAATAAAATCCGATGCGTCCAGCACGTGACTTTCTCCATAAAGAGCAATGATTATGACTGCATCTGGGCTTACAAGTTGGTCTCGGTAACAGCATCCTCACGAATAACTATCGGTCACTACACTCGAGAGCGATTTTTAAACACGTTGAACCATTAAAGACTCCAAATAATTTTCACTTTGAAAAATACTTCGAATCATTTTTAGCATCGAAAAAAACAATAAGTAAACAAAATTGTAATTTGCTGTTATTGATAAAAAAATATCGATGAGCGATTAAAATTAGTGTTGGCAGAGCTTGGATCGCTTTCAAAGTTTACAAGAAAATTTGCTAACAAAATATGACGCTAGATGGCATTGGGATAGCTCTGATCGCAATTCAAATTATCCTTGGCAGCATAGGTATCGCTAATAACAAAAAGAATATTTTGTCATAACAACGGAAGTAAAGGTATAACTAAGCGACGTACTTAAATTCAGATAAATAATCAAAATATCTCTTAAAAATCCGTTTTATGAGAAAATGTTTCAAACAAAACTTGTAGAAAATTATATTGTCTAAAACTTCGTTAAAAATAAATAGGTACATGAACGAAATCCTAAAGGGGATATTTGTAAAAAAAAGTCGGAAAATGGCATAAGTGAACTTCCACCTCCAGTTGACCAATTTTAGCCAACAACTATTCAGATCTTCATATTCTAATACAAATCTTAAATGTAAATCTTTGTGCTCATCTGAGTTCAAACGGATTTTAATTATGTAAATTTCAGATAATTTTTACTTTTTTAGTGACGACAAAAAGTGACTTCATTCAAATAAATTTATATGAATTTTATTTTTCTGTTTTAGTCAAAGATTAAAAACTTAGCTTTCGCAGAAAATATCCTCAAAGACCTACAATGATTCATCAATTTTAATCTCTATATCCGACTTCTTTAACACAATATCAACGAATATTTGAATATTTGTTTATTTTCGTTGCTATCGTATTAATTGTCGTAATCGTCGTCGTAAAAACTGCGTCGACATTTCTTGAATATGTAGTCAGAATTATAATTCCAGTTAATCATACGATATAACACGAAACTGGCAATAATGCAAATCATCTTGACGACGAAAGATTTTCACGTACAATTTTGGCGTTAAAAATTAAACTTATGGACGCGTATTCAAAAGTCGAAAACAAAATTTCGTTCTCTCAGGAGTGTGTTGCTTCATGTCTCGAACTCCTACAATGATTCTCAGTAATCTTTAATGTTAAAATTAGTATTATGCTGCCCCCTCACACACGCGTTCATGAAATGGAGAAAATAAACGCCCCCGTATTCGAACTCTTGATCTTATGATAAACTATGGCTTGCCTAAAAGGCGCAAGAGATAGATCCCAGTACATTGCGACGAAATTATCGAAATCGTACTGGCCGTCCTCGAATTATTCCATTAAAGGTCGCGTCAAATCCTTCCCAAACAGTAGAGCGTTCCAGACAAACGCACAAACAGACCTAGACTATTATTATAATAGGTATAATAGAAATTTACTATAAATATTATTATGTATAGGTGCGTGTACTAAGAGCAAGCTCAACTATCAGCGAAATTAGCGGACATTCTTGTGAGGTAAATAGCAATGCCATACATACTTCCATCCCAAAAAATAAGTATGACTAAAGCTTAGTCTATTACTGCCCTTCAACGCACACATTAAAAGCCCCTTAATTATAAAAAAATATTTCAATTTATATTGCTTCATTTAAATCTGGAAAGATCTCGATTAAGACACTAAAAACCCTTAAAGATCCTCATTTAACGATCCTAGTTTTTTTCCATTTAACGAAGCAATTTGCATCGGCCAAATGGCCCGCCGTAAAGTTATTTACGGTGGTTTAAAACCCTTCCCATGGGTTGCATGGTGGGAATGGATGAATCCAAGGAGGTTTTAGCGATGCAAAACCCTCCCATCACTCCCCCCAACGAGCGGAAACCGTAACCTCGATCTAGCGGTCAGAATGATAGGCAATACGTTTCAGACCGTCGCCGACCTCGGGCGTATCGATTGCCGCGGGTAACGTGATAGGTTAACACAATTGCCGATCCTTACCGTCGGTAGGCCACCGCCGGTTTACAGCGCTGCGCTCTGAACGGCGTAAGCGTATTACTTTGGCTGCCATAACCGTCTTATCTCCAAACTCGGAGAATAACCCTTTCTTTTCTTCGAAACAAATTCAAACTTCACCGACTTGATTCCGGCCGAGATAGTTTTATTTTACTTCCCCATACACGTAGTATGTAGAGAATGTATTATAGTCGCGAAAAAATAAACTACCATATTTTGACAGAAATAAACGTTTTAAGCATCCCCGAGTACAAAAAAGTGGCATTCGCCACATCATCTGTCTGTCCGCCTATCTGCCTGTGCGCGGCTCTATATCCTAAAAGGTACAACGAAATCAAAGGATATTTGGTATTTAGACGTATGATTATCTAGGACAGAAACTATGAAGAAATGAACGATATAGCGCAATTAATAAAGGGTGATTAATTCTTGTTGATTTTCATAAAATGTCGATTCATTCGGACAGCTATGGCTCTAACAATTTTGATCAAATTGCACTCGGGTATAGAGCATGAAATCATAAACAATACTGCATAAGCCATTTTTCTCAAAAAATAACTATAGCGTCCAGCAACATTATAATAGTACGTCAAATTTTACGTCCAGCTCTCCCCAATTCTCTCAACAAGCCTCGCCCAGCAGTAATGCTTCGATACCGGTGTGCCTTCGTCAGTCTGTAAATACTAGGCATAAATGTATGGTATAACTATTTATCAAGTTTGATTTTCACATAATTCTCACAATCAATATATTAATACCATTTACGTGCAAAAGACATTTTCTTCAGTTTTGTTGTTTTTGTTGTAGATTGTAGCATGAATTCCGTCCAGTGAGGAAAGTTTATGGAAGCAGACCATACGCATACGTATATGAGGAAGTTTGTGCAATGTATATTATACCGATATTTTCTTTCTGTGAGGTCAGCAGTCTGTTATTATAATAAAAACATTACTATGCGGCGACGGCTATGTATTGAGATAATGTACGGCTATCACTCTAGTAAATCCTTTTCTATTGTCGTCAATTGTAACGGCTCGTGTCCATACCGAGGAAATCAGGGTGCCCATATACTCAGGTGGTAGAACGATATAACCGGACCAGAATCGTACCATTTTATCAAAAATAAGGATTTTACTCAAAAGGAAAAATATAGGGTCAGGGTATATAAGCTACCACCTATGGACTCCCGCCTCCGGGGGCCCTGCGCCTCCGAGTGTCTCGCCCCTCCGTGGGTCTCGCCCCTCCAGGGGTCTCGCGCCTCTGGGGCTCTTGCTCCCTGGGTGTGTTTTGAGTCAGGAGCTTAGTTTGAGAGGGAAAAGAAATGTATTCATAGAATGTGGAAATTCCTGATACAAGCAGATAAATTTCACTACAGGGAAAAACGCAGCGAACCAGTAGAATTTATCTCAAAAAGAAGAAACGTATCATGTAAAAACCTGTAATCTGCATAGATAATTGGGCGTTAGAGCTTCCGTTTCGCAAGATTCCCAGGTTCCTCAAAGTTTTCATCTTCCTCCCTCTCGGATATGTATCCCAATTAGAAAAATAGTCATCCGTCCATTTTAGAATGCAGTTTCAGAACTGGAGTGTTGGGTAAGATTGGTAAGGGCATTGGCTCGATATTGTTTGAGAGCGTGCAAAATGAAAGAGGTGGCGTTTGCAAAAGCGAGCATTAGTGGGTCAGTCGAAAGTAGGGCTTTGAAACTGCATTGCCAAGCGGAAATTATGTAGAGAATAGACATGCGATGACTTTCAACGAAAAGTACCACACGGAAATGTGAACAGAGAGACATATATAAAGATAAATGGAGGAAAAGTTGGAATTACGCTTTGAAGTAAGATCAGCAAAAATAGACCGCAAGTGCAGCTAACTACCTCGAAAGTCGAGATAAAATACTTCAAAGACGACTGTGAATGATAGGAGACATTCCAATAGGTGGTACCACTAAAGGATATATATATATATATATATATATATATAGAGAGAGAGAGAGAGAGAATTTGACTCGATTCCAACAGTTGAATATCGGTTTCGGACTTCAAACCGACTCATCTTTTAGTAAAATTAAAAACAAAAGCAGACAATGGTAGCAATTGTTTTAAATGTATTAAAATTTTCGGCCACTCCCACTTTCAAAAATGACACACCGCCGGGCGAAATTAGAGATGGAGCAAGTCCAACGAAAATCGCTTGCCAAGTCCTTCCTAGAGTGTTATGAGAGAGAAAAAATTGGAGGACTTTATAAGAGAGTCCAAAAACCTTAATGATACATGGAAAATAGAATAAAAAAACAAAGAAAAATAAAGAGAAAGATGGCTCATTCGAAAAATCAACCAAGAGAGATGAAGGGGGCCGACGAGGGGGCCGACCAGGGGGCCGACGAGGGGGCCGACGAGGGGGTCGACGAGGGGGGCGACGAGGGGCAGAAAATATGGGAGGAGGTAATAGGGGGAGGAGGAGGAAAGAAAGAGGAAAGAGAGGAGGAAAGAAGGAGTAGGAAAGAAGGAGGAAAGGAGGAGAAAAGGAGGAAAGAAAGAGGAAAGAGAGGAGGAAAGAGAGGAGGAAAGAAGGAGTAGGAAAGAAGGAGGAAAGAAGGAGGAGGAAAGGAGGAGAAAAGGAGGAGGAAAGAAGGAGGAGGAAAGAAGGAGGAGGAAAGAAGGAGGAGGAAAGAAGGAGGAGGAAAGGAGGAGGAAAGAAGGAGGAGGAAAGGAGGAGGAAAGAAGGAGGAGGAAAGGAGGAGAAAAGGAGGAGGAGGAAATAAGGAGGAAAGGAGGAGGAGGAAAGAAGGAGGAGGAAAGGAGGAGGAAAGAAGGAGGAGGAAAGGAGGAGAAAAGGAGGAGGAGGAAATAAGGAGGAAAGGAGGAGGAGGAAAGAAGGAGGAGGAAATGAGGAGGAAAGAAGGAGAAGGAAAGAAGGAGGAGGAAAGGAGGAGGAAAGGAGGAAAGAAAGAGGAAAGGAGGAGGAAAGGAGGAGGAAAGGAGGAGGAAAGGAGGAGGAAAGGAGGAGGAAATGAGGAAAGGAGGAAATATGGAGGAGAAAGGGAAATAGGGAGAAGGAGAGGGGAAGAGTGGGAAGAAGAGGAAGGGAGGGGAATGCTAAGAACAACGCAGCCTTCTTTCCTATACGGGAGAATGAATAAGGGAGAGGAGTGTCGCGGCGTGGGAGGGAATGAGACTTTAAGAAGAAGAGCCTTTGAGGGAGGGAAAGGGAAGATAATATGAGTGTAAGAGGGAGAGGACGGGGTTGGAAGGTGATTTATGGGGGTAAGAGGAAAGGGGCGGAGACAGCAAGGCAGACGGAGGGGAAAATAATAAGTTATGAAGTCGAAATGAACATTTAAGCCGCCTGATTAAAACTAGTTCGTCGACCACGATTTCCAGCTCTTTTAAGATGACCCAAACAGACAGAAAACAGATGAGGAATATTCATTCAATTCTTACCAATACCCTAGCCCGTTAACAAGAAACTGAAAAAAATAAATCCTTTAAAATAACCTCACTTCTAGGGTTAGATACAAAAAGACAAGTTGATGAATCGGCTAAACGTTTTTGCGTTAAATCAAACTAAATCACATCCACAGATTTACGCCGCTCCACATCTCCGGATAGAAATTAGTTCGACCGCCCAGTTAAATTTATTTTACAGAGTTACGTGAAAAGACAAGCAAGCTAACTAGCCAAACTAAAGCACGCTTGTATATCAACTTGAATAATGAGATGGAGACGGGAAAAGATAACAATTTTGCTCCCGCGAGACAGAAACCAAGTAATCAGAAGCGTGGTAGGATACCCAGGGACGCGAAAACAAACGGATCAAAAGATACGCGTCTCTTTGAAGCCTCTTGCTTCCAACGCCGTAAACATGAACCTTTTATATCGTGCGATCGCGGAATGAAACCAGAACTTTTCATACGATACTCTCATTACTCACGCAAAAATTGCGTCGCATAAAAAAATTTCCGCGTTTTTTTCTGCACGGATCAGCCAAAATTTAGGCCAGTTAAAGCGTGAAGAAAAAGTAGCTAGTATCCATGGAAAACAAAGGTGAAATAGAGGAAGTAGGAGAACCACCACTCTTTCAATCACAATAATTGTACAGACTGACGTCACTCGCACAGGGAGTAAACAAGACGAACTCGCTGCTCGAGCGAGATGAAAGCTTTTGGAATTAATTGGAAAAGTTTGAAGATGGGAAATGGAGAATCCATTTCCTCGTTCTACTGGACATATCCAATAGCCACTTCGCTAGGAAGCAGCCGCCATCGACTTAATGATCGGCTTCAATTTTTTAAAAGGGGCGTTTACCAAATTACTAACAGGGCATTTTTATCACCCGATAAAAATATTTCCGTTATTCTCATGAAGGTTCGGTAGAGCGTTTTCGACGCAATGCTGAGATCTCGGGTTCGAATCCTGCGGGGCTTGGCTAATTAATGTTTCCTTACGTTTATTAATTTTATTGATCAAGAAGGGCTGTTAATCAGCAGTTGATGATTAAATGCCCCAAGTTCACCCTATGTATACCTTACGTTTTGTTTCAAAACATTTAAAATCCTAAAGATACCGTCACACTAGCCATACCTAAATAATTACAACTCCCACAAACCACGTCTTTTCCTTATTCAAGAATTTTGGTAAACGATCATAGTTCTCCAGAAATAGCTATTAATGCGAGTATAAAGCTGTGTGGCATAATTAAGGGTATTTATTCAACCAACTGTGCTACTTGGAAACTTAAGTTTTAACGATTGAGCAACACATTTCGCAATTATTAACTTGGGAGTTTTTTATCACTCGAATTTATGTCCCGTTTAAATCCTCAGGTGTTGAAAGGTTAATAATTTAATTATTCTTCTTGGCTCGGCGAATGACAGAGAGCTTCTTAAAGGATTAAGAGAAGTTAGGAGTTGAATATAAATGTGCTGAGGCGATTGCGTCGGTAACTATGCGAGATATCCGTTTGAGATAATGACGCGACGGGGTAACTAACCTCTGAAAGAAAGGCGAGAAGCTATAAGGGAGCCAAAAGGGTAGGTGATGGAAGAGGTGAGGGATGATGAAAGGACGGGGGATGGAGAAAGAGAAAGTGAGGGGAAAGATAAGAGACAAAGACATATGCAGTGAATCGCGAAACGAAGTATATAGATGGAAAGATTGGGAGAGAATGAAAATGACTGATCAGCAGATATGAGTAAAGCAACAGGAAGGAAACGGAAACTGGAGAAACAAGAGATTGAAGAAAAGGAATGACAAATGCAGGAATAGGAAAGGTGGAGGAAGCAGAGAGTAACTGTAGAAATAAGAAAATGAAGAAAAGGAACAATGAACAGAGAAGAAAAGAGGAAATATCGGAATGAAATTAAATAAGAAAATAATATGGGAATGAGATATAGTAAAGGAGACGGGACAAAAATAAGTTCAACGGAGAATTATAGAGCTCACCTTATGGCTAAATCAAACTGACGAAATAGGTAGCCCCAATAGTCATAAGATGCTTTGAAAACTGAATTCGCATTTCTACTGCAAAGCAGCCGTCATCAGTGGTAAATAAATTGGGAGTCTGTGACACTTGTAGAAAAAGTAATTTTGCATTAATTTAGAGAAGTGTTAATTAATTAATTAATGATGTTTTAAAAGGAATCCATTGTCATGGAATTGTCAGGTCTTTCAAATAACATATACTCTCACTCCAAAATGTGTTGTCAAATATCAAATCTACGTGTTCAAGGAGTCCGCGGGATTTCAAATGTTCCAGGTTGAAAAGGGTTGAAAATCTCGGTATTAGATAATACTACTAGGGAATCTCTGCTCATGACGCCTATTTTGCCGCAGAAATGCGCATTTACATGGGCTTTTTATGGGACTGGAGATGCCTACTCTGTCAATAAAAAAATCACGATAAAAATTATATAACGAAGTATAAGAAAAAAGACCAGAGGGTAAGAGACGAAATTCAAGATAAATTTAACGGTAAGGAGAGGAAAGGGCCGGCGAAGAGAGAAAGGAAACAGAGATGGAAGAGAGGTGAAGAGGAGGGATAATTCTGTAGGGGGAGGAGAGGAAGCTAGCAGAGCGTCATGCCAAGAACAACCGTTGAGAAATGACTGCGAGATGGAGGGTCTGGCCGTCAATCGGGGTGTAGATGGATTGAAGAGAATGGATTCCTCCGAGCGTCTAAGTATAACCACTCAAATGTCCTTTTCCTTTGGAGCACCATGCATGCGTTATCCGACGATTTATCAAACCTCGTTTTGGGCCGGGAGAGAAAGAGAGCGATAGATAAAGAATCATTACGATTAACTAATCCCCTTGTCATCCTCTCTGCCCTTCCTCTTTATATAGATTTCCGCAACGTCCGCAAGAGGAAACGGCCCCTATTTTTCATGGCATGTCTCTCGTTATCCCGCCTCTCGTTTCTCCATTAAATTAGCTTATTTCATCATCCACGACAGCATCGCAACCTTCTTTACACCGAACATAATGCCATTCAAATTATAAATTATTGGTTACAATTAGTCGTAAAACATAGCCCAAGAGATTAAACAGCGAAGGTAGCACGCGTCCGTTTATTTTTATGAAATTCACCCTACCAATAGTTTTGCCGCCGAAAGGACGGCTTCTCATGATTTGTGGTGCAAAAGCTAAGGCGAAAGGGAAGGATAGCGTTGGCAGGTATAACTGAAATCTGAGCAGTGCCCCATTTCTATTAGGGTCCGAGATCCTTTGCATGCAGAATGGCTACTCAGCAGCGTTGTTACGGTAACGGAAGGGGCTAGGTGTTCACTTCACGCTAACATTTCACAAACCAGTCTTTAGTCAGATGTTAAATAATAATAAACATGGCGGGAAGTATTCCTAAAATTACTAGCCTTTCGGTAATAATGCACTACCTAACTATGGCTTATAAAGTTACACGATCGGCTTCTTAATGGTAATTTTTATTCACAATAATAATATACGATATCTACCTACATCTAAATGCTTCCCTGCAATTCATCACAGTGGTGGGTGGCAGGGAATGCAATGCACCTAAGCCTACCTAAAATTTATCTCTCGCATGTTTGACTTTCCTATTGTGACCTCGGAAAGAACGAACGTCGATAACGCTCGATATCACGTATTTTATCGTCACGATCGTTTCTATCTATGTACGTTGGTGCTTCTATTATTCCTAAAAACCTCCTCTGCAAGATATTCCGACCTCCAGAAGCTGAACCTTGAGTTCAGTCTGCGGCCCTCCAGTGCCACCCAGTTCAAATCCGTCAATGTGACACTTCTTAATGTTCGTACTTTTCATTTACAAGTCTGGCTGGTCTGCGTTGTTCTCTTTCAAATCGGATGTAATACAGATCTCATATACTTCTGACATTCCACCTGTGGTCTAAATAGTAATAAATAACACGTTTCACGTAGTTTTCTATACTTTCGGATTGGTACCGTATTTTCTTAGCTTCGATATTAATTTCTGATGAGGTACGCCTCAAACGTCTTCCTTAAATCTGAGAAAACAGCATCGACCCGAGTATTTTTCTCTCCGCATTGCAACAAATCGTTCAGGAAAGAGCCAAGCTGCCTTTCACATTATATCCCTTTAAAAAAAAGCGATGAACGACTATCTAACTAGCGCATAACAGAGCTAAAGATCATTTACTCAAGTATCTTGCACAATAATGATATTAAGGAAATCGACCTGTAATTTTCAGAGCTCTCTTTGTCACCGCCTTTAAGGATGGACGTAACGTGAGCTTATTTCCAGACTGCAGGATGTTCAAGAATTAAAAATAAAAAACTTTAAAATTTAAATAGTAGCAGGTCCTAAGCAAGAGCCTTTACAAATAATAAAAACATTTTGTAAATAAAATAATATAGATAATGAAATAGGCCCCTTGCTTAACTATATTGTATCTTAATGTGTCACCTCGAGTATTCCCATGGGTAAACCTATCACATTTTGCGCGGTTTCGCTTTATGCGGTCTTTTTCAGGAACACATATACCTTAAAGAGCTAAAGATGGGTGTATAACAGAACTTCTGACACGAACATTTGTATTATGTATTCAATAAATTGAACAATCGCCTCTTGACTACGTTTTCATGCAGTTCAAATAAGCATTCTATTTGTTTTTCCGCGCTAATGCACTGCCGTCTCCAATGAATGGAAACCCGATGAATTATCCCGGTTAATTAACGCGGAAGAGATAAACCATCCGGCACGTAACGACATCATTTCCAGAGCATCCTCAGAATTAACTGCGGCACTCTCATTAAATGTGCCGGAAAAGTGGTCGGATTTCGGTTTAAATGAGCGTAAAGTCTCGCGAGTTACCATTAGCGGGGGCATTTCCAAAACGAAATCCAGGTCGGCCAAACGGCATCATCTCTCGCAGACAATCGAGGTGCAAAAAAAAACACGCCCGCGTAGTCACTTAAAGAGCCTAAAGAGAGCACTCGAGTCGAGGGTGTAATTACGAGAGGTGAAAATTCTACCGAGAGCGAAAACACGAAAATCGATAAGCCCTCAAAGAAGCGCTCGAGCACTTATAAAAATAACACCGATCTAAAAAAAGAAACACTCGAATTGACTGAGGCCTGGAATTTAGAATCCGTTAAAACCAGCACATTATCCATGACTGAATAATACGATGAAATTCATTATACGTAAATTATGCATCCAAAGTGCAAACAAATTCGCTTGCCCTCGCGTGTTATGCAATTACGAGAAATAATACTAGCACGTGCGACGTTTACGTAAAAACCAAAGCTGTTCTATTGTTCCTATACGTGATTATCAACATAACAGCAACGGCTAGGCATTGATCATTTCAATTAGATTGACAAGCACTAAACGGTGGCGAACGAGGTATAAAATGCTTATATAACAGTCAATCATCAATAAAAATAAAAGGAAGTACGAGAAATACAAATGCAAGTAAAGTATTAAAATATTACCGACGAGGTATTTGATTTAATTAATTGCAAGCATTTGCCATCAAATCATGTAAATATCCTGTTGAACTATAACTAAAATTCATCACAATGTGTATACTTTGAAAAAATGGGAATAAACAACGTCTGCGATGATGTTGAGTGCATTACATTTGTGGAACAACTCAACGTTCATCGAAATGATCCAAACAAATGACAGGAGAATGGCGCATCCTAAAAAATGACCCAAAACCATAACTTCGTTACATGTCATCCAACACGTACCCGTCACAAATTTTATTTTAAATGTTTCAGACAAAGAGCTTGGTCATTTCCCACGTCAGGAACAACACAAATGGTTCAGATATTGCTGAAGTTAAAAAAAATTTCTGTGGCATGGAATGTAAATGCGTTACGCTGCTTCTTCGCTCCTATTTGGGCACAAGTGTAAGCGTCATCGTAATTACATTCCCGTCCGCTGGTCGTTCGGTAAATTTCGTATTACTCATTCGCCGAGCGAATTTAATTAACTTGGATGAAAAATCAGCGCGGAAATTTGAATACAGCACTGACGAGCTAAAACTTGAGGTTCATAAAATATGCAGGGTCCGATTCTTTCTTTCAATATACTTTTAGGCGTACTCCTGCGCTAAGAACGTGCTGCCAATTTAATTAGTCTGCATTAAATCAGCTAAAAATAACCCTTAAAAATCTATAGCCTACGCCATCAATTGCTTTTGGAAGAAAAACACCGCCCTTTCTATTGACATATTTTCTGATGGATTACCGTCATGACTGGTTTAAATTTCTTCCTAGGCTGACGTCACATTCAATTCGGAAATGAAACGAACGAGGTGAAAAAAAAACAAATTCAACTTTACGGTAGAAAGCGAGAGGGAGGAGATACTTCAAATCATAGACCCGGGATTCTTTGCGAAACATTCGAACCGCACGCTGCAGCAACCACCGACTGAGAAGAATTTTTTTTATCGACTTTTTTGAATCCGTATTTATCCTTCCGTTAAAAATCGAGGATCCGCGAAAACGGATATGTAGGTCATGTTAAAAATAGGCACCTCGTTAAAAAGCGGAATCGATACTTTTTTGCTCCGTAAAAAAATCGAACGTCAGCGGAAAGAATTAATTTGGTATCAAAAGAGAATATTTTTACCGAGTATCCGCTTAGCTGAAAATCTCGCGGTGAATTTATAATCGCCTGCTAACGGTCCTTTTCAATTTCTCAGCGTTCCCCGGGTAATCTTCATATAATAGCTGAGAAGAAATGTTTATTTTTTTAAGTCGGGAACCAGACTTTTCAACATTCTCATACTCAACTGAAATTAGACACGATTACATGCTTGTTATACAATTTTTGCCGTGCCGAAGAAATGACGAGACCGAAACGAGAAAATAACTACTTTTTATAAAAAAGTGACGACGCGTTCGTATCCATGCTGCGAAGTCAAAAATTTAAGAAAAATGGTAACGATGTCATAAAACAATCACGTTGCATTATACGGCCGAGATGCTGAATTTTTCTTAAAATAAGACAAAGTTTGTTGGTAAAAACCTTAGTGACAATATGAAATGAGCCAATTAGCAATGCCTAAATACACACGCAGCCACTGTGCCAAAATCACTATCATTACTCTTAAAACATGAAAGAATCGCGACAATCTAACACATTTCATTCACAATAATATCTTATCTAATCTTATTCAATTTCAAATCTATTCTATTGCAAAAAGAGGTGTAATCAAAATTATACGATTATTATGCGAATGTGACTCCACTGCAATATCCATTCGCTAAGCACTATTTAATCCAAGACAAAAGTGTCCGCTAGGTTTCTCAGGTCTTATTGATTCCTGAACTACAAAACCTACGGCCAAACTGTCTCCTCCATCGAGAAAGTTGGATCAAATTCTCTGTGGGATAACAACGCGGAGGGCATGAAACGCACTTCCCGTATAAAAAGCCGCTGGATCAAAAGCGTAGGAAAATAAAATGAGTGCGATAAATCTGGCGCACGAGAATGCTCAATGCCATTTGGCAAAGGCTGTGTCATTATTCCCTCGAAACGACATCGCCATAAAAAGCAAAATGAAGAAATAACCAAAATGGGCGAAGAAATATTTGAAAGGAATCCCAGGACGATGAGAAATTAAAATTATTATTACGGAACGAGTAGACTGAGACGAGGAGCTGGCGGCGGGAATAAATGAAGATTTTTTGCCAAAAGAGAAAGTTAAAAAAATAGGTAAATGCAAAAAGACGCAATAAACCGGAATTTCTCGTAAAAATTAATCATCATAATCTTATAGTTTTTACTATAGAGGCTCTGTCCATAACCCCTAATAGAGCCATTTTCAAAATAATTTAATAATAATTTAATAAATAATTTAATAAATATTTAATAAATATTTGAAATATTAAATATATTTTTATTTCCTGATTTATATCAACAAATTAAAGGAGTACTCCATCATATGCTTAAGCTATTGGTTGAAATCGGCGGTATCATAATATAGTCTAATCAAAACCATCAAATCAACGTTACTTAAATAGACTATTAATTTAGATTTAGAGATATTGCTCTCATCGCCATTCCTATTAATTTTTCTTTAAAAACCGAAAACATGTCCCTTTCAGATGATAAAAGAAAAAGGTTTACAATAATTCGGCGCAGATTTGAAATTAATATTCTAAAAAATAGGCTTCATTCTCTCGACTATAAAACTTTTCATTTCACGAGATCGTATCTTAATTTAAACTAATTCGAAAATGGAATTTTTAAAAGCACTGCGCTGATTTCGATGCCTTTCTTACGAGGAGTACCTAACAATGAAACAATGGGATCGGAAAAAACTTCTCTAAATATGAAAATTCAAGAATTTTTCCGTCAGTTGCACGCTACCATTTACCATCATGCCAATTTTCAAATCTATAGCCCTTCTAGGAGTACCGTAGGTTATCCTTCTATCTCCTATTTAAGTAAGTATATAGAAGAAGCCATTTAGAACAGATTAACATTTCCACATAATACTCACAGAATTGCGTATAAAACTACTTGCCGCAATGCTATTACGTACACCTTACACTTACGTAGCACCACGCACACCTTTACAGGCAGTGCGTGATGAAAAAACGGTCGAGAACGTACGGACTTAAAGCGATAAAAAATACGCGGGCGTGCGAAAAAAATGACGATCGAAATAACTGTTAGCATAACTCTTGGCTGAGATGGTGCGGAAACTTGGAGGAAAACGATAATGCCACCTCATAGATAAGGGAAGAAGAGTTTTAAAAAACATCATTGGAGAAATAGTCGATGGATTCTCCTTCTAAGATGGTATCCAAGGCGCACGCGTCAGCAGAGGAACGCATGAAAACAGCCGTCTCGGGGAAACGGACAAAGAAAGAGGAGAACGACCTCCGGAAGAGTAAAATAAAGTGGCTAAAATAACCAGGGTTAAAAGAATGGGATACAGCTTTCGGGAATCTTATGAAAGGAAGAAAGAGCGAAAATGATGGACATTTTCCTGTGACTTGAGTGGAACGGTGAAGCGCCATTAACCATTTCGCGATGGAGAAAAAGTTGAAAACGTACTAAGAAGTAGAGTGAGGAGACGCGCCAGATTGCTAGAGAAGGACGAAAGAGAAAGTGTTCGCAAAAGGGAAAAAAATTGCGCTTTCAAATCACACGGGCGTTCGCGGAAAAAAAAAGGCAGCAGTTACCCGAAAGTGAGAAAGAGAAATGAGAGGGCATGCAAAAAGACAATTTTATTTGGAGAGGATGTCAAAAACGTTTCACTTTCATAAAAGTGTGTCACAATCGAGTGTTATGATTCAAAATATACTATGACGCTAGATGGGGAACCCTGCCAGTGTGCTCAAACTAATGGAAAATTTGTGTAGCCATCCATCGCCGCCGAAATTTTCGTATATATGACGATATTACTTGTAGGCGCCAGTAAAACCGTTTTCTAATTTCCAAATTAATTGGCCGGAAAATTTTTCTTTGGCATGATGCTATTTCGAAAACATATTTACGGTTTACTACCAATAGATGGCATTTCAATAATTCTATCGGGGATTCTTTAATGAAGATAAAAGATATATTCGCCTTGGGAAGAGGGGAGTATTTTATAATATTGATAGGTTCGATGTGTTTAACTCCATTGAAAATAAGAAATTTTACACTAAATTTTACACTGATAAAAGATTTCAGGCGCTGACATTATATCACGACAAATAGCGACGACAAATTAATTACTATAAAATGAATGACGCTTTAATTTCAAAATCCTAAAACAATCACGCATGGCGGTAAATAATATGAAGGCATTATTCCCAAACAGAAGACAGTAATTATGGATAAATTTTTGCAGTCAATCATTCAGATTAAGCACAATTAACGATATACTTATTAAAGCAAAGTCTTGGTTGATGTAAATATTGTTCATTATTCATTACCATCCATGAAATTAAATGTCCAAGATGGGTCTTGCCCGCCTCTTATGAGGTCCCTAGGCACCTTGTGCTTTACACGGATATATTTCCAGCCTGTCACATAACCACGTTTCCAGGTGGTTGACAGCACACAAACACACAGAAGGGATGAGGGAAACCCGGAGCCGGCTTTAGCTTCTATGGAAAATCACCAAAGGAGCATTCTGCTTAATGTTTCACAACACTCGAGTCGGGTTGGGGAAAAAAGGTCGAAAATACCACCAGGATTCGGACCCAGTCCCGCTAGGCGGAAGGGCAAAACTCGAGCCACTCCACCACCACTCCCATGCATTTCATTATCCAATCTCCCATAAATGATCGGTTTTTATAAGAAATCCACACTCCAAAGTTATCCCTATTCCATCCCTTTAACACCAAGAATAATCTCAATTAATACATTAGCAACTCCGTAAAATATTTATTACTTATATAACACCTCATCACTGAAAAAACAAATACACGCAAAGGAATTAATTACCAATATTTTGACAATGACGGCCACAAATAAAATAAAATCGAGAAATATTAGGAAAATTTTCCCTCGACACGCTACATAGTACTTTTTTCTATCTCCGCATTTTCAGCATTAATTCCCCCATTTTTTAGGGTTCCATTAAAATAACATTTACATCAAGATATCATGTTTCATATATCACGAGAGAGAACTCGAGTAAGAAGAAAAACTTTTTTTCAAACTTTCAAAAGAAAACCCGACAACGGGTCTCGAGATGAGACCATTTAAAATAAAAGGCGTATTCGAAGACCGAAAAAGACAATCTTCACCAACATTCTTAACAACCTTACCCAAGCCAAAAAAAAAAAACCACTCCTCCCCCTTAAACACCTCTTTTTTATGGTTTCAGGTATCACGTTGTGGAATTTCTTCATATTCTAGAAATAAAAAGACTCATTTGGTAATTCCACATAATGTTTTATTTATATTCGCTCTAGATTATGTTTTAGGTGATGATGTGGCATTGCAACTAAACCTAGGTCGAATATAAATAAAAGTATAAGTGGAATTACCAATTAAGTCTCTTTATTTCTACACCATTTTTTATAAAAAAAACAAGAGAATCGAAGAAGAAACCCGCAGGGAACTAACCACTAGAAAGCTTTTAAAGGGAAAATATCCCTCCGCTTCTTCTGGAGAGCTTGGCAATTGTAGCCGGAGTAAGTTGCCAGGATAGTATCGAATATTTGGGCTGGAATACCGCTCCGCTACCGAGGATACCGCCCCTCGCTTCCTTTTACACGAATTCCTTCCCCCGCCCTTTCTATCCAACATTGCTACAATAAATGGGAAGCAATTCAAAACAAGCTCCGCAGAGATAACCAACTTCGCTTCACGTTAATAGCGACCGCATACCTAACGCCGTTGCATTCCGAGAAAGGTCTTAATTGGAATACGCGGAAGTATGCTCAATGTGTCGAAGTTTCGCGACTAAATCCAACCGAATTCTCCTGACTAGGAAACTAACGCACGAATCAATCTGGGGTTAATTTCAAAGCGAGAGAGGTTATCGCTCTGATTCTCGTGTTTAAGATTTAAAATAATGGTGTAAATTCATGAGAAAAAGTGTTACCGACAGCTATACATAGTTTTTTTCTCTTTTTGTAGCTTAAACTTAAAGTTTTCGGAGCCTGATACTCTTGATACATTATTTTGTCAATTTCCTACGCTTATGCCTTTAATAACACGCACGCACACACACACACACACGTATATGTATGTATATATATATATATATATATATATATATATATATATATATATATATGTGTGTGTGCCGCAGTTAACGACCTCCTAGCCCGAAAAGCTTCCGTTTATATATTTGTATTTTCATGTATTACTCCAGCCCCCCAGCGGCTCTCCAAAATCTAGTAAGTGTCCACTTGGTTCCCTCAAATACCTTGTTGCCACCGTCATGACTACTTTTCTTAAATCATTATATATATACATATATATATATATATATATATATATATATATATATATATATATGGATGTCAACAAGGTAGCTGAAGAAGGAGTAGTTCCGAAAGCTTTACGTTTGTGATGTTTCTGTGTTTTTGTGTTATTTTACGTGTCGCTTCGACATCCCCGGGGCCTCGCCAACCTGAAGTCGTCTGATTGGTGAGTGCTCACTGGGTTTCCTCATCCCAACACCTTGTTGATATCCATATATTCATTTTACCTTTCCTTTTCCGTAAGTTGTTATATATATATATGCTTTATTCACCCATAACCTGCATACAATAGCATGCATAGTAGGGAATAAGAATTTTTGCGAAGATATATTTGCCCATGCGCGCAAAAGCACGCAATAAAACCGCATGAAAGCTCTATAAAGACTTTGCACCGGAATAAAAAACGAAACAGAGCCATTTGCTGCGTGTTTTCCTGGCAGAGCGAGGCTTGATTAAAACCATTCCAAGAGATAACGTCGTCCCTACGATATAGAGCGTACAAAGGGAATCAATGAATACCATTCCGAATGCTTAACTGACAGAGATAAATGATGTTTACGGGAATGATCTTATCGAGAATAAAGAAATAATGAATGTTTTAGGGGTTTAATATCTAACAGACAAAAGATATGTTATTTACTATTACTGGTGCAGTTATTGGAAGCGTTCATTCATTTCAGTAAAACAATGTTGTTTTAATATCGATTAGGAATAAATATTATAGCGCAATGGGTACACTTTATATCGGATTCACGCGTTCCTTGCCAACAAAATTAATTAACATGTCATAAATTATAAAAAAGTATCACTCAAAAACGCCGTCTTAATCATTCCCTGATATACGAAAGGCCTTTGTATACGGGTATGAGCCGCTGAAGACCTGTTTGCATGGTACTCGAATAAAATTAACAATTCAGCCACGAAAAGATATACCTATGTTTACTTCATACATCTAAATAGTATATTCAAATATTCCAAATTTTGATATATTTGTATTTCTGACTAAATAACCTCTTGGATAATTATAGTCACAAATTTTAAGACATATCGCGTCCTTCAGGAACCGGTAAAAAGAATCCCTTCATTTACTCTTGCATGATTCCACGAAAACCTCCAAAGACGACACAGCCTATGGAGCGATATCTACTTATCCGCAATCACCAAAAAAACCCGAGGCTCGATATTTCAAATGTCGCAATGTCAGCAAGATAAAAACTTTTATTTTCGACCTTGTAATCAGAGGATTGATCATCCGGAATGAATCCGACCTAAAAGATATTACGATTTTACGCGTAACGAATGAGATAAAAAAATATTGGGAAATGCTTCCGTTATCAGCACCCTTAGCTCGGATTGGTCTGGGAACGTCCGCCATTACTATTAGGTCGAGACCTAACCAGCTCCTACGTGAATGATAGACAGGGAGAGAGAGGAGTGGCAACTCAATCACGCGACAATATTGCGATTAATTTATCAAAAAAATTGCGCAACCTTCCAGTTACCGACTCCTAATTATAAATACTAGCCGACCAGCAGGCTCTGATCAATTTTTACCATTCGCCAAATCCCACACCGTCGAGAACCCTTGACCGATAAGAGAGAGAGAGAGAGATGAAGAGAGCGGGAGTATCGTGAATCAAACTCGACAATCGCGGCCTGGATTTCCAAATTTAACCCCGACGACACGTCGCGGATGCGAGAGGGTTCTGAAAAGACAGCCGAAACCACCCTCTGGCCAGCTGACGAGATCACACTTAAGGGCGTGAAGAAATAAGATAAAAGTCAAGGGAGTATTTGAGATGGGAGAGGCAGTGGAAAGGAATAGAGAGAGATTGAGAGAGAGAGATATTGAGAGAGAGCTGGAACCTACAGGGTACACCGACTACCTCTTCCCTTCCCTCACCCTAGCTTATAATACTAAAGGGCAAGCTCTGGGCCTTAAATTAGAATCCCCTCGACAATCAGCCGGACGCTAAGGTACTGCAAACTAAAAATATATCAACAAGCCACTGCCACCAATCTTTACGACCATATTACCCTAGCATACCACTCCCCTCCCTCCTCCTACTCCCCCTCCCTCATCACCCCGCCATAACTCCCCCGCCAACTTCTCCGCCCCTCCACCTCTTCTAACCTCTCCTCCCTCCCTCATCATCCTCACCATCTCTCCCCTTAAAAACTCCTTCCCCTCTCCTCTTCCTCTCTCTCTCTCTCCTCTCACTTCCGACCCAACACTATCTTGGGACGGCCGATTTAAGGACTGGAGCTCTAGCACGCGCGCGTCCGCATATTCCATAGAGCGAGCGCGCTAGCAAGCATTAAAAGTCTCCCTCCTCACTTTGGACTGTACGCCTCAGAAATCCCATGCCAATCCTAAAGCTCGTAAAAAAAAGCCACGGACAATTTGCCCCTTACGTAATCCTTCCGCTAAAATTCTGCAACATTGTGTAGGAAAAGGTTTTTCGAGAGTTTCAATTCCTGTTACTCGGGTTGGGCCAGAGCGTTAACGAGATGTTGCTGAAAGTTAAACGAGATTAAACTCGGAAACAACAAAAGTAATTCGTGCGTTAGTTAACAGACTTGTATTGGGATAGAAAAGTGTTGCAAATTATCGGATAACAAAGCAACCTAGCTGAAATGCCTTTCGTTTGAAATACAAATCGACGTGAAAAGATAATATTCAATCACGTCAGCGTTGTACCCAAGGGTGATTCGCATGAGGCCCATTTTTCAACTTTCCCACTTTTGTAAAGACATTTTCAAATAAGTTTGAGACAAATGGTTTCTCCATTAGCCATAAAAGGTCTAGGAAAACCAGATTCGCATATTAGCTAGAGTAGCTGTAATCGTTGATGATTCACCAATGGTAGACTAATTTTATTTACAAAATAAAGACAATATAAGTCAGTTAACTTACCCTGAGTGAAAAACATTCACATCGCTGGTTCGAGGGCAGACAATTTTTATAACGCGCGTGCATTCTTAAGTCAAAGTTTTGAAAAATAAAAATATCAGTCGACTGATATTAACGTATTTTTTGGCATGACGCCGCGTCAAAGTGCGGCATAAAAATATTTACTCGCCAAATCGACCGGAATCTTGTCGAGAACGAAGAGGTTAACTACAGTTAACAAGCAAGCCAACCGACCCAGAAATCGGCTACAGAGAAGTTCCATAAAAACATCGTAAAATATAATTGAGCGATATTTTGAGTACCTCTTTGGAGGGGACGGAAAATGTACGCGTCCACCAAGCTTTGGAGTAGATTCGATTTTGATTTCGCTTTTAAAAGCACTGCGATATAGAAAGCTCGTGCAAAGATGGGCATTTAAAATCAAGAAGCACTTAACTCAGTTAAATTGATTCGTGTAATGTATGCGTATTTCAACTTTGAAATTAACTAAACATGATGAAGCAGTCTCGTGCTTCGTACGTTATTGCAAAAAATATACATTACATCACGACCGTCATTTCGAATTTTAAGCGCCTAAATGAATCAAGCGTGAAAACTCACTGTTTATAAGTATATATTTGCAAGCTGAGTTTTTAAGTTAATTTTCACAGAGTAAAGGCTGCTCAACTAATTGTAATACTGAATAATTCAGTGAGCTTAAAGCTCACGATTAGATATCACAACATTTATAAAGCTTTAAATACGACAAAAAGAATAAGGATTTTTTCTACAACAGTGCAACGAGAACACAAACTTTTAACCGAAGCTCGTAAAAAGAATCAACACCTCCTGCAACATCCAAACCTCTATAAAAGCCAAAATAATCCATGCTTTAGTCAACGATAAACATTCTGAACTGAAATAAAACCAAAGTTTTGAGCCAGTCTTACAAGATGATGATACAGCGGTTCTGCAGGGTAGGCTGAGGTCTACAATATCTAGGAATGCATGAAAGAAGTTTTACGAAATTACCCTACCGTCTTAATAAGCGTGGAGGGAATTAGCACGACATTTTCTAATATTTAGGGCGAAAATTTAAAGGAAATTTAAAATCGACTTACCCCAACCCAACCCAGTTGGAATGTTACCTTAACGACCTACGCATCGATCGCTAACACCAGCTGGGTCGGGAAATCTTTGCCGAGCTGCGCGAGACAGTATATTTCAGCGGCTTTCAGGACTTTGGCCGGCGATTGTTTAAAGTCTTCTCTTAGGACAGACGGTAGCGCCCCTCCATGTGTTTTTACTCGGCGCGCGGACGCCTATGTAAACGTCAAGAATATTGCGATTTAAAAAAAAACGCTTAGTTGAAATACGCCAACTTGATGCGATATGATGTTTTGTTTAGGTGATTCCATCCCCGCAGACAAGGGGAAATTGCTGCTGCGGTTCTTTGATATAAAAAATGTTGTGCATGAGTGCCTCACTATACAGCTCGGGTGGGTGATCGAAACAAAATGTTCTCTTTCTGTACGGACATCTAAAAAGATAACATTCTCTGCTTCGTGAAAACCTAAAACACCGGAAAAAGTGGATTATTAACGCTATTCTAGATTTGAGTGTTACGGAAAGCAGACCGCTCTGAAACAATCTCCATGGCGCAAGTTTGACAACGGCGTACACATACGTCCAACTTAGATTAACTTCAATCATGTCGCGAAACATTCTGTGAGTATATGGCTTCCGTCATATTTTTACAAACATTTTGATGAAAATTTTGGTCCGTAATACTTCGAATTTAACACTTTTTGCATGCTGTTATAGTGATTATAAAAGTTACACTACAAATTTGGACGATTTGATGACCTATATAAAGTGACTACGGGTTACATTAGTACGTCTGTGATTTCGTGAGTACATCAACACAGCGCTGTAACTAGCTATTTTAGACCCCAAGGAAAACTACTAAATATGCGCCCCCTCCATAAAAAAATTTCTATATGGATTTAGGGTGAATAATTAATAAAATAAATTATAAATGATATAATTTCTTACTATAAATGTACATCATTTAAATATATAATTATATACATGATTACACACATACATAATTTAAATACATAAAGTATAAATATTTTAATATTAAAGAGTTATTCTATGTGATTTTTACATTGGAAAAAGTAACACTCCGATAATATAGTATTTATCATAAACCATCAAGCATAAATTTGACTTATTGTTAGTAGTAATTCGCACCAAAAATCTAAAAACGTGCATATGGATTCGAGCCATTTAACCACAATATCGTTTTCCACAGCACACGAAATAATGACATGTTGATTGGTCTCGCAGGATAGGTTGTAGGCTGTATGTGTGAGCAATGCTCTCACCATCCATTGACAAATCCCCACACGATTTCACTATCGCTCACTAAACCGTGATGAAGAGGGAAATACAGTAGAGGCATTGACCTTCACCACTGCGATACACGTCCACAAAATATATTATTGGAGAAGGACACCGTGCTCACACGTTAGACTAAACATTTAGGTGATTACAAGATGAGTGGAAGATCAAAGCGCCAGCCCAACCCGGAAAATCGAAATCAGACCTGGGAGAGGGAGATAAGGGGAGGAGGAGAGGGGGAGGGGGATGAGGAGTGGGGATAAGGAAGGGGAGGGGAGGGGGGGAGGGGATGAGGGGAGGGAGGGGGCAGAAAGCGACACTTTCCTCGCTGACCGCCGACTCTATCGGGATTCGCTCGAAATGAAACGTCATTACCGCGTTTCCCAAACTGGGGGACGCAGTTAAGTTTTTTTAGGTGTCCCGCTAAAAACTGACTACGGCAAATTAATCAACCATTTGGAAATGTTAGTAGGTCTTTAGGGCTATAAATTTAAATTTTGCTCAAATAAAATTATTATGCTGTGGTACCCGCACACGCCAATATAAAACCCTGATTCTTAATCTTTGAAACGGTGGCGCGCCTACGAAAGTTAGGAAACAACTAGCGTAGCTACCGCCCGGGCAGCACGTACGAAGCCAGAGGGCCCGCAGGAGTTAGCATGTTGAGTGTTGTTACTTATTTTTTAACCTGACCGTGTTTACGTCACAATTTTGAACCATCTTTCTTATTCTGGTGAGGCTGTATGAAATCGAAATTGAAAATGCTATCCAGAATTCCAAAGATAATTAAAAAAGAAAATAAACACAAGGGACCCATAGTAAAGCGTATACGAATATTTGAAACCTACGACACAATCTATATTTAGGTAATAAAGACAAAAAATGAGAAAATAAAATAGGTCAATGTAAGAAAAGATTGGATATTTTTATCTTAGATATGTTGTATATACGACTGTTCCCGAACCGATTTTTAATCTGAGTGACCCACGGAATACGTTTACTTATAGTGGGGCCCTGAAAAAAATTTGCTCGGGGTCCCGCGCAGTATTGGCTACGCCACTGGGAACAACTGCTTAGTGCATCTTTTAGAATCACCAGAAACCGTTATCAAAAATTCACGCGACATCTTATGGAAAATCTCTCAGCTGCCATAACCTTTTATCCAAACAAGGGTTGCAGGTGATTGTCTTATTTTTTTAAATATGGATATATTGCGGTATGGGAGAGACCAATTACCGATATAATTTCACACTTACGCATCGCGGTAATCCGAAGTGATTTAGCAACCCTCCCCCTTCCAGTTTTGGAAGATTCCCCCGCCCCTCCCTCCCCCCCCACGAGCATGACTCATTCGTATGTTAATTCTGGGTTCGGTACCGCCGTTTGGATTATTACGTCATGCGAGGATTCCCCCGTCCGCCCATCTCACCTCATAGAGCCATCGGAGGATTCATTTTGACGCGGTAGGGAGACAGGAGAAGGTTTTAAAGTGTTTGTTTTCATACCCTACCCTCCTTTTCATTGCAAACAAATGCCAGCCTAATTCATCACGACGGCGGGAAAGGAATCACCGCCCGAACACTCCTCTCTAATCCTCTTGCTAAGCGCTTTTCAGATTGCCTGCAAGTCCATCTCTTATTTAACTGTTACCGCTTCCTTTTAAGAGGGAAAGGTGAATGTTCCTGAAAGCCAACGGAAACACTCGTAATGATAAACCGAGGATGTTTCTCGCTCTTTCATCCCATTGTGCCGTAATAGAATCAGTTGCCGTCTTCTTGTGTCTCGATTACCCGTGACACTACCTTCTGGAGTAGAGAATTATTACACTGTCACTTTCGCGTGAAGATGGAACATTCTGTTTCTAAAAAGTGATAATGGCACCCGCGTACCATTCAAAAGACAATCGGCGCAGCATAAACGAAATATCGAACTCTCCTTCCGATTATGCTCCAGTTTATGATTGAGATTAAATCCAACAGCAGTAAAATGGCTGGAGTAAACCAAAAACTCATTTTTGCTACAAAACAGCCGACTTCATTGGTCAAACATAGATCTGCGATTTTTTAAATTCGGAATACGTATGTTTTTCCCAAACTTTTTATGAATATTAAAGTTACCACCGTCATCAACGAATATATCTCGTCTAAAATATTCACGGAGTAAGATTTAACCCCAAGTCACACGTACCATTCCAATTAGAATTTCACATTAGTTCCTAAATGTCATAGTTCCCAAGGACCGAGCTTGCTTGAACTAGTACAAACGTGATCCAATTACTAAATACAACTCCAGACCTTTTATAAATATCGGCAACGCTGCCGATTCGTCCAGTAATTAACCGATTTTGTGCTGGTTTGAAGCAGAAATGTCACGAACGTCGACTCAAAATCACTGGCCTCTCTTGTCCTACCGTAATCTCACTAATCCATCGGTACAGAGAGAATAACAGACATTTCACTTAAAATTCTCCATAAAAAAAGAACTGCCCAGGATCCAAAAGATAGCCTTTGCTCTCGGACGCTTTGCTGAATAAACGTTAAAAGTACGAAAAAGTGATAATGGGCCGTAAATGAAGGAAATGTAACAAAGGTTAAGTTGCAAAGGTCGGATGTGGACGGAGATGAGAATGGATCGATTAAGCAAGCGAGGAGGAAAAGATGATTATGAAGCAATGCGCTGCTCATTGCCGTGCGAGTGGATTTGTGTTTCCAGTACTCCAAAAGTCTTATCCGGCAATTATATAAAGATAGTTTATCATTTCCATTTGAGAAATAGATTTTCAGATTTTCTTGCGTAGACCTTAAACGATAAAAATGTCGGTTGAAAAGTTTTACTTCAAATCGTGAACATTCTGGCAGAATATAAACGCCCGCTACGTTATTACTAATACTTAATTGCGGAATGCATAGGTATCTTTATTGCGAGTACAAAGAACAGAAACGTTCACAAAAAACGTGACAGAACTTATATCCGCATAATTACAACGAGATAGGCTACGAAAAATAAATAATATGATCAAGGGAAGTATTGCGTAAAAACCATTTTTATTCCCTGTTGCTAAGAAAATAATACTACATCAGCAATACATGGAAAGGTCACGTAAGGCATTCTAAGTGTTCAAATAAAAATATTTAATTACTAGCGTAAATGCCCGACAAATATGACGGGTATGCGTGGATTAAGTATTAAATTTAAGGAACTTTCCATTCTTCCACCTTTCCTCTCTCCCATCCTCCTACCCTCCCTCCCTCTCCTTTCTCTCTCCTTCTCTGGAAAAAGACTAATTCTATACCACCTTACTTTCTATGTACCTTCCATTCGATATCCCTTCCTTCTTATCTCCCTCCCCACATCCCCCTCTCTCTTACTCTACATCTATATAGTCGTTTAGATAAGTAAAAGAATCAAACTTACTTTCTATGTACCTTCCATTCGATATCCCTTCCTTCTTATCTCCCTCCCCACATCCCCCTCTCTCTTACTCTACATCTATATAGTCGTTTAGATAAGTAAAAGAATCAAACTAAATCCCAGTCCCATTAGGATTACGTAATTTCGCGAAAAATCCAACGATAATTTAAGGCAATCTATGCACTCGTATATATTACACGTATGCGGGTTGAGACAACAATTGGTTCTCGAAGTTTAACAATGACGTGGTCGGCAAGGCAACATCCCGTTTAAAAGCCGATATTTTCCAAAAATATGTAATTTAAGTGTTTAATATGAGAGATTTCGAACGGTAGGCGGAAAAAAGATGAATAAAATAATAAACTTCATTAATTTTCCTAAAACATAGTTTAAATTCGAAGATCGTAAGTCAATTCTTTCTAATTTTAATTTCCAAAAAGAATAAAAACCTGCACTTTAAAAAGTCGATTTTACGTGTTATCTTACGGGAAATGGAAATCGCCCTCCTGGAGTCGAATCCGGGTCTTTTTTCGTATTTTTTTCGTAATTTAATTTTTATATCTGAATCAATCATTCCTGCAAAATTTCAACCTTCCACCTAATCGGAAAGTTTGTTAAAATCGCGTTAAAACGTGCCATTGATGACGTCAGAGTTACGATGACAACACGGAAACTCTATGTATAATACAACTCTTTATAAACAATTGGAAAGTATAAGGTGAGAATAAAACTGTGTAGTTACAGAGACACGATTAATTATAGGTTTTTTCATTATAACTTCAATAGTATCGATTTTTCATTCGTAATTACATAACGTTACATTTTATATTTATTGGAGAGGGAGTTGCCATTTGTTGCGTTCAGCTGTGTCGAGAAAATTCGGCAACCGCTAAACAAGACGTTGCAGCTCCTGATTCATTCCTGCAACAAGCTCTAATTCGACCACAAGCGGGGAGGTTAACCTCGCCGCACTACAGAACAGCAGCGGGTAAATGGCATCATAAAATCTGGGTTACGTCAACGTAAAAGAAAATGAAACGCTCGCCTTCCCTCGAAACAAACAACTCTGAGCTTTAAAAACAAAAACAATCTTTTAAATTTGGAACGCGGACATGTTTTTGATCAGCCCCTCGACTCTCTTTGTATTTTTAACGGCCCGATACGATGCTATTCACGCTTACCTGTCCAACATTAAGATGGAGAGCGACAAACCCATTCACTCTTTGTACCCAATTCCAAAAGCCTTTATCTGTAGTAAGATATCAGTCGCTATCATCGTCGCCCGAGCATTTTTAAAATTGGATATGTATGTCGGAAGATAAGAAGATGTCAGCTACAGTTATCTAAATTAAACTATACTTTATCTCTTCTAATCCATCAAGTAGGCAAGAAACATTCGTACCGTACCGAAGACGTAGATAATTGCGGCTCTGTGTCAGAGCTGAATGAACATTTTCTCTCCAACAATAAAAGTTATAATTAAATCTTTTGTCTTTCGATACCTCGTCATCGATAAATATCGATGCGTTCGATAAATCGCAACGATATACCAAAAAAGCTATAAATGCCACCTTTTGAGTTTTAAATCCGACTCAATTTCACTTTTTTGAGTAGGTAACCGGCAGGCATATGGGCGGATTCTAAAATGAAATCGCAAGCAGCAAAAAATAATAAATGACAAAAATGCGATATAGCCGATCAAAACATTTATTTTCGAATAAAATCGACGGATAAAACCGTTATTTTGTGCATCGTAAATAAAACAAAGAAGTATAACATTTTATAAAAGCTCCACTTTAATAGTAAAAAGATGACCGGTTTCGACTAAGAACTAGTCATCGACAGGTGATGATTCTGTCGATGACTAGTTCTTAGTCGAAACCATTCATCTTTTACTATTAAAGTGGAGCTTTTATACAAAGCTATATTTTTTCATATCAATAATGAGATCAGGCTCAACCATGTGGAATTTTCCAACCCCTTCCTTTTCCTAACCGTTTATTCCATTACCTTCCATTCGTTTTCTTTGTAACTCCTCCTGTCTCCCTCTCTACCCCCTTATTTTACCCTATATATATGGAACGATTTTAAAATTAAATTTGTGGAAGTAACTAAGTTATTTTTTCATGATTATATTTCTTCGTTTCATGTATTTTCGATATGAACGAAAGCGTAAAGGAAGTTTATATGTACATAATCCGTAAAGGAGGAAACTTAAAAGACCCCTCGCAATTCTGGCCGGATCTACTCTTTGTGGATGGATCAACAAAACATAACGTAAATCCTCCCTCCCCATCCCCAACCCATCCTTCCCGGAAGATCGTTACCATGGCATCCAAGTGCTACGTCAAACTCCACCCATGACAGCAATCTTCTTCTTTCCACGCCCCCGTCCATCAAACGTGCAGAATTTCCTCCTTCTGACCCTGCGACACACATACGCGCACACACATCCTCGCAGCACACTTCCATACCTACTCAAAAGAGCACCACATTCTGGCGCTGCCTCTGAAAAGACCTCGCCTTCATCGAGCCAATTCCATTGTCTTAGCTCTCCATCTCTTTCTCTCACTTTCTTTCTGTCTCGCTATCCTCTTTTCCTCCATTCACTGAATACCACACGCTGACAGGAAACTCATTCACGCCAAGTTTTCGCCTAATTCCCGCCTCTTTGCTCCGTCCTGCCTTATTTTCCCCTCGCACTCTCTTTCTCTAACTCTTTGGACAATACAAAACCCGTCTTTCTCTATTGTTTTGTTCTTCCACTATTCTCCTAGTCTATCTCAGCCTTCTCTTTCAGTCCTTTTCCTTAAATCATTTTCTGTTCCCTCACCGCACCGAACTCTGCCCTTCCTATCTCTATAGCCCTCTTCCTCTCCCTCTCACTACATCTCTCTCAAACACTTTCTCCAAAACTCCCTCCATATATATCCCTCTCAAAAGCTCCCATCACACACACCCACGCTAGAGCTTACCCACTCTTATCTTCAACTCTCTTTATCACTCCCTCCCTTCCTCAAACTCCCTCTTTCTGTATCTCTCTATATGATTCTCCCCGCCTGTATCTATAAATATCCTGTCTCTTTGTCCTCTGCTTTTTTCTCTTTCTCCCTCTTCCTGCTCAGCTCAATTTTTTTACTATTCAAATTTTGCATAAACGGTATCGTTTTGTGAATTTCTATTACCAGGGTACAACACTTCCAAACGCATAACCTTATAGAAAAACTTCACTTCAATTTTCAAACCTATTTTTCGAGTACATTTTTTTAACTTTAGGAATATAATTACACGATATTTTACGGCTGTATAAAATCTGTAATACTGAAAAAAAAATTTCGCCTGAGTAATAATTGATTTGAGGAAAATTTTGCGAAATGGAATTTAATTTAAATATCATGATTTCAATATGACTAAAAACAATACAAAATAATATTTTAGGGTACAACTTTAATATTTTGCTATTGAAGTTTTAAAGGACGTTTAAATTTGCTATTCTGTTCTTTTAGAAATGCATGACAATTTTAAATATCGTGCAACAATAAAGATTTCCTACAAAATGGTTGACAACCAATTTTCTAAACCCCTTCTCTATCTTCTATGACTTTCTAATTTCTCTTTATCTTCCACTTTCAACCTTTCTTTCTTTATAATTTTCTTACGTTCTTTTTCTCTAGAATTTTCTTCCTTTCTGTTTCCTATGACCCACACCTTCTAACTTCCCCTATGCTCTAATTCTCTCTATTAATCTCCCTCTCTTTCTTAAATTCCTCCTCTTTCTGTCCGTGTGAAACTCTAGATTGATCTCTCTATTTCTCTCTATTTGCTCAAGTCCTCCACCAAAATTCTCTTCCTCTCCACATCTCTCTCTCTCTCTGCCTATTTCTGTTTGCCCACCACTCCAATTCTCTTTCTACAACCATTTTACCCATTTCACTCTCTTAGATCCTTCTTACCTCTTATCTTCTCTCTCCATGTCTTTCTCTGTCTCTTCGTTTAATCCTCTTCCTCTATTTAACCCTGTACCTCTCTACTGAATACTCCCTCTCTCTCTGCCTAATCTTTCTGCCTTTATATACTCTGACTGAAATCTTCCTAGCACTTAATCCTCGGCGGCATTGTGTGGAAAGAGTCCCGTCCTTTGCCTCACCTTGCACAGTGAATCCCTATTTACAAACCAAATGCACGAATGCCAGCTTTCGTAGCCTCTAACTAGCGGCTAGGCCCTGAAGAAATTAAAAGTGATGGGTTTGCTAGTTGAAGGTTGCGATGCACATATCCAATGTTCGATGCAGAGGAAACTGATAAATCCTCGCAGCCTCACAAATACAGTCAGCTGAGGAAAATGAGATATATCTGGCAAAAAGAGACATTAATTTCTAGAATGATATTGTTTTCATTGACTATTATGTTCGAGCAAAAATGCATAAATAAATGAAGAGAAATTCTTGATGAGCATGTTTCAAAATACAGCAAAACCAATTTATTTCTAAATCGGTTTAAAAATTCTTGTTTATTCGAAGCATGTTGCAGTCTCTCCTTAAAAAGGGGTATATTAAAATACTGCTGCTTAATGGACAAAAATAAATATAAGATACGAAACATTATCACTATTACTGTGAGTGAACGTAAAATATTCCAAATCAAATGATGAACTCCTTAAAAGAATATTGACATTTGCAGGTCCGTTATTATCTTCGTTTTTTATGAGCTCTTTAGTACAGACTATGAAACTTTTTTTATTATTACTATTAATAGACAAGCAAGAAAACTCATGTTTTTGTAACGGTAAAGTCTCACATTTTCAATGAAAACGGTTCTTGCAGAGGGTTGTAGAGCAAGTGTTACTCCCACTGCCAGGGTCGTAGTATTCTAATATAACCTTGGGTGTGGTTCCCTAAATAAGTGCAATGTAATAATGCGCGAAGTGTTGTTCACGATAAACGACTAAATAAATTCACAAGATAAATACAAGCAAAAGTTTATAAATTGATGAGAGAATTTATATCGTAAAAAACAATGACAATGTGTCATTGTTTTGCCTATTTAAGTTCCGTATTCCCTATTTAACTACAAAAACCATATTTAATATCAAACGCCCATGTGAGGTACCGAATTTCCCATTAAACTACTTCAAAATACATCATTCTTCGGCTCATAACATTTTGCGAGTTTAATTTTAGCTCTTTGCTCCTTTCACTTCCCGCCTCAAATCATCAAATATTTATCCGTGGGTAGCGATGGATTAGTTTCCACCTCTTTCGACTAGAGCAAAAGGGATTCCCTCCCAATTATAGATTATCGTTTGCATAGGTAGGGAAAGAAAGTTATTACACGCATCTCTAGATGACACTTTCATTTCTCCCGCCCACCCTGCTCCCCTTAGCCTTTTTCCACCTACGCACTCCTTACACCCGTTGAATTCCAGCGCCCAAATTCGGGGCAATTTAAGCCACAAGGATATTGAGCTGCGCCCTCTATTTCCTCCTCCTCCTCCCCTCACCAACCTCTCCCTCCAATCTTTCCCTCACCACTCCCTCCCATTTCCATTATGTGAAACTGACAAAAGGCCGCGAGGCGACTCTCATCAGCCCCAAATACCGCGAGAGACCCTCATTATAGATGAGAGAGAGAGAAAGTGGGAGAAGGAAGAGAGAGCGGATCCCTATCCATCCCCGGGATCTAACGCCCTCCTTGTCAGAATAGAAACCCGCTACAAACTCCTTGCTTTTTCCCTTTGACGGCTGGTCGCCAAGCAATACAAACAGCTGCAGAAGGAACTCTGAGCGATGAAAAGAATGAGACGTCACCCAGTAAACAAGGGAAGACTGTGAAGATGCTATTTTTTTCCTTCATCCTTCCCAAGCAGAGTGAGAAGGGAAAGAGTTCCGAGGCACTTTTTAAGGGCCCCAATGCCAATTCTATAATAGAGAAGTTTACGGCTTCTATCCTCGACCTTAATTAGCGAGGATACAAAAAACAAAAGTTGCTCTTTTTTATTGTTTTTCGGGCAGAAATCTTTCAATGTCTTCCAGAGAGTGATTCCCTCTTTCTTTGGTATGCCTTATTTAGATAAATAAATATATTTTCGGTAGATATTTAAGATTATAATATTTCGACATGACGTAAGGACTCGTGTCCTTAGATATATTCTTAATCGGTAATTAAAAATAGATATGCATTCTTAGAATGGCTCAACGGAATATTACTTGCTACAATACCGAAAGAATAACCCTGGTAAAGTTAATCGAGGCAACGATTTTAAAAGAGATGTAAAAAAAAAAATATATATATATATACCCATATATATATACCACATATATATATATATATATATATATATATATATATATATATATATATATATAAAGATATAAAAACTGCTTTGAATGCAATAATAGTGGGAACAGATTACTGAAAAGAACTTTTAAATGAACGCACATTCATGATCCTGTGGCGAATGCCTCGTCGAAATCCAGTTATCGATTTGTATTGAAACAAAGACGTCCCTGGGTTCCAAACGACTCTCTAAAATTGGATTATTCAGAAAACAGTAGAGTAGAAAATTTTATCCGAAGGAGAATTTAAAACGACCTCTTAGTTTTCCGAATGCTTTAAACTGAGGGAAATCCTATTAGGTATTGGGTACGAATGAATACCCTGCTACTTTCTTGAATACTTAACTTAAATACCTTCGCAAATTAAGGTTTTAACAGGAAAGACCACTCATAACTCCAATGAAATTATTAATTTTCAAGCTTGATCTACCGAAAAATTTATGGTGCTTTAAAAATATTCCAGTTAACAATTGAGAAATCAGTGACGATTCACTGAATCTACTGTTTTACTAATTTCACTAAAGAATTTCATAATTCCTATCATTTACATTTACGTTTTCACCTTTCATCCTTACAAAGAATTTTTATTATGATGCGCTAACGGCGAATCGCCACTGATTACAGCTGCTTTGTAGCCGACATCTCGTTTTTATAAACTTTTTTGTCGATACTGAAAAGACATTTTGTCAGTTACACCTAACTATATTCATTCAAAATTATTTCCCCCGACCTAAGTATTCTTTGCTTTCTAGCATCCCGCAATTGCTTTAGTTTATCCTTTCGCTTTCATCTTAGTCAATGGCGCTATAGCGTAGGTGTAACCGGCGCAAAGTAATTTACTTACATTTTGTTGCGCCCGGGGCGGATGCCCCTCTTAACTCGCCGTAATTACGGTACTGATAATGAATATTAAAATTTAGAAAATTTGAAAATAAAAATTCGAATTTCCAAGGCTGATTAATACAAACGGGTCACCTAAGAAAATTGAACCTAACACCTTGAAGTCTTATAAACGCACCGGATCTTAGCATGCTTTCTTTTTACCTCCGACATTTCGCTTTCCCGCCATTTATTTCTTCTATTTTTAACGAGGCTGGTTGAACTTCTCCCTTCTCCGAATGCATTGAGCCCTTTTATTACCTTCCCAGCTTACTTCCATCGTTCTAAGCTCCGACCGTATCACGAAATATTCTTACCTACAGACGTTCTCTTTTCATTAAAGTCCAAGTTTCAGAACTATTCAATGCTAAGTTCGATTCAAAGCTTTAACTAATCTCATCTGGAGATTTCGATGTTCATCCCCTGTCATAAACCGTCTAAACACAAATTCCTTTAAAGCTATATACACTTTATAGCTCCGATATTTTCTTTACACCTGCTACCATTAATCAAATCTTTACTGACAGTCATAAAATTCTGATATTTCGTGGATTTAAAAAACTCAAAACATTTCTCTCTTTCAAAATTGGAATACTCCTTTAGCCAAAACAACTAGAGGGCTGCAAAACCCTCTAGTTGTTTTGGCTAAAGGAGTATTCCAATTTTGTTAGTTTTGGCCAAAGTTATTGAGCTACTATCAATTATTTCTCTCTTTGGTAAAGTGCGCGATAAAAATGTAATTCCTAAACCAAACTTGTATCTTAAAATACGTGAAATTAAAAATAGGTCCATATTTTCACACTTATTCCTACTTATCGTTCGTTTATCCTCCTACAGAAGATCATCATCCGATTGATTCCCCATCAGTATTGACAAAGGTTTTTCAGAAGCTTGGCGTAAAACCTAAAATAATCGTCAGTTCTCATAAACCTGCCGGCAGAGTTAATGAAATTTGAACTTTAGTGGCGCGCTTCTTGACAAATATTTACTAAATGAATTTGAAAAGATGAATTTTGTGATACGTTCACCCGCTAAGTCAAATAAAAAATATGGTATAAATAAACTTTATCCGATTAATTGGAGCAGACGTCCCGCTGCGAACATTAAAAAAAAATTAAATCCCGTATAATCCTCGAAATTTAATACTACATATTTAAATGTGGATTTTCACGATTCAATTTCGAGAAGAAAAATCGAATTAATCTTGAGATATCGGCTTCAGAATTCCGCAGCGAGAGCACACAGTCGCTAATAAAGGTGAACGCCCTCGAAGTAAAGGAGGACCGTTCATAATCGCTAAGGTCGCATGCACAAAAAATCCGCCGCGACCCAAATACAAAGCGACACCGGTAATAAAGAGAAAGGAGCACACTGTTAGCTACACTAGTGCAAGAACAGCTGGGAAGAAATGGTTCGTGAAAAGACTACATTCTCTGGCACTGTGGGCGATGCGTTTGTCTCAGATTCGCCCAGTCCTCAAGTATTAAACACATCCATAGGCAGGTTAAACAGTTTTTTGACGATAAACTTATAAATTGTGGGGAAATTGCTAAAAGCTTCGTTTTAAGCAAATTCAGATAGGGATCCCGAGCATTCCGTCGACGAAACCGTTCAAATTTAAATACGAATTCCGATTCAGACTCAGACCGCAAAATTTTGTGGGCTGAAAACATCGAAACTTCGCCGAGTATTTGAGCTATTTAAGCTGCATCGTTTCAATCCAGACACACGCTGGCGGTATTCAAATACACCCACGATCGTTTCGCGCGCTCGTCTGTATTCAATCAGTTTCATTTTATTTTTTACTAGCTCACAAACAGAAGTTTGCGGCCTTTCCTAATGAGCGCAACTGCAATAATAAAGACGAACACACACACGACCATACCCTCTGAAGGATTCGAGCCCGCGACACTGGAAGATAGACACGCTGACCACCCCTCAATCAAGACCGGCAGCTAGAGAAAGCAATGCTGGTACGAGACCACAAACGCGAAATTAACCTTCAGTTCCTAAATTTCTGTTCTTCTGAAAGACTGAGTAATTACGTACCCTTCCCGCAACTCTCGCTCGGTTATCAGACCATGTATGTATCTAAATCCCTATACTAGTGACTGACCTTGCTACATATGATTGGTATTCCTGAGCCAAATTCAGCAAATTCGAGAACATTCATGCAACCCACTGCTCTATCTATTTGAAAACTTTTACTTGATCCGGTAGTAATATGGACAAAGTGCCAAAAAGACCAAAACGAGACTAGGTAAAGGAGGAATTTATTATATGACTAGCAAGACATGGAGTTTAAATAAAGATATAAAAAAGAAGTTAGTGAAAAGTTTGATATGAAGTGTATCATTACATGGGTGTGACAAATGGACTATAAGGAAAGATATGAGCAGAGATTTTTAATATGTGGGACTGGCGTGTAAAGGAAAAAATAATTCGGATTGATCGGGGGAAAAGAGAAAGGTTTAAATACAGTAGTAGATGAATGGTGCAGAGTAATATGGAATAGATAGAAGAAATGATATAATAAAATTATGATGCGAGGAAATGTCTTAATAGAGGGGTGGTTAGCGAATCTGGCACCCAGTGCTAGGGTCGCCGAAGACATGGGTGTTCGTCCTTGTTATCTTTATAACGGACATTGCAAAAGAAGGTTAATGGTTGTTTATGAGCAAGCTAAAATAAAATAAAAAGGAGATAGCAAGACAGAAATAATATGAAATTTCTTAAAAGACGATAAAGAGAAGTCTCGGATGGCAAAAATTGTGTTGGGTGGTTTAAAAAATATCTATATATAGAAGACTTAAAGAGTCAGCAATGATTAATACAACCATTAACAAAATTACATGCTACACACACTTCGCCCAATTTTGAACACATTTAAAATTAAGAATCTGGATGTCAAAGATCCTTGTGTCATCAGTGCGCTTTCCTCCGGAGGTAGAAACGTCCCTAGAAGAGTTCGAAGCCTGGAAAAAACCAACCAGTGCAGGGCCCCATTAAAACACCCAACAAATTAAGACTTCCCTTACGATGAGTCGAAGCACAGTACATGGGGCTGTCGCCCCGATTCGCCCGACCCTAGGGTCTGCTATGCCAGTGATACAGATACATGATGAAAACAACAGTCCCAGCTAAAAATATCTCTCACATTGTCACCAAATTTTTATCGTTCGATTAAAAGAGGTATTTTATCACCCATCACATAGATATGACAGAATCTACGTATTTGCAAAGAAAATAACCCTTAAACCTAAACACGAATGGTAATTTTAAACACTGGTATCCACTATGAAGTCCAAAAACTTCAAGGCCCATTTCCAGGGCACTCATTCCCACCATTCCACTTCCGTACTACGGAGAGTAATTGTTTGGCTGAGAAACACAGGTTGATGGTTAACTTAGGAGGAAGAAGGTTGCCAATTTTTTTCAACATGGACGGTCCTATCCTCCGTTATTTCAGAACTTCAAATATAACTTCACCCGTCGCCCACGTTACCCTGAGAGTTCTCCTTGTCCGCCGCAACACTATTAACTCCGAGAAACACCAACCCAATGTAGGTACAACAACCTTGTTCATCGCACCTGGACATATAGTTTTAAATTATTCATATGCCCAAAATAGCCGTACTGCAATATAGCGTTTACCGTGAAAAATTACCGTTCTTAAATTCTCGTCAGTTAAAGAACCCACCAATTTCTTTTCTCCGGGACCGCTTTCCACAAAAATAAAAAAATCTCGTGGGTCCAGCACAAAACTATCTCCATACAGAGTAACTACTATGAATGTAATAGTAATGAGTAGCTGCTCTTGACATCAGCGTCCTCAAGAATAATTATATGCAATTACAATAGTGAAATTTTTTTAACACAATAGTTTTCAGAGTGAAAAAACTTTGAATCAATTTTCAAACCAAAAATCAATACGTAAACAAAACTGCCATTTGTTGCTATGGATAATTAAATATCGATGCGCGATAAAATTTCCCTTGATGCTGATAATATTTAAAAGAAAATATTTTATAAAATATGACGCTGTATGGCATTGGGATAATTTTGACCGCAATTAAAATTAACAATTGGTAGCGTAGGCGTCAGTATCAACAATTAGAAAATTTTACCATAGTAACGGAAGCAAAGCTATCATTTAGCGACATACTTACCAAATTCAGACGAATAATCGAACTATCTCTTTAACACTCCGTTTTAAGAAAAAATGTTTCAAAAAAGTACAAAATTAAACTGTAGGCAACTTTAATAATGTAAAGGAGATATTTGCAAGAATTGGGAAAACGTAATCAGGGGGATCTTAAAACGTGCATTTCCGTTGAAATATCGAATTCGATTTTTTCACGAAAAAAATACTTGCTCATATGCTGCGTATGGAGCAGGTAAAAATGATCGACGCGAATGAGGCCCCGGGATTTTCCCAGTGGGCTCCGACTGCGAAACATGTCACAGGCTCTCCAGTCCTATAATAATATATAGGTCAATTCTTTGATGCTAGATTGAGATAGAGCAGCTGTTTCTTGACAACCTATATTACGTATGGAGAAAGTAATTAGAAGGCAGGACGTCGGCTACGGGAACATAACTGTCATTATAATTTTAAAACGACATGCCCCGAATACAGAAACTTGGAGATACACTGCATGAAAACGATCCGCTATCTCCACGATATACGTACAACGTACGAGTAATAGCTTTTTTCCTATTGATTTCACTTCATTATTATCTCAGGGTGAGGATATAAAAAAATCAGAAATCCGCATACAACTGTCAAAACAATAACAATTCGAAATAAATCACATGTATTGAGAGAATGATAACATGAAATACTTTATAATTAATTTATTATTGCATTACACACTAACATAGATTGCTGTATTGTCTAATTTTAAAAAAATTGAGCCTGATTACAATGGATATTTAAGTTACTTCTCGATTAACAATTTAATCGCGCCAGAGAATGATTACACTATAACGTCTCCATCACAGCGGAAAGATCTCTGTCTGGTAACATTAAAAAATACACCACGTGATTAATAACACTGAAAATGGTATGGTATGGACCAGTGGCGAAAATACACCAAAAAATTTATTTCCAAGCGTCAAGCGACACCACGGAGAATAAAAATAGAGATGACCATAAACGAGCAATACCTAGAGTGTGTTAAGTATTGAAGTAGACAAGGTCAAATGAAATCAAATCTTCGGGGAGCGAGAGAGGCGATATAAAAAGGGGCAGAACAGAAATATAGCACGGATGAAAGCGCAAGCGTTAACTTTGGGGTCCTGTGAGCGATAGACCAGATATTCCGCCACAGTCGCGCAAGTTAATCGAGCTTACAAGCGGAATTGCACGGCAACCCGAGTGCATTCACACCGACATCCGAAATCCTTTCCCTCTCCTCTTTTCTCGGGAAAGACCACGCCGAGAAGGATTTCTAAAATAAAAATCAAAGGACGAGACGTAATTTCCAACTATACGAGTCTCTTGTAAAAGGCGAGAGCTGATGGTAGAATAAACAAAGACGAATGCAAAATTAAAGTTTCTCTCTCTCTCTCTCTCTCTTTGCGGACACGGAGAAATTGGAAAGAAGACAAGGAAAAGAGCACACCCCCTTTCTTCCTCTCAGAACTTTCTCCCCCCTCTCTCTTTCTCTCTCTCGTTGTGCCGAAATAAACTCCGCCAAGAATTTCGTCATCCTGAGAGACGCTCGTCACCGGACAGAGCTTTTAGACGCGAGACTTACGTCGATGCACTGGCTCCTTTTAATGACGACGGACGGCGAAACTTTTTTTGTAAGGCACAACGGCAGAGTCACGAGGAAGTCACGGTACAATGATGTGCCAAAAGCTTCCTAGTACCGCATCTATCCCTCTCCACCTCCCTAATTATCTATTCGGCTTTAGGATTTCTCACTCTCTCTAATATGTGTCTGCTTTTCTCTACTTTATCCTGAAAATGCATCGTACTGAAAATGTTTTTAATCCATATCTGGAAAAGTTAGGATACCGATGAGGAAAAGATAAATTTACGACGACGTAACGTTCTTGTTTGATGTTTTCGTTACCAATGTTGCTTGTGCATAAATAAGTGAGGAATTTTAGGATACTACGCTAGGTCCGAAACATTCGCGGGGGTTGCCTTCTTGGAAATCGCTGCGAATGTCAAATGCAAGAATGTTACAATTCAACGGCTTACGTATTGACAGCAACAGCTTTCGTGTGACGCAGTGGATTAAATTTGCAAATTGTCAAGTTTATATGCCGCCAATTTCAAATCAGTTTACGCAAAAAAAACTTCAAATATTCAGAGTTTACAGTTTATCCAATTTTATGAACTGCTTCAAACCCTGCACTTAATAAATATATACGGTAATAATACGGAATAAATTGCTTTATTGTCTACCTATGTATCGACCAATTTGAAAAATACACATTTTATAGAGCGTACTGTTATTTAAACACCAATTTCAGATATTACATCAATAATTCCCTGAATCTATACCGATATAGCTTAGCAGAATTTTCAAAAACCGATAAAATTCCATAATATATTTATATTTTTTCGATGCAAACAAATTTCCTGGGATGTAAGTAAGGAAATCATCCTCGGCAGCGGATACCTTCTAAAATTCAACTTCTTTCAAGACAACCGAGGGATGAAAATTTTCACCACGCCAAATATTTTATATACTTTGCAGACAATCTAGGAGGAAAGCAATGACCGCAGAACTGGCTAATACCTCAAAAGGCTTCCATTGAAGAAAAAGGAAAATCGTTTTTAAAAACACCCGCATCAGACGAAAATAAAATTTAAAATTAAATTAAATTAACCCGGGCGACAGCAAAAGAGTTCGAGAATCGAACAATTAAAAAAATACACTCCGACGGGAAACCTCTAAATTAATGTGATCCCATACGATTTCCGCGAACCAACACCAACTCAACGACACTCCCCGTTAAAATAAAAGAACAGCGCCGAGCGCGATTAAGGAAAAATAATCCCTTCATTTTCTGACGCAATATGAAAAGGCGCATTTTATTTATTCAAGTACATTTGAAATTGTAAAATTAATATTCTACAAAAACTTAGTAATATACTAGTAATTATATGAAAGTATTTTACTCAATTTATTAATCAAAAAGTATATTCATACTCTAGCACATTTTAGGTTTCTATTCTAATGACTATTGGCTTAAGATATGAACATTACTAGATTACTAAAAAGAACCCTCCTAATGCTACACAATTCCTCCAAAAACGGCTCCCGTTACACTCTCAGAGTGCTTCAAAAAAACGCCCCTCTAACGCCATCCCATTTTCAAAAACATTTATTCTGCAGTGCTATAAAAGGTATTAAATGTCACGTAAATTAGGAAATTTTTTTTATCCATAACCATTTGCTTAGAATCTTGATTCAAAATTTATGAAGACACCCCCTGCCGTCAACCGATTTCTCCAAAATAATTCTCTGGCAGCGTAACAAATGGCACCGTAAATTATATGCACCCTGCTAATTTCTGTCTCATATCTCTTGCAGTTTATTTTCTATTTTAATTTAATTGATTGCCCAGACAAACGAACCGAGGCTAAACATAATGGCTTTCGTGAAATAAAACGCGCTAAACATAAAACGCCGCGTATGGCCAAAGACAACGAACGCCGATGAATGTCCAGAGAAGCCTTTTAACGGCATTTTTAGCGACGATTTTCCCACCAGAGCGTTTTTTTCCTCCGCTAGAATATGGCACTGAAATGCATAGGGCTTGAAATATTTCACAGGGAGTCAACTCGGTTGTGTGCGAGAGAGAGAGAGAGGGGGAGGGAGGGAAGAAGACCCCTTCGCCTATACTCAATCTCCTCTAATCGGATGCTCTCCTACTTATCGTATTGACCGAAAGAATGGGTGAAGTCCCGCAAAGATAACACGCAGAGAAGGGAACGTCGAAGCGCCCTCCCAAAGGAATTTCCCGAGCGCGACCCAACAAAGGGTTTTTTTCCATTCATTTTTCTCTATTTCCCCTTACCCACGCCCGCCGAGCCGGCTTTTAGCATCAGACGCGACACCTGCTCTCGATATTGAAATATGGGCGCGAATCGATCCGCCCACTTGACGTCGGGGACGTTTACGAAAAATTTCAACAGGCTGCTAAAAATGGGAAGTGCTACGGCTGGATTGACCCGGCGATAAATCAAATTTCCCGCCATTTATAAAAAGCGCTCGCTTTAAAACACCGGTTTTTTACGCAACATGCGTTTTTAACGATGTCGATGCGATTTACTCGTATATTTCGCGTCGCTTTTGTTCCACCTGCACTTGGTCGGTGCAACTTTTCGTCGCTCATGCAGTAATGGTAGGCTCTTGAAGTTTTAACTAGTACTAAAAGAGTAATGAGAAGGTTTTACGCCCTCCCTCAGTCTACTTTAAGAAACATAATTTATAAATATATTGGGAGTTATAGAAGTTTATAACTTGCTAACATTTTAAAGGGCTTCGTTCCGTCCTTCCGTCGAAGGATGAGCGCATTGGCATCTTTAAAGTGATATAATTTCTAATAAACGAGTTACCAAGGACATTTTAATTTCACAAAGTGTGTTGCATCATTCACGTTTTTAATTGATAGAACCTGTTTTTTATTAAAGTTTCAATTAATTAAAAAACTCAAGCATTCCAAACATGCATTAATCCCGGTAGATTGCATTTTTCAAATAATTAGGTTACATTCCGGTAGTCAACATAATTGAAAGTCACTTCACTCATAATCTTATCATGAAAAATCAATAACTCGAAAATACTAGCGCAATTATGCGCCAAATATATTACTACATACACGCACAAATTATATCCAATCAAATTTCCACGCAATTTTTAATGTCGCGAATTTCAGTCGAGCTTACAGTGAAACTAATTTACAATTATAAATAAAATTCCACCAACTAATCCAACGTAGATTCCAATAAAATGTACGCTAGAGGGGTCGCCAATACGTGGAGGCGTCCGTTGGTTTATTTAGAAGGAAACAAGCGCCACAGATATCGGAATCCGTGATTTTTCGACACAGAAAATAAAACAATACAAAAAAGGTAAGTTCAACGTACGCGTGTTTTAGCCGCGATACATTCTCCTTCGCATACTCAATCCGCTCGCTACTCCAAAGCAAGCAACTTCGACAGCTTAAAAAACGGTTCAGCAAGAGGGCGTTGGTCTCGAAACAATCCGCCTATCTCGATGCGTCCACGCGTTCGAGGACCGTCATTTTTTTTCGCTTCGAGAGGAAACAAAAGCATAACAATTTTCTGGGGCAGGGAAATATCATTTCCTTCTACCAGGAGCTAGTTTGAAGGAGTACTGTTCAATAAAACAAAAACAATTTTGATACTTTAAAAAATACCGCTTGAATATCCACGTGGCGGATTCACGCCTCCTGGGGACCCTGGCGCTAAACATTTGGGGGCCCTGCAATCTAAATATATAGTGAAACCGCTCCTAACGGCTATCCTCTTTTGTGGAATCTCTTAACGATCGTTTTTCTATGGAATCGTAGAGAGGTTTCACTGATTTTTTAACTGGGACATTTAATATTTCTGACAATGAGATTATATACACGAACATTTTTTGGGGCTTCGTCGCACGCCAAGTGCGACCCCCCTTCAATCCACCACCGATGGAGATAAGAATAAACTTTAAATTTGTAACACGAATAAAACTTCAAAAGACGCAAGTGTATGATATCTGCTAAGTATTTATACTATAGGATGGCGGACGGGGTTTAGAAATTTCGTCACAATTATGAACTTATCTTTATAAAGAAATTTGTTACATCGAGGTTTTACTACATATGACGTAGAGGACAGCGTGACATTATTAGAGGATTTAATTCGAGAAGCGCCAGAGGAACGCCGATCGGACGCATGATTAAAGATTTAATGGAAGTAAAAGTCGAAGGGACTAACTAACTAACTAACTAACCTAGTACGTTTCAAGAATCAATTAAACACCAACTCGTATCGAAGTACATTGTATGTTACATTTGAAACATTTTACGCTTCTCAGAACCGCGCTAAAGTGGCATTCATGACCGCGCAATTCGAGGTAGTTCTCCGCAAAGGCTATAATAATCCAAGATTTTGATTACCCAGAAACACACACAAACACCGTAAACGCGTAAAGTGAAACCGTGCAATTCCAAGTATGAGCGTATGACCGGTCCGAAATTCTTCGTCGTTTTTGCTTCGAATCGTCCAACAATCCTCCTACGACCTTCAAACAAGCACATTGATCGAATACAAGTGACCTTTAAACTTTCGCGAGCAACATTTTCCCAATGGAATGAATGGAATTCCTTCCACGAGCTCGGATTTCCCGTCCTCATGAATATTTCTACCTAACTTTATCTCAGATAACCGCGACTAAACTAAAGGAAGGGAACACTGTAACAGCGGCCCTCGACGTAAAAGTCGCAAAATAACTAATAAAAAAAATCCGTGTCCCAGTCTAGGCGTTTTCACGACCGAACACTCTTTCAAAATTCCGACTACAACTTTAACACCGAGGCACGCAAAAACGTTATCGGAACGGGACCGAAGGTTTCCTCTTTTTTTAAGAAAGGGAAAAAACAACATGCCATCGGATGGCGAACGAAAGGGAACTAATCAATGAATTCCAGGACACGCATTCACTAGAGAGAGATAGAAGAATCGGACTATTTTTTCAATGTTGACACTCCATGGTAACACTTTGATTCGAGTCGATATTTATAATATCTCTATGTTTACAAAGCGTGAACCGAATCACGTCGATTTCTAAGCAAAGGAAAGTTCCTCTTTTCACGAGGATTTTATTATCTAACCGGATTCGTATGAAAACCTCATTAAACGCCTTCCGGAGGGAGACATTTCATTTAAAAACAAACTGATTATGGTTAAATAAAAAATTTGTTACCAAGGGAAAAGTGTTACTCGTGATAGCTTAGCTAATTCTGTCGAATTTAGGCAAAATATTACTATCTTAACTTCATAATTTTTTTATGAAAAGTATAAATAAATTCAAGGTTTGGTCGTGACCTCAAAAATAACTCAAGATAAAAGCGGACATTCTATTTAAACTTGAAATTACGTCAGAAAGATTTTAATTACGAATTCAAATGAATCGTTTAATTCCTTTTCGAATGAATTCATCATTGGTTGACTGCCCACTGATAGGTCCAAAACAATAAATGAAACGTTTCAAAAAAATCGCCGTTCCAACCATCCTTTGATAACTCTATTTCAAGTCCTAGAGTAACATAAACATTTCAATGACCTCATCGTAACCGACCATTTTCTCTCCTGCCTAGAGAATAATTAATAATTCGAGCTTATGTTTCTCTGCATAGTGATCTTATGATCAATTCTTTCAATCGGTTTATTCCAGCCTGAATAAGGTTTTCACGATTTTCATAAGAACATTAAGCACATTAAATTCGCTAAAATTGCAAAATAATGTCTAATTTGTGATACTGGTACAGGCTTAAAGATAGCTATGCATATGACGCATACTCAGGCCTATGTCCACCAAGTTTATTGATACGCTTATGGACAGGAGCGAATTCACCGGAGGTCCTCATATTTGTACAGGCACGTAAAATGATATGAAATGTTTTTGTGAAAGTGATTAAATAACATGTTATAAGTTTCCTACATGCTGTGTTGTGAGACGCATCACCCAGTGGCATTTTTGGAGCATCGTTATAGTTTTTCGAAAAACGACAAAGCAAGAATTGAACGCAGCTAACTAATTACTAAGATCATAAAATACGCCACTCTTTATGGAAGCATTTAATCGTTAACCGGAACCAATTACTTACGCAGCCCACTATCACGCGAGAGTTGAAATTTTCCCTCTGATTAAATCTGAAACTATCCTTTTGGCAAATTCAAAAATACCCTCCACTGGCGCCAAAGAAACGGCGACCTTTTATCCCATGCAAAATTCAGACAATAGGTAGCGCGGGGTCGATATGTGGAGAGGAGGACGAATTTCGGAACGCCTACGAAGGCCCGAAAAGTAAGAAAGAAAGAAGGGTTCGATCCGTGCGGGACCGCCAACAACCCCCCCTCCCCTCCTCTTAAACTCACCCCTCCCATCCTCCTAATCTCCCCCCCTCCCCTCCTCCAAACTCCCCCCTCCCACCAACTCTCCCCAAACAACCTCCTCCTCCCATCTGGTAACGATCGGAGACCTATTCATTGGGGTGGAGAATTTTCGAGTGGGAATGTAGCGACATTACTTCCCAAAATACTTTTTCCTCGACACCCACGCTAGAAAAAGAAGAGCGCGGAAGATTAAAATTCGGTAGAACTTGGTATGGATGAAAAGACTGAGTGACTAAAAGAGGGAAAGAGAAAGGGGAGGGAGAATTTAGGGGGATAAGAAAAGAGAGACTGAAGGAGAGATGGGTAGAGGAAAAAAAGACAATGGAAAGAGGGAGGGATAGAGAGGTAGGGAGAGAGAGAGAGAGAGAGAGAGGGAGAGAGAGGGGGAGAGAGGGGGAGAGAGGGGGGAGAGAGGGAGGGAGAGGGAATGAGAGAGGGAGGGAGAGAGAGAGGGAGAGGGAGGGAGGGAGAGAGGGAGGGAGAAGGAGGGAGAGAGGGAGGGAGAGAGGGAGGGAGGGAGAGGGAGGGAGAGAGGGAGGGAGAGAGGGAGGGAGAGAGGGAGGGAGAGAGGGAGGGAGAGAGGGAGGGAGAGAGGGAGGGAGAGGGAGGGAGAGAGGGAGGGAGAGAGGGAGGGAGAGAGGGAGGGAGAGGGAGGGAGAGAGGGAGAGAGAAAGAGAGGGAGAGAGAAAGAGAGGGAGAGAGGGAGGGAGAGAGAAAGAGAGGGAGAGAGAAAGAGAGGGAGAGAGAAAGAGAGAGAGAAAGAGGGAGAGAAAAAGAGAGGGAGAGAGAAAGAGAGGGAGAGAGAGAAAGGGAGGGAGAGAAAGGGAGGGAGAGAGAGAAAGGGAGAGAGAGGAGAGAGAGAGGGGGGAGAGAGGGGAGAGAGAGAGGAGAGAGAGAGAGGAGAGAGAGAGAGGAGAGAGAGAGGAGAGAGAGAGAGGAGAGAGAGAGAGGAGAGAGAGGGTGGAGAGAGAGACGAGAGAGAGGAGATAGAGGAGAGAGAGAGAGGAGAGAGAGAGAGGAGAGAGAGAGGAGAGAGAGAGGAGAGATAGAGGAGAGAGAGAGAGGAGAGATAGAGGAGAGAGAGGAGATAGAGGAGAGAGAGAGGAGAGAGAGAGAGGAGAGAGAGAGGAGAGAGAGGAGAGAGAGGAGATAGAGAGGAGAGAGAAAGGCAGAGACAAAGTGAGATAGAGAGGGTGAGAGAGGGAGTGGAAAGTAGGAGTACACAAGGGGGAGAGAGCGAAAAAAAGAGAACGACAATGCGGAAACGTCTAGCGTTGTCAACGCATCGGATATTAGTCGAAGTCTCCGTGTTTAAGATATAAACTTCGGATTTTGGGTTGCGTTTAGGACATCTTCTAGATAATAAAAATTAACCGCTGCCTTCGATATGGTAGTTTCTGTGGCGAACAACATTTAGACAATCTGTTAGGAGCTAACTTGCAAGAAGCGTAGCCCTTAATTATTACGAATTTTAGAGATATTCTTCGGATTGGAAAAATATCTGCGCCGAAAACATGAAAAGAGACAAATTTTCAAAACTCAAAAAGATAATATGTAACAAAAGTTTGAATCAAGTTATTTCAATTGTTAAGAGGCACGGAAAAAGTGACCAACCACACTTATTAATTCAGCACTGCGAATTTTGACGATTTTGTTCCGACGAACTTCTCGTACTGACAAAGAATGTTATAAATTTTAAAGTTTCTTAAAAGAAAAAATCTGATGTGGCCACCACATGACTTTCTCCATATTTGTAACATTTCTAAAAATTCCAAATAGGTTACATAATAACAAAAATTTTAAGAAACTGGGAGAAAATTTTAGACTACAAAGAACAGAAATAAACTCAACCATATCCTTCTGATATTGGATATAACCACAAAGCTCCAATATTAAAAAAAGAAAAAGGAGCGTTACTAAGACGTAACTAAGAGTCAATTGTTAACAATAGTCTTCGGTAGGTGGCGTGGTGGTGGCAGCTAAAAATATAAGATATCTCTTAAACAATGAATTACATGGAAAAATGTTTCAATCAACGGTTGTAGAAAATTAAAAATCCTACAACCTTTATTCCAATAGATTTTTATCTTTATCAAATATTAAAGCAAATATTTCCAAATAACGGGTGTGACCCACTTCCGGTTGACCGATTTTTACCAAAAACTAATCAGTTCTTCTGACTTTTATATAAAAATGTTAAATATAAAATTTCGCGTTGATCTGATTAATAGTTTTTGAGTTAGAGCACCCACAAAAAAGCTGTCACATACACACACAGACATCGAGAAAGTGGTCAAAACGTGTTCAGAAGACCTCAAAACGTGTATTTCCGTTGAAATCTCGAAGTCGATTTTTCATGAAAACAATACTTTCCCCTATATGGAGAAAGTAAAAATGTGCTAATGTGGTCACTCTGCGTGTCTGTCCGTCTGTCTGTGGACAGTAAACTTTGTTGTTTTGTGAGGTATTTGCTGTTATGGAGTTCCTTGCTAATCAACCTCTTGGATTATGACAATTGTGAGGTATTTGTGGATTCTTTTATTAGATAGATCTTACCAATAGTATATATACGATATGTTCCAAGTATTTCATAGATTTTCAGCTAGGTGGCTTCAAATCAGGAAAATCACTAATTTTGAAATGGTATTGTAGCCAAACTACTAGAGATACTTAGAAATTTCATTTTAAAGCTCTTATCGATAAGTGAATTTTTCACCGATTTAATTTTCTATGTAGTTCACAGATTTTCCGCTAAGTGGCTTCAAATTCGGAAGACTCGAAACTGAAATTCTATTGTAGCTAAACAAAGTAAGCTAGAGGAGTGAAGTTTTAGCGAATGAAAATGTTCATTACGGATCTACATTCCAACGGTGCGGATTTCCCCATACCCAAAGAAGGAGACAAACCAGAAACCTGAAAATTTCTAATAAAACGCGCTTACACGCTTTACTCTATCGACGGTATCTTACATGTTCAATTTGCCTTAATAAGACTTATGAGTAAAATCGCCGGTATTTTTAAACAGCGATGCCACTGTTTATTTTAAACGATTTTGTCTTGAGTATTCTAATAGATTAAACTGTTCAATGACATCGAATCGTAGAATATTCATAAAAAATGAATTTTTTAATTTTAATATTCTTCTTGCAAATGAAACGCGTACCTCCATTCATATAGTCGTTATTGGCTAAATTCATCCCTTAACAGTTACACAATTTTTAGGTTAACAATAAGACAACTAAGGTGCTGCAGCAATTTGCAACTTTTCCCATCTCGCGACTAATGATGCTTATCAAATTCGATTCTAAGCGGAATATTGCGTTAGTGACAGTTATAAATTCGTGAAAAGTGCCGCTAGTATAATACTAACGTCGGTGGCCTTCACGGTGTTGCGTGAACTGATGCTAATATTCCGACAGAAAGCGCTACAGAGTTGTTTATTTGGATAAACTATTCCCCGTATACTGATTGGTCACTGCGGGCTTAGATAGAGAGTAAAAATGGGTAATAAAACGAAGAATGGTGAAGAAAAGACGGAAAAAAGAGCGGAATAAATAAAGAGGCCGGAAAAAACGAGAAATAACAGGGGGATAAAGAGAGAGGGAGAGAGAGATTGGTTGAATGATTTAGCTCTTTATTAGGGTGAGATTGAGACTAGCGATTCTTTTCTCGTCTAACCCTAAAAAGAGTGGAAGAGAGAGAGAGAAAGATAGGGAGGAAGAGAGAGAGATAGGGAGGAAGAGAGAGAGAGAGAGAGAGAGAGATAGGGAGATAGGGAGGAAGAGAGAGAGAGAGATAGGGAGGAAGAGAGAGAGAGATAGGGAGGGAGAAAGAGAGAAGTGGAAAGGAGGAAGAAGGAGACTGGAAGAGGGAAAGAGGGGGATAGAGACGGAGAAAGAGGATGGATAAAGACGAATGAAAGAAAGCGATAGGTCAATAAAGAGAAATAACGAATGTCAGAAGGGAAGAAAAGGCAGACGGAAAGGATAGAGGGAGATGGGCGAGAGAAAAAACGGGAGATAGCGGAAGAGAGAAAGGCGAAGCGTAAAGAGGGGCGTCAGATTAAAGAAAAAGTAACGAAAGGAAGAAAAGAGAACGAAATTTACAGGTACCGGCAGGCTGACTTAAGAGGTATGCGGAGATGGAGACAGTACGATAGAGTTAAGGGAAGAAAGCAATAAGGGTAGAATAATGACATAGAGAGGTTAAAAAAGGGCGAAACTGCAATAAGAAGGAACAGTAGAGCGGAAAGAGAGAGAGAGAATACCCCGTAAAGCCGGAGTCGGTAGTAAAATTGAGTTACGAGGGCGATTGCAAACAAGCCGTGCTTTCCCTAGCGTGTGGAAAGAATTTCGGCGACAGAGGAAGGACAGAAAGGAACAAAAAAGAAAGGTAAGGAAGGGTCCGAAAGAGCGGCGGCGGAAAAGAGGCCAGGATAAAAGTTTCCAAAAGGCAAAGGAAAGATTGGGTCGTATAAAAGCTTCCTCTTTTCCCCGACGAGAAACTTAACAGTTCATAAGACGAAATAAAGGAGATCGCAAATGACCAAATGAAGGGCCGCTTCCCAAGTGTTGCCACCGGGAAACAGTTGTACCACTTTTAAATTTGCCCGTATGAAGCCAATGTTACCATGAAAGTTGAAAGCGGTTCATTTCGATTAATTCGTATTTTCCTCGACGTGGTTAAACAAAACTAGGAGTTTGTAAAACATATTTAAGTAAACAATGCGAGAAAAATGATTACAACATTGCAAAAATTCCACTAAAACCATCTTTGCAATTTATGAATCGTCATGTAATTAAAAATCAAAAACAAATTATCGAATACGCCTTAGTTATCTCGTTGACAAATACGGTAGCTGCAACAGTCACCTAAAAAAACACAACATGCTCATAACAGGATCCCGCCAAATACTTCTCAGACGAGGGCATTCCAGAAAAACACACAAACAAACAGATCTAGACTATTATTACAATGGATAATTTAGCATGTAATGTTACATAAAATGTTCAGTTAGATTTGTAATAAGTTATAAAACATTTTTTCCTAAATTACTTGTCTAAATTTGATATACCCAAATGCCGCCTTTCCGTCACCAAAAGATCCCTCTTTTATCGATTGCCCCAAACTTTCAGTTCCTGGTGCGTTTCTTCCCTACTATTGATATGTTTTCTCCCATCTTATCCTTCACCACACTAGTTATCCGGTTATCTCCATAAGTTTTGATTTGTCCAATGTAATATGTTTGTGTTTGTATATTTCTGTATTTCATGTTTGTTAATGATTAATTAATTTGTTAATGTTTAATAAATGTTAATTATCCATTGTAAAAGGGCAAATTTCGCTGTTTATGTACCTTTTTAGGCTGGTTTCCAAAGGAAACATAACCTTATGAAATGGTCCTGTCTGTGTGTGTGTATATACCCTACCAACAACTTTTGCACCAATGGCCCGATTTTAATGAAACTTGGTATGAGGCTCGTGCTGCTAGGGCTCACCTCCGGGCTATACTTTATTTGGCGAAGATTGAAGTTCCGGGTTCGATTCCAGGAACTGTTTTTCCCTATTTGTTTTACACAGGAAGTCTCAAATCCATCTTGCAGAGATGTTTTATAATATTTTAAAATCCTTATATAATAATTCTCAAGTGTCCGTCTGTCTGTCTGTCCCGGTATTTTAGGGCATTTCCCAATGGAATTAAGAGCTGAAACTTTCACAATCGTTAAACCCCCATGAATTGGTCTCTATAAAAATCAAGCGTCCCGGAAAAAGTCCCGGATTCGACTCCGGGAGACAATTATATTTTCCTATAAGTTTACACGGGATTTCGATTTTTCAAGGTGCAGGGTTTAATTCCTTCATTCATTAAAATATTTAAATATAGACCAAATTTCTCCGTTTTTCTTTTAATCGACGGCTAAAACTATAAAATATCTTATTCCCGCAATGTTTAGATGTTTTTCGTACTCTTTCCGGGTGTTGCCAAGACGAACCTCATTGTTGCCTCCGATAAATTAGCGTCTATTAAGCCTTCAAATAGACGAAAGAATTGTGTTATTCGCTTCGCACAATGTCAAACTTAATAGATTGCAACGTTAATAATTGAAGAATATTATTATTCAGTAAACATACGAAGAGGAAGAATAACGGAGCTAAAGAGTGGCAAATTGGCAAATCAAGTCGTATATTGATGCCAGAATGCAATAAATTTCAAGCGCTTCATTTTCTGGGAGAATTCAAATGACTGTCAGGAATTCATTAATCAATCAAACAATCACATTCACTATATATATATATATATATATATATATATATATATATATATATATATATATATATATATATATATATGTTTTTACACACACACACACCTCAGAAGTTATATTTTAATCACACTACAAAGTCCCGTTGATGTTCAACGGGTAATTCCGCTCGTATCTTAAAATTGTGATATCAGAGCGAGGTTTGTACTGTACTTATGGGTAAATATTGTAGATGCTAATTCTTATCGCCGCATTTTGATAATTGATCGTATTTTCATGAATTTATACTAAAACGTAGAGTTTTTGCGTTTTAAATTGCATTTTATCGGATTGTTGCCATAGAGACGATTATTACCGAACTCGGCTTAAGCATGGATGAGTGAGCAAATGGGTTATTTTCTTTTCCGATCGACTACTCTTAAGCAATGGACTGTTGATCCATGCATACTAGCGTATAAACATTAACATTTATTAAATTCGTTTGTTTAAAAAAATACATGCAAAATATGTCAGAAAGAGATTTTGACATGTATTTTAATAGTATTTTATACCTGATAATGGTCTATTAATTTGTTTCCCAATTTTTCTCAATCATCGATAAACTGTGAATTAAAAATGGTATTTATGGAATGAGAATTCCTTGGAATGACTAAGTCATACTGAAACATTTCCTGTCAATATAAGTAATCAATTCGGGACATCAACTTTGGGAAACCAGCCTGCATTAGTCCTGGATTGGACTTCTTGTTGATTTAATAAAATAAATAATCTACCGCGATAAGTTGCTGCTACTATCATTGTCGATTTTGCTAAGAGGAGCTATGTTATCTTTGGTATTCTTTATCAAATGTAAACGTTTAGTTAGCTACAAATACTCGCGACTACACAATACAATAACAAATCAAAATCAAATCAACTGGATCTTAATAAGCCCCGAAAATATCTTCAATTTTCGTCTCGTGGAATCGACATTCTTTTAACTTTGAACACGAGTCGTTTCTCTGGCGCGGAAGACACTGCAATCTCAGCGAAATCGATTGAAATCGATAACGAAGAAAGAACAGCTGGAGCGGCAGAAACCGCAACTCATCCTGCTGACATTAGAGGGTGCGGCTTTTCAAACCCCGACAGCTTTTATTCACGAGAGTGAAAAAAGCACTCTGTGTAGAGAGAGCAAACCAAACGAGAAAGGTTGGAAAAAGTTTTGGGGAAGTATGGACATAGCTTTTCCGCTAGGGTGATACGAAATAGCCCGAGATATGTGATTTTGTAGCCTCTGAAAGCGCTGACCCATCCTTTCTAGGAGCGGTTCTCGACAGAAAAATCCGCTATTGTATTCGCTGCTCCCCTCTGCCCGGATGTCTGTCTGCGCGCACATATAAGGCGCTTTGCCGCTCAACGAATTTCGATGGATTTCGCTATTCGGAATGTACGAAAATGACTTACTCGGCTCAAATGGCTTAAAAGCAAAATGAAAATTTTATAACTCGCAAATCCGAGTATTCTCTTTCAGATACGGTAAAAAAATATTTTTTGTCACAAATGTTCTTTTCTGATAAAAATGACCACCATATTGTGTGTTGTATATCCGCATCGTATGGAAGCGTATATTTCATTTTTTATGTTTGAAGCTTTTATTGAAATACAATACAAAAATGGCATATCTGGGTGGTATAACTCGATCAGGGCTGCCGCATCACCTAACAAATTGAACATTCGACTTCTAAATCCCGGGGTAGATTTTTAATTTATTGTATAATTGGGATTATTTTCAAACTCAACCAGATGGCAGCATCTGTGCGAGACGTCACTCCATCACGGATGCCACCTGACTGGAAAAAAAACTTAAATTTCAACTGCTAAATCTACAGAAGAAACGCTCTTTATTTATGTTACTTCTAGAGTCTGCCGTGTTTCAAGTAGATAAATTCCTCTAAGCTGGCACAAGAGATGGTATCAAGTTTCATATTACTGGGAAACTAATAATTTTCGTAGGCTTTTGAATTACAAAAGAGAGCCAGAAAAGTAGAAAATCGAAAAGTTTTCGTTTCCTACTCGAAGCCAACGCTTCTCATAAAAATTTGACGGCGTACCAGACCTTACCCTCCTCGAAAACTTATATCATCAAACACAAAAGTTTCATCGGGGTATCACATCAAATTTTTTAAGTTTCCAAAAAATAAAGTCCTCTACAGCAGTGTTTCTCAACCGGTGGGACGCGTCCCAATGGTGGGACGCGAAGACCGTCTAGGTGGGACGCGAAGTTTCGACGGTAATTAACGTATAGATTTTTCTCAACAAATTACTCCAATATTTAAGGTTTTTAAAAATGTCCATAAGGATTAATATGGTTCTGAAATGCAGTTGACATAAAAATTCACTTCTTGAAAAAGATGGGGTTTGTTTTTATCATTGTGAGACCAAGGTTTATCGACAAAATGGTTGGTGGGACGCAAGATGCAAAAGGTTGAGAACCACTGCTCTACAGGAACGAATCTGATCTAAAAGGAAAACTGCCTAACGAGGAAAAATTTTAAAATCTAATTATCAAAAAATAAAAGCAGAAAACTTTCAGGGAAAATTTTCCAAAACACGGGAAAACACAATAAGGTTTTTAAAAAATGTAAGCAAAAAAAGAAATAAGCGAGTAACTCAAGTTACACAAGAAACGATTTTTCCTATAAATCCACTTTCAACCTTTAACATAAAGTCTCAAATACTCTTATGCTTAAAGAAAATCATAGCGATATCTAGACTAACAAATAACGCATATATTAGAATAAAGGGAACACCTTTTTTCAAAGTTAGAACGAGTGTTTTATGCAAGGAATTCAAACAAAAACTCATTACCTTTTACGATATGAAAATTAAAGATCTACCGTAAATGCGGCGGCAACTCGGGAAGAAAGAATGTTCAAGTGGATATTTAATGCGAGAAGATACTTTACGAGAGAAATCTATAATATCTTTTTTTCAAATGAAAATTTAATCGGCTCTCTTTTTCTATGGATACCGTCTTATTCGGGTCCATGTATTCAAATAAATAAAGTTCATGCTTAATTAGCGCAAAAATAACTTTTATCGGTTAAAAAAACTCCTACTTAGCAGTGAGAATATGGAAGAAAAAACAAATTCTGAATAAAATTAGTTTATTTCCATTTAAAATTAGATATGATGAGCCCAGCGGCGTACCGGACACCCCCACGCGGCGGGGGGAATGGCCAAAGCGGGCACACATTTTTTGTGAGGCTCTTAAATTATTTTTCGAGACTTCAATTTTGTTTTTGTGGGGTGGCCTACACATTTTCCGGTGCGCCACTAGATGAGACCAAGATTTCGGTCATTGCAATGTTGGTAAGCGCTAAAAATTAGATCACCACGCAGAATATATTTTAGTGGAAACCCAGTTTATCCAGTGGAGATTTTTATTTTTCTTTCCTCTATAATGGAATTCCGCCAATTTAACTAAGCTAATGAATTTAAGGAGGAAGAAGATTTATTACTCAGATATGATGAATATGAAGAATTTTTCCTTTATGCTCACTAAAATTGTTTAGTCCAAAGAATCCGAACAACGAGTGAGAGATATGTATCTCAAACATCGTTTCACACTTCCCATTCTACGACGCCATGTTATAAGGAACTTATTTTACCCAAAGATCTACATTGCCAAGCCAAAAAACGCAACCGGTTGTTGAAAAATAAATCCCATTAATTCCTACTCTGCCCCGTCGAGAACACATTATGGCGCTATCGCAATCCTGAATACAAGACACAGCAGTTGAAAACAATGCGGCAATCTCGGCCGCTAATATAACCTCCATGCACGACCGAGCTGCCAAAAAAGCGGCGAATTTTTATTGATCGTCCTCGCAGCCTTTTGTTTTTTTAATAGAAGACTAAGTCGCGAATAAGCGAACAGTCGCTAGCCGAAAAAAAAAATATTTTTCCGCCGTTTTTCCTCCTTTTGTTGAGTGCTCATAAAGCACAGAAGGGGTTTTATGGCGTGGGCACAGTCGCAAAACTTGGGGACATTTTTTTCCTAGCTACCCTTAAACATCCAGGTGATAAAAAACAATGACTATATACACTTAGCGTGTATGAGCATATATATATATATACTCGTATATATATATAGTGCCACCCCCGCATACTGCCCATGAATCGTTGTAAACAAAACTTCCACCTAATAATTACATAGAGAGCGCAACTATCAGTCACGGACAAACGGTGGCGCTAAATTGGCGTTTGACTCTGTGTGTATGTATGTATGTATGTGTATAATAAACACTATTTATAATGCACAGTGCGTCTACAATGTAATGAGACTGATTTTATTGCGCACAGTGTAATGATGACATTAAACAGAGATGCCGTTTATTCATCAACTCCTCCTCTTTCGATTATTGCAAACCACAAGCAATTCTGTTCAGTTGTTTTCGAGGTACCATTTGTTTTGTGACTGTATATCTGATGGCATCGTCAATATTTTAAAATGGAATAAAGTTACAAGATTAAATTTTGTTTTAAACTTTGGAAAAGTGCATCCGAAATGCACAAAATATTACAGGCGATTTATGGAGAAGAAACCTTATCTCGCGCCCAAACATTTCGGCGGTATGCGTTTGGCGGTCGCCCAAATCGCCAAGACCAAAGAAGTTGCGTTTTCAAAAATCACACCAAGAAAGTGCTCATCACTTTTTTCCGATTTGGAAGGGATTGTCCACAAAGAATTCGTGTCGCCAGGGAAAACTGTCAATAGCCAATATTATCTGGGTGTGATGGAACGTGAGAATCCGTCATTGGCATCACTCCAACAAGTGGAGCCTTTTGCACGGTTACGCGCCTTCACAAACGGCAATTAATGTGAAAACATTTTTGGCTAAAAAGGGCATCGTTGAACTTAACCACCCCCTATTCACTCAACTTGGCTCCGGCGGACTATTTCTTATTCCCCAAATTAAAAGGGGGAGAAGATTCGACACGAAAGAGGACATGAAAACCGCGGTGACGGCAAAATTAAACTATAGATTAAAGTAACTTTTCAGACCGCTTCAAAAAGTTATACCAACGTTGTATTAAATGTATTTCATCGTACAGGGACTATTTTGAATGAAATAAGTAAAATAAAAATGTTTCAAAGCTTAGGTTTTTAGTTAGAATTCATTACTTTTTAGACGTACTGTGTAGATATGCATACATGCAAATATACAGGTACGTATATCACATTTACGCTTGCGCACGCAAATATACATGTGCAAACACACACACACACATACATACATACATATATATATATATATATAGTACACTTCACACATACGCATATGTACATGCAATTCATCACACACAGACACGATACACGTTCCTATACGTAAACAAAATAAGGCATAACACAGAAACACCTGCAATTTCGGAACCGCTACAATCACCCTGAACGCAATTATCCCCGTACAACACCCGGACCTGAGCCATAACTCAAAATTCCGGCAGCCAACAGCAATAGGTATCGGCGATAATAAAGCCACAAATCGCTAAGCCGTATATCAAAATACCTACACCGCCGTGCCTCGTAAATTTCCCATGGACATACAGAAACAAAGGAAACTCGGTCTGCGAAAACTTTATCCCGCATGGCGGAGTCCACGAACAAAAATCACCCGATTTTACCTAACGGGAAAATCGCCAAAATAGTCGAATTATAAAAAAAAACCTGGCTTCGATGCTTTCCAGAAAGAGTAAAAGCAGCCCGCGGCTCTAGTGATGGGTGGGAGGAAAGGAGGGTGGGAGAACATGGGCTACACCACACACTGGGTTATCATTGTAATTGCATCGAGCCGCACTTCTCGTAATCTAGAATTGCAAAACCATTTTTGTTATCTCGCTCTTTTAAACAGTCTGCGCGACGGATAACGCGCCCGAGTACACACATTTTCGAAACTTCTCCGAGATATCTCGTGTATGACATCGCTCGCAATAAATGTACGACACAAGTATTACAGATAATCAAAGTTTTTCCCCCTAACGTTTTCGCACCGACGATAACAGTTGCTTCGAATCGATTTCATTACTGAAATAATACGTTAGGTGCAATGCATCCCGTGCATCAGGGGCGCTCAATCGACTGATGCACGACTTGGCAAGTGCGCTGATGAAACGACTATTGTTCTTGCATAGCGTTATTTTCTCAAATTCAATATGCCTATGAAAATTATTGGCAGCAATATTCAAATGGAATAAATTCAATTTTTGTCACGCTCTCTCCGAGAAAAACGTCTCGGGTTCGGGTCCCAAGATTCCTTTGCCATTACTATTTTATATATACCGTTTTAATTGAATGATATCCAAAGTAAATGAAAGGAAGCTAGAATTAAATCCCGCTACTTTAAAACAAATTAAATAAGGTCGTGAAAAAGTATTAACTGTGCATTCACGTAATCAATACTAAATCATCTGAGACTCAGCAGAGCAAAAATTATAGCTTTAAATACCAACTAGACGGTTGTTCACAGAGAAAATTCAACAAGCGGTGGAAAAATTGTTCAGCTTTGATATCAGTTGAGTACAAAACCATGCGTGAATATCGATTCGATTATTTCTGCGAGTTCTCGATTATTTCAGTATTATTCGTAAATCCCTTCACATGATGCCATATTTGAACGTGCATATATAGGCATAGGCGTACATAAATATGTACCTGCATGGGCTACATTATTGTGTGTGTAAGCATATATTTATTCATTCAAAACCATTTTTAAGACTAAATCAGAATACTTGACGAAATAAATATCAGTCCAAAAGCTATCTATCATACGTTCTGCAAGTCAGGAAATACCTTCCAAAATTTAAACATACGAATAATTATACAAAAACAGATGTTGGAAATTTTTCATACTAACGTCTTTGCATCCTCAGCCGAGTTTCTCAGTTTCGAAGACAAAAGATTCAACAATCGATGCGATAAAAAAACTTTCAACCACGAACTAGGAGGGGGGATCAAATCGGGGGGGACCCAGACCCAGAAGAGCCCATGGGAGACGGATCCGTTGAGGAAAAAAAAGCAAAAAAACCGAAATCAGGACGAGTCTGGAGTCCCAACACCCATCTGAGCGTGGGCCTTCGATTTGGAAAGTTTTCCACCAACGTTGAATGAGGAATCCGCAGAAAACCATCCGTATTTTTATAAAGCGCCGCACGAACGCCCACTTCTTCGATTGAGCGAGAAGGATATTCACGGCGAGAGGCGAAATCCTAGAGATTTCTTCATTAATACTTCCGCGATGTTGAATGGAAAAAAGCGTTCTTTTTGAAACTAGACGGAAAGGGAAGAAGACTTGGGCAAAAAAAAACAAAAAACAAAAACGAATAAAGAAAACTTTTAGTGGAGGATATCGAATCACGTAAAAGTTTCGCCTTTGGAAAGCCAGCGACTTAGTACCAGTTATTGTTAATACCTTAAGATAAGATTCACTTTGCGGCTAAATCTATTTATAACGTACGTCTACGGACCATGAATTCCTCTGCTTCACGATTTAAGTATATTGCACTGAAAATGTTTACTTAGTAAACAGCGGTATAGAAAAAATAAATAATCGTCATATCGTACCACAGCCATATTTATAGCAAAAGCTGGATATTTTCTATTATGATGTTTAAATAATACTTTAAAATGACGCCACGTGCAATTATTCAACGCACGTTGTAATTATTTGGCTAATAACTGCATTACGGTGACAAAATATGGGATGAGGACTGCTAAAAGTTATGCCTAACGCTTAAAACGCCAAAAAAAATCCGGTAAAACTAGAAAAGAAAAGCATATTTTAACGCTTTTCGAAACCGCGGCAACAAGATTTCACTCGTTACAACCCTTCCATTAATCCAATTATTCCGAACGGGACTCGGCAGAAGGGATACAGGGGGCCTAGAGAAAACGGGGCGATGGAAGCGAACGCTCCGAAAACAACCCCAATTCCGAAACCTTTTCATTTGTTTAATAATCGGCGCGCGAGGTGAAGTGATAGGCCCTCGAAACACTTAATCGGATTTCATTGAGTGACTATTGACGTGTATGGTTAAAGCCCTTTGCAAGAAGCTAAAGCAAACGAAAAGGAGCGATTAGAGGAGACCGTTACGCTAATAACGACAGGTGGCGAAAAATCGCACGGGGAAAATGGCCGCCGAACTACATTGCGCGAAAGATCAGCAATTCTAAAATAACATGGAAAAACAAGCAAAACAAACATGCGTTGCTCAAACGATTTTCACTTCCGTACGCTACTAGCAATATTGCAATATTGGCAGAGATTAAATTAATATTTATTCTTTATCCTCATAACGACGAAATAGAGGCCACGAAGCCCTTTCTTCCGCCGAACCAAGGCAAGCCGGTCTGTTTGAAACCGTGCCATACGTGGGCACTTTTTTTTCGAATTAGAGATGTGCCTATACGTTTTTTACGAGCCAGAAATATTAGTGTCGTAGCAACAGAGCCACTTCTATGTAGTAACTCGATGAGCCTATGAGGAGACGAGTTCCGAGCAAGAGAATCGTAGCATGACGCCGGAGTAGCGGGAAGATAACTTGTCGGCATGAAACTCAGCATAATTACCTCCCTAGAAAATGAATACAATTATTTTTGAGACATACGGCTAATTCAGTCTTGTATGTGACAGCAAACTCTATAGCTAGAAGGATTTGTAACGAAGCCCTTGCATCTGTTTTTGAGTAAATTGAAAAGAATAAGCTATTCTCCATTTTTAAGCTATACTTTTAATTTCAACGATATTTATATTCCGCGAGATACCCTATATAAATGTGAAATTTTTCATATTGACAAAACCTTTAGACCAGTGGTGGGCAACACTTTCAACGTGGCGAGCCGCATTGGTGGTTGCGAATTCTTTGGCGGGCCGCACCGCAAATTGTGATTGCTTCGGCGGGCCAGATCAGACATTAAATCGGACGTTAACTAGAGATTCTGAGGTATCAAATTAATGAAAATCAATTCTTGATTAGGTTTTTAGGATTAACAGTTTTTGTATCAAATGTTTTATAATCCTAATTTGAACGTATATTATATGAGTTTGCGTTTAATAATATCTTCGCGGGCCGCATAAAACGCTCTCTTAAGCCACATGCGGCCCGCGGGCAGAATGTTGCTCACCACTGCTATAGACGCTAGAACCGCGCACAGTTGACAAGACTACGGACAGACGGAACCGCAGCAACAATTTTTCGGAACCAAGAATACCTATAACCTGGTTATCACCAAATTGTATTGTATCTTTAATTAAATAAATAAATAAATAATGTGAATATATACATCTAAATCTCTCATTCGAATTTCATCGCTATAATACTACGTTCACCAAATATTTCCCAGGCAAAAAAGTAAAATTCTCAACGAATTTACGGAGAAAATTTCCATCGATCGGTCTTGCGCGAAACATTACGAATTCCAAAAAAATGTAAAAAAAAGGACTTAGGAAAAACCATATAACCAGCGGGGAGCGTAACCAGTGTACTTTCTCACTCATTGGGTCACGGCCAAAGCTTTTTTAAGCACCTTCGATAAATCCTATTACAAAGGATTCCAGAGGCATTTGAAGGGTGTTAAAAAAATCCTTAACCGTGGAGAAACCTTGAAGAGAAGGTCCTAAAAATAAAATTGCCGGAGAAGGGTAAAACGGGGAGAGACGAAGAAAGTTTCTAAGCGGTAGTAAGTAGACCTGAGCGGTTAAGAGCAAAGCAATTTTTACTGCCAGACATAAAACTGTTTGAAAATGCGCCAATTTTACGGCTTAGGCTCTTTATAGTTACACCTAAAAAACAAAGCCGTCGGTTATTTCCGCGGCGGGATGACATAAGCTGTACATTTTAACATGGAGCAGCTCTTAGGATGCTGCCTTTCATATTAAATCAACTTTGTTGTAAATTTATCGCGAGTTACGTTGTCGGCTAACTCTTTAGCAGTTAAGAGCCTTCTATGGCGCATACGAGAAACAATCGAAAAAAAACTTTTAAATTGCTCGGGAAAGGTTCAATTAACAACAAACAAATTTTCCCTAGACCAGGGAGTTTTCAACCGGTGGCACGCGTATCCCTAGGGAGTAGCTCAAAAGTTTTGAAGGGGTAAGTGAAAATATCGAAGATTATAATTTTTCTTCTTACTTCGCATGACTTTGGAATCAAAACTTGCAATGTGATGGCTAAAAATAACGTCATAAAACAGAAAAATATGCCAAAAATGGGAATTTTAACGTTATGAACAAGAATTATATATCTTATTAATATTGTTGTTAATTTTTTTATCACTTCAAAACCTAAAAATTCTCTAGGGAGTACGCCATTAAAAATATGCTCCAAGGGTACGTCAGCATAAAAGGTTGAAACCCCCTGCCCTAGGCAATTCCTTTCCAATTTTAGGCGTTAATAGTAAAAATAAGAACAATTTTTTAAAACTTAAATCGACACGATATGTCTCCCATTATCAATTAATAGTTTTGGAAAGTCATACGCATTTCGGTTACAAGTTTACATTTACCGATAGCAGATTCTAACATAGAACCGTTCATTATTCGACTCTCAGTGAACCACTAATATGAATGCCTGATTTGCATCCTAAATATGTACCGTTTTTATAAGAATCCGCAATCGGAAAATCGCTACTGATGACGGCTGCTTTGTAGCCTAAATGGATACCTAGTTTTTAAAATTCTTTTTATGGTTATTGGACAGAAACATTGCGTCAATTTCATTTAAAGACGCAACGCGAACTCAACTAATTTATGTTCATTTTTTCAAAACAAGCAATTTTTCTTTTGCGGCGTGCAATTGTTTAACACAGCAACGTCACATCGAGGAAAAAAACGTTCGCGCGGCGATGTCGGCACTACTCTTGCTCAATTACACACTCCGCTTTAAAACGAAGCGCCTTAATTCTTTTTTTCCCCTTTCATTATAAGCCCCACGCGACAATTCGCGCCGTTTTAGAAGGTTTTATTCGCTTTTCTATGGCGCGGTCTAATTGAGAAATTTTCGCCGCACTAAGCGAACCGAGTTTTGACTCCGTATCTCTTCGTTATCACTTCGCTTTTACGAACCGTGGCGACGTCTGCTCGCACGATAAACATTTTTGATCAATGGAGTCTCATCATATAGAGCACGGTGATCTCGGAAGGCGTAAATAACGAGCCACAAAAGGATGTATCGGCTCGTACCGAAGCGCGCACGCAATTTTCATTGTTCCGCAGCTAGTGGAGCGCATAAGAGAGATTGCGAAACCATTGATCTCACAACAAACGTGGATCAGCGACCGCAAACGCGTGACGATGCCAAACACGCTTTCGGAAAGAAAAACGTTTAGCTCATGTAACCCTCATCCAATAAATGTTCCACCGTAAGTGTAGTTTCTCGGTTTAAAAAAATTATATATATATATATATATATATATATATATATATATATATATATATATATATATATATATATGACTGAGCAACAATCACGAACTCTATTTCAAAATCATATATTTTTATCAATAACTTCACTGTATTGGTTTTTACTTGGTGGTATTCCACCTAAAAAAATCACAAAAATAACGAATATATTACTATACCACAACATTATTGAAAAACACGCCCCGGGTTTCGATGCATAGCATCATCATCAGATCGTGTTTTTCAATAAACTTTCTGGTAAGTATAGTAGTATATTATGTTATTTTTGTGATATTTTCCTATATTTTTATATTATATTGCAGTAAAACGTCGTTAGTACAAACTTCAAGAGACCTAAAAAATTCACGTAAGAACGAGTTCGTTAAAACAATGTACATATATGTATGTATCTACATTTTTGCAGGGAATTTAATTACACTTCTTATAAACGAGCATTTTGTATTAACCGAGTTTGCATTATCGAGGTTTAACTGTATATACATATAGTTAGCAAACAGCTGATGGACTTTTTGGATTTATGTAAACATACAGCGACAAATTATTTTCGAGTTCTTATTAGTAAAAATAACAATTGTAGCACATAATAAGTACAAAATTCTTTGGCTAAAATTTCGAGTATCAACTTTGAAATATTTCTATAATTTTTTACGATTACGATAAAACATCAATACAACAATGAATATTTTAAGCGTCTTAAATCGGCATTAAAAGTGTTTAAATGATAATGAGAGAAATCGAGCTTGTCAAAATTCCACATTTTGAGCCAAGTTACCGTATTAAGGCTTCATATCAAATAATCATAATATTCCCAAATCAGTACAGAAAGTCAATCAGTACAATATCGCCAATGTAAGTATAGTACCTACGGAATAAATCAGTGCGGCTGGTCACTTCATATGTACAGGCCAAATATTATAAATTGGGGTAACATCTCCGACTAAGGCACAGGGAACAAATTTTCGAAAGTTAACCCCAAACATTACTCTTACAATTATAAGCAAACAAATAAAAGTAAATTATAATCGACGTCATAGAAATTGAGCTATGATAAACAAGAAAAATTGGAGTGGGGTGCTGTCAAAAATATCTCCAGTCAATGACTGCATCGACGTCGCCACATCATTCACAACCGCCGTTCACGCCTTCTCCTTTGGACAGGGCATTGAGAGTGATTTGGCAACGTTGCCCTCCCTCCGGCTTTATGTCGGAGTTCAAGCTATACTTAGGCTACCATTAAAGCTTAATCTGGAAACACGTATTGTACTCTATTCACCTATTCCGGAACGCTGCCGAACGACAAACGTTATGCCATCACGTGTGCCAATGAATGTGAAGAGAGCCGTAAAATTTCATTGCAGAATGTTTTGCCGTGCCTTGTCTAAAAGTCACCTGCAGTACACATTGTAGTCTGCATCGAGCTAATGGCGTCGTTTTTATTGTCACACTTAATGCCAGACACAAAATATAGTTTTGGAGCTGTCGGGAATCGTTAAGTGGAGAGAGTGGCGCCTTAAGCGCAGAGCACGTTCCTTAATTATAAAATGTCACGGAGCCTCGCGGACTTCCTGTATAATATATTCAATGTTCGGGTTTATTAACGAGCCGTTATCGCATGTAGATAGGAAGGTAAGCCCAGATGATGGCATCCAAATAACCAACTCGCGAATTTTTTCTTCGCCAAGTTTTTATGAATGCGAATAAAAAAATGCATGAAAATTTTAAATGAAAATTAATTAATCATGACACAATTTCTACGAAAAAATCTGATTTCAGCATACACATGATGAATGCCCTAAAGAGTATGATATTCATCAGATTTTAAATCCTATGAATTAACTTAAACATTTTATGCATAACTCTAACTCTGACAAAACCTCTCATAAATACAAGAACAGCTCAAGGAATCGTTTCGTCTTTCAAGGAAGTTACTTTTGGAAAAAACAAGTAATTTTCACAACAATGGCGACACCAAAACTGCCATCATGAAAAATATATCCATGAATCAACATGGCTGCCACTTGAGTAAGCTCGAGCGTCAGCTAAAACACAATAGTCCCAACACTTCTGCCACGCAAAAAAAAACGAGAAATCGCCGAGAAGAGGATCCCAATAAAGCAATTTCCTTTCCATACATGTGTCTGCGAGAGAAGTGGAGAGGGGAGAAGGCGATAAAGGGAAGGGAACAGAAGTCTCGAGGTGATGAAGGTTCAAACCGAGATAAGATTAGAGAGAGTCAAGACGTATCCACATATGTGGAAATCAAGTCTTTTAATGGTTCGGGAGAGAGAGAGAAAAAACGAAGCGACAGATAAAAAAATAAAACACTGTGGTATCTCCAAGGGCTTCCCCTCTGGCGCGCGTCTTCCACAAAGAAAAAGATTAAGGAGTCAATTGCTTTATAGATGGCACCTCCAGCAATTGAGGGCGTCGGTTTGAGTCGGTGGGAAAAAATTGGGTAGTTATTCTTTTGTCACGTTTCACTCCCGTCTCAATGGTGATTTTCGCAAGGATATTTCTAGTGTCAAAATGGCGGAAATGTAGCGGTCGACAAGCTCAACAAAAATTAATAGATCATCGGTGCAATTTTCAAACTTTTTCAAATTGATTTAAACAATGCATTGAAATTAGTTTTCTTTGCTCAAACCGTTATTTTCGTCGATCATATAAAGAAATAATCGAAAATGATTTATTTGTAGATCACCTAAGATCTGCCTACCGAGTTCATTCAACTCTGCGCCGAGTGGCTTAACCTCGATTAAATTGTACTCAAATAAGGTTAAATAAGATATTTTTTGTTTACTGAATAAACAAGCCTATTATAATATTAACAACATTTTTTCTGGAACAATCATGGCAAAATATAGTCAAAACCTAAACAATTTTTTAAGTATTCTACTTAGAGAATCTTTATACGAGGATAGAGTACTATTTTTTAACGACTGCAAGAGCCTCCGTTACAATGAATAGTTGTAACAACAAAAACGCTTAATCATGGAAAATTGAATTTTTTAAGCTTTCCATAGATTGCTGACAAAAATCAATGTGATAATCTTCGAGATAATAATATCTTCGCAAAAAGCTTGAATTTAGGCGTCAATTGCGATAAGATTATTAGTGTTATAAAAATTGACGTCTCTTGATTTGATAACCGTCTAAAAAAATCTTGCAAGAGACTAAATTCTGCATCCGTTTGAAATTTTTCTATCTTCCCCATTTCCTTCTAAGACAGCTATTGTTTGATGGCATTAGGCTATAAAAATCTTGCCCAACCGCTTTCACAATGCTTCTGAGTTTATTCATCCCTGTAAAGCTTCTCATAGTTGTTTCACCTACTGAATGTCTTAGCGACAAATATAATGTCCCGAGCCTTTATTAATGCTAGACCAATGCTCAAAGGCACGAAGACGCTCGCGAAGACATCATCAGCCGCTTGTCACAATTTTCAAGTAACAAAAACTTTTTTTTTAACTTCATGTTTTGAAGATAATATCGTGATCCAATTTCTTTTTCAAAATCTATACGCTTATCATGACGTTGATAAGGACCACAATTTCTTTAGCTAGAGGAATGTAACCTATTTTCTTCGCTGCTTAATCACGTTAGTTTTTAAATGGACTAAACTGGCATCGATGATAAAGTAAGGAAAGATCTGCTGAAGCAAACAGTTAAGGGCGTTACTTTCAGAAAACTTTTAATACAGAATGTTAAAAGCTTATGTATACCAGTATGATTAGTCTGAAGTAATATTATAACGCGACAGGAATTAGCGCCTCAAACAAACGGAAAAACCGGACGCATAAGGTGATTTTTTGGGGGAAAAACGATAAAAATTTTCCCACTAATCGTTCAATGCAAGAAATAAGGGCGTTGTCCAAGTTTAAAAGATTGGACTTTAATACAAAAATTCATCAAAACTGATATCTATGCATTAAATCGATTAATCGAATCAAAACTTTACTCATAGTGAATGAATACTGAAAGATATGAAAAGAAATCACGCTTAAAAAGCACGCTTTGTGATGCAAATTTCCCTAAATAATGACAATGGAAAGCTTTTACGCCAATTAACCGACAGGCTAAACAACAATACCCTCTCCCCCCTCCCGGAATTAAAAAAAAAACACTATTCTTTGCAACGACGCTTTGGAAACCCGTCCGCTGCAGAATACAGAACTTTGCACTTCCCCGTTAAAACCCGTGCATCCAGCATCACATTCCCCGGTATGGGATTTCATACTTCTCGATACGTCGACAGCGTCGAGAGTCCGCGCGCTTTCCGTCCACTTAACATGCGCACGCTAAATCAATCGTCACGACCATATCTCTCGCCAACCTCTAATCAGAATGGAATTGCCGGACGGGAGTAAAAGGAAGACCTACCCGTTCCAGAGGAGATGTGGGAGAAGGGAATGAGGAGAGTCGGATGACGAAACTTGGAGGGAGTGCATGATGTAACAGAGCGAGCGAGATAAATGAGCATAGAGAGAGGGAGATGATGATGGAGAAATATGGAGAGGGGATGGAACGAGATGAAGGAGCGAAAGAGGAGAAGGAGAGGGGAAAAGAAACCTAGTGAGATAGAGAGAGAAAGAGAGACGAAACACGAGGCGCGCTCAGAGAAAGAGAGACAGACGAGGGGCAGAGAAAGGGGGAAGCCGGAAGGAAGAAATAATACACCCGGAAGAAGATGACTGAATAAACAGAAAGGAAATGTGAAGAGGAAAGGGAAGAAAAGCAAACCAATAGAAGCACAGAGACGTAATGTAAATTAGGTCAGGTTTAATCTTGTTAATAAATTCAGGTCCCACTTTGTGGAATTTACTCTTGGTAAAGATGGAATTAAACAATATATCTCCTACGGTTAACTTTTAAAGCACGACCGGTTTATCTATGATTGGAGCATCATCAAGTGACGATGCTACCGTCGTCGCGAAGCCGGTCGTGCTTTAATAAATAAATCGTGGAAGATACGTTTCATCTGAATTTTAGGTTAGGTTAGATTTAAGAGTTGAAATTTCCATTTTTGTCCCCGGAAAGTTGGCAGCCCCGAAAAAACCGACCCGACTAGAATAAGCTGTTGCTTCGTGAAATTTTTAAATGTACCTAAATGGCAAATTTGATTTAATTTTATCGTAGATTTAGGAGTTGAAATTTCGATTTTTCTCTCCAGCAACTTGGCAGAGCTGAAATAGTGACAGTTCAAATACGCTGACACTCTTAAGCTCTTCTACATAGCATAATTAAATAAGCTATTTATCATAGCGTTAAGGAATCGAATTTTTCAATCTTGTTTCCGTTAATATGGCAGATCTGATTGAGTATGGGTGATGGAGAAAGAGAAAGGAGGGAATGAGCGATAGAAGGACCGAAAGACGAGAAGAAAGAAGAAAAGAAAGCGTGTGCTGTAATAATTTGTCTCCATTAAGGTGGTAGCACTGTAAGGGCGAAATCACTCAAATACGCTGTCACGTTACCGAATCCTCAATTTTTTTCTAAATATTAAAATGAATTAAGTTATATCATGGAATTAATGAATCGAAATTTCCAATTCTATTTCCGGTAGTGTGTCCTCCCCGATTGAGTGAAACTACCCGAAAAGATAGGCGCTTAAAAAAGGATCCGTAGACCAAACAGATGAGAGGGGGAAATAAGAGAGGAGGATGGAAGGAAAGAGAAAGTGTGAATGAAAGAGGAGAAGAGATAGGAAGAAGAATGAAGTAGAAAGAGTGGTGGAATAAAGTGATCCGAAGATCCTATGCAGACAGGCATAAGCTGTATAGTTGGGAATAATTTTGAAACGAGGAAAAAGTCTGCTATGACCGGGAATCGAACCCGGGTCTTCCACTTGCCGGGCGGATATTCTACCATTGAACTATCGTAGCAGATCATTTTTCTCGTTTCTGAACGTGGATGTTTTCTTGGTTGGGACGGAACTAGCCAAGCTAGTATCAAACTGCCCCAACGGATGTCCTCGAAGAGATACACCGAAGAAAACTCCTCCCTCTCAAATGGTGAGATTGCCAAGTAAGAAATTGATGGAATAAAGTGATCCAAAGATTTTTTTTTCTCGTTTCAAAATTATTCCCTAGAAAGAGTGGGGAAAAAGAAGGGCGGATGAAAGAGACGGTTAAAAGAGAAGCAGAAAGAATTGAGAGGTGAATAGAGTGGGGAAAAGAGAAGAAAATGAAGGACAAGAGAAAGAAGGTGGGAGAGGGGTGGGAGAGGGGTGGGAGAGGGGTGGGAGAGGGGTGGGAGAGGGGTGGGAGAGGGGTTGGAGAGGGGTTGGAGAGGGTAGGAGAGGGTAGGAGAGGGTAGGAGAGGGTAGGAGAGGGTAGGCGAGGGCAGGAGAGGGGTAGGAGAGGGTAGGAGAGGGGTTGCAGAGGGGTAGGAGAGGGGTAGGAGAGGGGTAGGAGAGAGTGGAAAAGGGAGGGGGAGTGGAGAGGGGGGAGGGAATGGAGAAATCGTGTGTGCAGTGGAGGAAAGTTCTAGGTTGATACGATTCCACTGTTTGAACACCGTAGATGACGACATCACGAACGCCATTTACCGACTCGCTCCTCTAAAACGATACACAGGAGAAAGATTGGAAAACCTCCCTTCCGTGAAAAGAAGAACGGTTCGATTCAGGGGCAGTTAGGCGAGGCTAGTTGACACTAAGGCTTTCGCCGTTTCACCGTTCTTAGAAAATTTCTCTGCCGAAAGGTAGGGCTAGAATGAACTTGCTATTCCTCAGACCTTTTTTTGAAAGTTTCGTTTAGAAAAGAAGGAACGATGTTTCGGTTGGGTGATACGTTTGTGCGCGTTCAGTAAACTCACGACTTACCGGTTGTGTCGGTACCCAGCCTCTCACACTTAATCAATATGCATATTTACACTTATTATTGAGCACACAAATGAGAAAAATCAACGTTAAGAAATAAAATAAAATACTTATAGAAAAATAAGTTACCGGTAAGTAACTTAATTAGGCACGTATAGGTTAAGTAAATATATACGCGCGCGAAGCAGTATATATAACCTCCAAATTGTAAAGTTTTCAAAATCCCGATTAATCAAAAATACGGTTATCCGGTATTCCAGTCAGACTAACACCAGTTAATCAGTGGCTTACTATAAACATATTTAATGGAATTCAACGTCTATTTCGGGATTTTTTAACATTTGGAGGAAACGATTGATTTTTCCGCATTTCTGCATGAATATTGACAAGGATTGCCTATAGCAACCGAAGAGGCTAGGGCAAGGTTGACTCTTGGGACAAGGGTTGCCTCCTCCTGTGACCTAACGTGTCCTGAACGAGACCCGACCGCGACCCGTACCATAAGTGTGAACCAGCCTTTAAAGTAAATAACAGACACGCGAAGAAATTCTATTCTAGATAATATTAAGCGCGAAAATGTAAAGTATAGTTGATAGCTCCAGAAAAAGGTTAAACAAACGTACACAAAGGAGATTATTACCACTTAAATTGAATCACGTCTGGTGTAATTTGCATGAAACAATTGATGGATCTAAGAATGCACGCTCTATTAAACGTTTCATATTATCTGCGGCTTTTGTATTAAGCACCAATCGGCCACGACCCAAATGAACGCGAAGAAGATTGACGCTTCATATATTGCCCATATTAAATTCATCCGAGCGTTTTATCGCCGCCTAATAGATTAACTGCGAAAGTCTGGCAGGAGTAATATATCGCAAGCTACGCGCAAACAAAATGAAAGCTTCACCAATTGAGGTTTTTTCCATTATTCTTTCTGAAATAGTCCATTTGGAATTCAAATTAACCAATTCGATCAATTATGAGCTTAAAAAAATGATCCTCAAACCAAGAGCGAAATAAAATGATCGTTTCCAAATGAGTCTAGTTTTTTTTAATAGTGGTGTTTTTGAAATAGCACGTAAAATACCCGTAATATGGATTAATTGATCTATCTTCAACTGTAACAGGTTTCCAATCCTTTCATATTATTGCCTAATGGAAGTTATTAAAGAAATTTTAATGGCATCTAAATATAATAAAACCCTTATTCTCTTGGTCACTTTGTGATTCTGTCCGTAACGCTCAATATCTCAGCCGTTTTTTCACCCAGTTCAACCAAATTTGGTAGGATCGATATAATATAATTTTATAATAAAATGGTCTAATTTGTTTTTTATATTGTTTAATTAAAAAGCCCGTTTTAAACAGGCCAATTCATCTAGTTTTTCATAATATTTCAATTATCAAATTACTTAGACCCTTAGACTGAGGCAGATTTTCCAATTCAACTTATTTTGATGTTACGTACGTATTTGTCATCATTGCGTATAAATTTCTAATCTTCGCACCGCATCATTTGATTTCAACGTATATACTAGTCAAAGTATTAACTATGTATCGAATCAACGATTTTTTGACACACTGAAATGCCCAACCAGAAAGAAAAAAACTCGAAAATTAAATGTTTTTTCAAAATTAATAGGTGACGCAATGCGAGGATTTGTTTTGTACACCTCCTTATATCTAGTAAATATTTTCAGGACAATGTGGGCATAGCATCAAATAGGTACACATTATAACAAGATGCCGCTGTAATTCGCCCGGGAAACTGGAGATTCTTTTTTTAGTGCGTTAACTTCAGTAAATACGCAATTTAATCCCCAGAACTCCTCTTCCCCAGCCTCACTGCAATATCTGAAGGCTCTTGATGAAAAGAAAAATCAAAAGACGAGATCCTTCGTTTTTAATTCAAATATTAAGAAAGTGCAAAGATGCGTTAATTAAGGAGCTCCTCTCCTTAAAGATTAATAAGGAACCGAATTTTCGAAAGTTTTTCCGCACCGCTTCTTCGCGTTATTATATAGCGCCGGCTTAAAAAAAATTGGGCAAACATTTTTCAATATTTATTTTTCTTTTCATGGGCATTTTGCCGAAGGAAGACCCTTTGGGCGGTCAATAAGTTTCTTGATTATTTTTAATGGTGAGCCTCCACAATTACATCGAGTTGCCCAGAGTTGAGGTTTTGTAGCATTCCCGTCCGCGACGGAAAAAAATATCTGAAGAACGGTTGCGCATAAACCCATCCCTCTCTTTGCACAGTTGACAAGGACGTAGCTGGAAGATATGGCGCCTATGGCAAAATTTTAGTAAACTCCTTAGTTATGCAGAATAATGACGTGCCTGCGTTTCGATAAAGAATAATAGCATTTTATGAAAAATAACTTTAAAGAGTAATGAAGTAATACTGGTTCCTTGGAAACTAAACTTTTGGCATTTTTTTTGGCGGGAACGTTTGGCGCCTTCTGCAGGAGGCGCCAATGGAAAATTCCACCTTCGCCATGCCCTAGCTACGAAACTGACTGTAGACCGCGTAAAGGGGAAAAGGTCAATACTAATTGGGTTCCCACGTAAGCATTCGCGAGGTTATAATTGAGCATTGTCTTGAGGTTAATATGCAACTATTTAGTTACAAAACGTCTTTCATCCTTTGGTATAACCCCCGAGTCTAACTGAAACACTTTATGTCTTTTAACTCTCCCAAATAGCTTCAAAACCGTGTCACAATGAAATTGATGACCGCGAAATTCAAGTTAGTATCGCAATAGAAACACGCTAAACCGAAAAAGTTAAGTGAAACCGCGCAATTCGATAGATTAGTGCAATCTTCTACTTTAGGTTAAACTAATCAAAAAATGCAAATGTGATCAATACGATTAAATGCAAATATGATGAATTATCACACAACAGCGCGTCAAAATGGAATTAATGCAATATTTGGACGATTTCGAAACGACCTATAAGTTTTAAGCTGCGCTAATAAACCTCTATCTTTTATTAAACCGTTAATACTCCTGTAAGGCTACAGTTAGAGCCTGATCCCGCTTAACACAGAAAATCACAGAAATTCGACAACTTAGTTAAGCAGCCGATAGGAAAAAAAATCTGCAAAAATTAGCATTCACCGCCCTAAAGCGTAGAGAAGATTAAGAGTGCCGAATATTCAAGCATAACAAAAAGATATATCGAGTTCAAAATAAAAACGTGGACAAATAACTAGAACACCAAAAAACGATCACATGAAAAAAAAATACGGGAACGCCCACAAAAACCGCTCCATTCGCCGTGAACGCGAAAAAGAAAACACGGAAAACTGTCCCTCTTCATCTTTTCCCGGGAGAGAGAGTACGGCAGAGGAAGATAAGACCGTCCCCACCTCTTTCTCCTCAGACTGTTTGAATAGAGGGGAAAAAATAAGAAGGTAACGTAAAACGAGGTGGTGAAGATGCTGGCGCCCCAGTGGAAGCTCCTTATCGCAGCAGCAGGATGATAAAGGGAGAGAGCGAGTGGGAGAGATAAAGGGAGAAAGAGTGGGTGATAGAAAAGGAGACGGAAAGAAAGAGAGAGAGAGAGAGAGAGAGAGAGAGAAGGGTGGAAAACCTTTGGTGGCCTTCTTAGCTCCACTGACCCTTCTCTCCCGTGCTTTCCCACAACCTCATTCTCTCCTCCCACTTCTCCCCCTGCGTCCCTACCCTGAGTTGTCTGTTCATCTCTTCTATGGACATCCTCCCACACTTATGTGGAGAGAAGAAGAGGTGGAGAGAAGGAGACAGGGATGGAGAAATGGAGGTAGAGACGAAGGGAAATTATTCTCCTCTCCTCTTCCTCCTTCCCCTTCATATTCCTCCTCCTCTTTTGCCCAATCTTTCTCCCTCTCTCATTCTCCTTCCCCTTAATTTCCTCTTCCTCTCCCCTTCTTCTTTCACTCCCTCCATCTCTCTCCCTCCCCCTCCTTCCATTTCCCCCTCTTCCCCCTCCATTTGTCCCTCTACTTCCTTCCATTTCTCCCTCTTCCCCTCAACCTCCCTCCATACTTCAATCCCTCCCTCTATCTTTTCATTATTTCTCCTCTTACCCCTTCACCCTCCCTCCATTTCTCCATCCCTGCCCACATCTTCCTTCCCTCTCTTCCTCCCCTTATCCCTCCCTCTCTCTGTCTTCCTTTCTCCATCACTCTCTCCCTATACCTACCCCTTCCCCCCTGTCTCTTTCTATCTCTCTCCATTCCTCTCTCCCGCGCCCTCCCTTTCCTCTCATTCTTCCTCCAAATCCCTCTATCTCCCTTTCTCTCCCACCCTTACCCTCCATCTCTCTCTCCCTGAACCCCTCTCCTTCTCAACCTCTTCCTCTCTCTACTCCCTCTCTCATCCTCGCTCTATAGCCCATTCCTTACCTTTCCTTCTCCTCTCTCACTCTCTCTCTCTCTCTCTCTCTCACACACAAACACACACACACACACAAAACGTATACCCGCAACCACACACGCACGCGTATTCGCACTTACACAATCCTTCTGCAACACCCTTCGCTTCCGCAGCAAGGGCGAGATATGGTTGGGGCCTTTGCCCGATAAAAAACCGACCCTCTGCCGCGGAAAGAGGATAGCGCACTCTCTCGTATTGCTCAATATGGTCGCGCAGAATGGAAAAACGGAACAGACTGTGCCTATGGCAAGCTTAGAAGTCAATCAGTCCATGCAACCACGACTTAACCCCTCCGAAAAAAATAAATATATCTAAAATTTCTTCCAAATAAACGTCACTTTAATGTAGGTTCCATTTTTCAGGTGTTATGCAAATGCAAGAAATGTAACATTACTGAAATGAAGGAAAATTCTGTTATTCATTTCGTGGTAACACGGTAGCGAAGCACTTGGATGAGATTAAGGAGAGTAATAGAATACACGAGTGATCGAGCTTTCAGCGACTGAAAAACAGATAAGTCAAGGAAAATACTTCCTTTGGATTATCTAAGAGTGAATTACGTGCGTTCGAGTTTCAGAGAACGGACTGCAGTTTGAAAAAAAACAATTATTCTACTTGTCGACTTTGGAAGATCAGTCCACTTTTCCCCAAGGCGGAAATGGAATTTCAACTAAACTAAAATACAGTGGGAAAATTAAGAGAGGCTGCGCAAGGTCGAGATTTCATTTTGTCTTTCTCGAAACTGAGAACAAGAATGGATATAACTGAGGGGCACTTGATAAATAAAAACGCAAAAACATGACCTATGCTTGCAACATTTTTTTAATCGTTTGCTTTTGAAAGGCAGAGCTTTTACTCGCCAATATTATACTTTTTTTAGTAATTTCCGAGAGAAAAATAGGTCTCCACATAGAAGAATTTTAGGAAAAGATAAAAAAAAGAGTTAAAATAGAACTGCCGCCGCAGCTTTAGCGATGATTTCAGTTTTCAAAGTGAAACGGAAAATCCATCCATACAAGACTGGATTCTTGAAAAAAAAAACGACAAATGACGTAGAAAAATCAATGCGGGTCCCATAGGCTTACGGTAAGCCCAAGACCTAAATTATTCTAGGACAGCAAATAAAAAAACAACATAATTCGCTTCCTAGGAGATGAATGCACGAGAAAATGGATGAGGGGAGAAAATGGAAAAACGTTAACAGTGAAAAATGCCAATTATAGACGCATAAACAATGAGTTGAGAAAGGTAACAGATAAAGCTAGAGAAAACTGGATAAAGGCAAAATGTGAGGAAATACAACAGATGGAGAAATTAGGGCGGCACGATATGAAATACGCTAGGGCACTGGAATTAGAATATAAGAAGCCTAATAGAATCCGTGGTAAAGGAATAATTAATACAGACGGGAAGATAGTAGCAGAAACAAAGGATATAGCATAGTTATGGGAAGAATACAGTAAGGAACTATAAAACAAACAGGCAAGATCGGTGTAAATCGCACTGGAAGAAGAGTACAACACTAAAGAAGATAACTTGGGACTAAGTATTATGGAAAGCGAAGTAGAAAAAGCGATAAAGGAGCGATGGGATACCAGCAGAGGTACTTAAAGGCATGAGGTCGGAAGGACTAAAAGTGATTACGAAATTAATAAATAAGATTTACGGCCACGCAGAGTGGAGGAGCAACAATGATCCCTCTAAAGAAGAAGTCAAAGGCTATGCAGTGTAAAAACTACAGAACGATAAGCCAACTGTCACACACTTCGAACATCATCACGAGGAAAAAGGCTAGAGAAAAGGCCGAAGAAATGCTAGAGGAAGATCAAATCGACTTCAGAAAAGGACGAGGAACCAAACATGCTATCGGCGTTGTGAGAATCCTTTCAGAAAGAGCAATAGAGTAGGGCCAAGATTTCTTCGCGTTCGTGTTGAAATATTAAAATAGCGGAAAAATAGAAAGCTGTTGTTTTATTTGTTCATTATGGAACAGTTCCATAAGATTACGCCTACCATCGCGAATTTTATTCGTTATGCAGACACCCACACCAGCCAATAATGCCACCATTGTAACAGTTCGTATAAAATGTGCACACACACACGATTTCGCAATTCCATTAAGTTCAACAGGCGTGTAATATAAACAAAGGATTCGCGAACTTCCGCCTACAATGAGTTCATTTGCATAGTTGGAAATTTAAAGTTTATAAATGCTCAACCTCATTAATATTTATTAATCCGGTCAAACGCCCACAGAATCGCCTCTTTCTCTCTGCAGAAAAAAGCTCAACTTTTATGCAAACACAAACAGCGTTTTAATAACCTTGTTTTCTGGTAACAATGGCAGTGATATTTCCGTACGTTTCAGCAGCGCGCTCTATTGGACTGGCGATTTTTTTAGAACCGAGAGATGCGATCAAGTATCTCGAATATTTTTAGAATATAATCTGCACATATCAAGAGTTCACGGAATGAGAGGCATCAATGGATAAGGTCACGAAAAGCGAAATAAAAAACCAAGAATGCATTTATAATCAGTTCTGGGGCTTGCGATTCCAGTTAAATGCACAAATAGCTGCAATCATAGTGAATAGATTAATGACAAGACATTTTTTTGCCTTGTCTCGAGTTAGTATGGTAATGCATTAGTAAACAATGCAATTCTTTTTCATTAATTTTGCTGTTTACGCAAAACATATATAGCCCCGAGCTGCACAACGGCACGTTGGGTTTAACCATTAGTAATCCTTAGAAATACGGATAATAAAACCAGAATGCGAATTATTTCATCCAACAAACTATTTTGGCTGTATCCTAGAAAATAGGAATTTAAACACAGCAATCTACTTTTTAATTGAAATTTCCGTAACAAACACGAACAGATTACATGGAAAATTTTCAAAAAATAATTACTCTAGATAAATAAAATTTCAAGATATAGTCCATAAAACTTTTATGAAAAATCATCAGATTAAAAACATTTCCTTTCGCCATCAACCCAAATTATTTTATCGCCGCGTTTTATTCTCCATCGATAATTCTTACATCCTTCATTTTTAAGTCCAGAGCAAAGTACCAAAGAATATACTTTAAAACCTTCCTCCCAAAAATAAAACTTTTCCTTTCATATTAAAAAATTTAGGAAACAATTTTATGCCGGCTACAAAAATTTTAACGCGCAGCATCTCCATAAACAGATTTGTCACCATTCCGCTCGATTAAAAATGTGTTGACCTCTCTTTAAAAAAAGACAAACGTAAAAAAATAGAAACTTCCAAATTATCTATAACTAGTGAAACGGGCGGTAAAAAAAGCAATTTCAGGAACGAATTCCAGCTTCGACCTCCATCTCTCTATTCGAATCCGTATGCACGACAACTTTTATGACCGACTTCGTATTAAAAAGACGATAGGATTTACGTCAAAGTATGATTGGTCGTTTTACTCGCGCTAATCTCGCTACTGGACGTAAAGGTCACCGATAGGCTCCAGGCTAATCTCTCTGCAGCGCGCAAACAGATGAACGCACGTTACCGTCAAGCAACGGTAGTTAGGTTACACGGACAGTTAAGATGCGAAATCGAGCTAATCATCCATCCATCAACTTCTAACGAAAATTATCTTTCTTCCACGGGTAATTTTTTTTCTGGCTCGATCGACGAAGCCGTTCCTTTCGTTTCATTCAGCCCTGTTAGCAAAGCAACAAGTTACGCCCATGTTACATCGCCAAAATTTGACCCAAAATAATCGAGTCGCACGTTTGAATGCGGGATTTGACCAATTCTCAGTTCCTCGATTATCTTCCATAGATAGAAGAATATAAAAGATGTTCGAGACACCGCTGAAAATAGTCAAAATCGCAAGAGGAAACGCAAAGCATAAACGGAGGGAATGGCAAAAAATAAGCATGGTCGATCTTGGCTGTCGGGATATCCTTCACCATCAATTTCATTCCAGCCTTAAGGTTAGCTCCACATTTAAATTTTAGGTTTTTTTTAATCAAAAGCTATTTCAGAGCTTAAAAAACTAAAACCCGTGTTTCATGGAAAGTGAGTGACGGTATTCGGCAAGTGTGCGGCACACAGGAAAATAACATACCACTAACAGAATTACCCAGAAATATCCAGAATTGAACTTCCGCAAACAATCAACACGTGATTGGAACGCTTAAGTGTGAATCCAAATACCGAATCTAGTTTCCAACCCAAAATCGGGTTTGTCCGCAGACAACGACGTATGGAATTTCTGCGACGCACCTCGCGCAAAACACCGATAAGAAGAATCCCGTGAAAAAAATCTCGAAACGCATACGCAAGCGATCATTTGGTCGAAGCCGTCCACTTTTTCCCACCAGAACTCCGTCGCACGCACGAACCATACGTTTCCAAATGGCGATTGCACTCCACGATGCAGCGGGTCCTCAAACGACGTCACCCTATCACAATCCCCGAGCACGCCTTCGTAACGCCAATCTCGTTACGAACACTTGCAATAAAACGACCGACACCGCTTCGAGAAATCCAAACACGATTCACCCATTCCCCGTCGCCAGGCACAGGAAACGCGCCAATCTCCCCGGATAAATTCTTCCCGGAACGAATCCAGACATCCGCGATCGTCATCTCTCCCGGAAAGACAACAAACCACCCCACATTTAAAAAAAAACACACAGAAAGATGCTACACATACACACACACAGAGTAAAAAAAGTAAACACGTGACAAGAAAACATCGAAGAATGAAAAAAAACAACAGAGGGACAGAAAACGTACAAAAAAGCTCTTCCCGCTAACTGCCACAGGTAGGTATATCCCCAAACGATCATGCCAACAGAACTTACGAATGACAGCTCCCGGGATTGAAAATTTCCGTCAGCACTACTACGAAGAAGCCATCGCTTTACTCAGAGCGCAGGTCCTAAACTAGTTTTAAAAAAATTCACCGGGGATGTGTAGAGAGTGAGAGAGAGGACGAGGTGGGGAGAGGTTATGGGAAAAAGGGGGTAAGGGAGAAAGGGATGGGGACGTAGGCGAGCAAGGGGAGGTACCAGCGAGGAGGGAAAGCGGCGGACGAAGAGACAGGGGCGCAGGGGTATTGCTGGAGCACTTCTGCGCGGGCGCCACTCCGAAGAATGATGGGCAGAAAACGGGAGAGAGTGGAGGGAACATGGCCAGCGCAAAACCCCGCGAAACGGAGAAGCAACGAGGGGGGTGGGGCGGGGGAGGGGGAGAGGGTAGGTGCAACTGCGAGAGTAGAACGTGAGGAGTGTGTGGGAGGGATGGGGAGAGAGTAGGACGACAATGTCGAGGATGTCAGCGTGGGTGGGATTTTTTTTCCATCAACCTACCTCCCATCGGCAACCTTCTCCATCTTGTCTTGCACCTTCTCCCCTTCTTCCCCATGGTCCACCTCCCTCGCCGTTCAATCCTCCACCTCCTCCGTCGCCGCCGCCGCCACCTCCGCCGCTTCCGCCTCCACCACCCCTTCCGCTATCCGGAAGCCTCCCCTGCTCCCCAACCAGGAACATAAGGAACCCACGCCCCCCCAAACAATGCCTCCTCCCTTCCTTATTTATTCCTCCGGAAGAGGGCGCCCTCCACGGTACACCCCCTCTTCCTTCCAACGTTTTAATGCTAAGACTACCGGCCGCCTAGAGCGAGCCGCACACTATGGGCTTGAGGTTCATTTTCACAGCACCAATGCCTTCCTTCTCCTCCACCTCCCTCTCTTGTCTTTCTCCCTATCTCTTTCTCTCTCTCCCGCTCGCTCTCCTGGGGCCCTTCCGATCACTCCTCCCCCACGCGGCAAAGGGAAGAATCTTCCTGCGTTGTGACGTCAGGTGCTGGTGGACTCTTACCCCCTCCCTCGCTCGCTCCCACTCTCTCCCTTCTCCGCTTTTCTCCGTCCCACGTAATGCGCGCCGCCTGCTGGAAAGAAGCAAGAGTGTATAGCGGGCTGTTTTGAGTGTCCGGAATGGAAGAGGAGGGAGGGAGGGAGGGAGAAAAGGGAGGGGGAGGAGGGGAAGGGACGTGGCGCGCGCGCGCGCAGCGGATGATTGGGAAAGTTAAGTTTTTCGGCTGAGGGAGGGAGGGGCATTGTCGTGGAAAAGGGACCACGTGGATCGTGAATTGGCGCTCTGTTCGCGTGGTGGGGGAGGGAGAAAATGAAGGGAAGGGGGTGGGGAAGATAGTGAAAACTCACGCAACCCGCGTGACACGCTCAAAAGGGTTGCCAAGGAAACGAGGGCGATTTAATAACTTGTGAAAGTATTCCTAGATGTCTTAAGCAATTAACGCTGTAAGGTATAATACTGCCTTTTTCGATAAAATGCAGTGAAATACAGTGTACAACACAATCGATACCTTAAACATCTATGTATGGGGTATAAAACGAGCAACATGACTAAAAATTACCCTAGAAATTAAACAAAATTCAATATGACCCAATAAACCACACGCAATCACAAGGTAAACAATTAAATCCCATTTTATGTGCAGCTGAAAACATTATATTTTATGGAAAATACAGGTACATATATGCTTTTTAAATACCAAATTAATTTAATTAATCCGTCAAATTGTTCCGCTGATAATTTATTTACTATCAAGTACAAAATAAACGTTCTTGGCTAACCAATTAACAAATTCACGAACGAATTTATGGACTAATATGATCATCTAATCGACGACACGATTGATTAAAAATTAGTAACTAATGAGTGCATGCCTCCAGTATAACCTTAATATTCTGCGTGATTAATAGAAGTAAAAAAGAAATGGTTCATTGATTTTAGTGGTGTATTTTGATCAATTGATAGGTAACAAAGAAATTCATATTAGTCACTGATTTTACAAGGGAATTATTTTAAACTCTTTGTATAATCACAACACAAGGATCAAAATAAATTTCATCCATTGATTGACTGTACATTAAACTATATTTCTCTATGATACTATCTTTAAAAGACTATCAGATAGGTGTCTTGTAAATAAACAATCATACAGATCAAATGCGAGTAAAATATAGTATAAAAAATAGTGAGCATTATCGGCAGCCATGGAACAATGAATACTTCGATAAACTAGCAATTAAAAGATAATTCCGTTCAAGCTACAAAAACATGATAACAATGTGTAGCAGAGTGAAAAAAGGGAGAGTTCACCACTCGACGTACGAACAACTATTCATAAACGTGGAAAGATAACGTTCTCAAAATGCTTCACTAATTAATGATAAAGCGCTCCCGTATAAGGTCAACGGATTTCCATTTAACATTATGTCAAACGAACACATTTTTAAGATGGATCTCCGTTGGAGACAGCAGATTTATTTTGCATATTCAATTCCAGGAAACACTTCAATTTATAGCGAACCAAAATACCTTTCCGCGGGAGAAGAGCCGATTAAAAGGTAAGTATATGCGAAATAACAGAAGGTAGAGGTAATGTCATACTTTCTATTAATTAACCAACTATATCATCACTGAATCATGTAAATAAAAATAAGATTTTAATTAACCCGAGTAAAAAAAAAACAATTTCAAATGAGGAAATAAAAACTGAATGCCTAGATTGAATTTTTAACCTCTTCACTCCAGTCCTCCATTTGAGAGCATAGACAAATTAGAAATAACTTATGAACTTTTTTTTATCTTTTTGTAAGTTGAAGTACGGAATATTTAAGTTCTAGGTAAATTATCAGTTCAAAAAACTGTAAAATAATTACGTGTTTTAGAATATGATAGATAGCTTAACTATTAGTTCAGATTATAAGCCAAAAAAATGTTTTTTCTCATTTTTTTTCGATCGAGTGCGAAGCCTCAACTTCATTTCCTTGATTTGCGCGACACCTTCGATGGAAAATTGCGCTATTTAACGAAAGAGACTCTTAGACGTTAGTTATCGATCCGCAATCCAGTATCTCGTAAAAGTGGACGCAAAAACGATGAGAGAAGGCAGAATAACCGCTTCTCAAGACAGCGACCACGAGTACTTACGGAGGTTATATGATAACATCTATTAGCAGCCCCACAAAATAACACAGATAACCCCTCCCTCCCTCTGTACACGAAATATATACTTTCCTAAAAATATTTTTACCGATACAGGTAGCATCCGCTTAGCCTACGTCCGCTGATACGTACATCCAGCGCCGTAATTAGCTATTTCAGCGCCCGGGGCAAACTACTACATATGTGACGCCCCCTCCTTCAAAAAATTACGCCTCTAGTGTATTTAGTTACTATTTGGACTTTTTGCGCCCCTTACTTAGTTGCCCCGCTTGCCCCGCCCTAGTTACGGTAGCGCGTACATCCGCCGATATGTACATTACATAATGGTACCATGTTCCCGTAGGTGCGTATGTAATGCCAGCTGATACGCATGTAGACGGGTTCTTATAACACGGAATTTACTATAGCACGGGTTGCTTTTTAATACCAAGCATTAAGGCCACGGGTTAAGGTTCGTAAAACACAGTTTGCTCGGACACGAGAACACAGCTAGCTGACATGAGTGAAGTGAGATGCGCTGACTTCGCCAATAAACTTAAGAGACCAACAACAACACTATTCATTGAAAAACATTGCGTAGCACGTCTCACCACTCTATTATCTCTAAGTGTTCAGACGAAATTGATGATCTTGGCTCAAGTGGCTAATAGAGTCCTTTTCTATATGAGCAACTGTTTGTGGTGGGACTGTTTACCCCAGCAGTGCTCAACCTTTTCTGCATCGAGGGCTGCGATTGGAATTTGCCAATTCTTCTGCGGGCCGCATTGGAATTTACCTATTCTTCCGCGGACCAGATTAGAGTTTAAATCGGAAGTTATCTAAATATTGAGGCGACATTCAAGTGAAAATTGAGTCTAAATATGGTTTTCATGGTTAACATTTCAATATTAAAAGTTTTACCATCAACATTTTCATAAACATTTATGCATTTTTGCGTTAATTTTTTCGGATTCCTTTTTCATCATAGCTTCGCGGGCCGCATTTGGCCGTAGGTTGAACACCCCCGGTTTATCCTATATGCTTACGCTTTCCCCCTCGTTCACAAGATTGCTGACTATGCCATAAGATGGAACGGGAAAGGGCTTAACCAGCAGTTCACTCGAGGTTTTCACAGTGATAGATTGTGTTCATGCTCTCGTTTCTGTTAAAATTTCGTTCGTTTTATAATAATTCGTTAGTGCATTACTCCGATTATTTCGCGCATTTAAATACAAAACATGGCTACCTCTATGAATAAATAAATGTACTAGCTTGCGCTTACGCTGGAATCAAAGTTGGATATAATTCAACGACTTGACAGAGGAGAGACTGTTGCGTCGCTTGGTCGTTTATACAACGTGAACGAGGTAAACATATGAACAATAAAGAAGTACGCAGAAAAAAATGAGAAGATATATGGCTCAATCAAGGCTCCATTGCCGCAAGGAAAACGGTAAGAGTGAGAATCCCATTTTTGGAAATGATGGCAAAAATATTGACTCATTGGGTAGATCCGAAGAAAAAGAAGATAGCGATTAACTCCTGTCTTCCGTGTAAAGGCGCTGAAGATATACGATTGCTTACAGAGACAAGAAGCAGAGCCTTTAACTGTTGAAGCATCCCGTAGCTAGAAAAGATTGGTTTGACAAATTCAGGCAACGCCAAAATCTCCATAATAACAAGCTCAAGGGAGAAACTACTGATGATGTTGTTGTTTTTAACCACCCAGATGAGTTTTTAGGCCATTTTGAATGCTCAAGGACAAGACCAGATTAAGATAATCGGGGGCCCTGGCGCACAATTTTTCGTAGACCACGCCCACATAATCCCATACAGTGTCCGGGATCTAGGTGCCCCCCCTCCCCCCTACTCGCAGGGTCCTGGTACAATTGTGCCACAGCAGTGCACTGTGCCCCGGTTAATTCGGCGTTGCTGAAGGACACAACCTACAGCAAGTGTTTTACGCAGATGAGACTGCATTGTTTTGGAAACGATTTGTAAGAAGAACTCAGCTAGTTTTAATATTGCATCAATTGATTTATTGAAATTTTCTGTCGATGTGGTTCGTCGTCATAAATGCACAGCCACATAGAGCAGATGACATAGAAAGTTGTAAGAATGGGAGGGAAACTTCAACTGGAGATGAATGCTGCGGACGTCAATAAATTGCTGAATTCTCTCCCTTGAAGATTTGACCGAGTTTCAGGAGCAAATTGCAATAGACCAATAGAAAGATGATAACGATGAAACCGCCACCTCCCCGAAGAAGACTTTGAACCACGACAAGTTTGCTGAAACCTTCAATAAGTTGGATTATATCATAACAGACGAGTACTGCAACCCTGATGTTGAACGAAGTTCTTCATCGCAACGGAATGGCCTGCTACAAGCTGCTATATAATTAAAATATGAAAGCCTCTCCTCAACTTCCATTAGACAAGATCTTCAAAAATGTTGACAGAACTGCTTCGACTCCATCAACACCAAATCCTCATCCTATATTCCCAGCTAAATCTTCTTCAAAATCGCCTGAAGAGAGCCCATCGCCCTCCGGCCAGTAATTTCTCTTCTACCCCATAACATCTTATGAGCTAAAGCAAGCAAGTGGAGAAGATTTTTAAATGAGTATTTTATCAGTTTTTTTTCTGTTTCAATTTATTAGTTATATTTAATTTTTCTTTCTTTATAAATGTAATGTTAAAATATTACGGCATAATTGTGATATCGGAGCGAGCTTTGTACTATTCTCTGAGAAAAGGAATGAAGATTCTAATTTTTATCGTAGAATTTTGCTTATCGATTGTATTACTTAGAATTTAGCGTAAATTCTGGCGATTTTACAGTTTTTATCATTCATTACGAGAGTTTTGCCATAGCAACAACTATTGTTGGACTCAGATTCGGTATATCATGCGTTCTTTGCACGAAGTGAACGCATATAGGGGAGATGGACCCCGTCCGTCCGTCCGCAAGTTAAAACTCGGAAACCGCTAGGCGTATTATGATTAAATTCGGTGTTGGAGAGTTTTGCTAAAATTAGTCTACTGATTTCAATTTTGTTCAAAATCGAACAAAAATGATGACCACTTTACATGAAGATTTACAATGTTCTTTTATTTCAACTCGGAAACCGCTGGTCGTATTTTGATGAAATTTGGTATTGGGGAGTTTTGTTAAAATTAATTGACCGATTTCAATTTTGGTTAAAATCGGGCAATAATTACGATTACTTTGAATAAAGACCTTCATGTACCTCGCTTGCTTCTCGTTAAATTCTCATCTGAGCGAAAAATATTGAGAACGTTGTGAAATCTCAAAGAACGCATTTAGAAACTGTGTACTCCGACTTGGAGTACACCTTTCCAATCTTGTTCTAACACATACACGCGTTATTTTTGCCGCACAAATACCCGTGATCAATTTAATATTCCGTTCGAATGTATTCGTAGTATTTTATAACGCTAAATTATAAAATTTGGGAACACAAAGAGATACATATCCGCGATGACTTTAAAGCTATTTAAGCCAATATAAGTATTAAATAAATGGTTAAATGGAAAGTAGGCATCATAAGTTCTGTTTGGATCATCTTGTTTATTCAAATTATGATAACAGTCGTAGAACATTTAATGCTGAAATTTTAACCTTAAAAGTCTTATATACATTTGACTTTCGCATGCATGGCACATCAGAATATCTTGGTAACATCCGATTTAAACTCCAATCAGGTCCGCCGAAGGATTCACAAGCACCAATGCGGCCCTCTGTGCTGAAAGGCTAGCCCACCCCCTATTTAGACGAAGTTACCATGACAACGAAGCCATCCCGGCTGTTAAACACCCGACGCTTGGAATATGAAGTCTGACGACTTCGGAATAAAAATCCCCAAAAATAAGTTTCCTCGATCCTAATACGGAGCGACTCCACGCAAATCTTTTGTTTTTTTCCCCCGATCATCGCGTGGCTACAGACACCCGAAGATCCATCGAAACGAGACCGCGACTCTCCGTTTTACAATTTTAGGTCGAAACTATTCGGAAAACGGCATAGGGAAACAGTTTTATGCAAAAGAACAGTTTATGGGGACCAGCGGTGACGTCAAATGTCCCCTCTCCTCCGAATCGTAAAAAATGAGGAAACTATAAAGGAAGAACCGTGCGTAGAACGGAACGGAGTATAAAAAAACGTTCTTTTCGAGAGACCACGTGAATGGTTTGAGAAAGCTCGTGAATTGGCGCGTAGGACGAGCGGATGAGAAAGAGAGTGGAGGGAGAAAGGAGGAAGAAAAAGGAAGGGGGAGGAAAGAGGAATGGGGAGCAAAGAGGAATGGGGAGCAAAGAGGAAGGGGTAGGAAACAGGAATGGGGAGGAAACAGGGGAGGAGGGAATAGGGGGGAGGAGGAAAGAGGGAGGGAGGAGGAAAGAGGGAGGGAGGAGGAAAGAGGGGAGAAGGAAAGAGGGGAGAAGGAAAGAGGGGAGAAGGAAAGAGGAAGGAAGGGAGAATTTCTAGAGGGAGGAAGGATACAATCGAAGACACCCTCTCGTGACGCGCTTTCAAAGCTGCCAAGGCAAATGCCAGCGCTAATAAAATTTCCACGTCGTCACGTGGTCGCTTTGTGTAACTTGGCCGCGAAAAAAATACACGATCGCGAAAAAATCGGAAAGATTTTTTCTCCTCGCCAACAACTAAGATACAGCTTTTTAAAAGCTACGCGTTCACGCGCAAATAAATATGTAATAGGTAAAAAGCGCAGTAAAAAATATTATTTCAACGTCTCACGAAACTACAACTCCTTTCGTTTTGCGCTCGACGAAGCAACACACAACAGCAAAAAAAACACATGCCGCTGTAAGCTACCTTAATCGTTGTTTTGATCGAATCGCTTTGATCTAACACTAAACTTTAAAGCCGCGAATTAAAGAAAAAGCCACTCGAGCTTAATATAAGAGTTATTTCGACCTCTGTCCCAAAAAAATCTCCCTTTTGACTTTAATTGATGCATAAAGTTATATAAACGTCTCTCCGAGTTAATAAACGGGCTGTTTTTGTTCATCAAAGCTGTCGTAAATTAAGTGACGCCTCGCATAAAATCCGTCTCGAGATCGCACGATTCGAGAGACGTGTAAAAACATTCGCGAGCCAACAAAGAAAAAACAAACAAAGATTGCAGAGCATATTATATAAAGCGCCTTTTTTCAGAAAAACTACCGTAAATATATAATTTCATCCTGCCAAAGAGCAATAAAAAATTAAGAATACACGAGTTTTGGAATGCTAACCTCAGATCCACCAATTTTTTACCATGTTTATCTCTCATAAAGACCATATCATTCTGTATTGTTTCATACTATTTTATACTGTTTTATTTCATTTTGTATTGTTTTATACTATTTCGTATTACTTTATATTATTATGTATTGTTTTATATCATATGTGTTATTTTATATCATTTCCTTCTTTCTTATGTTATGCATGATCCAACAACAGTCTCCATATTCATTATATATATTTCAAGTATATTTAATCTTATTCTGCCTAATTATTGTATTATATTTCTCGTTTTGCATTACGTTATTACCTATATATGTATTTTTTATGACGGTATACAACGATGCTGTATATACGAACACTTACTGCACATACTCCTTTCTATTTAATGCTGTATTATTATATTATCATATGTAACTATCTAGGGTTTTCGCAGGTTTTTCACACACCCCTTCTCAGTTGAACCCTGTTCACTGCCAGGTCAGGTTCTCCTCTGAGGATGCCCACTTGGTGAGTGAAATGCATAGGGTTTTTCCTATATTTTTTAGCTGAAGAAGTTTTCCACCACTGAGTAATCGAAGCCAAATTGTTCGAGCTAGCTACTACTGTAGGGAGGACATGCCTGTTGTACCTAGGTTTTCCCTACAATCTCTAATCTGTCTTCAATTTTATATTTTTTACTCTGTATGATTTAGGTATATACTGTTTATGTAATGCGTATTGTAATATCTTACTTTAACATTTCTTATATTTATTATATTGACGAAGGGTTAAATGTAAGAATGGACCTTATGGTCTAAATTTTGCACGAATAAAGACGATTATCTATCTATCTATCTAACTAATCACGACATTTTAACGTCTCCATATTACAATATTTCAGAGATATTGCCCACGCAGACGAACGAACAGAAAGAAAAAACCGAAATCATAAGAACTTCAAGGTCTCGAGTTGAGGTGAAAGTTGTCGAGCGAATAGAGAGAGACACGCAATAAGTGATAACCGCGCATCTACGGCGAGATCGGGGACGTTAATTACAATGCTCACGCGAAACCATAGACTCAGACTGACAAAATAAAACAAAAGAATTTCCCTCCACATCTCTTCTTCGGGGTTCGCCTTTCGCCCACCGCTTAATAGGTACGTCGACTTCCATTTTTTCCCGTTTCCTCTCTCTCTCCCACGAGACGGGCATAATGCCATAAATCCCTTCAACCCGGAGAGGCAGTCGCTTCTTGTTCCTCTGAATATTTTTTCCGCTTTTCCTTTTTTCTCTCCCCCTCTCCACTAACGAAAGCAAGTGATGATACAAAAATGAATTTCAATAAACAAATGTTATATAGGTTATACCTTAATATGCATTAACTTAATTTTATTTACATTAGCGTAGGTTACATCAATTACAATATTTACGCCGAACTCTGGCGAAGCTCGAAGTCTTTCTAGTTCTGCTAAAACGCTTTGGTTACAGACGTTACACGCTATATGAATCCAAGAGGTTGATTAGCCAAAATACACACACACAGACTATCCCACATGGCTGTCTAGCTCTCTAATCCCGTCAAGAGATCTCCTTCGAGAAAACGTGTCTTAGACTCGAACTAGGTGAATTTATTATAAAACTTACAATAACATTTTAAATTCACGAATTATTTCTCGTTTTCCATATATTCTAATAAAATGTTAGTAATTTGGCTAAATTAGCAACAATGAGGCATTCCCTGACGCCGAAAGATTTTCCCATAAAAAAAACATATTTTCGTGATCAAAATAAACATGTGCATCGGATCGACGCGTATTTGAAAATCGACGTTAGGAAAATGAATTTTCATTTTTTTATGCGTTCTTCGGTTCAAGTCCCAAACGATTATTTTCAATAAATTTAAAGCGAAAATCATAAATATGCTGCACCAATCCCCACGTAATTTAAATGAAGGAATTAAATGGTTCTGGAATCAAACTCGGGTCGTTATGGGAATCGTTTTTTCCTCTTTCAAAATTATCCCCAAAATTATAGCTTATGCCTATCTGCATAGGATGATAGGATCTTCAGATCATATTATTCCATCAATTTCTCCGGATAGTTATATTAAACGGCGATTGCCTCTTTATGCTGTCGTTCTATTTAAAACTGAAAGAAGAACTGAAGAAGTGATTTTCGAGTAATTCGACATTCTTTCGATTTTTTCAAATCTGAATGCATAACATGCATCGGAGCGAACCTAATATAAATGTCATTAATAACAAGAGAAGAGAGTCGCAAAACGGCTCCCCAATAATGCGCGAGGACGTAGGAAAGTAATCAACGATGCGAAAAACTTTGCGTTTTTTTACTAAGCGTGCCTGCAGATTATTCCGCGTAATATTCCTGTGAGAGTACCCAAACTTTTAAGCGATTAAATATATCCCATTCCTCGAAGGAAGACCCGATAATGACCTCGATCACATTACGGTAAACCTTTGTCTAACGCGGTATTCTCCAACGCGAATTTGATGATACGAGGTTACATCAATGTGGCACTAATTTGTCAGAAAGGCGGAAATTTTATTTACGCGCGGTCCTTGATTGTGCGCGCACCGCGCTTTACGTAAGCGCATGACGCGAGAAAGCTCGTAAGACTTCACGAAAACGTCGTAGTTTCCATAAAGTATAAGATTTCCGCAAAGCAGTTTGACCCAACACGGCCTCTTCCAACAAAGTAACCCCCGCGTTGCGCAAGCGGCTACTCAAAAATGACTTCTTCTTGCATTCGGAATGTCGCGCGGCGCAAAATAAAAAATTACGTTCATACCATTTTGTGATCATTCTTTATACTCGATTTCCAAAAAGTGATATGTTTCTTGAATGGCTTAATGACAAAAGACCCGAAAAATGACAGACTGCCATCAAAATTAATCAGGTTAATATTCAGCCGAATATATTTCCATTTTGAGATATTTCTTCCAAAGATACAGTTATGAAGGGTGTAAAAACAGCCGAGACTAATAAATTTTACGGATGGTATAAATTCCTAGCAATTAAAATTCTTTCGATGCGCACATCTTGATGCTCATTTGACTCTCCGTAGCTAAAACTTAATTTCTTCCCCTTATCGCCGAGCATAAATTATTGGCCTAATAATTTCTCATCTTGACTTTAATATTAATCAGTGTAGTAATGGAGATAAACCGGGCATAAACGGAAAATTATCGCCTCAAAATATTTATCTTTAACCAGATGCTGTAAAATGAAACAAGTTTAAAAATTATATACTTCCCGTTGAGGTATCAAATATGTAGGATGATCTGAATTATAATTTTAGAAAAAGCCTTAACAATCCTATAACAAAGATCAGAACAAGATTTATTAATGGTTTCGTCAATTAATATTTTTTTTTAATCCGTGAAGTTTTATTATTAACGGAAATACATAAAATGAAGTCATATTAAATTATATTATCACAAATCCTACATTTTTACTGCTATTCACAATTAAGGTATTTTCATATTGCGATCATGCATTGATGAAAACAAACACGCTTATATTTATCGAAATTGGAGATTATTCAAATAAGTATACAGGAAATAGTATTAAGTAAACAACTTTGACGAAAATCTAGCGGGTTAAACTCGCACAACAAATTTCTTCACTTCTAAATCTTTTTCCTAAATTTATGTCTAGAACAAAATAAAACCTGAATAAAAAGGGAAGTCTACGCCGAGTTTAATTAACACGCCTTTACAAGATCCCAATTCCCGGCCGAAATCAAAATTCACCATCTAATCTTAAGCAAACATTGCATCAACAACTAATGTGTGCGTAAATAGATCAAAAAAGACATTGTGGAAGGGCCCGAGTTAAGTAAGAAATTTTATTCGACGAGCAGCGCATTAGCACACCCGTTCTCTCCGAGTCGACTGGAAGGAAGAGAAAGGTAGGCAACGTCGCGCCTTCTCGAAGTTTGCGAGATATCTCCAGCTGGTCTGGTAAGGTAGAAGTTTGTCGGTTCCCAGAATTCACGAGGAAAATCCATTGTAGGAAAACATTCAAGGGTAGACGCTTACATGTTGAGAAACTCGGATTTTCAGAGAGCATCCCTCGTCCTTGATACAGCACGATAACAGTAAAAATGAATTATTAACACCTTAGGTTGCCATCTTGCATGGATTGGATGAGCCGTTCCCTCTATCCAACCTACTCAAAGCGAACTGGTGTGTCTTGGATGAAAATATTCACTGAAATATTACCGCATAAATTGCATCAATCGATCTAAATTATATAAACAAAGCTGTGAGAACCCGCGATTAAATGTTTTTATAATTGATACTCAAAACTAGATCCATAACTTACTGACAAAAATTACCACAAATAAGTCGTTGAAGAAAATTTCCATACTGATCGAGACACTTCGAAATTCTTTCCAACATGATTCTTGAATGCTAGGAATCATAACTCGGATCCCTTTATACTTTAAAGGTTCTATTTTTCGCATATTTGCACAAAATAACAAAAAATAGGGTTATCCCGAGTAGTTTTAAAACTTTTCGTATGCCACTTAAAAAGGTCCACGTACCACTACTGGTACACTTACTACAGTTTGGAAACCGCTTGTTTAAACAATTCTTTTATGCTTTTATTCGATTACAATCCCAGACATTTACAAAGAATATTTTTTCTTCTTATTTTACGTTCATCTACAAGGAGGATAAGTCGGGTAATTTTTCTTCTAGCACAGCATCAAAGGACATTAAAGGACACCTAAATACGAATGACAAACTTCCTATATAAAGCTGGTTTCCTCGAGAGTCAGCGAATAAATAAACCCGAACGTAATTGAGTCATTTCACGGCCTTGGCTTTGTTCCTTGTCGGAGAAGAAAGCGCTAAGTTACAAACGGAGAATTAAATCGAGAAAATAAAACGTTCGATGAATACAACTGGAGTGAATTAAAACGCAAATAATATAAGTCCATTGCACAAATCCTTATACTTCTTCAGTGAGTATCGCGGAAACTGCCTAGAAAGGAATCTTTTAATGACTAGAAAATGGATTGAAAATAAAATAACAAGCAAATATTCCTTTTTGGTCAGTTTCCATAATTCTCAATTTTTGTAAATGAAACAAGAGAATGGCTAAACATTCCAGGCTTGGATAATTATTTACGATGCTGCACACAAGTTTGACAGAACTTCCTCGAAATATAATGGTTTGCGGAAAACTCTTCGAAAAAAATTTAAAACTACTGATCTACTTTCTTATTTATTTACGTGTGTGCCATGAGCCATCTTTCGGTATATATCACTACATAAGCCAGAGGCTTCCAAACATTAAAAAGCCCCCCCCCTTTCACCTTAGAAAACTATCTTCGCCCCCCCCTCTATCCCATGTTCAATTACAGTTCATAAACAATAACTACTGGATATAAAATTACCATTAATTAAAACATCTTAAGAGAAAACATGGACGCAAACGATACGTCCTATCCAATTGAGGACTAGAATTTGGCTGCTGCATATTGTAGGTCTCAAGATTAGGATGGTTAATCGGGGAGTAAATATGTGAGAAATCCTTCCCCCCCCCTCTGACCTACACAGCGTTTCCCCCAAGGGGGGAGCGCCCCACAATTTGGAAACCACTGACATAAGCTACGTCGAAAGTGAACTTGGGCTAGGCGATCAGATTTTTAGGCATGGAACGGAAGGTTTCAATGATACATGTACAATCAAAGCTCTAGCAAATTAAAATTTCAATAATAAATATATGAAATAAAAACCATTTTTTCGAGGAATTTTTTAACACTTAAATATTGCTTTTCGAACCATTTTTCATACCCCCAAATACTTCAGCTGTCCGTTAAGTGTTCCTGTAGTTTGAAAAGAAAATTCTACATTTCTCCGGATCGAATTTTTCACATGATGTACCGAGTTGTAGATGACTGTAGGCGTGCAACATCAAGGTCTTTCTAAAACAGAGATGAACTTAATCGATAGGAAAAAAAATCAAGCTTTGCGTGGCGCGCAACACCACCTCAACGGAGGTGAAATACTATTCGCCTACGCGGTAATCATTTACTCGCCTCATCTCTTCCAATTTATGTACCGTGGCTCTTTAAAAGATGACATGGCGTTGGCCTTTATCATTTGGGTGACGTAGTTCATAATGAATGGTGATCCTTAACCTTTAAAACAGTCCCATAAGAGAAGTTCAGCAAAATTAAGCATACTTTACGCAAAGTCATAAGCCTCGAGAGTTATTGATCTACCTCGCAATGCTTAAGAGCAAAGAAACTCGCTTCCCGTATGAAACTTTTTCGCAACAATATAGCAAATTTCATGAAATCTGTGCTTCTATTTTACCTCGTTTGCACGGAGTTAATTCCGCAACATTCAACCTTTTATGTAAATAAACAGCGTAATAGGCTACTGGTTTAGCGTCTTCTTCCTTTCAGGAGCCAAACAAAAGCACGAAAAATTCAACGCAAGAGCGTCTCTCAAAGCGTGACACGATCTAAAGCAAACTTTTAACGGTTATTTATGCTTCAATTCATTTCACACAATCCCAATCTTCAACACGCTTGTTTCTAAAAGCAGAAAATACACAAACATTTAAACGGTTCTCTCATTCAAAATATTAGTAACGGATCGTTTTTACGAGAACTAACGAATTTCATTTACTCCTGATAACTTTATCGAACAAGACGCCTATAGACGTCGTCATGTATAATATGTTGCTATATGGAAACAAGACGAATATACCCATAGATATCTCATCTACCATAAGAACTACCTATGTCGTCTCATGCCATCGACTAATATATAGGCCTAATCAAAATAAAAACTTGGTTTTGTTAATATATATATTTTCAAATGCTCAAGTCCGCCTAGTTTACTACTTAACACTTCTGTTGAGACGGCTACAATCGACGTAATGCCCGTCAAGAGGCAAGATAGATGTGGCCGTCCATATTTCATGTTCAGTATAAAGCACGTCGTCTCGTGCCATCATCTAATGTCTTGAGCATAATCTATAGAATGAACTTGATTATATTCACAAAAAATAAAATCTATTTTTCTACATATGTAATAGTTTTCACAGGACGACATTAGCCGTCGTTACATACCTATATGCATATAGGCAAGACGTTGACCTGATGTATTAATTTCGACGAGACGGCTATTGCCGTCATTATATACCTTACTGCATAGGGTTATTGCCGTCAAAATAACATCCATCACAGGACACGTCTCAGGCAATCGACGAATTCATTGGCCTAACCTTTAGAAGGAACTTTATTTACCTTTTTGTCCATATTTATTTGAACATGCGTTGATGGAGACAAACAAAATCGACCGTCTGGGAATGTATTAAATTCGCCAACCGAACCCACGTTAAATGCCGTCGCACGCTTCAAACCACCCAAACGAAGAACGCCGCCGACTTTGATCGCCAAGTCTCGGATTCGCACTCTCAACACTCGGCACTCGCGGCGAGTATGATAAACGGACCATAAAGAGACAGGAGCGCGGGACTTCGCCATTCAATGCCAGGGACTCTTTTTTTTCCTCGCCGACCATTTTTGCACCGCGCATTGCATCACGGCGACAAATGCAAGGTCTCAAGGTCCACGCGAACAGGCGCCTTCAGAGAGAGAGAGAGATTGTGTGTGACCCGTGCATTTTGCAGCCCTTCGGCGCCGAATGCCAAGTCACAAAAGCACGTGACGCGCCCTTACGCTTCACAGACTCACGGGACTACGAGTGATGATAAAAAGGAACCAAAACGGAACGGCGCGCACGCTAATTGCGGTAAACAGCGGGGAGTTGGCCAGGGAGCGGAGGGCGAGTTGAGCAACACCTTTTAAATCCGGTCCCCGGTCGTCATGAACTCCGGCGCGTGACGGCTATTTATGCTTTTTTTTCCCTTCCGAGCCCAAAGGATCGAGTCGTTCTACCGATATTAACTCAAGCGGCCCTGAGATGTTTTTGCGAGGATAAACGCCCTCGGATGAGCAAAACTTCACGGGTAATAAAACTGGAGCAACGTACATTGCGCAAGCTCTTTCGTATCCGTCCATACGGCAATGTTACTGATCACATTATTGTACCGAGAGCTTGGCGGTATATATGCAATCTTATAAATATTTTAGAGAGAGAGTGTGTGTGTGTGTATGTATGTTCTTTTACGTTTTTACCCCGTTGAAGCTATCGAATTCAAAAGTTTCATGGGCCATACTATGGACCAAAGGAGGAACTTGGTCTAGGTTAGCGGACCGTGGGGTCTCTTATACCTTATGGGGTCAACAAAATACTATTTTCATAAGAATGCATGGGAAATGGTGTGTAGAAACCCCAAAATGCCATGCAGCCCTTCACTGATGTGGATATAAATATACCTAAATAGTAACTTAAGATCACGGGAAATGGCTTATTTTACGCATGAAAGACAATATTTTAATTATGTTCATGTTTTGTTGTATTACATGTTAAATCGCCCGAAATTATCCTTTAAGCGGAAACTCGATTAACATTTTCGAGGCGGCAACAAAGCTAAATTTCTTAATTGTTGTCCTCTTCACGTAAAGATTAATGCAAGGAAAATCCACGCCGTGGCGCGCCGTAGAGGAAGGATAGCCAACGCCAAGATAAAGGATACATATGGATTTATGCTTAAATATAGTCTATGAATACTTTTAAAGTGTGTCAAATGATTTTTAAGGAATATTATAACATTGTTATCTTTCACCACTAACATTGAAAGATTTATTGCAGCATAAATCGATGCATTTACTTACATTTTTTGGTAACCAAGATGTTGTTTATTGTTTACGTTTTGGCTAATAGTATTGACATAATCCACAATTTTTTTGCTACTTTAAAGGCTTCGGTGCATCTATCCATGTGAATATTAAGTAAGACGTCAATGCGTAATTATATTAATGGTAAAACTTTACAATACAATACAAAAAATAGTAAATGATCATGTAAACATCGCTTGCATAATTAAAGAATGGGGAACGTTTGGTAAAGTTTGGATCTTTTTTTGTGGGGGCTCCGTCTCCAAACCTCCGAACCAGCAATTCAAAACTAGTGGTACCCAACAGCAAAATTAAGTAAATTTCTAATTTTGTTATATTTTAATTGTAATATGACATCAAAAGTGATATATCAATAAAAATAATAAATAATAAAAATCGTTTTCTATTTAAAAGAAAACTTTCCCGAGCGAAGCCGGGCGTTTCAGCTAGTACAATGATAATAATACATTAAGCACAAAGAGGTTTTCCCAATTATATCCGCTATGATATATAGCTGCTTCTTACATAGGATATATGTGGATATAAATCTTCATGTATTTCTAGAAGGGGTAGAGATCTGAAATTTGGCATGATAAAATCCCAAAAGGATTCATTTTAGGTGGCTTTTTTCGAACTCATTGTTTCATTTTTAATCCCATAAGAGAAGCATGAAAATCGGTGCAGGGCATTAACAAATTGCATTTTTAAATTAGTTAAAACTAAGATAGAAACTCAGGACTAAAACAGTTTTATAGCTGAAAGAATGTGGTTTGTTATTTTTTTAAGACTAAATTCAAAAAGGTGTGGAGTGAGCGTAAAAAACTTGTATTTAATCGGAAAAAGGACATTTTCAACGATGACAAATATTAACTACCATAACAATGAGTCCAAAGCTTTTAAATGGGAACTAGGGGCCCGTGTTGCAGTACTTCCTGCAAACATCTAGAGACCCTTGCGTGAAGTGACCCAATGCGATAGTTCCTATGACAAAAAATTTTACAAAGAGTGTTATTAGTTGAACAACTTTTATTGCCCCTCTGAAAATAATTATATAGCTCACACCATTTTCATAACCAGAAACATATACCTACATGATTTAGACTACCGGTACACAATATTTTTTGTTCTTGCTCACTATATCTGATGGTACAGCATATCGTATGTTCTGCGGTTTGTTTAATATTAAGTAGTGAAGGTTGGTGGCTTTGTCAACTTATGACTCAATTTTAATCCGTGTGACAACTCCTTCAGCCATAAAAAAATTTAACAAAATCCCGACGCATTTCACCCACTAAGTGGGCATCTTCAGAGGGAACTTATAACGACAGTGACTGGAAGTCAACTGTCAGTTGACTTCCAGTCACTGTCGTTATAAGTGGTTGAAATGAATCGGGATTTTGTTAATTTTTTTATGGCTGAAGGAGTTGTCACACTGATTAATATTAAGTAGTCAATGCACCGGCCACGCGTCAATACCGAAAAAAATTAGTCACAAACATTATCAATATAGTAATTTGCTTAAAATGCACAATAAAACTTGCAAACGAAACGATATTTACAATGCATGCGTGAAATATCTTTGCATTTGAAATGTTAAGTTGTCCATTATTACTGGCATTGAAATCGTTTCTCTTCTTCGCTATGTGTTTCATTTGTTTTATATTTCCACGAAACTTTTCACATAAATTATCAATCGGTTATTGTTCTTGAAGCGTTTGTTTCATTGTAGGCTTAGTTCAAATGCACTTGAAAGCCCGAGTCTAACAATGCAAAAATCCGAGGTCAACAATTGAAATGTTGAAAAATCGGAGAAAATCGAATATAAACTTAAAATATGAGAAAGCACGAATTAAACAACAGAATCTGAAGTAAGAATAAGAATCTTCATTTCTTTCAACTTGAATTAGTGTAAATCTCGAGTCAAAGTCTCGATCGTAAAATATTTTAGTGTTAAATAAAGACTGAAGAATTACTCAGCGTATTCCAGCCGATTATATGATAATCAAATGCAAAAACTAAAACTCTCCTGATATCCTACCCATGCCTTTTCGGGAGACGACTAACCACTTAAAACCTGCAAGAGTTTGCGCCGAGTATTCAGGCGAAAGATTAGTCGAAATCGAGTCAACCATTCTTGTTTTATTTGCGTTTATACTGGGAAGGAAGTCACTCGAGGCTTAATCTGTTTTTGTCCTTCATGCGTTTTATTGTAAGCTTAGTGCAAATGCACTTGAAGCCCGAGTCTGACAACGCAAAATTCCGAGAAGAACAATGTGATTTGGTTTAGTGCTTTTAATGACAATCGCGGTCTATATTGCAAGGCCACTGATTTTAAACCACGACTTAAACTATGTTGCCATAATACTAAAACATGAAATTTTAGCGAAACGGAGGAAAAACTTTTAATGCCGTGTTCCGACAAGTTTTTCGAGAAATTTTAAACTCTTTTCAATTATTTGACAAAATGAAGGAGAGAGGTGAAATACGGTTCGACGAAATCGCGAAAACACTAATGCCATAAGTTTATCGTACTAACGACGAAAAAATATAATGAAGTCATACATGTTCGCGAATTTTTTATCAGTACTCCCACTAAAAGACATGGGTGGTGACGCCATAATCCTAACACACAAAATGCCTAAATCAGAATACAATAAAAATCTTATTCTATTGGTCATTCTGTCCATAACGCTCAATATCTCAGCCGTTTCTTTAGCCAGTTCAACCAAATTTAGTAGGATTGCTATACTATAATTATATACATAATATCCTTATTCTGTTCGTCCGTTGGTCCGTTTGTCAGTCCGCTCAATCTAAATCCCCATAAGAGAACACTTAAAAATACGTTTTTTTCTTTTACAAAATTAAATTAGATTAGATTCACCTACAATCTTTAGACAGGGACCGTTTAAAGAAAAATAAACAGATTCTTATTCTTATCGTCGGCTTTTGCCTTCGGTTCGAAATTGCTCAAGTTATACGTTTAAATCACATTTATTGGAAAATTTAAAGCTCATTAACGATATGTTGCCTAGCCGACCGTGTCATTGTTAAACCTCGGGATTGTGTTGTCGTCCTAATACTATATTGCAGGGCCGGCCAAGTGGGGGGTGCAGCGGATGCAAGGCATCCGGGCCCCCAATTTTTAGGGGTCCCCAAATGTTGAGTATAAATAATATATTTACATCTTTAAACAAATTTTTGCTTTTTACATTCTCCATGTACGAAGTAAGAAAGTATTGTTTTCATGAAAAAAATCGAATTCGAGATTTCAACAGAAATACATGTTTTAAGGTCCCTTGAACACGTTTTGACTATTTTCTCGATGATGTCTGTGCGTCTGTCTGTATGTGATAGATTTTTGTGGGCGCTCTAACTCAAAAATTATTAATCAGGTCAACGCAAAATTTTATATTTAACATTTTTATATCTGATCTGATTAGTTTTTGGTAAAAATCGGTTGACCGGAAGTGGCTGTTTACTCTTGTCACTTATCCGTTATTTTGAAATATTTGCTTTAATATTTGATAAATGTAAAAATGTACTAGAATAAAAGTTGTAGGACATTTTATTTTCTACAACCTTTGTTTGAAACATTTTCCCATATAATTCATTGTTTAAAATATATCTTATATTTTTAGCTGCCACCAACACGCCACCTACCGAAGACTATTGTTAACAATTGACGCTTAGCTACATCTTAGTAACGCTCCTTTTTCTTTTTTTAATTGTCAACCGGAAGTAAATATTGACAACGATCCCAGAGCTAGCAACATGTAATTTGCCACATAAATATGGAGAAAGTCATGTGTTCCCCACATCAGTTTATTTTTCAGTTATCTTCAAATTGAAATTTTTTATAGTTAACTCTTTTATAATTATTTTCATAGTTTTTTTGCTGTGTATCTTATAATTTACCGGATCGCATATTTGTTTGAATGCCCAGTCAATTCGCCTCTCTTACAGCACAAATGGGTATCTCAGAGGTAGTGCAATGAATAACCAGGGAGGGAGGAGGGAAACCCGGTGCCGGCATTTGCCTGCTCTTACAAAGAACACCAGGGGGGCCAACGGCTTAACGTCCCTTCCGAAGGACGGAACAGCTGACTTTGCGCGGTCTCCTCAAACTACGCAAACAGGGGCCCGGTGACCTTGAGAAAAATCCTACTCGCGCAGGATTCGTACCCGATGACTTTTTCAAGCATCGGGCGAGTAGCAGCAGCGTCCTAACCACTAAACCACCGGCACCTCCGGATCGCATATATAATTCACGCAAGGATGAAGAATTTAACTTACAGTTAGTTATGGAGAGAAGAGAAGAATTTAAATCTCATTCTTAAATCTTCAAAATTACGTTTTAAAATGATTTCTTGACGTTCTCACGCATTTTATTTATATTTGGCCACTGTTGTCGCAATTGTTGAATTCTATTCTTGGCCTCATAATAAATGCACTAATTTAGTGTTTTAACACGGATCAGACTCTCGTACATGGGCCTAACTAATTTACTGAATCTATTAAATAAATAAGAGGTAGGAAGGAAAAGAGAATGAGATTTTATAATAAAATAGTCTCATTTGTTTTTTACATTGTTTGATTACAAACCCCGTTTTAAACGGGTTAATTCATCTGTTTTTTTTCATAAATTTTCATAAGTTATTATCTTAATTGTGGTTATTGTTATTGCTCATACAGGGCGATCTGAGCAACGACATTTGAAATACGAAAACTAGGACGTAAGCCGATTGACGGAGAATTTCTAGATTCCGGATAGGTGCGTGATACAATATATAAATACAAAATTCCATCAGATTCAGTTAAACCGTTAAGTAGCGCGCAAGTCGCGAGGCCAACTGCATAGCCGCTTTTTCGGACCCAGACGCGCTTAAAATGCGCATATTCGTCAAAATCTCGATTTTAAATTTTTTCACGATAATAATAATTTCTTTATACAATTCATATTTGAGAAAGTAATAATTAGAATTTATTTACGGCTATATTTCATGCTAGAGAGTCCATTCTTACATCTAACCTCGAAGGAATAATACAGATACATTCCTTCATCAGGGTTCGAACCCATGACTACGGCCTACCCCGGAAAATATCCTAACCATCCATGTTGCAACACCGACTGGCATTACGGTGGGTCAAAATGAGTTGGTAGAGATGAAAACAAACGAGTATTCAATCTTTTCAGTCACTGTATAACGGAGGTATTGCCCATTAGTTATTATTGTTAGTATTTTTGCTTGGGAGTTTATAGCTATCTACTACATTTAATGCCATGAAGCAGGAGTCAACAACGCTTCACTAAAAGGGGCACACGAGGCTTTATGTGCTCATGTGCGGGCCATTACGACCTTACAAATGACTGCTCGGGCAGTGTGTAAATTTTAAATAACTAGTTTTCTTAGTTTACAACGTGTCATACACTAGTATTAATAGCAGACTGCATCCAATTGCTCGAAAAACTTCATTTGGATTTCATAAACGGCATATAATGACGCCTGCTGCCAGAAAATAAATGCATCTCCTAAGGAAATTGACGAGGATAGACGGTGAACGTGAAATCATTGCGCGGGCCGTAATTTGGAATCCCCTCCCACCCGCATTTACTTATTATTTAAAAAATTTCATTTAGCCAGTTCATCTTTCAAGTTTCAGATTTTCTCGTCCAAAAAATAATTTAATGGTTAAGGAAATTATTAAGCAATGCGTTTAAAATTTTTGAATCTTTAGCTGTGTTAAAAGGAGACAGCATAAACGGATGTGGCAGATTAAGAAAGAGAATGTAAAATTGAAATGGGACATGGAACGACAGATACCGAGAATAAGGCTAAGGAGATAAGGGATTCCAGAAAGCTTTTAAGGAATGGCAATAATCTCAAAAACTCCACTCCCTTTTCAAAGAAATACTGCTTTCGTATGAGAGAATTTCTAAAGCTGACCGCGTTTACGTACATATCAATCAAAAAAAATGCGCTATCAATCTGATCCAATAAAAACAGTACACAAATGAAATATATATCGTGAGAAGGTTAGGATAATTAGAACTTATGTATTTATTATCACAAAACCGACTAAAAACAAGAGACATATCACAGCTGATTTTAGCAACACGTAAATCAAAACAGATATTCAAAAATAATATAAGAAATATAAAATAAATAGGGACAATAAAATAATATAAACGATAAAAAGCAACGAATTGACTGTATTGCTAAAGGTTTGAAAAAAGCAAATTATTTATGACTGATTGGCTCTCGTTCTAAACCTATTAAAATTACATAATGAATAAAACAAGCATATGGCCAAATTTGCGCAAAGATTCTGCGTTATAACTTGAATTTAAAACTAATTAAAACGTTATTTCATGATTTCTCACGCTGATATTTAATTCTTATCGAAGAGAAAATAATTCACATGATAACAGATCAATTGAAAAATAGCGTAAAATATGAATTCTGTAGGACTGAATATCTTAAGATACGCTGCTTTAACGGACGAATAAAATTCTTTTACATATTCGAAAACGGATTTATTTAAGTTCCATCTCTTACATTTGCACGAATTCGTAAATTGGCTATTTTAACGAATCAAAGATAAGTGAAATTACGTACTTCTAAAAACTAATTTAATGAAATAGTTGATTGGCCATCGAAATTAAAATTAGAAATCTTATTCTTTTTTGAGAAAAATATGCGTGGCCGTAAGTAGGTTTAAAATGTGACACTTGGCAAAATTATGTCCATTGCATCGGAATATTTACAAAATGATTAATATTACGTCGCTATTAATTACAATTGTTAACGAGACACGCAGGTTTACGCTGTCATTATAGAATACCTACGAAATAAATGAATCGAATAATTGATTCTAGAGACCTAATTATGAAGAAACCCCAGAAGAAAGAATTTGTGTGGAATTTCTGGCTAATCAAAGTCTTGGATTATTATAGCCATTACTCTTTCCCCACCGAACACATACATAAGGAAAGAGGGAAACCCGGTGGCGGCATTAGCCTACTCGTTACGTAGAGCACCATGGGGCCCAAATACCGTATTATCCTGAATATAACGCGATGTTTTTTCCAAAAAATGAAATTTTAAAAGTATCCCCCGCGTTATATTCGAATACTAATGATTTCAAAAGATCGTGTTTCAAAAAATCACCGCGCATTCCGCGTGTCTGTTTACGAGATACAAGATACTTGTTACATTGTAGATACATTAGGCCTACGTTACATTGTACTAGAAAAGCATCCGAGGCGAGAATAGATCGAGTTCAAACGGCGGCTGAACCCCTCGACAGTCATTGAATTGAAGCTATAAGTGCGTCGGCGTATCCTTATATAATAATTTTCAAGTGTCCGTCTGTCTGTCTGTCACGGTATTTTTGGAAATTTTCTCAATGGAATTAAGAGCTTAAACTTTCACAATCGTTAAACCCCCATGAGGTGGTCTCTAGAAAAATCAAACATTCTGGAAAAAGTCCCGGATTCGACTCCGAGAGACAATTATATTTTCCCATAAGTTTACACAGAATTTTCGATTTTTCAAGGTTCAAGGTTTCGTTCTTTGTAACTACCATAGCGAGTTTTTACCCATCCGATCTTTTAACAATGGGTGACAAAAAAGGGTGTTGATCGTGTTGAGAAAGAAGTTTCTTCCAAATCCCAGGTTAACAGAGGAAACCGACGAAGTTATCACATGAATTTTAAAATAGTCGTAGCTAAATCGGTGTTGTTAAAATCCACCGGAAATGAGAAATCAAGGATAACTGTTATGCTTGCATTCGCGGCCGACGGGCGAAAACTGACTCCCTACGTAATTTTAAATCGTATAACGATGCCAAAGGAACATTTACCGTCAGGTGTAATCTTTCACGCGCAGGAGAAGGGGTGGATGAACGAGGAACTTTTGTTAAATTGGCTGAAGTTTGTTTGGGGTCGCGTTATACTCGAGGTTTAGTTTTTCTTGAAAAACTAAACCCTAAACTCCTCAAATCACACAAGCAGGGAAACGGGCCGAATCCAGGTTGAAAAATCTTACCTCATCAAGACAACAAACCATAGAGCGAGTAATTTGGTTTATTTAATATTTAAGTGATGCATATCCGTAATTCTTCACGGGAAATTACAATAAATAAGGTCTAATTACGAGAAGGTGAAGAAAAGGTATTTAGATTAAGACAGGGATGATGAACTAGGGAAAGACAGAAAACCCTTCCATGACGAAATCCAGGTTAAACAAAACGCCGCCCGCGTGACTCAGGACTACCGAAAATAACTCCAATTATCCCCATCGGGAAAAAAACAAAAATAAAACAATTCACCGCGCCGAATTGGCAGCGAGCCACGCTAAAAATGTTTAGATTATTGCCCTATCTTACGTAAGGAATCACATGACGACGCGGCATGCAGTTTAAAAGAGACCTACGCTCAAGGCAGGATTAAAGCCGGAGAAAATGGAGCAGTTGCTCCAGGGCTCCCGTCTGGCGGTGTTCCCCGTAACGCACTGAAATAATAACTAACATATTTATTTGAAATTTAAGTTATTCCAGGGCCTTATACCACCTTAATGCGGCCCTGCCTACACAAAGCTGATTTTCGGGAATTCTAATATTTCTAAAACTATAATCGCGGGTTCGAATCCAGCCACGAGTATGGACGTCTGCGCCTGTTCTCGTTGCCCTTTATTAACTCTTATTAAAAAGGTCATATGTTACCATTCAAGAGCTAATGTAAAATTGATTAACATAAAAGTACAGCGGTGTCCGCTTATTAAGCCCTCGCCGTTGTTAATAACACGGTAGATGTAGTTTTATCTAATAAACCGTTATTTGAATCAATTAACCGGCTGATTCAAATACCCGGAGGTCTTGTATTTTAGCGATGTTAAATAATAAAATGTTAAAATAAAGCTTATACCTATTTAATAAATTATAATTTCATGACTATGTTAATTTTTAAATGCATTAAAGTTTAAAAACAAAATTTTAAACACGAATTTCATTATTCGTGTTCATTTTTAAGAATAGTTTTATTTTCGTGGTTCTGCTCGGTGCAAAGAAAACCTGCAGCCGTCCACTGCCGCGTGATTCAATAAACCGAAATAAGTGATTCCAATAAGGGGAGAATTTTGAAAACGTTAGGTACAGAATGGTTTTGGTTTTTCCAGTTTCGATTCAATAAAGCGGCTGATTCAATTAATCAGTGATTCCAATAAGAGGAACCCAATGTCTTTTTCATTGTATCTCTGGAAACGTGTCAATTTTGCTCGCATTTGAATTTTTTAATGTATCACCACCTCATCTGATAATGATTCTACCCTAATTATAACTGACGCCAGCGTCGTAACTAGGGTGTGACTGCAAAAGGGGAGAAACTTTCCCGCAAACATGCCAAAAGTTATTTTCCCATGAACAAGTTGTTGAGTTAGAGCACCCACAAAAAGCTATCACATACACACACACACAGACATCGAGAAAATTGTCAAAACGTGTTCAGGGGACCTAAAAACGTGTATTTCCGTTGAAATCTCGAATTCGATTTTTTTTCATGCCCCTATATATGGAGAAAGTAAAAAATACTTCTTAGCGTTTTATTTTTTTTTAACGCGATTTATTTCTTAAATTCGAAAAAACAAAATGTTACGCATGTCATCATGTAATTTATCAAACAATTTCTCGAGTCTCCTCCAAGCGACATAAAGCAATCAGGAATGCTGCTCGGGCAATTCGAATGCATCCTCCGATCACATGACGAGCGCGAGGAGACGGATGCGAACTGGCATTCAACACCGACCCTGCAGTTGCACCATCTAACACGTCTGCTAAAGCGACTCCGCCGGTGGTTGAAAACTTTTAAAGCCGATGTATCTAGGCCGTCCTCGCACATTCTAAAGCGGAAGGGAAACAAAAGGGGCGTGTTCTCTCGAGCCATGCGTAATTTCCGCTTCTCGCTCTCTCTCTCTCTCTCTCTCTCTCGACGATGCGGATTTTTAAAAATGTAATGCGATTGAGGTCGCTTTATGCGTGAAGAACCCAAGAAAAAACATTCCAGGAAATCCCGATTCTCTTGAAATGTGTTTTTTCGCCTGTAACACCATTATGGGGGACGCAAGATTCCGCGTCGCCCGCAAACCATGAATATTTTATGAAGTCGAGGGTCAGAGCAAAGGATATGAATGCATGATAAGCATATTAGCCGCACCTTTTCTTAAAATCAAATTTAATTTAACAGTTTACTCTGAATTACAGGCAATTTTTTACCTTTTATCACTTTCTCTGTTTCTTTATTTTTATCGCTTTCTCTAATGTTTTTCAAAATCAAATTATAGAGACGTCAATAGAGAATGTAACATCATCACAAGATTCTTTTAAAGGGGGGTCGTTCGTTCGCGCTACTAGTATGCACTTCAGAATGTGGCTCAAACTCCCCACTATAACTGTTAAATAGTGGCGTATTACATTTAAGACATCAATTTAGAACATTATAACAAACATTACTTTTATATACTTTTAGTAAATATTGCGTAAGTTAAAATGTAAATGGCATTCTAGACTAAAGAAAATTATCCAGAAAGACGAAACTGTTCGGTGTTTAAGTATGCACATAAAGATAATGAAGTTCTCATTTTGTGAAAGGCATTTTTTCCAACAATAGTAGAAAGATGCTTATGCATTGAGCAAACCAGAAATTTGTGCGAAGTATGCATTTATAAATTCTAACCGAAAGAAAACTTTCATATGATCGTAAAACTTAGGATTATTTCAGTGAGAGCAATTTGCTTGATATCGCCTTTTCCGGTTAAAATAACAATTGGTTCAAAGTTTAAAAAATATCAGAAATTTATATTTTTAGTTAACTTTTTCATGTGTAATATAGATTATCATACCCTTTCCGATCTATAGCATCGGCATAGAATTTTTTTAAGAATATGAGTCTCAAGGAGCGGAAATTAATTCAAAATAGTTGTCATAAATTAATTGGGACTCAAAATTAATGCGCACAATCATTCTCACATATTTATAAACAACAAATGTGACGAAGGAGATTGACTTTGCACATCCAATCACTGAAAAATAAATCATAAGAAATAAAATTTTCCTCTAAATTAAGAAAATTTATACCAAAATAAATCAATCCATACCTACTTGACATTCCGCACGCCCTTCAAATAATTGACTACGCTGAAAATTTTTCTTCCTTCAACGTTTCTCTCACATCACTTAAATATTTATCGTCACTAATTCAAGCTCAACGAAACTCATTTGCATTTATCAGCGAAAACCATGCAATTTGAACTTACTGCATGAAAAATGAATTCGCGGTATTTATTTCACTTTTCTTCCACCAACATTTGTATTTAAGTCTTTGTTTTTTCTTACGAAGCCGAGTTTAAGAAAATCCATAGCAAAATAACTAATTGATTTCTTCCCTGGCAACCGGCTAACCCGAGTCCACGCACGAAGGCCAAATGTCATGTGACGAACAATAAATCTTAATCCCCGCCTTGTTTCTTTCACTGAACATTGTTATCCTATTCGCTTATTGTTACTTGCTCATCTCTGATATATAGTGACTTTATATATTTTCGTATTTTTAATTTTCTATAACTCGAATAATTTTTACTTTCCCTTGAGTTTAGAGTTATAGGAGTTCCTCTACAATTCGTTATGGCGGCAATAATTTCCATTACAAGCATTCAAACGTCTTTAATTTCCAATAAAAGCATTAAAGGTCCCTTTAAAATCAATGAGGTCGTTGCCATGGTTCTTATACTTTTCCATTGTTGAAGAGAGGTAAAATTCACACTTTTTTATCTAAAGCAGATATTTACGCTAATTCGGTACGTATTTTAATTCTTCCTTAAAAAATTAAGAACTCCGTTCTTTCAGCTAGCCAACAATTCTTTTCCCGAATTCGTATCTCAATTTTAAGTAATTTAAAAGTCTGATGTGGCCACCACATGACTTTCTCCACGCCGTCATATTTCTAAAAATTCCAAATAGGTTAAATGATAATTAATATTTTAAGGAAAATTATTAAAATTAAGAAAAATTTAAAGACATTACAAAGAACAGAAATAGACCCATACTGTAGCCTTCTGATATTGGATATAGCCACAAAGCTCCAACAATTAAGAAAATAAAAAGGAGCGTTACTAAGACAACTAAGTGTTAATTGTTAAGAATAGTTGCCGGTAGGTGGTGGCAGCTAAAAATTAGTTTTTAAGATATCTCTTAAACAATGCGTTATAGGGAAAAATATTTCAAACAAATATTGTAGAAAATTAAATATCCTACAACATTTATTCCGGTACCTTTTTATATTTATCAAATATTAAAGCAAATATTTCAAAAAACTAATAAGTGCCAAGAGTAAACACCCACTTCCGTTTGACCGATTTTTACCAAAAACTAATCAGTTCTTTTTCCTTTAACAAAAATGTCAAATATAAAATTTTGCGTTGACCAGATTAATAGTTTTTGAGTTAGAGCATTCACAAAAACTGTCACATAGACACACTCGCAGACATCATCGAGAAAATGGTCAGAACGTGTTCAGAGGACCCCAAAGCGTGTATTTCCGTTGAAATCTTAAAATCGATTCTTTTCATGAAAACAATACTTGCCCCTACACTCCGTATGGAGAAAGTAAAAATGCATTTTTTCAAAACCATTGCACTGAATCTAATGCTTTTCTTATGGGATATTGAAAAGGAACACTGGGGTTTAAAATACCCCTTAAATATGAACTTTTTTGTAATTTTCGATTTTACTCGTCGGTTGTGCCACTCGACCTGCCTACATGCCAAATTTCAGATTTCTAGCCCTTCTTGAAGTACGTAAGAGTTTTATGCCAGTCAGGGAGTGAGCCACAAGTAGCGTTATTATTATAGATATAATATATTTATATTATATCGCCCTTATAATAATAGCCTGTAGTTTGCTGGTGATCTACTGCAGCTCCGCTTCTTAGGTGTGTGAGAAATGGTAAAAAAACAACGCTTATGTTTTAGTTATTTTGGTTTCCGCATCAAAGTAGTTAGAACTATTAATAGTAAATTATTTCGTCGTACAAAGGTGATACAGTAAATTGGATTGAAGTACGTAAAAAGTGACGAATGTTACGATTTTTATATACAGAGACCGATTTAACATCGAAGTAGTTAGGATAATTCAAGATATATGCATTCTCCTTAGGCGTGGGAGAAATGTAATTTAACACCGCTTATATTTTGGTTATTTTTGTTTTATTTACCGTGACGACAGAGATTGGTTACGCATGATAAGAAGGCTATTTTTATTCTACTAATGAGGATAACTTAATTTTGTCAAATTAAGGTCTTGATGGATATTGTGAATTGAAGTACGCAAAAAGTAACAAATGTTCCGTTTGTTATTTACAGAGACTGGTATAGCATGGAAGTATTTAGAATTTGTCAGTATGGAATTTTTGTGCCTACTGTTGAGGACAATTTATTTTATCGAATGAAGGCTATGATAGATATTGTAAATTGCACTGGCTTACGGAAAAAGGTATATCATAAGCCACTTATGGAATACATTCTTTTGCAGAAATATTTGACAAGCGACAAATTTTACGTTAGTTATATACCGAGACGTTTTCCCATCGAAGTAATTAAAACTAGGTAAGCAGATAATTTTTATTCACGTTATTGAGAATAATATACCTACTTTATCGGATGAAAGTTATGATAACACATTCAGATCTCACATTTCATCTACATCTACATCTACAGTTTACCCTGCAAGCCACCGCAAGGGTGTGTGGCAGGGGGTGTATTAACACCAAGGGGAAAACTCCAAAATTAGGCCTTGGTTTACGCCCCTACGCGAGGTTACTTTTGATCGCAAGTTTTATTCTGCTCAGCTATCGTTCTAGGGAAAAATGAGCCTTTGTATCTCTCTGTCCTACAGGCTATCTCTCTTATTTTACGAGGATGGTCCATTCTACCGATATAGGTGGGAGTTCTTATTATTCCTTTGACGTCGCTGGAGAAAGTACTCGTTCTAAATCTTTCAAGAAGTTTTAACCTAGCACGTGATCGGCGCTCAGCTAGTGATTCCCATCCTAAGTCCTGTATCATATTGGAATGTGCGATTCAAATTTAAATAAATTACAAGTGAAAAACGCTAATGTTCTCATTGAAATTTATATCTTAATTATCAGTTTCCTTTTGACAAAAATACAGCGTAGTTATTAACAATATCGGCAATTATATGCTTATACAGTTATTTAGAAAATCTCGTCATAGCTTGCATACGTTAATATTAAATGTTATTTACTGATTTACATACACCAACGAAGACAAGTTTAAAAATCACATGGAAATTTTTGATCTCGGTAAGTTGAATAAAAATAAGTACTGGAAATTACTGAATTAACAACTGTTATTTGTTTTGGCCGTTCATGCCCGAATTTTCTTCATTCATTTTGGTTTTGCTATGATTTATATGCAGGTTTCTCGATGAATAATTTCAACGGGAAATTATTCCAGTATATACATAATATAATTTCCAACGATCTTGACCTCCAGTTCGACATTTGTATTTAAATAAAAGTGTAAACTTGGCATTAAACCAACACAGAGTTCCACTACCAGGCGCGATGGTTCATACAGTTTTTTCTCCCATGACACCCATCTTGCACAGTCTAATGTGGGATGAATGACAAACAGCGGAGACCACGAGCGTGGGATGGCAAATTATCTCGGATAAAGAGTTACCGCCCATATCTGCCTCCCACACTTCACTGAGAAAACACGCGGGCGATCACAAGAGTATAAACAAGGCCGAGACAGATATGTCCAACGTATCGAACGTAGATATTAGAGTCCTCCCCAAACCGGTTCATGGCAGCCGACAAATCGCTTATTCGCATTATTATTACGTTATTTGCAAGTAGCATATCAGGTATAGAAAAAACGGTAGGGTCTGTATAACCGTCTGTCCGTATCTTTAATCTCATCAACCCCTTTATTGATTTCTGTGAAGTATGACATGGTTTATATACACTAAAATCTAATAATAATAATTCATTTAGCACAACCAGGTTAACCATTTACATGTGCAACTATAATAATAACAACAATAAATGGCTATATAAAGACAATCAGAGTAGTGAAATTAAAACAATTACCCGATATATAAAAAACAAACAAAACGTAATGACAATATTTAAATTAAAATAAGGCAGGATAGACAAAAAACACAAATGCAAATTTTACGGAAGACGGAAAGTGAGTCGTTGATTGTCTATATTAGAACACGGTGTAATCACTTCATTGGCAGTACTTGTCACTTTAGTATTAGGGGGATGTTGTCGAGCAAATTTCATTTTGGTCTTGGTCCAGATTAGCCAATTCAATCAACTCCTTGACATGAGATCTTCGACGGGCTTCCAGCCTCATCTTGTAGCATGTAATCGAATGTTTCGCATAATAGTTGACCAAAATCAGTCAAGCATTATGTCGTATTGCCTGTTTCGCGATTTTACTAATATTCGAGAAACTAATGGAATAATATAAAGTATCGGCATATTGCCTTCTCGAAATAGATTTAATAAATGACAAATAATGCCTAAGAATCAATCATAAAATTTTGAAAAAAAAAACCAGATGCCATTTCAGGTACTAAACAGCCGTCATCATTGGTGATAAAACGACACGGGCATAAAAATTTACAATCTACTATCGGTGAATAACCACTGATGACGGCTGCTCTGTAGCCGAAATGCGCGTCAGGTTTCCCCAACCAACCCAAATGGGGAGATATCGTATGTCAATTTGAGTAGAGCCATATGACTATCTAGATAATTCTCTTGAAAATTTATTAATGAATAAATATATAGAACCATTCATCATTAAGAAGGTAAACTCTATTCTCCGACATGAAATGTACCTTTCCACTATCGTTATTGCTTCGGATTTCGTACATAGTAAACGCCCTTAGGATCGGCATCCGTCTCTTACTCTGTAATATGTACTACGGTATTTATGGGATTTTCGCGTGTTCCCATACGCTCTGTCGGGAGGTAAAAAAATATTCTCAAAGTTTAACGAGTTAGATCTCCATGCACCAAAGCCTATAACTGTTACACTTCCCCGCCTCGCATGTTATTACCGTGCAGAGTGGGCCTTAACGATTTGTTGGGATGTTTAATTTAACATGTATTCCTCCTGGTATGGCCGGCTTGATGCTTGTCAGCAAGAGCGGCTACATTCGGCACCGTACTCTCTTCAAAACACCGCTTAACTCCAACAATACGGGGGATCCGTTCTGAAAGATTTCCGTGTAATGTGAACCCGTGTGATGTGAATGCATAGTGAAAAAAGGATTGTGTTCCATATCGCTTCAGGCACCCTCCTCACACCCCAAATTCCCAGACCTCTCTCTGAAGCACATATTGTACAAATAGAGTTTTGTTGTCGATTAATTAAGCTTACAAACAAAAGCACTCGGGCCTTCCAAAATGTCTCTCTCTCTCTCTCTCACCCAACAATCTGAAATTCCACATCCCAGGTCCGACCGAGCCGCGTTACTGCGAACCATTATCCGTTAATGTATGTGTATTTATGGCAAACCAACCTCTAAGATTATTATAGCCATAACTTCTTGCACAACGAACACACACCCACAAGGGATGAGGAAACCCGGTTCCGACATTGGCCTACTCTTAACGAAGAGCACCAAGGAACCATTATCCGTGTTACCTGAATTTTTATAAGGACCCGTGTGTCTCTAATTTTTTAACTTTACGGTTAAGGAGTTAGATTTCTCATTTAACATAAGGACCCGTGTCATAGGTGTATTAATATTTCATATTCTTTTAATTTTTATTACAACTTTATATTTACGTAAATGCTGCCTGTAAATTAATTGTTAACAACTTGATTTTAATCGATCATCAAATGATATAATGCCTCGCAAAATCCTGTTACAGCTGACCCCGCAAGCCGCTCTACCCACAGGAGGGAACCGGTAAAAAGTAAGCTTCACTTCTCCAATTATTTTTCTTAGTAGGAGTCATGTGAAATTATTGCTTTCCAGGTGATATTTATTTCAAATGTATCATAGAAAACCAGCTTAACATCATCTGTACTCCGAGAATGACAGTGTTGCTTACTCTATCATACCATTTTCACACTCATTACTTTCCCTATCCTTCCACCTTGCATCACGGGGACTAGCTATGACCCGACCAACCCGAGATCACGAGGAGTGGATTGTAACATAGGAGTGGATTGTAACATAGGAGTTGGACACGCCGTCGAGTAAGCCAAAGAATGCGCAAAGAGAGCATAAGTCGAAACAGAACCATGCAACCCATCCTCTGTTAGTTCAATAAGATTAAAAATCGGCAACGCTGCAAAATCGTCGATTTCAAATTGAATCCTCTTATCGTCCATCTGCTAGCGTAAAATTTTGACCTTTGAATCTTGTCCACTCGATAATATTACGCGCGAGATAAGTTCGGGGCATAAAATCAGAAGATAAATTTAAAATAAAACACCACACCAGTAATTTCATCTGAAAAATATCACGAACTATCACTCAATAATATGCATGCCTGTGCCAAAAATACAAAGATGAATAGTTCGCTGTGCCCAACCTTTTTTTAAAATACGATGACGATTTCTTTCACGTCAGGTCGAGATAAAAGTCTCGCTTTCTTGTGCAACAACACGTTCGCGTAAGCGATGCTTAAAGCGTCCCCGACTACCTGCAGGATTAAAAAAAAATACATTAACTTGCCATACTTGTAGGTGTAGCTTTTTTATCAGTTCTCTCTTGTAAAGGGTACCGTCACATTAAACGCCTTCCAGTCACTCTTGTCCGCCGTTGTCAAACACTTGTAACAAACGGTCGCACCAAACAACAGCCACGCGGAAGGAGAATTTTCGTTTTTCCTCCCCACTAGCTCGGACAGTTTAACACGCCACTAGGCGGCTTTCACATCCCTCGCTGCAAAAAAAAACTTCCTTCAGCGCTTAACAGTGCGCATGAGATGTATCTCGTTGCGAAAGACAGCGCTAGTGATCTCTGGACTTGACTCGCACGTTACTCTTCGCTCACTTTCGCGCCATTCTTCTCCTCTCTCACTCCTCCATTCCCTTTCTCTCTCTAACACTTTCTCCTTCCATCTCTCCCTTTCTTTCTTACACCCCCTTCCTCTATCCTTCTCTCTCACTCCCAGTCTCTTTCCCACCTCTATCCTTCCATCTCTCTCCTACCCTGGCATTATCCACCCATCCTCCCTCTCCTCCTTATCCTTTCCCCCTCTCTCTCCTTTCACTCTTCTTCAATTCCTTTTAATCTTCTCTTATTCCCTGTATTTCCCACCTCTAGTTTTCCATCTCTCTATTACTCTCTCTATCCCCCTTCTCTCTCACCTACAGTCCCCCTCCTCCTTATCCTTTTCCCCCTTTATCTCCTTTCAACCTTCCTTCATTCCCTCTGACTCCTCTCCCTTCCCTCTTCCTTACTTTCCACCCAGCCTTTCCTCAACATCTCCATCCTTCTCTCCCATCCTTCTATACTACCTCTCTCTACAACTGCACCTCTTCTCTCTCGCTCTCTCCCTCCCTCTCTCTCATTCCCTCATCTCTCCTTCCATCCCTCCTTCTCCCTCCTTTCCTCCCTCTTTCTCTCCCTCTTTCTCTTTCCCCCTTTCTCTCCCTCTTTCTATCCATCATTCTCTCCATCATTCCCTCCTTCCTTCCTTTCACCCATCCCTCCCGCTTCCTCTTTCCCTCCCTCTTCCTCCTTCCATCCCTCTGTCTTTCTCTCCCTCTTTCCCTCCTTTCTTCCCTTCCCTCCCTCTCCTCCCTTCCCTCCCTCCCATCTTTCTCTCCCTCCTTCCTTCCCTCCCTCCCTCCTTTCCTCTCCCCGTCCCTACCTCTGCCTCCTTCCCTCCTCTAGCTCTCCTTCCTTCCCTCCCTCTCCCTCTTTCTCTCCCTCCTTCCCTCCCTCTTTCCTTCCCTCCTTCCCTCTCCCTCCTTCCCTCCCTCCCTCATTCCCTCCCTCCTTCCATCTGCCCATCCCTCCCTCTCCCTCCTCTAGCTCTCCTTCCTTCTCTCCTTCTCGCCCAAATAAAGACCTATCTCCCTCCTCTCCCTCTTCCCTCCCTCCCTCTCCTTCCCAAGCTTTCTCTCTCCTCTCACTCTCTCTCCTTCCCTCTGTCTCTCCTTGCCTCTCCCTCTCTCTCTCTCCTTTTTCTTCTCATTTTCTCCGAGCCTTATCACGACTAAGCAGGAAACGCAAAAGTGAAACTTGTACGGACTGATAAACCGACGAAAGCACTTTTCACGCACTCGACTCTCTTACGCGCCTATAACACCTACCGTATCGTTCATCGGAATTCACGTAGTTCACACTCGAGTCTTAAACGCTCGGCGTTGTCAAAAATTACGAGTCGGGATAAAATAACTTCACGTAGAGAATTTTACTCTCTCTCTCTCTTTGGTTTGGTAAATTATTTTACCACATATGTCGGCCGTCCCTCGTGGTAACACCCACGTTCCCAGCGGGTCTGAATAGTGCTCCTTTACAATGGCTTTTTTAAATTTACATAATTTTAAAACCTTACGGTGTTTATGATTTTCTTAAAAACTAAGACTTAATTTAAACTACTTAATAATACAATAGAAACTAGTGATTATCACGGTCCGCATAATACATACATCTTTTCAGCACTCGAGCAGATCATGTAATGCGGAGAGAATTATAGCAAAGTAACGATCTCTATAACCTAAAAGAAACACAAAACTTAACATATTACAGATCTTATATCCAACTTACAATAATACCAAAGATGAGGAAAATCTTTCTGGAATTGCCAAAAAATCGTGATATAGAATTTCAAATCGGAGATTTGATTTATAGCCAAGAGAAATCTTGATAGAAAAATTAGAACTTGATCAAAAATCTCATCGGGATCAATGTTTTCGATTCTACCATAAGTTGAAGTTGCATTAAGAACGTATGCCTTTCTGCATAAGCTATTTATTTCATCTACTCTCTTTATAGATTACTGTTTAAGGGAAGCCATTTGAAAAAATACCAAACGCTTTTATAAATTTCGATCGACGTTTGTGCTTTTCATTCAAAAAACAATTATCCAGCTTGCGTCATGCCTGAAATTTTATTAATAAATTAAGTAGCTCCAAATAACATGAAAATTTTAAGAAACCCAGATTAAGTAAGTAGCAACCGCTATAACTTGTGATTCGCTGTGAATTCTAAAAAAATGAATTTTGTAAATGAAATTGTCCTCAGAAAAACCCAAGTTGCATAAGTTCAATTCAGCATTCAGGCACACCAAGAGTTGTGGAAAATTCACGTTACAAACTATGTAGTCGCAAGAATTCGGCTGCGTGGGTGTTATGTATCTTTCACGTATACACTACAACGAGCAGACAAAACGGGATGTTTTCTTCCACCCGAGCCAAGCTCGTTGGAAAGCGAAACGAGAGAGCTTTGATGAAACGGAGCAGCCGAGGGAGAAAGCTTTCTCTCGCGTTGGGAAACAGCCCCGCAAAAAGTTGGAGGGAAACGCTATATATTCCCAAACAAAATTAACACAAAGAGGCAAGATTTAATTACGTCGGAAAACCATTCGCGACAAAACAACGCAACGGGAAGCATTCCCCTTCAACCACTTTATGAAGATTTAATTATGACCAACCCTTCGATTTTTCTTGTTCCAGAGCTTAGATTGCTTGTGCTTACAATTAGTTACGTTGCTATTTCAGATTGAGTCTTCACTTTCTTTATCTAAATTGAACTCTTCAGCCATCATTCTCACAATTAACCTACTGTCACTTAATCTACCTTCTATAAACCTTTTGTGCTAGCCAAAAACTCTTGCTCTTGACATTACATAGTTCATACTCTTAAGCTTCTTTTAACATGTCGAGTTTCTCACTTGTGTTCACTACAGCTGCGAGCAAAAGACTGACCGGCTGGCCTTGAAAGTACTGCTGGTACAAGTTGAAACATATTCCAACATGTCCATGCTACGGATCACTCCTCTGCTTCCACAAGCCACACAAAAAATCAGTCTCATTACTTTGTAGTCACACCTCGTGAATGCGCCTTTGATTTTCAAAATCTTTTGATGACTGCTAGAGGGAACTACTTTCTCAATTTGGTTGAAGCTACAACCAAAGCTCGCTAATTCATTTTTAGACCCTTGATTGACTATAAATATAATGTGGCGATAAATATAAATTGTATTTTAAAATCATCATCGTCCTATTTTTGCTACTTTTCGGTAGGTTTATCGCTTATCCATTTAAAGCCTCTCCATCTTCTCATATCCATTTTAAATCATCTAATATTCTTTTTCCCTTTCTACTTCCCTGCTCTTTTCTAGCATCCTTCCTTTTACGACTTCTTTTGGTAGACCTCCTTTTAAAATTTGACCCCCTCACTAATTCAATCTTTCCCTTATTCTAATTAAGCTCCTATTTTCCCCTACTGTTTTTGAAGCTTCCACATTTGTTTCTTCTCAATTCAACTAATTTTCTCTAGACTACGCCAAACCAACACCTCAAGCAGCTTCAAAAATAAGTTTTTTTACCGTGCAGAATAAAACTTTATTTATTTCCACAAACCGCATAAACATTATTTCACGGTCTTTTCACAATATCAGCGTTAACAAAGACGAGCTTTTACAGCACACAGCAGAATTCGAACCCGCGAACCAGACACTTTAACCCTTAAGTAGGCGCGTGTGATCTATATGACACCACTAGATGTTTGATAGACCATTCGATCATAAACAACTTTAATTTGTTGTTATTTTTGTTCAATAATATAAAAATATTTGTCCCCATACGTCATTTTAGTGTATTTTTCAATATATTTCGTTAAATAAATGGAATAAACAACATCATAATGATAAACAGAAAAATATAACAGGGTCATATAGATCCCAGGGGCCCACTTGTGTGCGCCTACTTAAGTGCTAATCTCCCGCCTACCAAGACCGGCAATTGTCAACAAATGGTATTTTAGCACTCTATTAAAGCGCTTGAACTAGCTTGTAGAACAAGTCGGGAACGCACTCAATTTAACGCGCTTCAATTATTTCCGACTGGTGAGCATCGCTTTGACGAGCATTTCAGTCATTTTTCCCTCGACAGTCAAAAGGCTTCAAGCGCGGTCCCGACCAAAGCGCAGCGAGGCCCGAGATAAAAGCGACATTCGTTTGCTTTTAATCGATGATCCGCGTGAAAAACAAAAAGATCTCGGAGTTCGAATAAAAGTCGCGACTCCTTCGGGGCACGACATTCCGGAACGTGACAACAGTCGAGGTAGCGCCAGAGGGAATCCATCCAATGAAACTAGATTACAACAAACATACAACGCACGCGAGCAGACACACACACGCACAACACAGGCACAGCGTGACAGATAGCAGCCTTCGTAATTCTGTAGCAATTAAGACGACCCATGCCATTCGTTTCCACACGTCCGTAAGCGTGAGAGAAGAGAAACGCAGATAAAAAAACGGCGAGCAAAGATAGAAAAATAAAATAAAAACAATAGACGGTGAAAACGAAAACGTCTGTTCTCGCGCCCAGAGGAGCATGTAAATCCTTAGCGCAACGAGTAGAATGAAGGAGAGAATTGTTCACTGGAACTCACGTCCCATTCCAATTAATCACTTCCCTTAATTCCACAATCCCTGCTCAGGAGTTTTGAGAAATAAAAAAGGTAACTCCTTTGGTCGTATATCAATTTAATAGCCCTCACTCGTTAAAAAAAAACAAAGTAGCCGTCCTCAGAGGTAATTTATCCGACCTTGAGCAGGGATTAAAAATCTTAAGCTCGGTGACTGAATAGGGCTACCCTCAAGTCACCCCTCCTTGATTTTAATACGTACTAAAATGCCAGGTTAACTAAAACTTGAGGGCCCCAACCTTTTTGCGCAAGTGCTCTTACGATTTATTGAATCGTTTCATGGCTTTAACCCTCGAATATTAGCGCTATAAATTGTGACGTGACTACTCGCGCTGGGTCGAATCGACCTATGTATTTTCAAGATTCTAAGGCCAGAATATTATTAAAAATTATTTGTGATACTAAAAAATATCTCAATACAAAATAGCAAACAAATTAATTTATTTTAAATAACCCATCAAGAATTTATTTGGAAATATTTATTTCAAACCAATATTGGGCTCAAGAAAAACAAAAATAACAGTAAACATTGGTTTAAGAAAAGATGTTGTTTTACCTTGTTCTGAATTGTATTGGGCGGTCTTAGGGAGGTCCCGAGGCTTTCCCTGTTGTTGCCAGGTTGATATTTTCCAGTTAATGTGCAAATTTCTATTGCGCCTAGCGTGTCTTTTCCAAGTTATTTGCTCTTCTACATCTTTAAAGTTTTGATTCGGGACCCATGAAAGCATTTAAAACGTTTAAAGCATCATCAAACTCAGCTATTAGAAGAATAAAGCTAGAAACATATCTAAGTAAAAAGATATGAACACTTAAAGTTGCTCCGGGTCGATTCGACCCATACGCGAGTACTCGAGGGTTAAGACCGACCTAAATTACTTTTTCAATAGGAGCAATAAGCTAAGAAGGATAATTAAATTTTGAATTGCATCGTTATTTTGTGTTACAAAATCCGCTATAACACCAGTTTATACGATGACGGAATCTTCTCGTTATGACTGACTTATTATCGTATCCGGATATTATATTTTACGTAGTAAAATTGGTGATTCCATAAGAATCGCACGCTATAGCACACACCTCGTTTAATTCGCACTTGTTTTATCGGAATACTGTTGTCGTTTAAGCGCTTTTTAAAAATCGTTAGTTTTCAAAATAGTTTCAGATGGTGACACACATAAACTATAGGTTTCCCTCTCTTTATGCGGGTTCGCTTTTTGCGAATTCGCTATTACGCGACAAACTTATTGCTACCGGATTTTCTTTTTATGCGTCTTTGATTCGCTCTTATGCGGTTACGCGGCCAGTGCAATACAAATGCAAGAAAGTTCTCCGCTACACTACAAGGAGACCGTTCAATCTCTCATTGTCTCTTATGCTGCACGTATTAGTACTACAGTAAAAGAGACGAGAGTGGTGAAGATATTGTAGAGTGGAGATGAGACGGAGCTTTTTAGTGATATTTTTGAGCACACGAGAAGTTTTGTCTCCTTGCCCGCGGAACTTGGGTTGGGCCGTTGGGCCAATACTCCAGCACTTCAAACCTCCACTATTATGTCACTCGCAACAGCCACCGCTTGTGCTCGTCTGTTTCCTTTTATAATTTAGTGTTAATTATTTTAAGTTTGTAGTTAGCGCATAAGAAGTCGTTATGGAGCGAAAGAAGAGCATCTTGGAAGAGAGTTAGGATTGCTTGTGGATAGGGGTGCCAGGTATCCGGTTTTTTACCGGACTGTCCGGTATTTGGGCAATCTGTCCGGGAAAAATTAAAGGTAATACCGGACACAAATGTATATTTTCTCGCTCGCTTCGCCCATTCGACGCCTGTGACCGGTATTTTTGGAGAAGCCAAGTGGCAATCCTACTTGTGGAACGTATCCCTATCTTTTACATGTAAATATGGGCTGTTTATGCGAATTCGCTTTATGCGTCACTTTCCTGGAACGCAACCCCCGCATAAAGAGAGGGAAACCTGTATATCGTTTTTGGAGTCCCTCCGTCGGTCTGTCTGCCTTTTAGAAGGATTACAAAAATCCTTATAAGCTTTAATATGGTAAAGTTTCCTTTTGTTTACGTTGCAGCTACAATAAAATCGAGGTGTAAATGTATTCAATTTTCTTTTAAAAATGTATAAAGATCATACTGCAACTGCTTAATTGTGGTGAAGTATGTTTTAAATAACTTTTGATTGATTTTAGATTTTAAGTTTTATTTTTAATGCTAAGATTCTAATGAAAATAGTGTTACTTTATAATAACGCAGTTTGATCGCTTAATCTGCAGTTTGTAGAATCACATATATTTGTTAAATATTAATGATAATTGTATTTATTTAATGTTCTACATTTGTGTGTTTATTAAATGTATTGGAAATTCTTCATTAAAATACTTTGACAATGAGGTCGATAAACCCAAAAATTTACGTGAGCATTCTAAAAACAAGTAAAGAACTTTTGAATCAGATCTCTGGGCCGTGTTTTATTAACTATACCCCGTAGGCTGCTCATGGAGTCTCCAAATTTCAAACGCAAGAGGAACATAACCACAAAAAATTGCTCAGAACTTGGTTGCTCAAACTTGAGCGGTGTATAAGTAGTTAACCGAACACAAGTGTGAAGGACTGACGAACAAAACAATTGCATTAGCGGCTTTAAAAAAAACACTAAAAAGTGCTTTTGGAATCTGCTTTTGTAGTTCTATTTTAACATATTTTTCTCTCGAGTTTTCTCCGTTCACACCTATATGGGCGTATTTGCCTAACACAAGGAAAACTTTTATGGTGAATTCACAAGATTATCCGCAAAGTCTGTAATAATTAAAAATAGACTGAAAAGGCTTATAAGATTTTAAAAAATACATTTTCTTGCATTCTATCACATCCGCTTTTTCCCCTTTGCCGTCAGCGATTATTTATTCATCCGTGTTTTCCTCCTCAAACACTAGACTAATAGTTACAGATGCACAGTATATCCAACATTTTTTTCTTTCGTGACGGAATATGTTGTGAAGAAGACTGCGATGACTCGGTAAAAGAGACAAACATTCCGACATTGATACCATCGTCAACCGACGCATCGCTATTCGACTGATATCGACTTTTTGGCAACTTCCATCTAACAAGTCTCCATTCTCCTGGCAGATTGTCTAAAGGACGATTGAATGTTATGACTTTCCCATATCTAGTTGCAGAGTTCAATCATCTTTAGCAATGCAACTCAATTTCGCAACATAATAAAAACTAAGTAATAAATTAGACCATAGATTTATGTCAATAATATATTAGGCAATGTCACTAACATATAACCAACGCAATCATCTCCGTCCTTTGGAAGGGACGTTAAGCCGTTGGCTCCCGTGGTGTTCTTCGTTAAGAGCAGGCTAAAAAGCCGGCATCAGGCTTCTCTCCTCCCTTCCTGGCTATTCATTGCACTACCTCTTAGATACCCATTGCGAGCGTAGGAAAGAGGCGAATCGGCTGGATTCAACATCAAAATGTGTAAACGATGAGGTGCCTCATCGAAAATTTTTCGAAAATATTTTATATTAACTTACAGAGTTAGGAAACTGAACATTAAAAGATTCTTCTTTCCAATAGTTTTTAGCTGTGATATATCTTCAAATAAATAGCAAAGCAGTGAATCTGAAACACTGTCCAAAGTAAATTGCCACATGGGTCCCCTTCATTCCCGGTGTTATGGTCCCTGACATTTTCAAAGGTTTTTCTGATAAACTGACCTCCCAGATATACGATACAGTCCTCTCGCATATATGGAAAAAATGCAATACGTTTATTATTCTTATCCGTACAGCAGCAAAATGATTTTGCTTAAACATAACCTTGGCCTTTTGAAAACTTCCCCAAATAGTTTCGCCTTATTAAAAATGCTCTATAAATATATATAAGTATATATATCTGTAGCCAGTGTAATTTGTGTGTAAAGATTTCTTTAATTTTGTTCCTAAAAGATCTTTTGCTCCGCGGAGTAGTACCTACAATGCGTCAATTTTTTTGCGAAGTGAGGCGTTGAGTTGAAAAAGGCTGGGGAACACTGGGTTGGAATAAAAGGTATGTCTCCGTTATTACATTACTGAGGGTGAGAAAAGTTATTTTTTTCTTGGTTAGTTCATGAATACATAAATACCTAATTAAGCGAAAACAAAAAAATGAAAAGAAACAGGTATTCGAAACACTTCTAAAAATGAAAATTTTTTATCACGCCAAATTCAGAGTATCATAATGTTTACCTAAGTTTTTGCTTACGCATTATCGATTCTAAATACATAGTCTCTTCGCACAATATTCCTTTAAATGCATAAAACTGTTATGAGAGTTGCAAACTGTACGAGTAAAAATGCGGTTATGAAAAATTAAACTTGACTATGAATTTAATAACAACCTCAAAGAAAGATCCCGAGGCAATGACGAGTCTAGATGAAATTACACGCGCATTTTCATTCCATACAGGTCTCACCCTTTTCGCGAGAATTTTAAAGAGAAGCGCATTGCATTAAAGGGCGTAAAGAGCCGCGCGCCGTGGGAACACGAATATAGGAATTACTTTCGACTTGACAGCGAATTCGAATCAAGAGGATGGAATTTCGTGAAGATTTTGAACTCGAATTCGTACCATTTTCCCCAATTGAAACGATTAAAGGCGCAAAACAGAAGCGCCGAGCGGCGTAAAGAGGCAATTAAAACTTGATTCGCTCTTGGGTTAACCAAAATACACGTCGTGTATCTACAATTAAACGAAAATACCTCTCGAACGCCATGGAAACCTCGAAAAGATAGCAGAGGGAGATAAATTCGTTAGGTTTCCCTGGCAACAGAAGATCTCCGCATTCCGAGAAATAAAGTTACATCGCCTGTTAAGCAGCGCTTCACGCTGTAGCTCTGAAAATCCTTTTACGCTCAACTCGCATCCGGCTGAAGGCGGAACGAGGTTTGAAAAATAAATTATCTGAAGACTAATGGAAGAAACGGGTTCACACGTGAAATTTACTTAAAGTTCCTTAATAAAATCGTTTTTAGTTCATTATCTGTTAGTTGAGTGCGAAAGAGGAAGTCATATTAAGTGAAAATCGGTAGGAAATGTAGTGTTTAAGGTCGATGTATAAAGACATCAGCTCTGGACGTTTTAATAAAAGAGTTTTCTAGCCGAAAGCAATGCTGCATCAATTAACTCGGCAATTTAACCAAGTTTGCGGCGAGCTATGGTAGATGAATCATGTTCATCATAACGTTGAAATTAAGAAACGTATATTTGCAAAAGAATTAAATCAGATCAACTTTCAGTGACACGGCGCACAAAATGATCAAAGGCAGCTTTTACGAATCCAGAAAATTTTAAAGTAACGACGCGAATTGACCAAATAATCAAATATATTTCGTTGTCACGGTAGTAACGCCTTTGCCAGTTTAATATTAAATCTATTCCGACTATTTTGGCCGTCACTTTGCGGAACTCCACATTCCTAGTATTGCGTGTGAAAGTGTGAAATGGATTAAGTTCTGAATGATTCTAACTTTTATTTTTTGCAAATCTGACGCGAGTAAATGCGCCCTTTTAAAAACATGCAAATCTAGCCGAACGCGAAACAAAGAAAAACATCCATTCGTTTCAAATTTTATTATCTCCAAAAACCACGTCACGAATGGATAAGGTTCGTGAAAGCAATAAAAGTAAAAACTCGTTTAAACAACCGCGAAGATAACTCGGTCATTCCTTGACTCTGAGACCCAAGGTTATTTGCGTACATGTCAGTGACGTAATTGTGAACACATTCTGAAGGACGCTTTCTCAAAAAAGATCGCAATTGGATACTAAGAGGCAAGAATAAGGAACCCAAATGATTTCTTAACAAACTTCACTTTAAAACAAGTTTTTCCTGGTTATATTCACTCATTTTATCAGCACATGTATGCTCCTTTGAATCGAAGACAGCGATTAGCAATGAGAAAGAAATTTATTTTTTCTAAATTGAGTCGATTAAAATCTCCCACTTTTCGATTGGCCTTTTCAATTTTAAATTACTTAAACAGCCTATAGCTGCATAATTAGTACTAAGCGTTTTTGGCCTACAGAAGGTTAAGTAAGTTGCCTTACATACCATCGTCTTCAACAGCTATTGCTCGCAGCACTTCAGAGTACTGATGCAATAATAAAAAGGTATAATTTATCTTTATCGTTTATCTTAAAATTTTAAAGCCCTTTTTCGGTAATAATGAATAAGAAACGCATCAGAGAAATTGCATTTTAAGTGAAGTATAATTTTATGATACATTTAAATCTACTTGTCATAATATCATGAACAATTTTCTGACCTAATTACATTGTGCTTATTCAGAGAATCGCTGGCGAACAGCAACATTCATTTATTAAAACACGATATCGCCATCTGCTGAATTCTATAGGTTTAAAATTTCAGATTACGCACAAGCTTTCACTTTATTACAAAGCCTTATTTTTGCTTTAACTGAAAATAAAGATACGATATTTAAAAATTTAAACGACATATTACTGCAAGAGAAATTTCAAAGAACGTTTTCCATTGCTCCATCTGCTACACTTTTGTCTTTGTGCTTCATATTTTAGACAGAGCCTACGAACTAACTCCTAAATACTGCTTCTGTTTCTGATTGATACACGAACTTATTTATAAATAATAATATTAAGAAAATATCTATAAGAAATAGAATGTTTTTTTTAACTGTCACAAAACCTGAAGATTAACATGCGCTCTGGTGCGGTAAATGTTGTAAATACAGCTATTTCTCCTTTCTGAAATAGTTCAAAATATTTATAAAGGGTAATAACATAAAACTCCTCTTTAATAGATTCTATAAATAACTCCTGCAGACAAAATTGTACAAATATAAAATGCTTAATCCTTTTGTCACTTTGTGTATGACGATTTTTTAACGTGTTTTAACAAACTTTCCGATTAGATTGAGATTCAACAGAAATACTTCAATCACGCATAAAGTCAATGGCGTAATAAATCCAGAAAAAACCTCGGTTCGAATCCAGGAGCGTTTCTTCTCTCCGTTTGAATAACATAGAAAGAGATGAAACGTAGCGTGCAAGCCATTTTTCGTTACCGTTGTGAAATTATTATTAATTTATTATTATTAATTTATTATTATTATTTAATTAAACTTTTAATAAAAGCCTTAATCTGTTGGTTTGTGGTTGGAACACTATATAAATTTCCCATTGGAGGGATCTTAAATATACCTCTTTCGCACAAGCAGACATTTTCTTTTGCAAAATTAAATTAGAAGTAATTGACGCACGATCTTCGGATAAAAACCATTTTAAAGGAAATTAAATGACGATTCTTATTCTCATCGTCTATTTTTTTCGAATCGAACTCGCTCACATTAAGCTAAAACATTCGAAAATTTGTCAAAATTTTGTATTTTTATTGAAACGTTCCCTTGGCGATCAACAGCATTGTTGTTCATACAGAAAATCAACATATCTGGTGAGTCCATAATAGCTAATTTTTTTCGAAATAAAACGTTAAAGATTTTATTAACTTAGTTAAAAAATTGTATACTCTTAATGTCTAACTAGTAAATATCAAAAATATATTAAAGTGAAAACCTGTTCATCTATCTTATCTAATGTTCGTATAAGTGTCAGATTTAGCTCACTTCCTTCCAATATAGTTGAATATATTAAGTTCCAATTTTCCCGTCGAATTTCAACGGGCATTTACACTAGTTATTTATAATCATCGTACAAACTCGATGCATTTACAAGAGAATAGCTAAAAGAATGAAAATTAGTTTTCCTATCTTTGATTTATGAATGCGCACCGAATCCGTCCACAAATTCGTCTTTAACATAAACATTTCACGTTTATTGAAGGAAAAATCGTTCGCCATCATGGCAACTATCATTAGAAGATGTTTCTCGAAACTGCGTAATCCTAATGGGACTGTAATTGATTGGTTATGCTTAAACTTTCAGTTTTGAATTAATTTAAACAAATAGCAAAGGTGAAATATGCGTTTGTTCTTACCTAAAGCAAGCATCAATATAATAGATAATTTTCATTTTTTTCAGCACAGAAATTCGTCGAGCTGTCGCATTAAAATTTGAAGGAACTGCTTAACTCCATGAATCCATTACATTTATCTAAATTGGCAATTCCTAAAACTCGGTGCTTAAATACAAAATTTTCGTTAGCTGGATCCCCACCTTTTAAAAAAATCGTATCCCGTATTCTCCACGATGAAAGAACTCCCAAATAACTTTCTCCCCTTCACACTAAGAACACTCCCACTAGCGAATAGCCGTATTCTTTTTTTTATTTCACCACCTAATCACTGTCTCCATCTTTTTAGGGCTCTTTGCCAGCGAAGCGATAGTAGCGGAACGCCTTACGGGTACGTCTCGTCCGTCCGTGCGCCCGTCGTAACTTTCATCTCCTAAACCGCTGGACAGATCTTAATTAAATTACGTAGGAGTGATCCTTATTAAAATTTATCGAGATATTGTGATTTTTGACTGCATCCGTCAATTAGAACTTTCACTTTATGTAATTACTTCAATAAACTTTTAGGTACTCGTATCTCGTTAAATGTCATCCGTCAAGCAATAATTAAATACAAAACTTTTTTCTCTCTAGCTCTTATATGATCTGTAAGGTATAGATTAAAAAATTTATTCGGATAGAGGACTTAATTTGCCATAAATATGTCAGCGAGACCACATAATTACGAGTTATAGTTTAGGAGATAACAATTAGAGAAAATCCCGAGCCAAACATCGTATATTTTGTTTACATCGATCGCTAAGACAGTTCTCTCGTCAAGCAACAATTAAATACCGCATTCTCTCTTCGTAGGTCTTATATGATCTCTAAGTTATATATTTAAAAAAATTTCGGATAGAGGACAACATTTGCTGTAAAACAGTCCGCGAGACCACATAATTACGACTTTAAAAATCCTCGACGCCGTTTTGTACGTATTTCCTACAAAGAACGCCTTGGAAATCTCTGTATATCCCATTTATGGAGTATACTTTTCCATCTTGTTTAAATATAGAGTTCGGAAGGTAGTAATTTCCTTTCCCTTCAGATGACAGAAAGATTTGATTCTGTCCCCAATTTGTCCAACGCTTCAGTTTTAATTTTCAGCTTTCCCACACAACGCGTTAACGTTTTCAAGGCGGCGTTTTCCATTTCTTCGGGGCAATAAAAAAACAATCCCAGCCAAAGCGTCCTCGTTTCCCGCGTGCTTGTTCGTGCTTCCCCTCCCTCTCTCCTAGAGACTTTTGAACCCTTCCGCGCTTATCGACCAGATTTCCCTGGAAGGAAAAACGGGCTTGAGGCGATCCTAACGCCATGTAATATCCCTTTAAAATCAACATGGCGTTAAGCGCCGCGGTCCGAAAGAACATGTGCGCTCCGAAAATCGATCAGGATGTCTTGTGTCCAATTTGTTGGATAGCGAAATCGACAACCGATTCCCAAGAAGCAACTCTCTATGTATCGAACTTTTGTACTTTGGAAGTTGGTTCGAACCACGATTATTTTCCAATCTGTTGGGTCAGTTTTGATAGCTATTTTTTCTAATGCGACATGTAAATGAAAATTTCACAGATCTGCGGGTTTGATGTAGCATTAACTCTAATTATCATTCCAAAGTCGAAAGGAAATTCCCGATTAATCGATAGATCGAATGATTAGATAAATACGAAAAGATGATTTTGAAAATTCTACAAAAACGTGTAAAATATCCTATAAAAATTATAGATATTATCTTTAGCCATAAGGTTTAGATATGAAGCTTGATAAAATAAGTAAGATTAACTTGGAAAATGTTCACAAATTCTATATTATCAGTTCTTATTACTATAATATATAAGTTATGCCATCTCAGCATCAACATCAAAGGTAGTCCGGCCGCAGACTATTCCGTGATTATTATTGGTTAAACCTAATTTGATATTTACTCCTGTTTTCCGCAATATTTTCTTGGAAGCTCTTTCCTTTTTAACTCGTCTATCAACTGAAACCCTTTTCTTACACTTTTTCCTTCCAGTTTTCCTTCTAATAAATCTTTAATCATGCTCTTTCTCATCATATAATGTCCTATCCAGTTCGTCTCCCTCTTTCTTATAGTCGCTTGCTTTTTTCCTATTCTTCTTATCATTTTCCCGCTTTTCATCCTGTCAATTTTATCTCCGAAATTATTTTCCATGTCCACATTCTAAACTTTACTAAGAATTTTAAATCATTTTTCCTGAGTGTCTACGTTTCTTCTCCATACAAAGCGATGTTAAAAGTTAGCATTTTATCAATTTCTTTTGTATATATTCGTCGATTCTAGGTACAAGTTTCTTTTGAAAGCGGCTTCTGCTTTCTTTATTCTATTACTTTGTCGTTAGTAAGATGAAAATCGTGAAAATGATCAAAACCAAAGTAACATACTTAAAATTATAATTTTAAAAAATGTACCGTCCTTGATAAATTTCTCACTTTGTGTTATAACAGACGTATATTAAAATGCAAAGCAGTCCGAAGACCGCTCTAAGTGACTGAGAAGACGGATAAAAAATGGGCAGAGAAACACTGCATGACATACTCGTTAGAGAGATACCATAAATGGAAAACACAAAGATTTCAAAGGCGTTCTTTGTGGGATTTAAGTACAAACGGTATCGAAAGATTGGGCGGTCTAATTTTTATCTTCAAAACTATGAGTCGTCATGATGTGATCTTGCCAACATTTTTGTGGAAAATTCTGTTCTATATCCGAATAAATTTTTTAATCGATACCTCATAGAACATATAAGAGAGATTTGGCATTTGATTGCTGCTTGACCGATACCAGTTAATGAGATACGAGTATATTTAAGTTCCTATGTAAAGTGGAAGTTTCAATTGACGGATGCATTTCGAAATCATAGTACCGCGATAAGTTTTAATAAGGATCACTCATACTTAATTGAATCTAAGCCCGTCAAGCGGTTCAAGAGATGAAAGTCGCGACAGATGATCCGATTGCCGGACAGATGGACGGACAGACGAGACATGACCGTAAGGCGTTCCGCTACCACTACTTCGCTGGTAAAGAGCGCCAAGAAGTCTACCATCGCTGCAATAATGAAATTATTCATTCGGTTTCAGGATACAGAAGTCGAACAGTGTAGAACAGATTGAAAGAATAAATAAGAAAATATGTACGCGCAATGTGAAGGCTCCCACGGAGTAGAACTTCATCCATAAGAGGCAAACAGAAACCAAAGAGTGGGACGAGGAAGTATCTTTTAAAAGTCTAAACATTCGAAATCAGAGGAAAGCGGTGAAAGATAAAACTAGGGATTAAAAATACCTGTCTAGTATTTTTGACTTGGAAATATTAAAGTATGCGACACTATAATAATGTCTCCTTTTTAAAAGTAATAAAAATACTCTGGCTAAACGGATTTTCCCCCAAGATTGACACTCATACAAGTTCCAAAAAATTTTGAATCGCAAAAAGAAGTTTACGATAAACGCCAAAAATATAAAATGTCGAGTTTTCCCGTAAATTAAAAAAAGCTCGATTCTTCCAAATGTCTGGCTTCGAAATTCTTTAAAACTCCGGCACACGTATCAACGCTTTTAGTCTCCTAAAATCAATAATGTCCCGGAAATACTACCTTGCGCTAAATCGTTCATACATATCTCAATCGGATAAAAATCATTTTAAAAATATGGAATAACAAAAAGTTGAGAAAGGGCAAGCGATAATTTTGATTCTTTCGCCAAAAAAGCGAGTCAAAAAATTGATACCTACTGGAGCGCTCTTAACGTCCAATCCGCGCAAATAAACACCCAATTCCCACCCTCGAATTTCCACCATGGATCATTTTTTCCACAAACGTAACCTGTCCGAAACGAAGCCTCGTCATTTCGCAAGGCATGCTAAGTATCGAGGCACTTCAGCCACCGGCGACACCCACACGACTTGTCATCCTTACCGCGTCCCACGAAGACGTGTCGTCTTCGGCAGCTTTCACCTCCCCAAGATCCGACGCCAGATAAATGCCAAATCGCGAGACAACCTGTTTATCGCGCGACGTTGACTCATTTGTGGATTCCGTCACGAGTTAAGGCTGCGTCTCTCCACAAGCAGACATTTTTTTCCTCTTTCTCGCGCTGTAGATTCAAACGAGAAGAATATTTCCCGTTCCCTCCGGGATTAGTTCGCCGCGATTCTATTTATCATTAGTCGTCATTAAATAACAGCAGAGTCAAGTAAATAGATTATATGTACATAGATAGATACATGATAATAAATATTTAGTTTATTTGATCCTTTACATTAGTAAAAATTTGAAATCCTTATTAATTTTTCTCATTACTAATAGTTTTAACTTTATTTAAAAGGGATTGTTTTTAGTAAAAGAATGAAAAACTTCCCCAGGTAAAATTTTACATTTCTTTACAGCCCTATTTAGAAAAGCGAATTTACAAACATTTGTTTTTTGGACTTAGTAGCCAACATTATATTTGGAATCCTGCCTACTAAAGTACATAATTGGAACTACAAATCCTACTCTGTCGGATCTTTAAAGTCGGCTTCCTCGTAAAAACGTTAAATGTGTTATCTATCCTGTTTAATTTTCTCGTCACAGGTAGACACTCCCATCATAACTTAAATAGCGTTTCTTCCCGACCATATCTACTTAAAACAAATTTAGCTGCCTTTCTCTGAATCACCTCAACATTGTAACACACTTCCAAGGGAATGGATTCTAAGGGCTTTACTGAGGCATATAAAATTACCCGCATTATCTCAACTAAGGTCAATGTTATCTTAAATTGGAACTTATGAAAAAATTATTTGTATATTTCAATGCATCCGTTTATTCGTTGCTGAACCATTTTTTTATTTTAGTGCCATAACTATGAGTTGCATAACAATTTAACACAGCTATGGCGTTACATTACCGATTTAATAACCTCGTATTTAAGGGCACCGAAGTATAACAGACCTGATTTTTATAAAAACGCCATTGTCAAGTTTCGCTCTAAATTTTATCCATTTTTTGTTTCCCAGGCCTAAAAACACCGCGTGAATTTCATCTAATTCTGAAATTGTTATTAATTACACACCTATAAATCTAGGTAAAAAATATATACCAAATCTGTTCATGTTAAATAGAATTAACTCCTTAACCGTAAAGTTCAAAATTAGAGACACACAATGAAAAAGGGGGAGGAAAAACAGGAAAAGGCAAAAGACAATACAAATTATAAACTTACAGGTTTAGCGGTTGTTACTCCACCCCAGGGACCTGGTGTCACTCACTTAATCGCACAAGCACTAATCCTAAAAGTGGAAAGGAAACGGGACCGGGTTTGCGAGAGATTACTCTGCGCCAGGGACCCAAAAAATCACACCGTTGCTAGGTTTGTGAATCAGTACGACCGCGACAGAGACCTACTAATCAACCACAGACACACGCACACGTACACGCCAAGAGGTAAAGGGAAAAAATGAAGGGGAAAGGAAAGGGGAAATAATACTAGGTTTACGGGAGATTAAACCACGCCAGGGACCTAGTATCGCACACAGCGGCCTGTAGGTTTATGTGCCTTCCGGCAACGACAAGGACCTAACAGACGAAACAATCACGTACGCAAGCATCTTCATTTTTTCCCTTTACCTCTTGGCGTGTACGTGTGCGTGTTTGTGGTTGCTTAGTAGGTCTCTGTCGCGGTCGTACTGACTCACAAACTCTAGCAACGGTGTAATTTTTTGGGTCCCAGTCGCAGAGTAATTTCTCGCAAACTAGGTCCTGTTTCCTTTCCACCTTTAGGATTAGTGCTTGTGCGATTGAGTGAGTGAATGTGTGAGTGACATCAGGTCCCTGGCGTGGAGTAACAACCGCTAAACCTGTAAGTTTATAATTTGTTTTGTCTTTTGCTTTTTCCTGCTTTTCCTCCCCTTCTTCATTGTGTCTCTAATTTTGAATTTTACAGTTAAGGAGTTAATTCTATTTAACATCAATTTCGCCGTAGTCTCCATATTTACTTCTTTATATACCAAATCTAGCAAATCTCCAGAGAGTAAGATCGGGCACGGAGAACGTTCCCAAAAGCGTCAATCACTACCGTTCCGAGGGCTGATTTTAGGCGTGGGGTAGGTGAGCGATCTGCCGGCTCCAGGGTCGGCCCAGAGACTACCCACGGACCATTTATTTAATGGAAACTGAATATTTCCCACCATTAAACAGTTAGGGAGCGGCCAAAAATCATCCCTCGCCCACATTTGAAAAACTTGGCTCCTGACCGTTCCTATCGGAAAGATAGTCGTCAGTTACACTTTTCATCGCGCCAAGCATCGCTCGATATCGTATCGAAGTACATCACGTTCGACCGGCAAACATATGCCGCGCGAATAAGACGTGCGGAGAATACAGGTATACCTCGCCGTTCGCGGGAGTTATGTTCCTAGGAAACTGCGCGAACGGCAAGTAATCAAAGCAATTGAGAAAATGGGATTCGGTTCCCATAACTGCGAGAATGAGCAATGACGTGATTTATTTAAATCACTGATGGCCATAGGACATAGAGACAAATAGACGAAGTACAATATAGAAAGAAATGGTATACGTGTAAATATAAGGGGGGAAATTGATTTCTGGGCAGTCAATAGGGATAAAGCCTTCCAAATAAGAACTTTCCCAGGAAATACGGGATAGATAACAATCCTATTACTACATTAAACTGACGCAGTGCTTCGCAGCCGCACAGCCCAAGTATCACTTCGCGTTGTCTTCGTGATTTTTTAAGGAGCCTCTGCTCTGAAATACTAAATTCATAAAAATTTTTAAATATTAACATATTATTATTATGTAAATAATTTAAAACATCGTTTTACGGTATGTATGAAAATAGTTTTTCATTTGAACGAGAATATATAATTTTATTAAAAGTTGCTTTAAAAATAAAACCAAAAGGAATTTATGATTTTATAAATATATTTAAATTTATTTTGATTTATACAATATCAACAAAATAAACATTAAAGGAAACCTTTAGACGAAATAATTCTAGATATATTAGTCCGTACATTTGGCATCAGTGCTGGATGGCTAATGGTGTTTGATGAGGTTATTCTCTGTATCGACTCGACTTGTTCCAAATAATTTCCAGTAAACACAGTTTACTTGTATTTGTGGATAATTTTCCTTTATAGTTATATAGTTCTTTCACTTAAGAAAGTTTAATTCTTCGATATAGTTGTGATTTTTCTATCTATGTAATGGATAATCAACCACGTTTTCGAGGTAAGTTTACTAAAGCATCCAAAGCCAAAAGCTTGGAAAACCTAAAGACTGGACATTTTCCTGATAATTCTACTTGTGTTGTTGATGGAAGTAGAATAGTAGATGTAAATGTTTTGGCTCAACAACTGGTCTGTACAGCATATGAAAATGTTCTCTCGCTTATGGATATTGTTAAAAGTAGTTCATAATGCTCATGCAGATGCCTCTAATTTGAAATATTTGTCTGAAAAGATGGAAGTCACCAATGAAACATTAAAAAAATAGTTTTAGCATAAAATCATTCCTGGTAAGGCAAGATTGGTTAGTTAATAAAAGGATTAAAATGGCTACATTGAACCCTTTAAAAGAAATGGGGGGGTGTCACGATACATGACTGGGCGAATATCAGACAATGGCTTGAATATGCAAGACTTGGTGGAAACGTACAAAAAATTAGGCAAAGAAGGAATAGAGGCATTGTTTAATGTTAAAAAGTTACAAAAAATAATGTAATAATTACAAGAATTTGTAACTCAATTGAACAAATTTAATAAAAAATCATATACTGAAATTCTAAATTGTCTCATTTATTTAATATATGTTGAAAATAATAATTTTGTTATATTTTCTGTTGTTCACTAATTGGAGATATCCAGTGTATTGCTATTCTTTTGTTTCCAAAGAATTTGATAAATATGTGACGTGAAAGATATCCAGCTATATTGTTAGCGTTAGAGAATTGAATTTCTAAAATGGCCCATACACATGCAAATCTGTTGTGCGATGGTTGGACAATATGGCAATTCGACAACCAGGTTGTATTGTGTATGGGCTAGTTGATCAACAGCTGGTCGGATGGATGTGCTTGCAGTTCAACTTCAATCAGTTGACAGATTGAGATTTGTGTGGGCTAGTTGAATAACAGTTGTACCAATTCTGTTTCAGTCATAGTTAAGTAATGGTGTACTGCACAAATTTCATTTACTTATCTTTAAAAAATCCTTTTTAAGTACTACTTTATATAGAGCCCAGCAATTTTCTGGAATATTACTTGAGGAGAAATCGCCCCTCTAAATTTTTAATTTCCCCTTCAGCCAAAAATTTAAATAACCACTAAACGATTTCAACAGAAATGGAGTCCCTCATGAATGTATTTTGCTTTTTATGATTGGAGCAACTGACTTCAATAATTAATACAATATTCGTCCATTCTTAGGAAATTTTTTTAGTCATTCGGCTGATTTTGTTTTAATTCGCGCAATAGATTCATGTGTGTATATTTTTCACTATCTAAACACCATCGTTTACACCGTTTTCTTTTTTTCAATAATCTCTTTCGTCATCCATGACCAACATGGCATCAAATGTCGCCAATAATTTTCGTTTTCGAACTGCGCGTGACATGTTATTCGTTTAACTGCTTTGCCTAGCTAACAGGATTGAAGAGAAATGGAATTGATGTATGTGCTTGTTGTTGACAGATAGTCAACCGATTGTCAGCAAGTTGTACCGTGTATGGCACACTTTATGAAATACTGTCGATTAAAGTTTCTTGGAAACTTCCTTCACAGCGTTGCCAAATTTTTACAGTAATGGCTACCGAATGATAGAAAAAACGAGTATATCAATATTTAAACCGAATTATCTCTCGAAATAATACGGTAACCTATCTTTAAAAAAATATATTTTGTTTATTAATCTTTAAAGCACATTATCTCAGTTTTTAGTGTATTTCACTTGGGCCGATGTTTAGAAAAAAAAATCATAAGTGAATGCATTCCAATGAGCGTCCATTTACGGCAATGATTTCAGTCGCGGAACCGACTCGTTTTTAATTGAAATATCTCGATTTAGAGTCCGGTGACACCATATAATTTTTACACCATTTGAAAGAGAAAGTACTAAACTATAACATACATGAATTTCAATATACTTCATCGGAGAAGGCTGAAATAGAGGTTCCTCCTCAACCGCGAAGGAGCTAAACACGATGCCGTGAACGAGAAAACCGGTCACGATTGTGGAATCGCGAATCAGCAAAAACCGCGAACTGAAAACCCGCATTCGTCAAGGCATACCTTGGATTCTGCGGACGCAAGACGGCTATGAAGAGGAATACGAGCTCGAGACCTCCAGACCCCGCACTCTCCTTCTCTTTAACTTCAATTAGTAAGTCAAAAGGACGAACGGATATGCTAACTCGCTGAGAACACTATCACAACCACGAAGACCGAGAGAGGAGGCGGCAGCACGCACACACGCTCACAACCGTCTAACAAGAGAAGGCAGAACGGTTGCGCCGCGCCCATAATTCAACGCCGGTATAGAGGACAGAATGAATAGGGTCTGGTACGAGGTGTTTGAGAGAGAAAGATGTTTCGCGAAATTGAACACGGAGATGGAAATATGGGATGGAGCAGGGGGAAGGGAAACAGAGGGAGAGAGAGAAAACGAGAGACACTTGGTTCGCTGACGTAACGCGCCGCTGGTGACGTACTCCATGGAGGATGACGAGTCTTTCAATGAATAGGACATTTCTGAAACCAACGCGAACCCAACCCTATCGTTGATTTGGCCGAGATAACTCGGATGCCCACCATATTTAAAAATTTTGGCTCGAGTTAACTCGGGCTAACGATTTCCGAGCGTATCTTTCATTATTTGCCCAAATGTTTTCACATCCACAGATACGTACAGGTAATCAAATGGAGAAATTAAACAATCTTGCAATTTTTCTCCAATTTCAAAATAATCAAACACTGTAGGGGTTAAGGAAGTAAGATGAAGGGCAAACATATTGTGGGATGAGCGGAGTTGAGCTAAAGCGAAAAGCATTTTAAGCCGTTTCTTAAAATAAAAACGCTTTTCGTATTCACCCCGTGTGTCTTTACGTTTCTATGCATACATAACACGCTTTGCCACTTGACATATCTAAATGAATATCTAAATGAATTTTCGTTCATGGTATATATACCATATATAAAAAATAGAAGACGAAAATTACATATTTGGGGTCAAAGTAAAAAGAACTGTCTATTATCCGGAGACAATAAATCAACTTCTAGTTTCGACCATTAAATTGCTCATCCGAGAGTAGTCCACGATGAGTAGTTCTCTTAAAAAACGTGTCGTGAAAATAAAAATTTCTTTAATGCTTTTGAAACTTTTACCGTTTTCATCTCCGAAAGCACGGCATCGGGGAGCCGAAAACAAAAATGTCAAAAGAGCAACTCTTGTTTTCTCATCTTGGTAGATAATGCGCCGCGCACTGAGCATTTCGGCGAGAAAAAAAACATCTTAATCGTTGATGGGACGAAACGCTTGGCTGATTTTTGGAAAAAGCGATCGCCTAACAGGTCGAGACTGACTGAAGGCTGATATAAAATCAATAACCGAAAAAAAAACTCGACATTGGGATATTAAGGAGGAAAAAGGGTGAGAGAGTAATGACGACGGCGGTAAGCTGAACTTTTGTGTGCGATAAAAGAAGAAAATGAAAGATTCTCCTAAATACGAGGGAACAATGTAAAAAAAATTTAATCCATAGGTATGAAATTTTTATCGGACGCTTTCTACCCAAATGGAGACCAAAAGCTTACGTGATTAACCTTTGGGGGTGTCCTGTTCACGTATCTTCAAAATCTACAAATTATTTTTATAAGGCTTATTAAATCAGTCACAAATATGATGTAAGTCATCTTGACATAAAACGATTGAGCAAACAATCTCCATTTGTTCATTTATAAAGAAAAATGAAACATTGCGCATACAAAAAGCATAATTTTTCTTTTACGATTTTTTATCATATAATTAACGTTTATGTTGCGTTCTCTCTTTCAAGAATTACAATAACTATAGCATCAACAAGCGCTGTATTAAATCATGAAATTCAGTTTGTTTGGGAGGTACTGAAAACTTTTCAGGTAAAATAGATAACCTCCTAACCTCATATAAAATATTTCAAACTAATTTCAAGATTTTTATAAAACTCTCAAGGCGGGTCAGCATAATATACTGCAAATATTTATGAACTGCTAACTACGCCAAAATTAAAATATCACTGTTCTATCGAAATTTTATTTTTTTATAGACAAATATTACTCAACTGCCCCGCAAAATGCCAATCTGTCAAAAAACTGTAAATTAAAGAAATTAATTTATCTAAGTGGTGGGTGCAATTGTCTATGATCATCAACAAATCTGTATTTGTTTCGGAGAGAAAAGAAGATGAAAGAAAATAAAAGGCTTGATAATTGGTTTTCAACCTCCATGAAGGCAAAGAAATAATAAAAATGTATTGACTCAACGGAGTCGACTCTCTCGCAACCTGAGAATATAAACCTCGCCCCCTTCTCCGTTACATTACTTTCATCTTTTGTCATGGCAAGTAGATCCACTGGGTTCTTTGTATCCACACCCTTATTCTGTTATTGGCACAGCATTCATGTTCCTTGCGGGATAATTTGGTAAAATTTTCCAAATACAGCGCCCCAGATCAAATTTTCAAATCTAATCAAACTTAATTAAGTATCAGTCAACAGACAATAAACCTTCAAGCACGTTACTTTGTTACTATAAGGATATATCGCAGAAAAATATATTTTACGATTTTTCATAAAGGAAAACAAAATTTGCGTAAGCAGCGGCTGGTGCTGATGAACCACGTGTACGTGAGCACATTTCATGCAGCTTAAAGAATGAAATAAAAAATTTTATCTCAAGATTTTAAACTTTTCGACAGGCAGGTAATTCATTTTCGTGCCTATGAATGTCGATGCTTTTTCATAGGCTACATAAGCATCACTTGTGACGTAGCCATCGATGTGCAATACATAAGGGGCCATCGACACCAAATTATGTTGAAAAATAAGAGATCCGCTTTCACTGAGTTATGCAAAACGATACGGAATCTGCTGAGGAACAGGAAGTCCTTTCAGAAAACGACCAGTGTGACAGTATTATATTGCCACAAGCATATTTTGCCATGACGACGGATTGAGAAAAGTAAATGGTGAAAAGAGATAGGTAAATAAATTCGACATCAAGTCATTATTGCATTCATCACCCTCAAACACAAGTTTATCAATGTCAAAAAGTGTTCTTAAATGCCAAAATCTTGAAAAATAATTTTAATTTTCCAAAGCTTTAGGAATCCAATTTCTGAATTTTCATATAACTCTGCTGAAGGCTAGTCACGCAACTGAGCAACACCCAAATTAATACTTATCAGATCCAATGGGAGACACGCACGTACATCAATTCAAACTAGGATTCCGATAACTCGAAAATTAAGACAAGACAGAAATAGTTCGAGTTAACCAAACTTCGCTCTTAACGAATATTGACGGGAATTATGGCGGATACAAAGGGGGGAGTGGTAATGGGGTAATTAATTAAGGGAGATGATCAATCTCTATTAAAATATTATCTCAATTCATATTTTTATATTATCGGCATTCTATAAATATTTTGCAAATATCTTACCAATGTATAATATACATTGAATGATTATTATAATGAGACGTTGCTATCTTATATAAATATGCATCAGTAAATATATTGGTTTCCTTATTACCTCCCCTAAGCTATGGAACTAGATCCGCTTCTGGACGGGAATAATACATCATTCGAGTTGACAAAAATTCGACTAATCGGTGTTAACCGGGTTCGACTGCATTAGTGTTTGCGTTGCCGTTTGCGTATTTAAATACACGCAAATATTTATACGCACACAAACATAAAATTCGGTTGGACCATTTTGTAAATAAGTTTACGTTTCCTCGCCGCCCGTGAATTGCTGGACGGATTACGATCTCGCAGCTATTGGTCGCTCTAAACTGCCGACGTCAAGCTCCAAAATTCAAATTCCTCTAGCTGAGACGGAAAGAGGGAGAGACAGAGAGAGAGTGAGACAGAAAGAGGGAGAGAGAGAGGGAGAGAAACAGAGAGGGAGAGAGATGGCGAGAGAGGGAGAGAGATGGCGAGAGAGAGAGATGGCGAGAGAGAGAGATGGCGAGAGAGAGAGAGAGATGGCGAGAGAGAGAGAGATGGAGAGAGAGATGGAGAGAGAGATGGAGAGAGAGATGGCGAGAGAGAGATGGAGAGAGAGATAGGGAGAGAGAGAGGGGGGGGAGAGGAGAAAGAGGACACATGACGTCCCTCGGGCGCAAAATGCTACGGGAGGAAAACAAATTTGAAATCGCGATGATTTATGGGAGAAAGGGAAGAAATTGGAGCAATTTCCTCCTTTATACCATATTTTCAATGAGTTACGAGTGCAAGCTGTAGCAAAAATTTACTTTTATTGTGTCTATTATTCCCGGAACCTTCCTCAATTTCCCTCGGAGAAAATGTCGGAAAAAGCTCGCGCAATATCGAGGGAGTAATGTGTAGGTAAAAGGCTCTTATTCACAGGCAATTGTATCATTACGTGAATAGTGAATTTAAAAGCGCTCTTGTATGTTAACGGGATTGCCAGTCGCCTACAAAGCTCTACCGTCCTTTTGCGAGCCCTCTCTATTGATTTCATTTTCCAACACTATGACATCCATTTTCACAGCCATTCATAAATTCTATGCTTCATTTCCCAAAGCGCTCCCATTTTGTTGGCTACAATCATGATCCCTTGAAATACCCTGATAGCAGTCTTAAATTAAATAATCGTGTTAACTGATACAATTCCTGAAGCATAAGTCATTTTTTGCACTGCCATACATAATTAAATAAACTAGAAGAATTGATGGAATAAAGTGATCCGAAGATCCTATGCAGACAGGCATAAGCTGTAAAGTTGGAAATAATTTTGAGACGAGAAAAAAGTCTGCTATGACCGGGAATCGAACTCGGGTCTTCCACTTGCCGGGTGGATATTCTACCACTGAACTATCGTAGCAGATCAATTTTCTGTTTCTGAACGCGGATGTTTTCTTGGTTGGGACGGAACTAGCCAAGCTAGTATCAAACTTCTCCAACCGATGTCCTCGAAGAGATACATCAAAGAAAACTCCCCCCCTCTGCTACGGTAGTTCAGTGGTAGAATATCCGCCCGGCAAGTGGAAGAGCCGGGTTCGATGGCAGACTTTTTTTTCTCGTTTCAAAATTATTCCCAAACTAGAAGAATGTTAACGTATCCGAAGAAGTTTCTCGGGGGCACGCAAAACTGTTACGAAATTTCAGTCCTCATTTCAGCTTTCATGTACTAGGAATAGCGCTATAATAACTTTCTACCAGAACAGGCTTTATTGAAAATAGTTCAACAATAATTTCGCGTACCCCTTCAAAACAGTGTATTAAAAAGTAGTCTAAATTACCTAAGTCACGAGAGATCGCGCACGGGCAATATCACCGCCATGAAAATGCAGGCTATAACAGCCGTTTCAGAATTTCTGTTGATAAACTCATTATTATTTATTTCAACGCCAGTCGTTTTAGTTTTCATGTCATATTAGTGCGACTTGAAATGAATGAAAATGATAGATGAAAATCAAGTTTCACAGCAAAAATTACGCAATCAGTTAAACTTCCCTTGAAATTAAGACCGTTTACATTATGTGGCCATAGGTAAAATTTTGAAATGCAGAGACATGAAATTTCTACGTATTTTTATTCGTTTTCTTCGTGGCGATTGTGAAACCTTTTATGTTGAGCTTTACGCAGGTCTTCAAAGTTAATCGAGCACTCTTTTGCACTACACCAATTGAATGACGGAACACCAAATTTTCACTGAAAGATATTCGGTCTGATGAGAATATTATATAACTTTAGATCACCGTTTCCCCAGAGTTACAGAAACGACAATCGAAAAGTAATCTTTGTTTTAATAATTCTAAATAAATATTTTACAATATTTATTTCAGATCGAGACTAGTCTCATATAACACTACCCATTCTAATTCACGATTAGAGAAATATCTACAGAAGCATGATTTATAGTGCACAAATAAAGCAACAATTTTTTAGAAAGCATTCCAAATGGAAAAAGAAAATTATTGGACAAGCGTTTTTCCACTAGAGAAATGATTTAGTTCCAGTAAAAACCTTTCACCTCGCACATTGGGAATCTTCTGTGAAAAGAACGCTCGAAACTATGCGTAAATTCCGTCATAGTAGACCTAGACAAAAAAATATAAACGTAAGAATGGCATAAATATTTGTTGAATCAGCTAAAATTATGTGGGTGTTCCTGCGCGCTCGCGTGAAGGAAAAACATTTAAGCGATGTCGTTTCGCAGCTATGATTGCACGTGCAAACACCACGCATTGCTCTAACGGCGATTATCTGGGGCAAACAAAATTTGTGATAAATAACTGCGATAGTGAGAATAAAAGATAATTCTCCTTCCCTTCTCTCGCTCCTTTCGCCATTTAATCCTTTCTCCTGGCGTTCTACACTTCGGCCTTGTATGACAGCGCCAGAGGCAGCTTTTGGAAGCAACCGCGAGGGGAGAAACAAGTAGGAATGTACTCGGGTTTCCCGTGGTACAGAAGTGCTTTTCGTGAAATTTGCCGTAGTATAATCGTATACTAATGCATTTGCTTTGAAATCAGAAAATCCTTTTTTCCTTATATTGTGGTAGCCCTGCTTTTTAGATCCGTCCTAAACATGTTCATTTCGTTTTTCCATTCTATACTCGCCATACAAACGAAATTTCTTTGAAATCGGTTCAGCCAATACCTTCGAAGATTGTAGTTACAGGAAAATTCTAACCTCGATATCGTGGTAGCCCTGTCTAGTCGACACGGTTGAAATATGCTGTTTTGGTTATTTATTTATATGAAGATTATATATGCCATATTTGGTTAAAATCCATGCGGTCAGTTCTCTATGCGGTCAATTCTCTAGAAATACGCGAGAAAGAATTACTATTTTACTTTTTACTGTGGTAGCCCTGCTCGTTAGCTCCGATTTATACATCTTGATTTTATTGTCGTATGTTCTACAAATCTAATATACAAAATTTTATTGAAATCCGTTCAGCCAATTCCTTCCATATCCTTAATTACTGAAAGTTCAAATTGTAATTGTGGCACCCCTGTATGGCTGATTCGGTCTAAATATGCTAATATGGTTTTGCATGTATGTGTACATTATAAATATTAAATTTGGTTAAAATTGATGTGGAAAATTCAACACAAATACTTGTAAAAAAGATTTTTTTATACTTGTATTGTGGCAGTCTTGGTTATGATATCAATCCTAATCATCTTGATTTTGTTTTTTTTTATATTGCACACCTCTTTTATACAAAGTTTCGTTGAAATCGGCAAATCTATTTCCTATCAAATCATTATAATTACCGAAAAGATTAATTTTGCAATTTTGACACCCCTGCTGAGTAGATTCGGACGAAATATGTCATTTTGTTCATCAATTTATGTGAAAATTCTATGTACCAAATTTGGTTGAAATCGGTTAAGCCAATTCTTCCCTGATATATGCGTACGGACGGACGGACGGGCATCACGAAGATAACAGTTCTTTTCAGCGTTGACGAAAAGCACTAAAAAGAGAATCGAAAGGCAAAAAGTGCGAGAGACGGCGATCCACGTTCCCAAGTGATGCTCACTGGAAGAGAGGCAAAAACGAGGCGCGTCGATCTCGGTAGATTCCGCGACAGAAATTTCTATTTCTGTTACCATTAAGGCGGCAGCCCTGATAAAACGTCATGACACAAATATCCTTTCGTCTGATGGAGTTTTTAAACATTTCTTGTTATGAAATTTAATGAAAATTTATTACAGGGTTTGAAAGTTGACAGTAAATTTCATTTCCGGAGCTTTGGCAGCCCTGATCGAGTGATATCTACATGCCACTCTGTAGCTCCCCGAAGTTGTGGGTGGTAGAATGCTTCAAAATCTCCTTTTATGATCTCGTGTTGTCCTCGAAAAAACTAGACTCGATAACGCTCTGTCCTACAGTCTATCTCACGTAATTTATCGCCGCGGTTGTGTCTACTTGGTGCTTCAACTATTCCCAAAACCTCTTCTGCTGATATGATCCGTGCGCCATTTTCGTTTCATATCGCTAAAATTATCACATAAAATAGATATTAGTATATACGCTTTTTCTCGAAAAACAAAAGGATTTCTATAAAAATGAATGCAAAATGCCATTTGAAGGATCGGAAATATCTTATGATCGGAATCCGATTGATAAATTAGATATCTACAATGAAGCAACCTTTATATAGCCCTCAAACAAAATTATACATCAAATAGGAGGAATGTTTATTGCGTTTTGCTATGCAACTTCTGAAAACATTTTCTCAGATTAATATTTAAGGAAGAGGTAATCGGTTGCTTTTCGTAAGTGGCATTTCCGAATGATTTGACCCGAGCACGTCATTATCGCCTCTACTTTGATATAAATCATAAACACAAAATTGCACAGAAAAACGTACAGGCGGAAAAATGAGCGAACACAATAGGAACTATTAAGACTCGCGTCCAAAAACCGAGGAGACAAAAGCCAAGGAACCGTAGACGTAAAAGTAAGCAACTATAAGAGATCCTTTCTCAGATAACAGAAGAATAGATTATTTTTTATTAGGGAGGTAAGTAGAGCAAAATATCATCGAAAGGTTTGACATTTAGAGTTTTATACATCGATAAGGGTTCAGCTCCATCGAGCCACTTTCCACCCTTCGTCCTCCTATTTAGTTGATGTTTCCCCAAGGTCGGTTCCAGCGGAGATCCTAACGATAATAAAATGGCAGAAGCCGACGGCGAATTCATTTATATCGCTCGACACAAATTCGATTCGACAGTCGAGCAATTTCTAGATTGGGGCAAAATGAGAGCTGCCATGACTGGACGATTTATCCTTCATTTTTTTCGAGCTCGTCAATATGGAGTTAAGAATTCGATTCGTTTCACGATATATTTTTTCAACTCGCTAACTAGGCGAAATTTTAAATTTAACGAGATATTTTGGCATATTATAAAAAAATAAACGTTCGGTTAACTCATTAACTCGCCATTGTCCCATTTTTGGGACGCAAACACATTATTTTACTTTGATTTTAATCTTACAACCAAGGGAGCTGTGTAGGTGGTTCTTTTAGCAGTGTAGCTGTCTGTAATTGAATTCAAAACTCTCGGTTGTTTAGTTTTGAAAATCATCAAACTAAAAAGTAAAATATTTGGAGGAAAAAGTTCGACTAAAAAGAGTTTCGGTAGGATATGGGTTGAGGCGAATGACAGACAAATACTTTAACTGTGCCAATAATGATGGATACTTGGTAATTGATATGCTCATACGATTAACTCCGCCAATGCATGAACACTGGAGAGACGTGTACCTACTGATAATTACGATAAATGATAAACTGGCCTGATAAATTAAACCTCAAAATATTCATCCGCTTACCTTAATAATACCGTAACATTGCACATCCGGTAATGTGAGAAAACAGCTTTAAAAATGCCTTAGCTTAAATTAAGAATGAAATCAGATTTATATAAATTGAAAATTTCTTAATACAAAAATCAGTTAATACAAATATATATCTAAGAAGTGTGCTATACAAAAACATTGGTATACGTTGCTTGACCCCATTATTACAATGAAAATTTAAGCCTCTTGAAGTCTTTACTAAAGGGATTATACGATATTGGGATAAATCGAACAACTTTCGATTGCAGAATCAAATTTATTAATTCATGCTATTGAAATACGATATTTCTTTCAATCCTTGGCCTTTTTTCAGATTAAACAACCCACGAAAACTTGGAAATAAAAATTGCTGCGCGCGGTAGTATTTCGAACACCTCAAAACGTTCTTCGTAACCCAATTACGACTGTAAACGCGTGTCATTTTGTATTCACGGGCACGTTGCCTCCGGACCAAAAAACGTACCGGATCTCTCAGAGAACGTAGCAAAACCTGTGTCAGCTGCAATGCAGACGTTTTTGGGCCAAGAGAACCGCTGCGTTGATGGTGTGGTAATGATCGTTCGAGAGATACAGAGAGAAGAGGGTCCCCCTTTAATCTGGAGCTCGATCCGTATGCATCCTTGGAGAGTGGAAAAAATGCGAAACATAAAACCACAGGAGCGCCTTCCTTCCTAATCGATAAGGCAAAACAGCGAGATGAGCACGGAAAATTAATATTCATTCCTTCATCCGCGTTGTTACATAGTTTCATTAAGCAATAAGCGACTATGCACGGGCAAACGCAAAGAGTAAATTATTAATCCCATTTCCGAATTTATAGTCTGGTATCTTTTTAAAATAATCGACGCGTTATATTTTTTCCGCGAATCGTTAGATGGAGCGGTGACAAAAACAAGCAGAAATGCTTTACGATCATCCATTCAGGTACAGAATTAAAACAGCTGGGTTTATATCATTAACACGAAGAAATACAATTCAAAGAAAAGAAACTACTCCTAAATAGATTATAGCTACGCCCAATTTTTTTGGGTAACATGCTATATAAAATATGATTTTTCTCAGTCTGTCCCATGTCTATGGAGTTAACCATTTTTGGCGGGCATTTACTCTAGTATTCAAATAAAAGTGTTCCACCTTTCGCTTAAAATAAATTTTAATATCCACTCAAAAGCTAGCTAACTTTCAACTACGGTTATCTTGTTATTAATATTAACTTTACACCCTTGAAAAACTTTTAATCTATACGCCATCACAACGAATGATACAATTCCTCGACTAAAATTCAATGAAATAGCAAATGAAGATAGCAAGCAAAGGAAGACAACTCTTTACCATAGTAAAATCGATTTGTAGAATTATCTCCGCTCCAAGTCCTTGGAGTGGATTGTTAACCTTCGGCAAAGATCTAATCTATGATAGCCATTTCCAGTACTTGACTAGAACTTGAGACTTGCCAGCAGTAGGCAGGCATTCAAGGACAATAAGAACGACAGAACCTCATTAACTACAGTAGCATTCTAAGCCATTTAATACCCAATATTGAAGATGGCACGGATTCACATGCATGACCCACAGGCTGTTTGCGCCAAGTTAAATCCACGCCAATCCACCGATGAACAAGCAAAGAGATGTATAATCACCACTACCGCAAGTAAATTTGGGACAAGCTACATACCATCGCATGAATCGAGAGACCCTTTTAATAAACCAAGTGCAACGGTATACCGAGTCAACACACGTCAAAAGACAAACAAATGCTTAACCTCTTGACTTTCCAGGTGTTTACTGGCAAACAGCTCCGTACAAAAAATTGAAAGCAGCTCCCCAAACCTTCGGCGAGAAGTGATTATTGACAAAAGAATAACAGCCTAATTATAAAAGAAGAATGAACGAACAATAAGAGCTCTCCGAAGGCCGGAGTGATTGGGGGAGCCAAAATAACTCACACGAGCAAAGCAAATATCGAAGCCTGAAAAGATACCGACTTGGGACCTTGGGTAAAAATCGGGAGTGGGAGGGCGGAGGGGAGAGGAGGGCGGAGGGGAGAGGAGGGCGGAGGGGAGAGGATGGCGGAGGGAAGGGCGGGGGGAAGGGCGGAGGGAAGGGCGGGGGGAAGGGCGGAGGGGGAGCAGGGTGGAGAGGAGGAGCAGGGAGGGGGAGGGTGGAGGGGGAGCAGGGTGGAGGGGGAGCAGGGTGGAGGTGGCATCAAATCGAGGCGCATTTGAGAATCGACGCTAGGGAACATTTTTCTAACACATATCTATCGCGATAAGTTAATATAAAATTGTTTTAAAAAAGCACTCATTATATGCCTCAAGTCATCCATTTCAGCCCCTTTCCATTATGAGAAAAAATGCTCATCTTCTTATCGATAAGCGTGTGCAATAAGAATTTTTAAAAAGTAATGCATATTTTGTTTACTCATGTTAAACACGCATGCGAAAAGCTCTAAATAAAACGATTCGCTGATAACCCCAAGGTGGAAACAATGATTGTAATGAAATATCTAGCATAAGATAATGTTAAACCAGCCGTATTAGAAGTCGCGATGGCTCCGGAGAGCCAGATAAGCGTTTAAATCGGAACTCACTTAATAGACTGTATTATTTAAATGTGAAATTCAATGCTAGCCAATGTATTAATGTCAAAACTACATCAGAAAGGTTTTATAAATGCAATCTTAACAACACATCCAAGAATTGTCGAACTCACCTCATGGCTAGAAAACAGGGATCATCAGATATGATTCACCGATTCTAAAAATGTGAGGAAAGAGCTGCTGAAGCAGATAGTAAATAGTCTTTTTTTTCAAAAGAAATTACAGACGGGCAAACCGAGAAAACGCGCGCAACGAGACAGAATACCGAATCGATTGGCGAAAAACGAAGTCTCTATCTGTTTTCGTTTAGGATTTAGCGCGTCAGACAGACAGACAGACAGACAAACCGAACGCATAAGCGAATTTTTTAAGCCCCTAGAAATATCTACTTACTGTTGCTGCTAAAAACCGCTAAAAAAATCATAATTTTTTAACGGAGAATCACCGCTGATAACGGTTACTTTGTAGCTAATATGAGTGACTGGTTTTACTAACATGTTATGGCTATTAAAGACAGTTTTTCTTTACAATTTTAATTGAAAAACTGTCAACTCGTCCGTGTCATACATTTTACAATTCCATTAAAGCTTCGTGAGCAGTTTCTGCTTCAGACGGGCCGGATGCGGCCCGCGGGCCGTAACTTGCAGGTCTCTGTGTGAAACTCTAAGTTATCCTCAAGAAGATTCAAGACATTTTTAAAGGAGAAATTCTAAAAACAAAAACGTTTGACTGACGGATTGTTTCGCCGAAGGTCTTAAATGTGCCTTGACATTGAAGGTCACGGCGAACCCAGCCCTGAGATTGTCCGGGATATTAAAATTCACGCCCTGATTTTAAAAAAATCGGCGCGATCTTAGTATATAAGCATCAGAAAAATAAACATTCGAGCAATTACCGTCTATAAATGTTAGCTTATTATCAAATCTATTAAGGAACGACTTGATCCTACCTCTAAAAATAATAGCGCATATTAAGCGTCAGTTTTTATTCCTCTTTCTCCATCCGGCAGGAACGTTTTCACTGAAAATTTCGCAAAGGCGAAAGCGAAATTCATTTCGATGAAGCTTCAAAGGGAATTCATTGCTCGGAAAGCTCAACGCCTAACCCCTAAAAGAACTCCACTTTTTGCGCGAACTCTGTCGAGTTTTGAAAGAAAAAAAAGATGAAGGTTGAAACAATAGAAGAGAGAAACGAGAGAACCAGTGAGGAAGAAGGAAAAGTGAAGCGAAGAAGAATTTTTCGCACGGCGCAATTTCGCCCTCTTTTTTCGAGGGAAAAACACTCGCGTTTATCTGTCGTCTTAGAGCTTTGATAAACCGCGCTACCGGTGAATCCTCTCTCCGTTTGTGTAACGTCCTCTCCTTATCTCCCCCTTTCAACAGTCTTTAGCGAAAGATAATTTCTCCTTTGTACCTTGTAGCTCTTTTACGACAACACAAAGCATGAAAAAAAATTGTTCGCCGACATTAATTTGAGGGATTTTTTAGAGCATCGAGGTTTTTAATGAGCGCGCCTTTCCTGTAGGTCTCCAACGTGAAACTTCTTCGTTTTTATAATAATAATATTTTAAGCGGCGCAAATTAAGAGGAAAAACCGTCGCATTGATGGCTCGCAAATTTTCCCCAATCTTATGGAATTTTTAAGTGAATGTGACGCTGTCATCTAAATTCAAAAGAATACTTTTATAATTTCTCTCAAAATTTTTCGATAACGGGTGCAGCCACTCGTCGCTTTTCTCCATACATGCCTTCCTAGAAAAGATCGCGTACAGCAAAACCGTGGAAAGCGAAACCGCTTTTCCATATAATACCTGATAAAATGGGTAAACGTTCCAAGCTCAAAATTATCTCAATACATACACATATTAGCATTAACAAATTTTAAAACATACTTATTAGATACGCAAAATTGATCCTGAGTGATTGAAGACGGACAATAAAAAATCATTAAAAATAAACATTAGTAACTAAAAATATGTATATAACTCATGACGTTTGTCTCTTAAGGATAGCTTCGTAAAGTGTATCTTTGAGGAGACATTTAAGCACCATCTTCAGCTCAACATGCAACAGTTACATAGCATTTCGTTCAAAATTTTTTCCTTTCTCCTTTCTTTTATCTATGAGATGAAATGAAAGATTTAATACTATTAACTAGTATGATTACGTCAAAAATGATGGGCATGCATGAATATTTTTTTTTAATTTAAACAATTCCCTCTCTCCCTTTCACTCTCCCCTCAGTCTCACGAAATTACAAATAGATAATTGTAGTTTTTATACTCCTGGATCTTATACCGCCAGTGGCGATGAGCGTGACAGACTCGCAGACGTAGCTCATTATTTAAATAGATATGGAATTTTAGATACCCGGAGACCGTTTCAAAACCGTACAAAAGCTAAATTATGGGCATGCAATTGAAGGCAGTTCTCTTTAAAATAAACTGTGCTGAACAGAAACGGCGTAAGTGAAAGCCGTGCATTTCAAGGGATGAGTTTACAACTAAAGATTTGCAGCGTTAGCATTAAATGTCAAATGTCGAGTTATTTAATTACCTCTATCCACTGATGGTGTAGTGGTTAGCGTGTAGGCTTTCTATTGCAAAGTTCGGGGGTTCAAACCCCTCGAATGGAGGTTTCATAAAAAAACTATCATCAGTGCCTGGCAGTAGGCAGCAGTACTGTCAGTATGGTATAGAGCCGAAAACAAATGATGTTGGTTGGGTCTATATCCAATACAGCTGTAGGCGTGATCAGGACGATTTGAACGGCTACAGTACTGCGATGTGGAAAGCAAGAGGGAAACTACCACATTACAATCCCTAGTAATGATTATATGGTTGGAGAATATGAGTTCTCTCGATGTAAAACAATCCGGAGGTAAAATAGTCCCCCAATCGGATCTCCGGGCGGGGACTGCCTTGAGAAAAACGTTTATCGAAAGTAATTTACGAATAGGGACTTGGAACGTAAGAACTATGAGAAAAGCAGGAAAGCTAGAGAACTTGAAAGAAGAAATGAGAAGAAATAGAGTTGACATTATAGGACTAAGCGAAACTAGATGGGAGGGAGAAGGAAGTTCGACTCGGAAGAATTCACGGTAGTTTATTCTGGAGGAAATAGTGGGGAAAGGGGAGTAGCTCTGGTACTTAGGAAAGATGTGAAGAAAACCGTGACAAAGATAATAGCAACGAACGATAGACTGATGGCAATAAAGCTAAAAGCAGTCCCAGTGGGCATGATGATAATCCATGTATATATGCCAACGTCAGCTCATGAAGATGAAGAAATCGATGAGATTTATGAGCAAATTAATGAAATTTACGAAGAAGACGGAAGAGGAAAGGTAAACTGCATAATAATGGGAGATTGGAACAGCATAGTCGGAGAAGGACAGGAAGAAAATGTCAGGCAATACGGACTTGGGAAGAGAAACCGAGGAGGGGAAAACTGGTAGAATTCTGCATCAATAATGACCTTGTAGTGACTAATACATGGTTCAAAAACCATAAACGAAAGTTATACACATGGAAAAGCCCAGGAGATAGAATGAGATGCCAAATAGATTACATCCTTGTCAAACAAAGATTCAGGAACAACATAAAGAACGCCAAGGCATTGCAAGGAGCAGACATTGATTCAGATCACAGCCTTCTAATACTTGACGTGAGTACAAAGCTCAAACAAATAAGAAAAACGAGAAGAGAAAGACAGACCTGGGACCTAGAAAAACTGAAAGAAAGGCAGGATGTAGTCAGCATGAAGTTGGAAGATAACCTAAGAAAGTTGGAAAACAAACCGAAGACCGTTGATATAGAATGGGATGAAATTAAAACCAGTATCAAGGATACCTTGGATAAAGAGATTGGAAAACAAGAGAAGATAATCAGAAAACCATGGATCACGAAGGAAATGCTGGAGAAAATGAATGAGAGACGAAAATGGAAAAACCTTAACACTGAAGAAGGTAGAGCCAACTATAGGCGTATAAACAATGAGTTGAGAAGGTTAACAGATAAAGCTAGAGAAAATTGGATAAAAGGAAAATGTGATGAAATAGAACAAATGGAGAAGTTAGGACGGTACGATATGATCTACACTGGAGCACTCGAGTTAGAAGATAAGAAATCTAATGGAATTCATGGTATGGGAATTATGAATACGCCTGGGAAGTTAGTCCCAGAAACAAAGGATGTAGCACAGGTTTGGGAAGAATACATTAAGGAATTATACAGCAAACAGGCAGGAGCGGCAAAAATAGAACCGGAAGATGACGAAAACATTGAAGAAGACAACTTAGGACCAAGTATTATGGAGAGCGAAGTAGAAAAAGCGATATTGGAACTAAAGAAGGGGAAAGCCACGGGCAGCGATGGAATACCGGTTGAGATACTTAAAGTCATAGGATCAGAAGGACTAAAAGCGATCACGAAATTAATTAATAAGATAGATTTACGACACGGGAGAGTGGCCTCGGGATTTCCTAGAAGTAACAATGATCCCTCGAAAGAAGAAGCCAAAGGCAATGCAGCGTAAAGATTACAGAACGATAAGCCTTCTGTCACACACATCGAAGATCATCACGAGGATTCTTAATAAAAGGCTGGAGAAAAAGGCAAAAGAAATAATAGGGGAAGATCAATTAGGTTTCAGAAAAGGACGAGGAACTAGAGATGCTCTAGGAGTAGTTAGAATCATATCAGAAAGGGCAATAGAGTACAGTCAAGATATCTGCGCATGTTTCGTAGATTGGCAGAAGGCCTTTGATAGAGTAAATTGGGTAAAGTTGATGAAGATATTAAAGAATATAGGTGTAGACTGGAAAGACAGGAGACTGATTAGGAATCTATACGTGAATCAAGATGTAGCTGCTGCCTATCGACAACCCTATTCAATATATATGGAGCAAGTCTAATGCAAGAAGCTTTAGAAGGCATAGGAGATTTCAAAATTGGAGGAAGGATTATAAGAACAGTAAAATACGCTGATGATCAAGTACTTCTAGCAAGAAAGGAAGAGGAGCTACAAAAAATGATAAATAGACTAGTGATAACAGGTAGAAAATACGGTATGGAAATGAATACAGAAAAATCCAAGGTCATTCGAATATCGGGTAAAGATGAGAATCTGAACATAAGTATCGGGGGAAAGCCTTTAGAACAAGTTTCAGAATATAAATACCTTGGAAGCATCATAACACGAGAAGCAAAATGTACGGATGAGATCAGAACTAGAATAGGAAAAGCAAAAGCGGCTTTCAGGAGAAAGAAACAACTACTTACAGGGAATATAAGAGAAGATATCCGCAAGAAGTTGATAAAATGCTACGTATGGAGTATAGCATTGTATGGGCAGAAACATGGACGATAAGGAAAAATGACATCAAATACTTGGAAAGCTTTGAAATGTGGACTTGGAGGAGAATGTTGAAGATAATATGGACAGATAGGATGAAAAACGATGAAGTGCTACAAAGAATAGGAGAGAAGCGAATGATTATACAGACTATCAGAAAGAGAAAGGATAACTGGGTTGGACATTACCTGAGGAGAGAGAGTATGATTAAAGATGTGTTAGAAAGAAAGCTAGATGGGAAAACGGAAAGATGTAGGAAAGGGTTTCAGCTGATAGACGATTTGAAAGGAAAAGAGAGTTATCAAGATATGAAGAGGACAGCGGAAAATAGGAGTATATGGAGAACCAGGTTTAACCAGGAATAATCACGGACCTGTCTACGGACAGACTACCTATGATGATGATGATACACTAGTATCTAAGGCAATTTCACACTGTTCGTCCTGTTTTGTTTTTCAAGGGTTGCGCATCGCCTTAAGAATAGTGCAAGAAGTAGGGCAAGGATAGTGAATGCATGTGACCTTTATGAAACATCGTAATCACCTGGATGTTTCCCTTCGAAAATATACGGTAGCTTGCGTCTTCTTCGCAAATTATTTCCACGAATGAGGAGAACGATACCAATTTTGAAAGATTTTACCCAATCGAATCGAAAACCTGACCTTTTTCTCAAATGCATATTTCGATGAAATTTTTATCGGTTCAGAAAACGCAGATCGTTACGGAATTGTTTTTTATCGATCCAATTCGCATCGGATACATCGTCCTCGCATCAAACTTTTACGAAAAGAATTATTAACTTGTTTCCATCGGATTTCCGCTTATGACGATTCCTATGAAAACAGAATGTTCATTAATAATTGGCAAGAAAACCTCAGAGTTTCCATGCGGAATTAAACATGTTTATTATATTTTCAAAGCAATATTTTTAGCAACGTAAGTGAAGATCACTTACGTCTTCATCTTCATTGAGGCGCTGACTGTTTATAATAACTTGGTTTTTAACAAGTAGTTCTGGAAAGAACTGATTCGCCGACTTTCCTTTCAATAGAATTTTAATATATAAAAATTCAAGGCCAACTAAAACCAAAAATAAAAATCTCTCACCGAAGATGCCGTAAGAATTGCACAAGAAGATGCGCCGTTTTGTTTACAGAGTCGGTATGGCTACTGACAACAATATGTAGTATTAATATTTTTCGCCGGGATTTCGATTGGTATTAATAGACCTAAGGGTCGATCGTTACCTCGATAGCTATGAATCGAAACACGGATAGAATGTGCACTCGGCCATGCCCCAGCAGAGTTCGGCAATAATCATCACCATTGCAACAAAACTAAACAAGAAGTCCAAACCAGGACTAATTCAGACTGGTTTCCCAAAGTTGACGTTCCGAATTGATTACTTATATTGACAGGAAATGTTTCAGTGTGTTACTCATTCCAAGGAATTCTCATACCATAAATATTATTTTTAATTCATAGTTTATCAATGATAGAGAAAATTGGAAAACAAATAAATAGAGCATTATCAGGTTTAAAATACTAAAAACAATGTCAAAATCTCTTTCTTACATTATATTTTGCATGTATTTTTTCAATAAACGAATTTAATCAATGTTACTGTTTATACGGTAATATATACGGATCAACTGTCCATTGCTGAAGGATAGTTGAGTGGAAAAGAAAACCACTTTCTACTACGCCTAAAATCACTCCCTTCCCCTCTCCCACCTAACACAATTATGTCCACTATAGACGTCTGCTCCCTCTACACCAACATCCCTCACAACCAAGGACTATCCGCTCTGAGAAAATTATTGGACTCCAGACCACCTGACACAAGACCATCCTCCCATTTCCTAACGAAGCTGGCTGAAATGGTGCTCCAAAAAAACAACTTCTCTTTCGGAGGGCGCCACTACCTACAAATAAAAGGTACCGCGATGGGCACTCGCATGGCGCCCTCCTATGCCAATGCCTTCTTAGGTGAATGGGAGGAACGCTTTCTTGACGTTTCCCCCAGACCACTCCTATGGCTGAGGTATATTGACGATATTTTTCTTCTCTGGACACATGGACCCGACTCGCTACAATCCTTTTTACAACGCCTCTCATCCCACCCCACGCTTTCCTTCACCCACCACTCCTCTGCCTCCAACATCACCTTCCTGGATGTCGATCTCTCCATCCGGGAAAACAAAATCCACACCAGCGTGCACCTCAAGCCTTCCAACCGCCTTTAATATCTCCAGTTCAACAGCTGCCATCCCCTCCACACCAAAACCTCTATTCCCTATGCCCTAGCCCGACGAGGGCGGAGAATTTGCTCGGACAGAGATTCCCTGTCCGAGTACTGCTCCACCCTCGAACATGCCTTCTTACAGCGCGGATACCCGCCGGATCTGATCCGAGACCAAATCCGGCGGGCAGTCGCACCCGCCACCCCTAACTCCCACCCCAATACCCACACCACCACCGATTCCACCCTCCAACTCACCCTAACCACCCTGTATTTCCCCGGCATCCACGACATTCTGAAAAACATCCTGAAAGCCGCCCACCTTATCCTCTCATCCTCCCCTCACCAGATCCCATTTCCCAGACCACCGATGCTCTCCTTCCGCCGTCCCCCTAATCTGGCAAATATTCTATGGAAGAAAGAACCCCCAGCACCCACGCCTTTACACCCTGCCGGATCTTACCCCTGCGGTAGACCCCGATGTCTAACATGCCCAATAAACCCCCCCTGCAACTCCTCCAGTCCCACAACCAACATCACCTACCCCATAACTTCCACCACCAACTGCACCACCCGCAATATCATTTACCTCCTGAGATGCACCCAATGTCCCGCCTTTTATGTTGGCCTCACCAGCAATCCCCTCAACATCCGCATGAATGGCCACCGCAACAGCGTCATTCTCAAACGACCGCTGCCGGTGGCCGTTCATGCGAACAAACATAATTTAAAGTTCAACAACTGCTTCACAGTGAGAGTCATTCGCGCTCTCCCCGACAATGCTTCGGCTCCCCAACTCCGTCAGTGGGAGCTTTCGCATATCCATCTCCTAAACTCCTTCACTCCCCCAGGCCTCAACCTTCGATAGCTTTTCACACCCTTTCTGTCTTCTTCCAACACCCTACCCATCCCCAACCCCCTCCGTTTCCTCCAATCCTCGACCTTTCCGCACTACCCTTCCACCCCCATGCCTCCACCCAGTGTCACCGCCATCAGTTCTCTCTCTGTAGCTGAAGAAGGAGTAGTTCCGAAAGCTTTACGTTTGTGATGTTTCTGTGTTTTTGTGTTATTTTACGTGTGTCGCTTCGACATCCCCGGGGCCTCGCCAACCTGAAGTCGTCTGATTGGTGAGTGCTCACTGGGTTTCCTCATCCCAACACCTTGTTGGCATCCATATATTCATTTTACCTTTCCTTTTCCGTAAGTTGTTATATATATATATATATATATATATATATATATATATATATATATATATATATATATATAAAGCGAAGTTAATATAAAAGTTAGTAATAACCCATTCGTTCACTCGTCTATGTTCAATCCGAGTTCGGTAATAATCGTCTCCATGGCAACAATCCGATAAAATGCGATTTAACACGCAAAACTTTTGAGAAAAATTCAAACTAATATAATCGAAGATCAAAATTGTGTGACGTTAGTGGGACACACGCATACACACGGCAATCGAGGAGATCTCATAAGACTTACTTTCCATTTTTTGGAAGGTAGGCTAATATATATATATATATATATATATATATATATATATATATATATATATCCGATTTAAGAAAATTTATTATCTCCCCCGAAGCAGTTACCTAATGAAGTTTCTTCAAGTTTCTGTGAGGGAACATATACGAAGCACCTGTTGTCCTCACTTCAGCTTGATTTATTAGGGAAGTGAATTCAAGCGTAAAAAGCGAAAGTGAAAAAGTGATCAGTAACTTGAAGTTTTTGCTAGATAACGAAATTTAGCAGAATTTAATAAAGACTGAAATTTAAAAATATTTATTTGTTGGTAAGAACTTTTTCCCTGCATTAAATTGGAAAAAATGGAATGAAATAATAAACGAATTTCAATAGTGAATGGCATTCACACTATTCACTATCACTCTAACGATAACGGCTTTCATTAGCAATTTTGCTTAAAATGCTCAATTTATTATGACCTTACTCTAAATTTAATAAATAATTTACTTGATTATTTCAAGTATTTAATATTCACTCTTGAATTTCTACTCTAAATATTTTATATTAAATAAACTTTAGCCGATATAATCATAGAAAATTGATCAGAAAACATTTTTGAGAAAATTTATTTCCAAAACGCAAGTTTTTTTGCATAAATATACTTTTATCGGACTATTTTAATTGGAATTTATAAAATATAAAATGTTAAGATTGCTGATAATATGATGTTAATACTTTCGGAGCAGAGAAGAGGATTTTTGCTGGCATTCCACACTGCAGCCAATAGAAGACACTTTTACAAGTTGAATCAAATTTTATAGAAAATATTAATGAAATTTCCTTACTTTAAAGGCAAAAAGGTAAAAAATAAATAATAAGGAAAAAATTAGGCTTTCAAAGTAAACTATGAATTTTTTAATCCAATCAAATAAATTACACAATTAGAATTTGTACGACATCTGACAAAATCTCTTTCGTCCATTCTGAACGGTTCAAAATATTTCTAAAAGGATACCGTACAACTTTTTAACTGCGCGGATTCTTAAATTCATTATTTTTATCTTTATTAAAAACTTTTTCCTATTCGTACTTTTCAGAATTAACGATCCAAAGCAAATTTTGTTTGAAGAGCTTTCTTGCGAGCATAGACTATCAAAACGTAGGTTTAACGACAGAATGAAGTATTTTTCAGGATTCCCAATAAAGCCATCTAATACGAGCGTAACCAGTCAATAAAAACACCGCTGACGATGCTAGCAAGATAACAACAGCTTTCCAATAATAACCCTGCCATGCGCGTACTAGTAATTCAGGTTCGTCATTTTTGTCATTGATGTGATCATCATGATTAGACTAAAAGCGTTTGTTTTTTATGATTTCATCAAAAATAAATGACGTAATAAAAGAAGTCTTCGATGGAATCGAAAATTTAGGCATTGAATAAATAAGGCTAGTTTGTTTTAACAATTTGGTAACATGTGATATAATATTTATTTATACAGTAACGTGCCCGTTTTATGAATAAAATTAACTCAGAACGGACCGATTTCTCCCCGATCCTATTGATTAAATCAATCCTGAAAATTTTCGAACCATATCTCTTACCGTTTTTGAGATATAAACGATTAAATTAAAGTGATCACCAACCAACTACACGCTATTATTATAAGGGGAATAATCCTAGAAAAAACGGCCCTCGATGTCACTCTATCCTACAATCGATCTCCCAATGTTTCTCATATCGATCGTGTCTTCCAATATACCTTGACATTTCGACCTTTCCTACAACCTATTTAGCAAAACCTTCCGACCCATACGCCTAGAGAAGCCCCAGCCTAACCTTCTAAGAAATACTATCGATTGAAATAAAACTCCAAAGAAAGACAAATTCGTAAAGTTATGGCCCAATACGCTTCCTTTCCTCGCATTCACAACCATTCTATCGTGTGCCTTTCTACTTCTCCCGCTCACCAACTGCGGCGTATTTACATTCGCACGCCTGTCCCCGTTTCCCCCGGTAGTCACGCAACGGACGCACGAAAGCCCCCCCCCCCCCCCCCCCATGTCTTTACCTTCATCCCACCGTCCGCTCCCGAGGCATAAAAACCACGACTTTGCATCTGTGGCTTCTAACGGATCTTTGTTTTCTAACGCCAAAGCTGGAGACGCGAGCATGAGAAGCCACCTCCTCGGGAGGACGCCTTTTTTATCAACATAACTCGACCAAAGCGCCTCCTGTTGGCCCTCCGTCTAACTACCGTTTCCGACACGACGGAGCGCGCGCTGGCGGGCCAAATTTCGAAAATTTTCGTGCACGTTATGAATTGCTTCTAATATTAGGAAATGACAATAGAAGGATAAAAACACTATTAAATAATCGAATTTCACCTACGGAAATTGTGTCATACTTTCATAAGAAGGTTGCACGGCCTTATGGCAGTAAAAATCATTAAAAATTCATTTTTGACTATGGAATCTAATGCGGTATTTTTTTAATTAAAAGTTGGAATAAAGCATAATCAAGATTCTTGAAATACAATTAAATACTTGAAGAAACTTTTTAATCTATTTCACCTATTAAATTTCACACTTTCGCTCATCACAAATACATCATGGATGGTCGATATATAAAACAATCTAGATTTTGGTATATCTGACCTAGAGAATTAAAGAATTATCAAACCTCACTTCTTTAACAAATGTAGTAATTTTCACCTCATTAGAGTGTAGTGTCAACTGTAATAATTATAAGAATAGATAGATCTTAAAAACACATCTCTAGAAAAGAAAATACGTATTTTAAAAACACCTACTGCTACCATGTAAGGTCGTCCGGGGCTTGAATATATTTTCGCTGTAGTAAAATTACAATTACAATTGTTACTATTTAATCGTCATGCCAATATTTCACAACATCCCATGAAGGTATGGACATACATTTTTTTTTAATCTTAGCCTCGCCCGCACGAGAAATCCACCCAAAATTCAACATTGAGAAGAAGGAGCCGAACATAATGGAATTCCATGTCCCTAACCATTTTCGATTCTAAATTTTCGTTTCATTCGCTTCTCACTACGAGGGGGGAAACCACAAATTGATGTCAAACGGTTATTAATAGGTCCTAGATCAATCGAAGTAGAGATTTAAGAGCCCGTTCTCTCCTCCCCCCTCCAATCGTTCTTCTTCCCTTGGCGGCAGTCCCCTTCCTTCCACCCTTTAATTCAAACCTTCGATTTGGATTTTATGGGGAGAATTTTACCAAATAACATATCATTTAGAGCTCGGAGATGGAATAAGGATGGAATCTCACTTCGGATCGCCACCGCAACTGTGACGGGGAAATTGCTAATTACAAAGACGACAGATTGTAAATCTCGGAGTACAAATACAACTGATCGGTATTATTTAAATATTTCTCGGCGAGACCGGCCGGCCAATATAAAAGAGTCGAGATTTATAATTCATTCACAAATCCAGCCGCTCTAACATAAGATAAATCCTAAAACTGATATATTATAATAGGATACCTTGTGAAAATGCCGCATTTCGAACTAATTGCATCCTCTACAGGTTGGAACTTTTCAAACACGCTCATTTTCAGGAATAACTGTGCTATAAATTGCTTCGCCGGTTTCAATAAAGAGGGATACGACTTACGTTAATAAAAACTTATATCTTTTAGAAAATGCCACAACAACAAGAAACACCTCGGTAGATGACTGTTGACTTTCAGGTGTCGCTGCGAGCAGAACATTCTGATGCTCGATGTATAAGCACGGAGTCAGAATAACAAACACTTCATTTCTGGAGAAGCTGAGAAGAATGGCGAGCGATACATCATCAACCATCAGAATGCTCTCCAAGCGGTGAAATACATTACTACTCATCAATAAATCCCGCTTCAAATTACCTTGGTAGGCGTGTACAAAAAAAGCAATTACAATTTTTTGTGTATACGAAAAACACTCAAATCTCCACTAAGGGCTATGCAGATAGCATAATACGTGAGAGTGATGAAATTTTACATTTTATTAAAATGCAGCGATTGCTAATATCTATTGCTCTTTCTCTCATACTAATTATAATTAAACAATCGCACAATTTTGGTGAGACCAATTTTGCTCTGAATAAGTTTGGTTATTAACGCAAAATTTAACTCATTTATGAAAATGTATGTGGATATATTTTAACTCTGCGTCAAGATCACTTTTTTAAGTTTAATATCCAAAAACCTTGTCGCATTTTTTAGTACGGCAGATAAAAAGATTTTAAAAATAAAATTCTCGATTTAACTCGGCGCATCGAGTTCTATGCGATATTATTATTTTCGTATAACACGAATAACACAGCACAGCGCAGAAGTTTTCGTGGAAAACCTAAGTCATTGACCACATCAACGAAAATCACTTTGGTTTTACCGTTCCCAGATCATCACAACTAAACCAATACTCAATTTGCACATCAATTTTCTTTCGACTTATTTGGCGTCACAAACTTTCTCGTACTCCACGATACTTAAATTTATATCGTTAACAAATGAAGCTAGTCAAGTAGTCTAGACTAAACAGAGAGGATAGAGAATTAAATTATAGACGAGGAAGGGTTTTTATAAACAGGTCGAAAATGGATTCTTTCGGACGACGCATTCGGAGTGACGGAAAATTCTAATTCTAATATCGCGTAACGTTTGCTACAGCAAATATCTTCCATACGCCAAATGAGGAAGTCATCCTTGTGACCAAAAAGCATAGGAAAAACACTATTAAATGAAACAGGCATCAAATCGCTAGAAGTTTATCGAGCTCAAGCTGAAAACAAATTAGACTAGTTTTAGCGAATCACCGCTGAAGACGGCAGCATTGTACCGAAATGCGCATCTTGTTTTTCGTAACATTGTTATGACTATTGGAAATACCTAAGATAATAACTTTTTATTTTTTATATACCTAATTGCTCATTCTAGAATAGGCATTAAAATTTCGGCACGCTTCAATGAAAGACATTTCATTTCAAATTTCATTTCAAATTCGTCAAATTCGACAGTGGCGAAAAAACTGCAAAATAAAGACTTGGGTGACGCATCGCTTCAATTTTTGCCGAGAACTAGCAATTTAAAGTCCAACGCATGTGCAAAGAAAAAGATCCTACTACAGTTATCGTGGTTTCTTCCCCTTGAAAGTGAAGAGAGGGAAGTTTCCAGTGCGGCTTCTCTACCCTTCTGCTTCTCTATCCTCTTACCCTCTTTCTCTCTCCCCTCTTCATCTCCCTCCTCCACCCCCTCCCCCCCTCTCTCTCACCCTCTTCCCTTTCAACGGGTCAATGGAGAAAAGGATCTCATATGACGTTGCGTAGGATCTTTTTGAATGGAAGAGGATTCGACGTAACCTTCCTACCCATGCGTTTCGTGTACTCCCCCACCCCTTTCCACCCTCCGCATCATCCCTCCAATATAATTCCCTCCCTTCCCTGAAGCAAGCGGACTCCTCGTGCGTCTGTGCGGATCGATCGCCCTGTTCCCCAAAATGGGCGGAGTTTAGTTCCAAGGTTTCGGCGGGAGGGGGCGTTGGGGGGAAGATCGTACAAACTGGAGCAGAAATGGCGCCCGAGGATGGAATTAGGTAAAAAGAACCCTCGCGCGGGAGAGGGTAGGAGGTGGTCGAGGGATTTTCTCGGGCGGAGAAGGGGGTTCGTGCTGGTGCGGTAGCTTCTCGAGAAGGGGTTGAAAAAATCAAAGGGAAGGGTAAGAAAGAAACCCTTCCATCCCCCAGCACCATATGAGGAAGTGAAATTCCCTTCGTGCGATGATACCCTGGTAGTCAATGACCTCCCCCCTCGTGGATCGGAGATCGATATCAGAGAGGGGAAGAGGAATTCCACTCGGCTCGACCGCTATAAAAGAATATATATATATATATATATATATATATATATATATATATATATATATATATATATATATATGTGTGTGTGTGTGTGTGTGTGTGTGTGTGTGTGTGTGTGTGTGTGTGTGTGTGTGTGTGTGTGTGTGTGTGTATATATATATATATATATATAGGGTGATATGGAAATACCTCCGAAAACTTCGGAAACATGTTAAGCGGTTCAAAATAAAGAGGAGTTCAAATGATTGCATATCGATAAACGCACCGATTACGAGATACAGCTCCATTTGGCCCATGCCGCTGAGTGGGAGGTGTCATAGAAGGAATAAAAAGAGCAGCATTGTAGTGCGTAACTTTATTAATGTTCTCAACAATCAGAACTCGTTCCTTCATTTCGGGAGCACGATTACTAACTCGCCCCTTGTCAATATTTCTCGGAGCTAGTGCGCAATCGGTGATCCACTGACAAAAACGTTTCGTCAGTAGGCGTACGGCGATTCGGAAACTTCTCACAATATCGGCGAACTGCGGCTGATGCATTTCCTTCCATTTCACCGTACACTAAGTGCATGTCTGCATAATCTTCAAAAGAATAATTCATAACGAAGACCCTTCTCTTAAAGAATTCACGAAAGTACGAGGACTATCCCTAAAGTAATGAGACAAATTCTTATGCACGATGTGACAACATTGCCCCCTCCTACCCCTTACCATTGTTTAAACAATGACAACAGTTGCGTCTTGTTAAATTAAATTAAATTGTTCGTCAAATTGAACGAAACTGCTACGGAAACGTTTGAAAAGATAAAAAGAGCGTATGGCGATGCAGTTTTATCCAAAGCAGAAATTTTTCCGTGGCACAAGGCATTTAAGGAAGGAGGAGAAAATGTGGAAAATGATCATCGCTCGGGAAAACCTTCCACGGTGAAATCAGACGAGAATGTGGAGCGGGGTGAGGCCTTTCATTGCTACAGACTAACGGTTGTCGGTTATATTCGCTGCAAATGAGCATCAATGAAAATGCCGTCCATCAAATTTTGACAAATCATTTGGACATGCGAAAAGTTTGAGCAAAAATGGTGCCCAAAAATCTGACAGACGAGCAAAAGGAAAATACGCGGAATTTCTGCCAAGAATCCGTGTGATTTCTGAATTTGGGGGACCCTAAAGACCATGGTTTACGCTGAATACGTCAACACAAGAGAGGAACTTTGGCAGAGGATTCAAAATGCTAGTCAAATCGTTGCAGCACAACCTGTATTCTTTGAGCGTATCAGGAAGTCCTTAAGACGAAGGACTATGGCGTGCATACGTTCGGATGTATGTGTTTTTGAACATTTATTATGATTTTTAAGTACTTAATAGGATTGTTTAGAACATTAATAAAGTTACGCACTACAATTTTGCTCCTTTTATTCCTTCTATGACCCCAACTCCCACTCAGCGGCATGGACCAAATCTCGTACTTTGATTTGTACAACTTAATACCTGAAAAATGCATTGTTTAAATAATTATTCGTATAAATTGTTAATTGTTGAAAAATGTATTATTGAAATAATCATTCGTTTAGATTGATACTTAATCCATTGTTACAACAATTGTTCAAAATGGCCGCCTTCAGCTTGGATGCACAATCTGATCCGTTTGAGTAGAGAACGTGAAACAGTACGAAGAACTGAAGCGTTATTAACGCGCCTGGCAGCATCAAAAATTCGCTGAATAAGTTCTTCCCTCGAGATCACTTTGGCTTCATACAAATACACATTCATTTGCCCCTACACATGGAAATCCAACGGGGTGAGATCCGGAGACCTCGGTGGCCAATCCTGCGCACCGCCACGACCGATCCATCGGTTAGAGAACTTCTTGTTAAGATACAGCGTAGCGTTCCTACTAAAATGGGGGAGGGGGTGCCCCGTCATGCTGATAGTACATCTGAAGTCGTGTTTGCAGAGGAATGTCTTCTAAGAGACCCGGCATTTCATTTTCCAAAAAAACGTGGCGGGAAGAAGTACGGTCCAACCAGTTGATTCCCAACCACACGTTCACAGAAAAACGGAGTTGAAAGTTGCTTTATTCTGTTCCGTGAGGATTTTCGCGAGCTCATAAATGGTAATTTTTCGTGTCGCTTATTTCACCACGTTAAACTGTGCCTCGTCCGTGAACAAGATGTAACGGTTCTCGCGGGGATGTGCATTTAACCAACGGCAGAATTCCAACCGCCTAGCCATATCCCCGGGGTAAAGATGCTGAACTTGCTGGATATGGTATGGATCAAGTCCCTCATCGTGTAATGTTTGCCAGACTCTCATTCGCGGAACGTTGAGGCGGGCGGACATTCTTCGTGTACTAAGACGTGGACTTCGCTGAACCATTTGAATAATGTTTTCCTCCTCATCCACATTAACTTGTACTGGACGTTCAGGTCTCAAAGACACACGGAAATGAGCCATTTTCTCGTAATTGTTGGTAAACTTGAATAAAAGTACGTCGATCTGGTGTTCTTCTCTGTGGAAATCGTCGTCGATATTCGTAAACGGCAGCAACGGAGTTTCCATCGCAAAACCCGTACACGAAGTACATATCCGCATAGTCTTCATTTGAAAATGTAAACGGCATTATTAAAACTTAATTATACCACACGCGTCACAGCGCACTACACTGAACGCTAGCTTACGTTCTACTGACATGCTGCCTGCGAGCATGCAAATTATGTCCACGTCTGTTGTGCAAGCGTCATGCTTCTCATTGTTGTAACAATGGATTAAGTATCAATGCAAACGAATGATTATTTCAATGATACATTTTTCAACTATTCACAATGTATACGAATAATTATTTAAACGATGCATTTTTTCAGTCATTAAGTTGTACAAATCAAAGTACGAGCCCGTAGCTCTGTAAATGAGAATCGGACCCATGTTCATATGACATTGTTTACTAATATATATATATATATATATATATATATATATATATATATATATATATATATATATAAAGCTGATAAGAAAGTTTATCGCCAAGACAAACCTATTTCTCTTCATCGCTCGGTCGTACAATCCGATTATTTCGTTTGTTTATCCCGGGTCGGCTCTTTTCGCTATAGGGAGCTTTTTTCTCTCACGGTCTACTGAAACAGCTTCTCATATTGAAAAAGCCGTTTTAGCGAAATTTCGTAAATAAATTAGTCTGTTTGCTCTCACTGTCTCTTTTTTATTTTTAAACAACTTTAGCTAGAGTTAATTTGGTAAGTTGCGTTGCGTTTCATATTTGGTGATGATCAAAGAATATTCAATTGGCAGCGAACAATTGTCACAATGCGACTTTTACTTAATGAATTCCTTATAAATTACAATCAATTACATTATATAACCAATTGAACAACGATTGATGTTTCTTTAACAATTCAACACGAAAGCATTTTTAAAGTTTCCAAACATGAATTTTTCAAGTCTACAGTGGGCAAAAAATAATTTACGCTTCATATTTTTAAGTTATAAAGATATAACACTTTAAATATGAGTGTTAAAACATTTCCATGTGACAAATCATGATTGACAATTTAAAAAAAAGGTATCAAGGATTCATTGGCGTCATCCTCTTTCAACAATCATCACAGACCTAACCTAGTGATTTACATAATTTTGCTATTTTTTAAATAATCTTGTAACTCCTAGTATATTTAAGACGATAATGAAATGATAAATACTTAAGTTCGATGATACAAATCTTTTTATGATTAAATAAAGAAAAACTGATACGAATTTTTTTGCGTGTTATAAAGACGGACAAAAATAACGCACGCAACTTTATGCACGGAAAAAGACCAGGCAATCTCTCATTGTTTAAGTGTATCTAATTTATCACTTCTTTGATGAGGTTTTCTAAAATATTCAAATGAGTTTTCTTAACCTCTCTCTGTCGTTACAAAACTGACTTCTACGTTTTATAACGGTATTTGCAAATGTAAAATTAAAGCCTTTGATTCAGAAGTAATACACGAACCCTGAACGAGGAAAAATATTATTTTTGATATTTTCGCGTATTCCTTTGACAAAATCTTCACGAATCCCCGGGGGATACCAATAACCACCGTTAAAAACTCCTTCCCCAACCACTACTACTAAATGACTAAAATGACACGGAGCCAGAGTCAACAAACCGCGCCATCAGAATATTTCGACTCCAGTCAAGTTTGAACACCTGAACCAAATTTGTTTCCACCTGGCTTTAAGACATTAGTCTACTTTTGGAAAATTGGGCGAATGTTTCGAATACTTACGTAAGTGGAAATTTGTGAGTCATAAATTAACTTTGTAACATCTGAAGATTGACATTTCCGAGGTAAAACAAGATGGATTTCAATACTCGCGCACAAATAGTTCGTACTTGCGTAATTGTTAATTGAGAATATCCCACCAAATTGTTTTCAGCTGCTTAAAAAAATTTGCTTTCGCTTGTTTTTAAACCGAAAATGGCAACTTCGTTTAAAAAATTTCAAAATATCATTCTTGTGTTCAAAAATGAAGTATCTCCTTGTGGTTTGAATCCAAAATATTCGCTAGATTATTCCTATGGACAAATACGACAGAAAAAGCCATCCAAGTTATCTCCAACTTTAATTGGGCAATAATCACCTAATATAATTTAACGTTTCGTTCCAAAGGGCAAAAATGAACATTTAACGTGGCATATAAGGGTTATATATATATTTCATCATATTGAAAACCGGTATTAACAGAGTTAAAATATGAAGCAGTTTTATATTTTTCCTCGATTTTAATGCCGTTAATATCATTTTCTCATTAACTGACTCATTCAATTGTTGTGCATCAGAATCAATTAATTTTTCTTCAGCAGATCAATGGACGTTTGTTTAAATACCGCTAACGTTTACTTAGTACAATATGTCCTCATTTATTCGTTATCCCTATGTTATTCGTTTGAGAATAAATTATTTGCGCATTTCTGAAATGTATTAACTCAAAAAAGGTAAACCCCTTTACCGTAAAAATAATGTTAGATAATTGTACGATACAGTTATCACAGAGACACGAAGACCCTCCGACAACCATAAAAAGGCTAGAAACCAGCCTACAATTGCTGCTTTGTTGACGAAATGAGAACCTGATTTTATAACTTTTTTGTGGCTATTGGAGGGGCATTGTATCACTTTGATAATTCAGCCGTAAGGAAGAGCCCCATAATTCTCTATTGAATACAGTGTCATCAATGACACACTTGGCTACGTCGGAGCAAAGGTAGTCTATAGCAACAACACACTGCTTCGGCTTCGAGACCAGTGTTGCCACCGACAAAAAAATAAATCCGCTAATTCGTTGTAAAAATCTCCCAGATTTAGACTAAAATAAGCTACGGATTTGTTGCAAAAAGCAACGAAATAAATAAAGTTTACAAATGGAATTAATTATTGAATAAAAAATTTTATTCTTAAAGACATGAAAGAATCTCTTTAGAGTAAAAATTCTTAAAAGAGAAGAGAGAAGAAGAAAGAAAAAATCAACGGATTTTGAAAAAGAAGATTAAAATAATTGAAACTAACCTCTAGGGTGTGTCAGTGGTGGGCAAACTGCGGCCCGCGGGCCACATGTGGCACGCGAGGGCATTTTATGTGGCCCGCGATGCCATTATGAAAGCGAACCGTAATATAAAATAGAGATAATTTCATATTTGTAGCTTAAAATTAATGCCGGAAAACCTTTTCCAGTGATGTTATGGGGATAACATATTATTTATTATTGATTTTCCCTAACAGGATCCCTAGTATTACCTCACATTACTTACGATGTGAATCCTAACGTGGCCCGCTGAAGCATTTTCATCTGTTTATGCGGCCCGCCTAAGAAGCTGCAACTGTTAATGCGGCCCGCCACGTAAAATGTTTGCCCACCCCTGGTGTATGTAAATGCTACGCCGATTCTAAATTTGGTAAAAAAAAAGTCGCATACTAATGTATGTTCCCAGCTGATTAACCTCTTCCCTACGCGCAATGGGTATCTAAGAGGTACTGCAATAAATAGCTGGATAGTAAGGTAGAGGAGAAACCCAGTGCCGGTATTAGCCTACTCTTAACGAAGAACACCAAGCGGGCCAGCGGTTTAACGTCCCTTCCGAAGAACGGAACGCTGAATTTGCGCGGTCTCCCCAAACCACGCAAACAGGGGGCCGGGCGACCTTGGAAAAAATCCTACTTGCGCAGGATTCGTGCCCGCTGCCTTTTCAAGCAGCAGCGTCCAACCACTACACCTCCGGTACCCAAAATTCGGTACGTTTTCAATTTAAATAGAGTAATACCCGTTTTCTTAAATGAAAATATAGAGAAATCAATATACAGGATGATTCAGGAGGAATGTGCCAAACTTGGATGATAGATTAATCAAGTGATTTTGAGTAAAAAAATTCCTATAAACATGGGCCCGATTCGGAAAGATTAAGGAGTTATGTTGTTTAAAATAAGAAAATTTCAATGTAGACTGCAGGCTTTAGGTAATAGACTGTTGGCAGCACTGCATTGTTGCCTGGCCAGAGTATATTAACTAAAATCTCAAGCAGCGACATGCTAAAAATGTCACAACAACGTAAAACAGACAACAATGCAGTGTTTGCCAACATTCTATTATCTTAAGCCTCCAATCTACATTGAAACTGCCTTATTTTAAAACAGCCATAACACCTTCACCTTTCCGAATTCGACCAATGTTTATAGGAACTTTTATACTCAAAATCACTTTATTAATCTATTCTTCAAGTTTGGCATATTCCTCCTGAATCACCCTGTATAGCAATGATAACAAAATATTATTTAACAATTACAAATGAAGTACTAAACTGTTATAAAATAACTGACGTCACGCTCAATAAATAACACCACCTTAAACGGTTGATATCTTCAAAGATAAACTGGTAGAACTGATTACAGTCACGCTTCACCAAACACTGATGCACTCTCACCAAGGACGTTGTTTCTACGATAATTCTAGTGAAACTGATGCCGAAAGAGTGTTATCCTTTTTCCACGAGGGGTTTAAAATATATTTCCTAGAAAAGCTAGCTGCCCCGTCCATCTTGAGACTATTTGGGTTCCAGGACCATTTTGCTTTACCCGTTGCGTGGAGAAGACAAAGACCCTGACGCAATCCTCTTTTCCATTCGGTGTGGGGTGTCTTCCGGCCACCATTCCGTTGGGGAATGGGACGAGAGAATGAGGGACAGAAGGACAAAAGAGGAATAGTAAAAGAAACGCGCTTCAGTAATTCGTAAAGGGAAATGAAAGAACGAAAAACTAAACCATCCGCGATTTTGTAATTTTTTGTGTCAACCAAAGTACCCCAGTTCGGGAAACATTGCTTTAGAAGATTTCATTTTCGTTAAATTTATTAAATAATCCAGAAAACCCGCTATTCGCAATTCAACATTTTTGTACCCCAGATAGTCGACGAAATAAGCTAGATCTGGCGGAAAATACCGCAAATTGGCAACACTGTTCGAGACCATCGCTGGCTTGAGTGTTGCTCACGCCACCCCTTCCTCCAGTTTGGTTGAGCTCCATGTTGCTCTAGCTGTTTTTTTCGTTGCTTATGTACCGAACTTTTTTAATTATAGCCTCTTAACTTCCATTAAGTGGCAGTGTCGCGCCACGAAGCATAGTGGCTGAATAGAAATATGACGTTGGAGCAAAAGATGAAAATTATACAATGCACAGTGGGCCAGAATTCAAATCTAGCGAGACAATATTTTTTTTTCGTTGATCCGAATTTTGTTCAAATACATGTAGTTTTACTTCTAGAATAGCTACATTGTAATAATCTGTACTTTGAAAGAGTAGGACAGCGCGCGTTGTGACGTAGTTTGCCACTCAATCTCCACTTTGATGAAACCATACCGCCGCCACATGCGCAAGTTTTGTTTCGACTATGATATTAAGTGCATTAAAAGTGTAGTAAAATGTATCACCATACCTTGAAATAGCATGGAGGTGAAAGATTCAAGTAGGTAATTTCATTTTATGATATTGACATTTTTTAATTATTTAGACATGACATTTATAAATAGCTTTAGTTGAGATAATGCAAAAAGTTTGTTTTTTTTCAAATTTTAACTTTGCGTTGACTTTAAAAAAAATCCACCAAATTCCTCCATCGTATTTTATGCACCAATTTAAAGATAAACTTGTATATTTTAAGGGCAAACTAAAAACTTTTGCCCCATTTTTTACCGATTTTTTTCAGATGATGTTTAACAACCACGCCGTTTAATGGTGACTCATCAAGAGTTGTTTGATGTGTTAAGTGAACAAAAGTAACGATTAAAACATTAGGTGACTATGTACTCAATAAACTTGAGTTACAAGAGTGTCTAAAGACATTTTTATAAGTGTAGAACATACTATCGGCCAATTTAAAGCTAAACTCTACGCACGTCGGAAAGAGAGTTATAGGATGAAGAATAGATTCCTACTGCAGCATTCCAGCTGGATTTAAAAAAATCACGTTTTCCACATTAGTATAAAATACCATGAAAGAGAGTAAAACACAGAGAACTCCTATTGCCTTTGCTTCCTGTGTTGAACGACCTAGAAAAACCTTCGAAGAAGGCAGTAGGAAAACAAAACAGAGACTAGTAGAACCACTTATACGCCATTAATCGAAAGAAGAACTAGCGTTAGCAACACATTTCTTTGAGAGCCTCCGGAAACAGGGATGCGGCAAATATTATAAAAGAAATTACAGAGACAACACCTAAAAGAGCAACTAAATTTAAAAGTAAAATATAAAACGCCAACTTTGCCTCCAATCCCTTACACCGCCGAAGAAGCGTTGGCTTTTTTTATAGACAATAATTTGACAAAACATCAGTATTCTAATATCTACATCTACATGTAACCCTGCAATTCACCTAAATGGTGGGTGGCAGGGGGTGCAATGTACCAAAACCTACTAAAAGATTGTCTATCGCAGATTAAAATTTTCTATTCTACATCTACATGATACCCTGCAAGTCACCTTTTGGGTGGATGGCAGGGGTTGCAGTGCACCAAGGGTACATAGTTTTCCTAAGTTATCTTTTCCTATTATGTTTTCTTATCGTCATAGGGAAAAACGATCCTCTATATCATTCCGTTCTACAGTCGATCTCGCGAATCTTATCCTCACTGTCCTTGTCTTCGGAGATATGTCGGGCTTCTGATAAGTCCTACTACCTCATTCGCTAGTCCCTCCGATATAAATTTTTCCAGTAGTTTAAATCTAGCCTGCAGCCTACGTTCCTCTAACGCTTTGTTTACTATCGTAATTCCTCTTTACAAATCTAGCTGCCCTGCGCTGAACCTTTTCTATCTCGTTAGTGAGTCCCTTTTCGTAGGGATTCCACACAGCTGAAGCATATTCGACCTGCGGTCGAACCAAGGATAAATAACATAATTCTTTCACTTTTTCGGAGCTATTTCGAAATATTCTCCCTATAAAGGCAAGCTTTTTGTTAGTGGCACCTATCAATCGGCGAATGTGGGTGTCCCACGAGAGATCACGATGGATCGTGTCTCCGTGATATTTAATCGAGTTCGAAACTGGAATCTCTACTACGAGTAATTAACATCCAACGAGATACTCTTGGTTCTCCAGAAATTGATGACGCAGCTTTTCTTTTGGTTAATCTCTAACTGCCATTCCTTACACCATGCATAAATAGCTTCTAGATCATTTAGGAGATACTGGTGGTCTTCCGGATTGCTTATGTCTCTATAAATGACGGTGTCTTCCGCGAAAAATCTAATTTAACTTCTGACTACTGAGCTGATATCGTTTATGCAAATAAGAAATAATAACGGACCAATTACACTACCCTGCGGAACGCCAGAGACAACCTCCACTAAGTTCGAAGATTTCCCATCTATAACAACCTTCTGCTTCCTATGATTTAAAAATTCACGGATCCAACTAACGATTTTATATTTAACGCCTAAAGTTTCTAATTTCGTTATTAACGTCCTGTGAGGTACCTTATCAAAGGCTTTTCTAAAATCTAAGAAGATGGCATCGACCTGCGTATTATTTTCTCCGCTTCTCAGTATATAATTCACAAAAAGACCGAGCTGAGTATAATAAGACCTATCTTTCCTGAAGCCGTGTTGACATTCATCTAACAATAAATTACTATCAAGAAATCGCTCGAGAATCTTACACAATATCGAAGTTAAGGAAATCGGCCTGTAATTTTCTGGGTTCTCCTTGTCGCCGCCCTTATGAATTGGGGGTAACGTGCGCTAACCTCCAGTCGTTAGGGACCTTTGCGCGAGAAATGGATTTCTCGAAGATTATCCAAAGAAAATGTACTATTTCTTCAGCTAATTCTTTTAAAACGCGAGCAGGAATTTCTTCGGGGCCAGTGGCTTTGTTATGTCTGATGGAGCATAATTGCTTTGCTATTCCCACCTCAGAAAATACTATATCGTCCATCAGGTCCCTCCTTATTGCGGGTGCATAATGTACCCAATGGTCGCTGACGGCCGTAAATGCTTTTACAAAATGACCGTTTAACAGGCTGGCCTTTTCTACGCTATCATGAATCAAGGCATCCGAGTCATTACGCAGGGAAGGTATGGTAGGGCCTCTACCTTGGACCTCTCTCACATAGGACCAAAACGCTTTAGGGTCCTCCTTCAAATAATTACTTAATACCTTATTCCGGAAGTTAGTAAAAGCCTCGCACATAGTATTTTTCGCTTTAGCGCGGGATTTCTTATGCGTCTGAACTTTAGTTGTTCTATATTCATCGGATGATGTAGACGGCATATTTTTTATTTTCGCGTGGCTTATTCTTTGACGCCTAAGCGCACTCCTAACTTTCTTATTGTACCAACGTGGCTCTTTATTGTCGACCTTCAATTTAATTGGAATGTACTTATCGATGCCCTCTAGCATTATATCCTTGAATAATGTCCATGACAACTCGGCACCTGATCGTTCAGTCATATCACGGAAACCTGGTAGTATTTCTCGTAGGGGCGACCTGAAGCTTGAAAAGTCTGCATTAGCAAATATATAATACTTTCTTTGAGGCTTAGTGTGCTTATCGATTTTTAAGTTACACTCTGCATATACGGCCAGATGATCACCTCTTCCATCTTCAGTGGTGACTTTGTTTATTCAATCTGGGACGTTAGTTGCTAATAAATCTCATGTTTCCCGATCGCGTTGGCTTTCTGACTAATTGAAGGAGAGAGTGCTCGCAGAATTTTTCGATTAATGCCTCGTAGGATTCGCGTTCTTTACCTCTAGATTCGAAACATAGGTTTTCCCAATCAATTGAGTGTAAGTTAAAGTCACCACCGACTATAACGATTCCATCTTGATTTATCAGTCTAAGCTTTGATAGTTTTTTCTGGAGATTTAAAATACAATCTACACCAGCGTTAGGTGGCCTGTAAAACGAGCATAAGAACACCTTTTTGGAGTCATCTTTATCTATGCGGCACCAAACACTCAATATTCTCGTCACTTATCGAAATCTCGCTGCTATCGTACTTATTGCTAACTGATATGAACCCCAACCCCCCCCCCCCCCCCCGCCCAATCTATTAGCGCGATCTTTTCTATATACATGATAGTCTCTAGGAAATATCTCCTGACTGAATCTCATACGTTAACCAACTTTCTGTGCCTATCACGACGTCCGCGTGCAGACTGCGAATAAGATGCTCGAACTCAGCAATTTTCCTACAGATGCTGCGACAGTTAAGTACGACGACGTTTAATTTCTCACTATCACTTCGCATATTAATCTCACCCTTGACTTTCTTTTCCACTCTAAAACTACATGCGCTCCCATCACAATCACTCCCACGACTGTTTGGCATCACATCAAAATTGGAATTGCGACCCGTCGCACCCTTTACGGGACATTCGATCAATGACCTATCGCGAAATTGGTGCTGCATGTTACTATGAACTTCATCCTTATCTCTCGTATTACGTGCATTTACCTCACCCTCGGAGTATATTCTATTATTAGATAATCTATCGGGATTCTTATTTTCTACAAATGCATCACTATTGTGATCTCGTATTGTCCTCGGAAAGAACAAGCATAGATAACGCTCCGTCCTACAATCGATCTCACGTATCTTATCGACACGGTCGTTTCTTCCTATATACGTTGGTTCCTCAATTATTTCTACAACCTCGTCTTTTAGACATTCCGATCTATATTTCTCCAGAAGCCGCAACCTTGAGTGTAATCTACAATCCTCCATTGGTACTCATGTCAGTTCAAATCCCTCAATAATGAGGTGACGCTTTCCTTATGTTCTACTTTTGTTTTACGAATCTGGCTGATCTGCGCTGCACTCTTTCTAATTGAATTATATGTCCCTTCTCGTAAGGATCCCATATAAATGAGGCGTATTCCACTTGTGGTCTAATCAGTGATAAGTAACAAGTTTCACCTACTTTTTCTGTAGTGTTCCGTACTATTCTACCTATGAAAGCCAGTTTCTTGTTGGCCGCGCCTATAACTCGACGAATGTGCATGCCCCACGAAAGATCTCGACAAATGGTTACTTCTAAATATTTAACATACTCGGCTGCTTAAATATGTATTCCATCGATTTTATACTCGAAACCTACTTCTATGTTCTTACTTTTCCAGAACTTAACTGCGGCGCATTTAGTGTAATTAATTTCAATTTGCCATTCTTTGCACCACGTTGAAATGGCTCTTAAGTCTTCACGCAGCAACTGATGGTCCTCCTGGTTTTTTATTTCTTTATATAGAGCGGTATCATCGGCAAACAGTCTAATTTTACTAAAAACTACCGAGCAGATATCATTCACATAAATTAAGGAACATCCGACGCAACTTGAACGGAGGACGAGTATTTACCATCGATGGCAACTATCTGTTCACTATTCAAGAGGAAGTCTCTCACCCAACTGACAATTTTTGGATTGATACCATATTGTCCTAACTTCGCAATTAATTTCTTATGAGATACTTTATCAAACGCCTTTCTGAAGTCAATAAATATGGCATCAACCTGAGTATTTTCTTTCCGCATCGCAACAAATCATCCACGAACAGGCCGAGCTGCGTTTCGCATGATCTACCTCTCCGGAATCCGTGCTGGCATCCGCTAAGCAATAAGTGACTATCTAAATAGCGCATTACAGAACTAAAGATTATGTGCTCAAGTATCTTGCACGATAATGAAGTTAGGGAAATTGGCCTATAATTTTCGGGGTTCTCTTTGTCGCCGCCCTTATGGATGGGCGTAACGTGTGCCACCTTCCAATCTTTAGGAACGACACCTTCCGTAATGGATTTCTCCAATATAATTTTCAAATACGGCGCGATTTCATAAGCTAACTCTTTCAATATATGCCTTGGGGCTAAGCAGAGAAGCTGTAACATATACCTCACATACAATATGCTAAGGGAAGCAAAAACCACTTGCTAACCACAGCGTAAATATTACAGACTTCAGCCAAAATAAATTTACAGTCATTACTAGAACATACGATACAAAGAATCGCAGCTGTTCAAAGGGAGGTGATTCATCAAGTCATTAGTACAGATAACAACTTGTTCATGATTTTTAAATGGGGTTTTAGATGGCAGCAGTGGTCACAGCAGGTACAAGCAAAAATTTCAAGATGAAGATCAAATATGCTATGACTCAAAAGTGTTCGTTATTTCAATTGTGCAATTTTATTACTCTAAGCATGATGACGAAAGAAATATTTTGTGGCAAAATCCAAGGCCGTCCTCAGGTTTTGTAGGTCCATAAAATTATTATTTGAGAAGGATTATACAGAAGTATCCATGAGAGAAGTAAGCTTAATACAAAAGCAAATCAAAACCCTTACGCTAACAAAATTAGTTATCGATGGAAAAGATATTAAAATATTCCAAAAGCTAGTAATGACGATGATTGACGGAAAATTGTGTAATGCTGTTACAGACACATCATCCCAAAAGTGTTATGTATATGGTGCAACTCCCAAGAATATGAACAGCATAGATTTCTGCTCGAAAGCTCGTGAAGATACAAGCAGATTCACTTTTGAACTATCAACTTTACACGCATTGATTAGATTTTTTAATGTCTGTTCCACATTTCTTAACAACTTGGCGTGAAAAAATGGCAGGTAAGTAATCTGAAGGCAGTGGCAACACAAGTGATGGTAATACTACTCATCGGTTTTTTCAAGATCCTGAAAGATCTGCAAGCAATAACAGGAATAATGGAGGTATTAATCAGACGATTTTCTATAATTATGCGGGTTATTTCAAGTGGATATCCCATAAATGTAGAGAAGTTTATTTCTTTTGCTCTGGATACAACTAATTGTAAGCTTTATTTAAATCTCTATCCCTGGTATTGCATGCCCGTTACCGTCCACAAGATTCTGATCCATGGCAGCAAAATAATTGAATTAGCAAGCTTACCAATCGGTATGTTATCTGAAGAGGCACAGGAGGCCAGGAATAAGATTATCAGAAAATATAGAGAAGGACATGCAAGAAAGACTACTCGAAAAGAAAATCTTCGAGATACCTTGAACCTTCTTCTAATAAGTTCTGATTCTGTTATTTCGCATGTCAACCCATTTTCGAAAAAAATTTAAGACTCCTTTTTTTGCCAAGTAAAAACCCTATTGAGAAAGCCTGAGATACGAAGACAAAGAATAGAATCAACATAAGGAAGAACTACAGACGATACCGTTGATGATGATAATGATACTGATGAAGAGGACGACGATGAAAACGATGATACCGACTCATTAAATTTTATTTATATGTTTTTGAAATGCTGTATTCAATACCCATATATTATAAGTATAAATTCTCATTATTTTTCTAATTTCGTAAAAAAAATCGACCAGTTTTTAATTTCTTTGGCTTTATTACGACGATTAAATTAATAAATTACTATAAAATAATTTTGTCTCGCTAGATTTGAATGAAACCGATTGTTCTGAAGACAAGACAACGCCAGAATTTGAGCCAGCTAATTATGTACCGCCTGAATCTCTTACTTGAAGGGAACTCAACAGAGGATTTAAAAATAAAACATGTACCTGTTCATCATTCAAAAAATCCTCGAGCACTGAAGGGTTACATAAAGGCAAACCTGCCTGCAATATGGCGTTCAAACCGTGAATCGTGGGTTATTCAGGATATTTTTCAAGAGATGCCGGTGAGTGTAACATTTGGATTAATCTATCTTTAAGATGCATTTTTATGCGTTCTTTGCACGAAGTAAACGCGTGTAGGGGGGGGGGGGGGGGGTCGTTTCCGTCCGTCCGTCCGCATGCTTAAAATCTGAAACCGCTGGACATATTTTGGTATTGGTGAGTTTTACTGAAATTTGTCGATCGATTTCAATTTTGATTAAAATCAGACGATAATAATGATAATTTTACATGAAGACCTACATGTAGATTACAACCTACCTGTTTCAACTCGGGAACCCAAGTACGTATTTTGATGAAATTTAGTATTGGGCAGTTTTACTCAAATTTGTCGATCTCAAAGAACGCATTTGGAAACTGTGTACTCCGACATGGAGTACACCTTTCCATACTTATTGTATTAATCAACTTCAATATTTATACATTTTTAGGAAACATTTCATTAATGTGGTTAGTAAGATATCATTGCAAAAATCTTGTGTTCAACACATGACTTGCTCCATACAGAGTAATGAACATGATTTCAATATTTCTTCTAAGTAGCTCTCGACATCATCGTCTTCAAGAATAATTATCGGTAATTTCACCAGTGAATAATTTTTAAAAATTTTGGATAATATTTACAGTGAAAAATATTTTGAATCACTTTTCACATTGAAAAAACAATAAGTAAACAAAATTGTTATCTATTGCTATGGATAACGAAATATCGATGGGAAATTAAAATTACTGTTGGCATCGCTGGGATCGCTTTCAATATATACTGGAAAACTCATTTACAAAATATGACTGGCATTGGGAGAATTTTTATAGGAATTAAAATTACCCTTGGAAGCGTAGGTTTTGCTATCAACAATGAGAAAATTTTATCATAGCAATGGAAGCAAAAGTATCACTTATGGACTTATTTAACAAATTCAGACAGATAATCAAAATCTCTCTTAGACAATCTATTGTATGATATAATGTTTCAAACAAAAGTTGTAGAAAATTATATTGTCTATAACTTTAATTAGACCAAATATTTACATACATTAAGAATAAAGAACATATTTGAAAAAAGATAAAAATTACACTTCCGGTTGACCAGTTTCTAACAAAACATTTTCAAGCCTTGAATTACTACTAAAATTCTTAAACACAACGTCTTGTGCTGATCTGATAATTAGTGTTTGAATTAGAACGCGCACAAAATTCCGATCAAACACAGACATCGAGAAAATAATGAAAACGTATTCAGTGAACCTCAAACATGTATCTCCGTTGAAATCTCTAAATCTGTTTTTTCATGACTGCAATACTTTCTCGTATACTAGGTTGGGAGGAAGTAAAAATAATGAGTGTAATTACGTCAAATAGTTAGTTATCGAAACATATTTTCCATTTATTATATAATATGTAAGTCAATGGGTTAGTAGGCCCCGTTTTTCATTTCATTGTTCGTCGCGACCCTGAGGAACGCATCCACGACGAATAATGAGTACTTACTGTATTTTAAATGCGCATATGGATTGCTAGACTGTTTAACGGACGTTGTAGAGTATACGCGACCTAATTTCAGAACTAACGTGTTTTTTTATTGGCGTAATGGAAACCTATACAATCCAGACTGAAAACGTTCTAGGCAGCTCAACTGCAAAGATAAATTTTGGCGTCAAAAGATGTCAACATGGTTTCTAGTATTATATCTACTCTTTGAATAGAATAAGTCGACGTGTTTGCTGTGATGTAGCCGAATATGATTAAAAATACTTCGATGAGCAACGTCGGAGTAGCAGCGTTTTAAAAATTGCCTCAAAATCTTGACAAATTTTAAATCGTATTCGAAACTAGGTCAAGCCCGTGTGATCAATATTCGCGCCGAGAAGAAATTAAAGATATAGAAACATAAGAACTCTTTCTTTGTCTATATTTGTACGTATATCGCAACGACCCCTTCAAGTTACAGTAGCATAGAGATGCAATTAAGCGTAAAATGCGCACCAGTAAAAATATCAGTAAAATGATTTTCTTTCGCCCGTGACTGAATCGTAAACTTTTAACAAATGCCACTGTGAGCGATAATTTTTTGCATCCGCATGTGCTTATATTTCCAGGACCAATAGCCAGAGTTGATCCTAGACTGTGCAGACTAAAATAATTTTCTTAGTCCTTTCCTGCGAAGTTTCAATCTATTGACCCGCTCTATCTCCAAATATCCCCGCCCTACTGTTTACGACCTTCGGAGTTTCTAGAATAATGCGCGTTTTCCGTAGGCAGGTCGCCAGCCTGTACAGTCACGTTTCTGTATGGGTTATTAATCTTATGTTGTCAAAAAAACTATTCTAGTACGAAATGAATTCCTAACCATTCTATACGTACGCATTTTGACTATAAAAGTTTAAGAGTTTTAACCCTCAATAGATGACCCCGACAGTTATTACATCTTTGATGACGTGGGGTCTCTACCGACCCCAAATGAAATTAGGTAGTTAAATGGTACCTATAATTCGACTTTTGTCATGATAATAGTCGATCTGTATTAACTGAATGCTAGTGCAGTAATCGAACCCGAAAATTATAAACGAATCTTCTTAAAACCTATTAATAATAATAACTTATTTGTTTAGGAGGTTTTGAGTAAACTGATTATTACGTCAAACTAAAAAAAATATAATAGTAATTTTTTGAGGGTAATTCATTTAATAACTTGATTTTTCTTGTAAAATACTAGTTTTACAATTAAGGAAAAATGAAAACTTTGAAGTAGAAAATCGTACATAGTAAGCTTATCCTTACACTAAGAAAGTGGGATAAATGACCATAATACTTTAATTTGAAACTCAATTTAATAATACAACTTAACAATAATGATAAGAATAGAATATAATATCACTCAATTTTCTTTCTACATTCTTTGCATATATTTTTTAGGTGGTCATTACATATATATTTTTCACAAACATCACATACCATTGTGGTCGTCTTATCTTTTTTCCGCGAGCAATAGGCACACCGTTTGCTCTTTTTTACTCTTTCTGCGTCTTCTTCATCTTCGGAATCTTCTTCTTCTCCAATATTTAGTATTCTGGTAATATAAGTGCGCAATTCTCTCGAAATAAATTTGTTTGATAGTCGTCTTTTCGTGTGAGGCACTACCAATTGAGTAGCTAAGTCGTCCATAAATTTATATCGCGTAGGTTGGTCTTCATCTTTTTTGCCACTGTAAGCCACAAAGCTGTTCACCCCTGCAATGTTTAGAATTTGATAAAAAATGGCCATGGGCTAACGTCGAGTACGCCGACTGCTTGAATATGTAATGCATTGATCCAGTGAATCTACTCCTGATTTTGTGAGATTATAAAATGCAATCATTTCTGGCTTGTTGACATCTTTATTTTCTTCCGCTGAATGGTGCATAGAAGATATTAGAAGTACTGCCTTACTCTTATTGGGAACGTAAGATAACGTCATTTCACTGGTATAACCGTAGAGAGACGTTCCTTCTTCTTTCTTCCTGTCGGGCAAAAATGCTGGCGAGATTTCTCTCTTATTTTTTCGAACCGTTCCTATCTAAGCTTATTATTATTTGAAGTCAGATCATTGTCATACCCTGAAGAATAGTCTTGAATCTCAGAGCTATGGGCAGATTGAGTAGGATGATTCACCACCTCTTCTTCATCTGCAGATTGTTCCGAGTCAGTTTGTAAGTTTACAGTAAAGTCTAAATCATCAGGATCGTCAATGTCGCAAAATTCACTATCAGACTCCGCCAATACGCTGTCCAATATGTTGGATAAATTTTCATCGTCCAGGTTTCCAAAGTCCATTTTCTTAAGCTAAAAACATAAAGAAAAAGAAAATAAGTTGAACGAAAACAAACTTACGTAGATGATGAAGTGGGGTCACCAGCGACCCCATGCGACATATAAGGTCCTCTTACCTGTAGTTGAAGAGTTGTAGACACAGCCGCCTGCTCAGGCTAGACTGACTGAAAGGTACTGCGAATCTGAAGAATGTGTTCAAATGCTGCCACTTAGTGAATAGGCAATGAAAGCAGGAAGGGGTCCCCAATGACCCCACGTCACCAATTAAGGGTTAAATGAAATATTCCCATGTATCTAAAAAAAATACCTTTTAAGCTCAATGATCCAGATTCATATCATCTTTTCTTCCTTCGCTTTCGAAGAAATTGCTTAGAAAGGCTCTTTAAGTCGAGCCATTTTAATAAGGTGACCAGACGTACTCCTTTCGGGAGTGGCCGCGTAGTTAGTTTTTATACTCAATTGGCCTACAAGTTAGAGCAGAGGTGTCCAACAGAATTTTAAGATTCGCTATCTTGTGGCGAACGGATGCCTTTTGCCACATAATACAAAATATAAATATTATAAGTAAAACTTACTTTAAATAAAAGTTCATTTGTCCAAGTAGCACACTGAAATTTGGCGTAAAATCCACATTAAGCAGCAGCGGCATCCGAGGATGAGAAGACGCGAATCATAATTGTGTATCACTGCACCCATGTTTTTGTGTCAAGTCCTATTTATAAAAATATTTTGTACTATGTTGCGAAAAGTCCGTTGTATGTAAAAATTTATGTGATTTAATAAACTAATAAAAACTTTAGACAGACTGTGAGCATCAATTCGTCACATATCAATGGTCGATTCGCCACAAGTGAAGAGTGGCGATGGGGTTGGACACCACTGACAATGAGTTAGAGAAATCTCTCAACAGGACATTGTTACAAAATAGAAGCGAATTCTGGGTACGTCCTAACTCTATAGTTCGAGCAATTTATATTCTCAAAGTAGTAATATAAACCAGCGTCTATCAACCTTTTGAATAGCACAACCCCCTAGGTTTATAGAGTTTTTCTGGAACTCACCTATTATCGATATATGTACAAAGTAATTTTATCAAGGAGTAGATAATACATACGTTTATGTCCACAGAGGGCGCACATTTTACTATCATGAGTTCTGTAAATTTTATTTTATCGCGAATTCATTTTTTAAAAAGTAAAAATGGGAAAAAATTATCAAAATAAATCTTAAAATAATAAAAGGCTACTTCTGTCCCTTTGTGGCTCCCTCTGTCACGCTATAAAAATGCGAATAACTCGATAATGGAACGAGATTCATTTTTGATATTTCGCAGGAATGATTAACTCACATATTGTAAGATGATGATGAAAAGAAATCTCAAAAAAAGTCCTAGGTTCGACTCCAAGGTAGTAATTTCTATTTCCCATATGATAACACGTAAAAACCTATTTTTAGACTTGCAGACTTTCTTTCTTTTTGAGATCTAAATTAGAAAGAATTCACTAACGATCTTCGGATCTAGCCCATTTAAAAGAAAAACTACGAATTTTCTTATTCTGTTCATCTATCCCCGCCTACAATTCGAAATTCCTCATGTTAAACGTTTAATTCACATATTTTAGGGATATCTTGCCATTATAACGAGATGTTGCAATGCCAACCCATTATATTATTAAACCTCGAAATCCTATTGTTGTTTCAATCCTTATGGCTGAAATCGTGCTTTGAATGCACTTAAAGGCGAGTTTAGACTGGCAAGTTACTTGCGACAGATCTCGAGCGAGGGGCTCGCAATTGTGTTTACACTGTCGACCAATATCTCCGCGATTTACTGTCACGCCAGTTCTCAACTCTCCGACTCGCTCCTATGCGTTTACATTAGCTATCACTCTTTCACAAACATGCCTGCAAGAAGACCTTCGTGGTGCTGCTGCTTTTTTAGTTATTGCGAAGTATATTGAAAAAAAGAAGATAAAAAGAGAATGTTTGGGGAGAGATTGGATTTTGAATGAAGGATTTCGGAACACAAAACTATGCTATTTCCTCGCTTGACCACATCTTATTCCCTGCCATAATAACGACGCACTCGCAGATCCACTCGCAAAAATATCCGATCAGTTTCGTATTAATGTGAGAAATGTCGCAATAAAGTTCACTCGTGGTTACACTAGAACGTGGTGATGTCTGGCGAGAACTCGCTTTGTCTCACGCAAGTCATCTCGCGGCTGTGTTTACATTACGGATTCCACTGTCTGGCAGTAACTCGCGCGATTTTTCTCGCCAGTCTATACGAGGCATTACAATTAGTACGAGAGAGAGAGGAGAGAGAAATTCTTTTCATAGCAACCAATGTAAACAACATTCGTTGCGTTATTTGCGAGTACATTTGAATGTAGAATATTAATCATTCGCATATTAAAATTAGGTACATTGAATAATCGTAGAGTTCGAAACTTGAAACAACGAACGCCTAAAAGAACGAAAGTTTGTTTTCTTGCCATCCAAAGAAAGTTAAGGCATATTTATGTTCATTTTTTATTTCACAAAAACCTTTCCTGTTGAATTTAAACGGGCATCTCCATAATATATAAATAAATATCAAATAAGAATCATTCCCTGACCATCCCAAAGTTCCTTCGCGACCCACAGGTCGAGAAACCCTGATATAAACGACACGAAATCGTTACTGAAGTTTTTCACTAACCTACATCATTAAGGTACGTTTTAATTCTTTTTCTAACGAATTATTTTCCGTGTTTGTTCAGATGCCAAGGCATTTTCTTGATTGTATTTCCTAATAAATACATGAAATTCATTTATTTCTACAAAAACATTTTTTCTTTCCGAGCCTATTATGATATGATAAGATTCTATTTCGTATTGAATACAACGCTTGAAAACTTTATAACATTTATAAATTAAATTTTCATTATTATCAGATTCTTTTAATATGTAAATTTTTAAAAACTCAAATTACGGATTGTTAAGTTCTTTTAGTTCTTTCAATGTTAATGGTAAAATATAACAATGTTCTAATATTCCTTAAAAATCATTTGACTCAATTTAAAAATATTCATAAACTATATTTAGGCATGAATCCATTTGTACCCTTTATCTTGGCGTTGGCTATTCTTCCTCTACGACGTGGATTTTCCTTGCGTTAATCTTTACGTGGCTATCTCCCTTTGAAGAGGACAACAATTAAGAAATTTAGTTTTGTTGCCGCCTGGAAAATGATCATCTAAACCGATAAATTTTGCGCTTAGAGGAAAATTTTGAGCGATTTAGCATGTAATACGAGAAAACATGAACAGAATTAAAATATTCAGTCTTTTGTGCGTAAAATAAGCCATTTCCCGTGATCGTAAGTTAATATTTAGGTATATTTATATCCACATCAGTGAAGGGTTGCATGGCATTTTGGGGTTTCTCTATACCAGGGGTCAGCAACCTTTTCTGCATGGCGCGCCACATTTGCAGTTGTGAATGCTTCGGAGGGCCGCATTGGGAGTCAAGAAAGCCTCGGCGGGCCGGATGAGCGAATAAATCGGAAGTTTTCTAGAGATTCTGCGATTTCATATGAACGAAATCAAGTCTACGTAATTTACCAGCGTTAAAACTTCACCAGAAAAGGCTTTGAGACCATAATATTACTCCAAAAATATAAAATTGCCCATGAGAAATTTTCCTGATCACTTTTTCATTACAGCTTTGCGGGCCGCATAAAGCGTTCTCGAGGGTCGCACGTGGCCCGCGGGCCGTAAGTTGCCGACCCCTGCTCTATACCATATACCATGCATTCTTATGGAAATAGTATTTTGTTGACCCCATGGGGTATAAGAGACCCCACGGTCTGCAAACCTAGACCAAGTTCTTCTTTTGGTCCATAGGATGGCCCATGAAACTTTTGAATTCGATAGCTTCAACGGTGTAAAAACGTATAAAGAACATACATACACACACTCCAAAATATTTATAAGGTTGGTTGAAATATTTAATGGTGTAAAAAAGAGAATCTCTGCCATGTAAATACAAATTGAAAAATGAAAACTTTTACTCTCTTCCCCAACGACAATCAAAATGTATAAGCCCTTACCTTCAAATTACTCTACACTCTCTTAAAAAATGTAAAACAAAAAATTCTATTGAACGGGTTGGGAGGGGAGGGAAGGCGAAGAGGAGCTAGGCTTTGACGCCCCTGCCCTTATGTACTCCTTTCAATTTCTTTTAATCTGGCCACCTTTATTTTAACGAGGCGAAAATACGACTATTACAGGCACGAAGCATAAAATATAAACGACCATTATTATAACTGTATTAATATTGAACGTATTTAATAATTAAAATGCTACAATATGGCATCACGGATGCTGTAATGGAGATCAATTATCTGGAGTAAAAATAAGTGGGTGTAAACGAAGAAATCTATTTGAATTAAAACCCCCAAAAGATCTTAACGAGCAGTCGACCGAATAGTAATTTTACAAAACAATACGTCTGCAAAGGAAACCGCAATTTCAAGGTGCATTTTCGACGATTGACTCCAGCACTCCCGCGAAATCGTCATTTTCCAGTCGTTTTACGTTTCACATTGCATCATCACGCGAGTCACCGTCCGCCTCCGCATCCTCGCACCGCCAATTAATACGAAAGGCATAGCGGCGATAAAAACGTTCCACAAACAAACAATGCCCGACCGACACGACCTGATGAAAATCACACACTCGTCGACCGTAAACGGAACGAACCACGATTCCGTCGTATGATACGTTTGAAATTGGTGTTATTCAAATAAAATAAGAACTACGGAATAATTACGATTTGTACTTGGATATGTCAGCCAAAAATTACAGAGGCGCTGTACTAGCATTAGTTAACAAGATGATCCAAACGGAACTTATGATGCCTATTTTCCACATAATAATTTATTTAATAATTATATTTTGCCTTTAATAGCTTTAAAATCACCACGGATGAGTCGCTCTTTGTGTTCCCAAGTTTCATAATTTAGTATTATAAAATATTACTAATACATTCGAACGGAAAACTAAATTCATCACGCGTATTTGTGAGGCAAATGTAACGCGTGTGTGCATCAGGGCCGGATTAAGGGTTACGTAGGCCCTAGGCACTATGTGTCGTAAGCCTTTTTGACTATTTTATATATATATATATATATATATATATATATATATAGTATATATAGTATATATATATATATATATATATATATATATATATATATATATATATATATATATATATATATATATAGGCTTACCATATATTCAGGAGACAAAACCATGACAAAACGATTTCTGCAGACGAAAAACCGGGACAAAACCGGGACGTGTCTTTTGTTATTTTTATTTGTTACATAAACTTCACATGTAATATAAACGAACTCTGCATAGCTTAAACGTATTTACTATTTCTATTAAATAATTTTATCAAATTGCCAAATACGATGTTATAATAGTTTGATTACCATATTTTCAAACAACCTAACCGGGTCGATGAGGGATGGAAGGGAGGGATGGTAACCAAAAACTATCTAAAAACAGGAGTGTTTTTAATATTACAATATTAAATCTAAAATTTAATATTTTAACAAAAAAATAAATTATTTGACAATAGGAAACCCTTTATATATTCAGAAACAGAATTTTTTCACAACTACCCTAACTTCGGCATAAATTTTTTCCGGAACAGAACAACAAACCGACCGAGACAAGACCTCGAAACCGGGACAATCCCGGTCAAACCGGGACTTATGGTAAGCCTATATATATATATATATATATATATATATATATATATATATATATATATATATTTATATAGAGTAAAACCTCGTGATTTCCAAGTTCAAGGGACCACAAAAATACGACTTCGAGTTATGCGGGTTCGAAATAAAGAAACTTAAAAAAAATCGAAATTTCTTATGATCTGCTACTTGGACAGTAAAACTGCAATTTAGTCTTATCTATCCGTTCTGCTACAAGTTCGTACACACGGCGAATTCATAAACAGAGCTGAAGTGACCACTTAATTCGTGGTTCATGAACACCACCGCGTCTGAAAAATAGAATCTAGTAAACAAACCAATTTTCCCAGTGTGCATTTCAAGTTACTCTTTTACACCATATTTCGGAAGAAAAGACATTCAACCGCGCATACTCAGCCAAAAGATTACGAAAATGCATGCTAAAAAGATTGGAAAAACGCTTGTGTGAAATATTGTATAGATACCGTATTAACTCGAAAGGAAGACAAGGTTTTTCCACAAAAATGCCATTAAAAATATTAGGTATCATCTTAGAACGGAGTATGAGGATTTAAGGAGAGAATACACCCCTATTTTAAATGCACCATGAAACACCCAAATGTCAAGTATATTTCTGTTAAAATATTTATTATTGCATAAAGTAATACATCGTATTTAATTAATTACTATGATACTTGAAAAATTTAAGGTCAAATTTCTTAAAATTGCTCCCACAGACCAATGGTTCCACTTCGGCGGTAGGGAAGTGTTTAGAGCTGGGTTGGTAATCGCGTGACAAGTTGAAAAAAATGACTACAGCTGGGCGGTTCCGTGTGTAAACACAAAGTCATGTAGGCACCAATTAAGGTGACTAGTAATACAATGTAAACAAGAATGATACAATTTAAACGTATTTCCTACAATTTAAACATGATGCTTTTGCGTTTGGTATGCCAACGTAAAGTGGACGAGAGTTTCAGAGTGTAGAAAATTTACGAGAGCACTTGAGTAGTACACGCTTTGCTGAGTTTTAAAGTGAAATAGTGACAACTTATTATTTATAACTTTTAAATAAGATACCCCAAACAAATGGAAGATCGCGTAGAGAAAAAAGGAACTGCGGTAAGAGGGAATATATCGAAAGGAATTAAAAGAAGTTACGACAGAAATTTTAAATTAATGGTGGTGCGCTATGCCGAAGAAACAAATAATTGTGCGGCAGGGAGGAAATACAATGTGACTGAAGCAAATGTGCGAAGGTGGAAGCAAGCAAAAGAGAAACTTGAAGATATATACAGGATGATGTTAAATTGGGGGGAAATATGGGGAAGAATTACTATCGATTTTTCAAGAAAATTTATTCTAGAAATAAGATTTACCTTTTTGAAAATATTACATTATTAATATTGCATTTACATCAATGGTTTTGTAAAATTCTGTTAGCAAATTTTGAAATAATTTTATCAGTATTTAATTTGCGGAGCTATTTGTATTCTACTGAAAGTAAAGAAACAGACGATAATTTCTTTTGCCCAATAGTAGACCTATGAAAAAACATTTATGTTAGCATATATTTGTTTGAACTTTTCGTAGGCCCCTTTTTCTCGTAGGCCCTAGGCACAGAGCCTATAGTGCCTATGCCATAATCTGGTCCTGGTTTACATAAGATCAGTGTTTCCCAACCTTTTGAACCTCGCGGACCACTGCAGCAACCCATTCAGTCCCTGCGGACCACCTCATTACTTACAGTGATATGAAGGAGCGGGAAAATGTTTAAGTAAAAACGCCATTAATAAAAATATTCAATACCTGTGATAGTGTACAACTTTCTTAATTTTTTCCAAAAAGAATTCCAGTTAAATATGAGGGGTGGCCTAAAAATAAACCAATTTTGGAAACCTCCGCGGACCAGCAACAAAAACCTTCGCGGGCCAAAAGTGGTCCGCGGACCATAGGTTGAGAAACACTGCATTAGATTATACCGAATCCGAGTCCAACAATAGTCGTTGCTATGGCAACACTCTCGTAATGAGTTATAAAAACTGCCAAAAATCCAGCATTACGCGAAAATCAAAGGAATACGGCCGATAATCAAAATTCTACGATCGAAATTAGAATGTCCTTTCCTTTTCTCAGGGAATAGTACAAAACCCGCACCGATATTACAATTACAAGATATTATAATGCGCAAGAAAAAATTACCCTGCACGTAAGTTTTCATATTTCCCATATAAATCAAATGGGAAGGATAGTTCCTGGAATCGAACCTGGGACTTTTAATATTCGCAACAAAAACTATCCTCGGGAGCTCGGCTCCAGTAGCAGGAGATTTCCACCAAGTGTCATGGAAATCGGTCTATTGGTGCAAAAGTTAATAGGGACGGACAGACAAACGGGCAGACAGACAGAACGACGAAACTATAAGCCTATTTCCATTCTGGAAAGTAGGCTAAAAATACACATTACAAATGTATATTTTACAAATAAATGCCACATAATGCTTTCCTATCGAAGACAAGTAAGTGCCTACCAGCAAAATTCAACGTGCCTTCGTATTTAGGGTTTTTGTATTAACTTAATATTGCAGCACACTACGTGTATCTCAGCAACCTTCGTTTAAGTTTAAGGTGAGAAATAAAACACGATAACTTCGTCCACAAAACATTTTAAATTATAAAATTAACCTCTTCTAAATAAAATATATCATTTCAGCTACACGCAAGCACTTCCCCGTGTACTTAGAAATCAAGAGTGAAATTTTAAAGCTCCTTGGCTGCAACTTAAAACGAAGAGCAACGCGATATTTTTTCGTCATTTCTGACTTAACCTAGAACCAACCCAACCCAAAAACAATTCCAAATAAAAAATAACGGACAAAAAAAAAACTAAGAGGAATCCAAGCGTCGCCGAACACTTAAAAAAAACACACCCTTCAACGCTCAGAAAACCGCTTTTAGTCTCACGCTTTCGAAGTCAAAAGGAGAAGGGGCGACAAAGGTCAAGCGCTAATCTTGACACACCCATCCCACTTCCCCTTCCTTCAAGCCACGTGTTTACGGGTCGCGGAGTTTCGCACCGTATCGACCCCTACATCCATTCTTAAAACGGATTTTTTTTTCAAAAAGCAAAAACAAAGCAATACCGTTTCTCGAGAAGAGGTAAAAAAAACATTAAGCGCGACACCTTTATCCGTTAAGTCCCTTTACGGCAGGAACGTTTAAATAAAAAAAAATGATCCGCCGAAAGAGGATGGAGCGCGCAAAAAAAACTATGCAAGAAGGTGTGGCTCGTGGCCACCTTCGTGCATCGAGCGAGTTTACACGCAATGAATTCCCGATTCAGAGCCTAAAGTGGCAGTATAAGAGGGATTTCACCGAGGAGGGGAGAAAAGAGGGGAAGTTGCGAAGAGGGGAGGGATGAGGAGAGAGAAAGGTTGCGGTTAAGGAGACAGAATACGGAAGTGCCCGGTCGGAAAGATGAAGTTGAGGATGACGGTAAAAAGACGTTGGTAGACGCGACCATAACGGAAGAGAAATATAGAAAAACACATTTTTTTGTGAGCTCAAAGGACAGATTATATTTTAAAATCCGCCACAGCCGAATTACAAATTCAATAATAAGCACATAGGTACCGAAAATTCAAATAAATCTCCAATAGACATAACAAGAAGTCCAAACCAGGACTAATGCAGGCTTGTTTCCCAAAGTTGACGTCCCGAATTGATTACTTATATTGACAGGAAATGTTTCAGTATGACTTAGTCATTCCAAGGAATTCTCATACCATAAATACTATTTTTAATTCATAGTTTATCAATGATAGAGAAAATTTGAAAACAAATTAATAGACCATTATCAGGTTTAAAATACTAAAAGTAATGTCAAAATCTCTTTCTGACATTATATTTTGCATGTATATTTTTAATAAACGAATTTAATAAATGTTACTGTTTATACGCTAATATGTATGGATCAACTGTCCATTGCTGAAGGATAATCAAGTGAAAAAGAAATAACCCATTTGTTCACTCCTCTATGCTCAAACCGAGTTCGGTAATAATCGTCTCCATGGCAACAATCCGATAAAATGCGATTTAAAACGCTATGTTGTAGCAGAAATTCAAGAAAGAAGAATTATAATCTACATTCTTTTTCCCTTAGAACAGTACAAACTTTGCTACGACATCACAATTTTAAGATATTTTAAAGTATTAAAGAAAACATCTCTTCACGATGAATTTGAGACTTCTTAAGTAAAACAAATAGAGAAAAAACGACCATTTCATAAGGAAACCAGCCTAACATAATTATAAAAAGAAGATACCTATGGAAAGTACTGAATTTAATTTTTGATAATTTAAGAAATTTTATAACAAAAAAATCCTTTAAAACGAACTCCTAAACCGTACGAATTTAATTTTTAATACTGAAGTGCTTATCCTTGAATTTGTAATGACTCATAAGAAGAGCTCCATAATTTTCTAGTGAATTGGTCAAATTATACTTTATGTTTTCCGGCTTTCCGCCTTCTCAAATCCACAACTCGTATCCTGAGAGTAACTACTTCTTATATGCATTTTAATAACGTTCTGAACCAATCCCCTTGCTAGGGAATTTGAATGTATGGCGAACCCTTGCGCTTCGCAGAAGTAAGATTCTTGGGCAAAACCTAGACACGTAAATTCAATGAGCTGTGAAAAAAATGCATACTTGTACTACCATTCTCATGTCACACACACATGGAAAATTTAAGACTGCGAATAACTACATTTCGTACATTTTGTAAATAAGTAACGCAATAATTTTACTTTATATAATCAAATCCGCGTTGGAGAAGACCGCGTTGGAGAAAATCACGATTTACATAAGTTTATAGTATAGCCAGCCAGCCACATATGTAGTCCAAGGCAATTTAATGTAGACGCTGTTTAAATTAAGAGGATGAGGATGCGACAAGAACGGAATATTAAACCGCTAATCCTGATCCTTGTATTCCAGAGTTTTAGGAGCATTGCCCTGACCTTATTCGGCTAGGATGCAGAGAGAATGAACGAGAGTGTCACGGAATTTAAATATCTCATCGCCTAAAAATGACCAGACTTCCCGGATTACAAGGCATAATCCCTGATTTCTAATTCTTGTTCCGCATGATTAAGCGTCCCGAAAAATTTTTCCGCATTGCACATTTTGTCCTGAATAGCTGTTTTTAGAAATCACGCTTTTGCTGTCACTACAAAAAAATAAGCTCAGCCAATAATATCTAGCATCGATAACTCGAATGTTCGATAAGTAGAAAAATGTATTTTATCCCGTTCGTTTTAATGGATACTACAGTGAAGTTCCATCATTCTAAGTTTCGAGAAATCGAAAATCTTCTATCTTCAGATGAGACTCGAGTTATGGAGGTCCGATAGTAATTAGTTTAAGATAGTACCAACCGATACATTTGCTCGATTTTCCCATTTATTTTTGTATGAAATCGACCTAGAGTGCATCATACGGCCCGCGGGCCACATCCGGCCCCCGAGAGGATTTTATACGGCCCGTGACGCTTTGACCAGTATGCGGCCCGTGATATTTAATCCAAACATTTTCGCATAATTTAATTAAAATTCCAGATATAAAACCTTGCCTAGTGAAGATTGAACGCTATTTAGACTATTTTCATTTTTAAAATCACGTATGATCTCTCGAGTAAGTTTCCCTATATAAACACTCATCCGGCTTGCCGAGGAGGACTCGCATCTACGAATGCAACCTGCCACGCAAAAGGTTTGCACATCACTGCGTCTAAACCAGGATCCTATAGCCATTTTATTTTGCGGCATTTTGTACCAATTTGCATAACATTATTTTGTGAATTACAATTTCTTTTTAAATTTTCATCAACGCATCGCATCATCGCATTTTCTCTCAATTGTTTTTCAAATGCTCAGCTGTCCGACACAGCGACTTTGAAAAACAATACGGTTGCAATACGATCCTAATGATAAATTTACTTCCACGTTCTTTGCGAAATAGCCGACTGACTTTTGTCAAAAATAGTTTTTTTCCTTGCTTTCGTCTCGCATCGGGTCAATTGAGATCTGGTAAATTTATCACTGCCAGCATCTTTGATTCACGACTCCAAAATTGGGATTTCGTGCGAAACTGCAAAAAAGCCGCATTTGTTCGGAAAAATTCATTTCCTTCGAAAAGTAACGGACTATAAAAATCCAGCCATAAAAGGGTGGTTGGTTATAGGGAATAGGGGAAGAAAAAAGGAAAGGAACGAGGATTTACGAAAGACGTTATAGAATTAGATATTTATGTAAAATTGAGAGGAAAGATTACACCCGACAAACTGGTAAGAGCGGTCCAAAAAATCCAACCTGGATTTATAAAACCAAATTCAAGGATTCCCGATGCCAAATTCCATCGAAGGCGCTCCACTATATTGGGTGCATAAGGCATAACGTGCTTACAAAGGAGACGACGGACTGTCGGAAGTAGGACTCTCGACGAAGCTTACAGACCATACCGCACTGCAGAAAACACGCCTTAAAAATAAACGATCGTGCAGAGGCATAGAATCCATATTCCGTTGAAGGGAGAAAAAAATTACCGGCGCCGCGCGAGTTTTGAAATGGATGGCGAAAATAATGGAATGAGACATGCGTAAAATTGCCGGTCCGGCCATTTTGAAGAGAGCCTAAAAATTGAACGCTCCCCGTGGACTGTTAGTGACGTTTTGTAAAATTCATCATCGTTTCCCTTTTATGCGTCAAAAAATCTACGATAGATCAGACAAAAAAATTCGGGAGAAAGAAACCTTCGGGATACCATTCAAACAGACACTGTCTTGCGTAGTTGTTCAAAACAATTAAGCCACTTGAAGAAAAACAAAGGATGATTTATTTGTAGTCGTTTAACTAATGCCATGTACTCGAATAAATCTGACTATTCACATCCGTGTAGGCCTTTCCCAACTAATCCGAATATTAACAATTCCGTGTGCAAGCACAAAAATTTTAGATGAAATGGACTGGCATTCCAGAAATTTATTCGCCTACCGCATGAAGTCAGATTTTTTATATGATACATCTTTTAAGAAAACAATTCTCTCAAATCTGACCGACCGCCTCCTTTCTAAATATAAAGAAATCGATAAAAGCAGATGAACTAGCCAAAAAGATTTTGAAGAATACCCTGTAAATGTGTTCGATATCCATAAATGTGGCTCAAAACTATTCTTAATCTCTTACCGATTTTCAAAATGATATCGAAGAAATCTTTTGCCATCTCCGTAAATTTAAAAATAAAACAACCAAATTCTCTTAATGCTGACATCGGCATATGAAGTTTCAATTGGCCTAATGATAACTTTCCGCGCTTTAAAATAGAAAAATCATTTATATGGGGTTAATTCTGCAAACCAGAATAAGAAACTTTAACGAAAAGCTAGTAATTATACATTTAACTAGGGTAAGGCATATCAACTAGCCCAAATTTATTTTTACATTAAAAGGCGTTTAATATCATAGAATGTTATAAAGTATGTACCGGCTAAGTTGAAATAATTATATCTCAAAATATTAAATGATATTGATTACAAATAAAAACTATATCAACTTCACAATTAATAGTTGTTCTTTCACTTATATGTACTTCAGGTTACGCATAAATTATTTGAGAATATAACAATACTTTCCACAAAAATAATATTCAATGATGTAATTTATCGTCTAATTTAACGTCCAAATACTTCTGTTCTTCTTATTGGTTAAAAATTTTATACGATTCAAAATAACCTGTAGTTAAGTAAGACAGAGATTGTCATTGTGATGTTTGAACTGGCGCCCAAGCGCATTGCAGTAGACAAATGACGTGCGCAAAAAGCTGACTATCGAAATCGGATTATCAGTGTCGGGTGTGGAAAGTAACTTTTTGTGTATTGGAGCTGAAGAAAATGAATACAGGATTCATCGGAACCAACATTTTTACATCCCTGGTGTACCAGAGAGAAATGTAGGTTACTTTGATAATATATTTTACCTCGTTAATGGTAAACTTGCTTTACTCTGTTTTGATATTCGTTACACAATATTGCGTACGCTATGATAAACAACAAGCAAGTTTTCACTGATACTAAACAATTATATTGTGCAATTTTCAGCCAAAATGTAATTTAGCATTAATAAAAAAGTATTATCTTTTAATATTCGTTAATGAGGACTCAAAAATATTATTTTTATAAAATGCTATGACTAGCATATTAGCCTGCGGTAAGATAGGTTGAAAATGACAAATGCTCTAAATGTCATATAACAGTAGAAAGAAGATTGATTTTAATACTTGGAATGAAATTATTAATTACCGCAATAATATATATATATTATTTGTGTATTAATAATCCCATTAATAATGAACTTAAGATGTCAATCAAATGTGTCAAAAGCAGTGACGTTTCTTTTAAAATATTATCAATTCAATATTTCGATAAATCATAATTTAGGTAAACAAAAATTGCACGCTATAATGTATAATTGATGAAGCACAAAATTTAAACAAAATATTTGCTTTTACTCAATGTTTAAAAGTCAGTGCTAATAAGGCAAGTCATTAAATGTTTGTAGCACTAAACGAGATAATTATAAAAAATGTCACAATTTTATCGCTATAACTAAACCTGTGCGAATGACTTCATTTTTATGCTAATCTAAGGTGGTCTTTAATTTATTTATACTTATAGAGAATATGTGTTCACGGAAGTCATGGTAAATATGTTATTCTAACCGAAAAATAAAAAATTCTTCTTATCGGGTGTTTATGCAAAGTCGGTTCTTGAAAAATAAAAAACGTTTTAGTATTTGTTATCATTCTAAGTTGCAATGCAATATGTATTTTGAAAATATATACTTGAGAAAATGGTAATGCTGTACTTGAAGTAAATAAAATTTTTGCTAAGCATTAAGTGTTCATTTATGTTATTGCATGATAGCATAAAAGCTGGATTGCTATGGCTGTCTTATTGATTTTTCTCGTATTATGAAAAATTGTTATTTATATGATTGTGGCAAATGGAAATCATGAATATACACACACAGTTTTCAGTTAAGTGTAGATATTTTGATTCAGTCTCACAAATTTAATATTCCGGAGTTATATCATGTTTGTACTTACCTCAGTCTATTTATTAAGTGTACAGTTAGGTAATGTCTGTAAATATAAAAATAACATAAAAGTATTAAATCTTTATTTTGATTCATGAAGGGTATCAACCATTCAAGAAGAGATGTTGATTTCCTGTATGCATATGCTTTTACTTTAAAAATTGTTTTTCATTTCATAATTTAATTTAAATTTTAGTTTGTTGTAGCAACTATGACAAAATACAAACAGTAAATATATGAAAAAGTGAAAGATTCATTATGTTAGTTTATTCTTAACTGTCATTTGAAGTCTAAGTATCAAAAGTTTCAATCAATGAAATTATTTTTCATCCCTAATCTAGTGTCCGATTTCACTTATTTGGCAAATGAATTCAGTACTGTCATTTCAATTAAAATTTTCAGGAAAAAATCTATTTATGAGTAGATGCTATAGATAGTAGTAGCATAGTGAATAGAACTATAATTTCTTCGAAAATTTCCCAATTAAAGTTTCTAATAATAACTATTTTGCAGGAGTATAAACTAGGATTAGTGGGCAAATAAGAAAATCAATGTTCTTGTAATAATTCCAATGCATGTTTATATATATGCCATTTTTCTTTAATGCAGGATATCTTATTTATGCAAAAGACTATGATATACCTGCCTTGGGTGTAAGGTTGCTTTTTAGCATCATAGCAAAATTGAATCATTATATTAATACAGGTTCATGATGTTTATGAACAGTATTGTTTCTAGTTTATATTCGTATAAAAACAAAATGTGATTTAAGCAAACAAAAATACGATATGGCAGCACTTTTATCACATGACATAGATGGCCGAAGTTCATCTTTGTATGCAGGAAAAATGAGGTAATGTTTTCCTTTGGGGCCTTGGCTTCCTTCTAAATTTAATATTATATTAACATTTTGATTATTAACATATGAACATTTCACTTTTGTGTAATGTATGCATCAAGCAACTTCTTCTGAAGTTGCATTATGTTTATGCAGAAGGAATATCTTATGTAATTCAAATACCCTCCATTGAGGTAAAAATAAATGCAGAAAATTTGCAGCTGTAAGTTACTGAGTTTTGTAACAAGTTTGAGGAAGATACTCCACTGTCATATAAGGTAATTTTTTTAAACATGCATATGCTGAAATAAAGTCTGCATTGTCCCTGAGGCTTTTATCTGCACATCTTGAATCAGGAGTATTCATTATTTCAAAGTGATATTAATAATTTAAGACTTGAAATAATCATGTACCAGCAGCTTAGAGCAGAGTGTTTTTTCAATCAAAGTATTAATCCTGCTTATAATACATTATATTTTAACTGAACCAATTTCTGCGCATATATTTCTCCACCCATTTGCTTCCAATAACAACATTTTGGTTGACAGAATAAAGATATCATCTCGACTAATAGTTAACCTATAAGAGATAATGAAATCTGTTAAAATACATTTTTTTTGTATTTTCAGGCAGCAAAGTGAGGAAGAGGATAGAGATGACGGCTATTACTACAACCCAGATGAAGATGACGAGTGGAGAAAGACAATCATGGTCGGCAGCGACTATCAAGCACACATTCCTGAAGGATTGTGCAAATATGGTGATGCTTTACCATATGAAAATGAAGACAAACTCTTGTGGGACCCGAAGACATTCAAAGAGGCAGATTTTGAGAAATTTCTTACCAAAGCACAAGAGCATCGTGTGAACAACTCGCAGGGGATTCCTTTCATCCCATCTGGTGTTCCCATCAGAGATGACGAGCAAGCACTTTACCTCCTTTTGCAGTGCGGATACAATTTTGAGGAGGCTCTCCGACGGCAGAGAATGAATGTTGTCCCTCCCACCAACACCATGAGCTTGTGGTCAGAGGAAGAGTGCAGAAATTTTGAAAATGGTCTCCGCACCTATGGAAAAAATTTCCACCTAATACATCAAAATAAGGTTCGTACCAGATCGGTCGGAGAGCTTGTCCAGTTTTACTACTTGTGGAAGAAAACGGAGAGGCATGACATATTTGCCCAGAAAGCTAGGCTTGAGAAGAAAAAGTATACGTTTCATCCAGGTGTCACCGATTACATGGATAGGTTCCTAGACGAGCAGGATGATTCCAGCGCCCACAGAGAGAGTAGTTCCTCGCCAAGTGTTAACAGTCTTATTTATGGAGATCCCAAAAGGCTGAGAGGGCAGGACTCAAATGATAAAACAAATGCCATTGCCACCACATCCACTAGTGAGCCATCTATAGGAGCAGCTAGCTGTCAAGACAAAGATGTCCTGGAGTCGCAGGTTAACTTTGCTGCGTCTGTTTCCGGGGTGTCAAGAGGCGATGCAGGAATATCCTTGAGAGTTGATGATGGGAATTCAAGTAGTGACGAAGATGCATCGTAGTTTAAAAAAGTAAAGAAAAAGGTTATAGGGAATAAAAATTATGTGTTTACCAGGGTTTTTATGTGGTGCAGTGCCTGAAAACTACGGGTCTGGATATGTGTTTTAGCTAGTGACGCAACACCTTTTGTATCATCCAAACCCAAAATTTGCACCTTCATTTAGGGTCTTCTTTTTCGAAGGCGTGTTATTTTTTCTAAAGAACATGTACAAATTGACTAACTTTAAGAACTCATCCTTTAAGTGTGCCAAATTGATATCAGTGGAATGTTGCCTTAGCTAAAGGAAGATTGGGTCTTAAAGATAGCCTTAAAAATTTGAAAGTGTGATACATTGTGTTAAACAATTGTAGCATTCAGAAGAGAGAGAGAAAGCAACATCATGTTTTTCCAGCAGTTAAGGTGTTAAATTTCTGCAAGTCTATACATGTATATTTTTATTCTAATGGTCTTCTTGTGATGCAAACAAATTTGCTAAAAACTAGAAGGAATAGAAAGCATGTTCACCTGCATAAGTGTATTAGTTAAAATTATTGCTGTACAGAGATATATTTTGATTAATTTTGTTTTGTGTTCCATTCTGTTGTGTGTTTTTGAGTAGGCGATGGAAAAAATATTTCCATCTATAGTATTCTCATGTGAGAATGTGCATGCTCTTATTTTATATTCCTTTCTAACTACATGCTTGTCATTATCATTTCATGAAACTTTAATCGGAATCATCATGCACTCTCAAGTCATTGTGCAAAGTATGTATACTTAATTAAATTTTGCGATTTTTACCATTTTTGTTAATTAGAAAAATATCACTGAATAATTAGTTTATTTTTATTGTAAGTCTATCTTTATTTCAGTTTCAATCCCTTATTAACTGCACCTATGAATTTACCATTTGGAATCAAACTTGAGTCATTATTTTGAAATTAAGGTCTTACACATTTCAGGGAGGATTGTTTCTGAATGTGTATCAATCAGAACCCATGAGAGGGTGACACATACATTTCTAAAACACCAGGCTTCTATACTATCGTACAGCAGGAGTATATGGCAGAATCAAAATGTTCATGGTCGCTAATCTTCATTATTTCATGGCTAGAGATCCTAAAATGTAACAAAGACAACAATGTAACTGTTAAATAAGTATTTGTACCTTCCCCCTTCTCCTATTGGCTATCGTTAATCAGCTTGAGACCACCTCCCCACCTCTAGCCAATAGTGTTATCCTCATCCCTTCTTCTCATCCTATATATAACAAGTTTTTGACCTCTTTGTCACCTGATGATGATGCTAAGAATCAAAACCTAGGTCATGAGTTTTGTAAATTTGTGGTATTATAAAGTTATTTTTGTCATGTTTTTAATGAAATGTAATCAAGAAATCTCAAACAACATGACATCATTTTAATGCAATTGTATTTCAATGCTGAAAGCTCTACATTAATTTCTTCTAGGCATAGCAAAGTTATCTACACAAGCAGGGACGTTCTCTGAAACTTTTCTGGAAGGGCAAGGGGATAGGCAAGCTCCCACTTTCAGGTTTCGTGGGCTTAATATTTTAGTGGTTTCAAGCATTTTTCAGGGGATCCCTACCTGCTTGCCTGACCTCAGAAAAATTACTGCATTAATCCCCTGACCTAACCAGACCAGACATCAGTGGTTGCTTTCCCTTGACACAGGCCTGATTCAGAGGGGGGCAACTGTTCCCCCCCCCTCCCAGCATACACCCATGTACACAAGCAAGCAGATGGAAAACCCAAATCAAAACCTATTAAAATATCTGAATGTGTATGCTTATTATTACAATGGTTTCAATTAATGTTTCTCTAAAAGCTGTGAAGATTTTGCTTAATCATGGTAAGCTGTTTTAAATTTATATGCCCTTGCTGGCTTTGAGATCCTCCAAGCATAATTAATAACCACCAGAATGTTTACGCTCGAGTCTTTTGTTGTAGACTGAAAATATCACAATCTTTTTCATAGACAACCTATTTACAGTTCATAAAGTAAAACTGCCAAATCATAGAGGAAAACAAATAAGTGCATAGACCTAATTCTGTGAAATTATTCAGAGGTATAGCACAGAATCCATTCAATTATAAGTGAAAAGGTACAGAATATTAAGTTTATTCTGGAAAAACTATCTACATATAACCAAGGCCAGATTAAAGGTGGAGAAAATGGAGCAGTTGCACCAGGGCCACTGCCAGCGATAGGCCTCCGGCCCATCAATGTCCCCTGCAGCAGAGTGAAATAATATGTTAAGTTGCCTCAGGTCCTTCTACCACCTTAATTCAGCCCTGCATATAACTTACATCATTATTATTCGCAAAAGATAGGAAACCTAATTGGACCGCTAAAGATAACTGCTACTTGTATGACTAATTATTGAGAACAAAAACGTTTACCCTCACATTGAAATAACATTTTGGCAAATGACTATGATAATTTAAATCACCTAAAATATAATAAACATTAATTCTTTCTTCGTCAGTTATTTTAAGGCCTATAATTATCTTCTGAAAAGTGACAAGTAAATTGAATGTATTGTAAAGATAACATATTTTGCTTCAAGTATAAATATTCAGCTAAAATATTTGTAGAAGAACTGTAGAGGTGTTAAAAATGTAACCTCGATAAGTGCAAACTATTACTTAATGAATAATTTTAATCATAATTGGATTCGTTTTCTACATTGTGAAAATTATGGCGGAATTGTAGCAGTGTACACTTCAAAATTTATCATGTGACCGAGTTCGCCAATTTTTAAGGGCATTATAGCCTTTTACTATCGCTTTTCTAGGACACACCGTCTGCCGTGCAATGCCAACGCGCATGTGCAGAATACTAAAGCTTTTTATTGGCACCACCACCCGAACAGTGTTCCACCAAACGCAGCCAGGAAAAAAACACTGCACTTTCCGAATTTTCGACTTTCTTTTGACAAATGTTACAAAATGAACTGCCTCTCGCCAATCGTAATACGCGACACGCATAGATAATTTTGCCATGCGGTTGAAAAATCCTATCTTTTTGCTTAACAGTACAAAAAATCGTGGAAATTTCGACTTTTTATCCTCTTCCCGCGTACGGAGATGCCGACTGGAACATCGATTCAAAGCTTAAGCTTGCGAGGATCGAACTCGTAGTTCCCTAGATTTAAAAATATCCGATACCTGGAGGCATACCCGAGTATAGAGCCACCATTTCACCGGGTTAGTTTACAAAAGGCTCGGCGATTTTTCGAAAGAGCTCCGCGCCACGGAGAGCTTATTCGCTATGCCTCTGGATTCATCCGTTGGGAGGAAAAGCAACCCGCTCGAGGATGTCCATTACAATGATCATATTTACCTTGCTTTAAAGCATGCGACTTTCAGCAGCGGACCTTAGCGTCGCCCCTTTCATAGCTACGGCGAAACTGAAGCGCGGACCTATGAAATCACACGGTCATAGCTCTACATCAAAATTTCAGTTTCTTCATTAACGCTGAAACTGGGCCATGAATCGGTAAATGGCATAGACTTTCACGACCTTGAAGAAGCGTCGCTCGTAGCTCGTAAACTTTTTAAACTGCGTATCGTTAAAAAAAAAGCCAAATATCTTACATTCTTATCGTTAAACTAATGCGACCACTGCCGGTGAAACATAAGCATGAGAGGAGTTTGATTAGGTAGACCAGATTGTGAAAAAGAATAACAGGAACGGTTTGCGATTTTTAGTATGTTCGTCTTTTATATGCTATGTAAACAAACTTTGCGTAGCTAGGTTTTAATTATGTCCAAAAGTTAACGAATAGTTTACAAATTCAAGGTATCATTAGATCAGGAAATTAATCGAAGCCAATATTTTTGGATCGCATTTAATAGACATTACCGAGATATTACCCCCACGCATTGTTTCCCATTCAAATAGTTCGAATAATTAATAAAAGAAAATTCGGTATTCCGAAATACTTTTCCAAGAAAACGGGGCACAGCACCGAAAATCTGGACGTCTGGACATCATGAAATTTATGTAGTGTGCCCCAAAATTCATCCTACCCCCAGCTGTTGGGATTGCCTAACAAAAATAAAATTCTCTTTAAAACGAACTCTGGTCACTCATCTTCAACCTGAAAAGGCGAGAATTAAAAAAAACACCAAATTAAAATTCCAGCCCTCTATACCCAGGAGGAAAGGAACTTGCACAAGTTTAACTGCAGATGCATCTGGAAGGTTACACTCTAAAAAATATGTACATCACTAGAATGGATTAATTCCATTAATCCATATTAATATCCTTCAGTTTCGAAGGCATTTTTATTGCTTGAAACGAATTATCTGACAAATTAAACTCCCTAATCGATAAAAACAGGCAGGAACGACACCCAAAGAAGGTCATTAGCCTTCCCAAAGACGTAAATTCATTTCTACGCGAGCAAAAGTAGTAATGACGCCAACAACTGTTTTTGGTGCCTCTCACGATATGTCGCTTAAAAAATTTAATTGCTCTGGAAGAGGAACGGGGTAGACTTATGATTGGAGACGAGAGGATGTGAACGCAGAACTACCAGCGGAGTCCGTATGGGATAACGCCACTGCAGTGCGTCCCTGGGTCGATAGATAATTGCTCCCTGGGAGACCTTAGATCCCGCGAGACCACTGAAGCCAGATAGCCTGTTACAGTGCAACAACGCGATGCATCGTCGGCTGCAGTTTTTTTAAAAGAGGCTCGCTTTGCTATCAATCCTTCGGGCGAGAATGCGATAGCTTTCGACCCTCCGCCGCCCACGGAAAATAAGGTCAAGAGATTTGATCGTTGTAAATTTCCGGTACGGTTCGGCTTAATGGACGAAATGAAATTTTCCTCTCCAGGGAGGGTAAAATAAGTTAGGAAAGTGTACAGTGATTCACAAATAGGCGCGTTTCGTGCGATGGAGTATTTGAAACTATACGGTATAATTTGTCCGAACACACCATAAAACAGCAAAACACCACGACCCGATTGTATCTTTGTCTAGTAAAAATTTCTTCTTCCCCCTTGGTGCATCAATAAAAATATTACGTAATTTTAATGACTAAATACTGCAAAACGATATATCAGAAATTATTCCAGGGAAATATTCAATTTATATTTAGTGAAGTGTTTTCTAATTAGTTTTAATAAACCGAACAATCGAAAATTATTTAAAACATACCTCACTTTAGTTCATTAGTTGTAATATTTACGTTTATGTTCTTTTCTTCGCCGTAGATAATACATTTACTTCCTCTTACAAAATCTGGAATGCACGCGTAAGGAATTAAATGTATTTTGTAATTATAGCAGATCTTATTTACTTCAGTAACCAATAATATTATTTACGTTGACAACAATTAGGTAGCTATGCATGAATTTCAAAGCAAATTACGACTTTCTTGTTCAATTTTCTTGATATCGGCTACTCCTACGATAAAAACGTTTAGGAAAAGAAATACTCTACGTTACTAGTCCTACAAGTTTATTTAAAAACTATTTTAATTTGACCAAACATTAACGAGATATAACGGAAAGTACCTTTTCTGTCACCAGTAAAGTGGTGCCCCTGATTGGCATGCGTGATTTATTTTTGTGATTTTCTTATTGTCTTTGACTGTAAGGCCTTTCACTTCCTTGCAAATTTCACATAAGCTGAGGAATCGAAAACCTACTATTTAACGTCGACGCTGTGGAAACGCTATAAAATTTCCGCGTTGTTAATACGACGACGTTAAGAATAGTTTCGAAGCAAGTAATGCTGTAAAACGGAGAAATTCATTAATCTGCCATTAAAATTGAGTAAAATTCGTAAATTTATGGAAATGCGTAGTAGACAGAGCCGCTTTGCAACTATTTTGAACAGAATTGGTAAGATGTTTCGCTTCTTCGTTCCCATTTCCATTTTAAATCCTTTAATGCCATGCAATTTGGCAACTCATGATCATAGACTTAAAATCATATCTTGCGGAAAAGTACCGTTTTATTATGAATAATTTGTAATACTGCATAAAAATTAACAATTAAACTCTGAAGATTGGGTAAGTCAATTTTCCAACTATACCAACTTTTCCATAGCTGTCAAGTAATAGCAATATAGCCAACTGCACTTAACAAGATTCGAATGAAGTACAAACTTGAACTAGACTTTCGGCTACCTTTAACGAAGTATACTAGATTTAAATTGAGCGCTTAAGTTTGAAAACCCGGTGAATGTCGAGTGCAAGAGATGCTCCACAAAAGTTGAAATTATAAAAAAAAGAAATCTTCGAAGAAGCTCGGGATACTTAGAAAAACAATTAAAAATGGAGCATTTTTTAAAACTGATTCGTCCAGAGATGGAGGCGAAGATATTTTACACATGGTTAAATATGTAATTACGTAAACAAAGATTACATTACAAATACTTCAATCAACCGAGATGTTTTAAGTAACTTTTACTGTTCGATTAATTGCCGACGTAATTAAAAAACTCCCCACACATACATCAAGGGAACGTCAAGAAAATTACAACAAGATTTGTTTTTGTCTTGATTAAAAAATAAACATAATCGCTGACCAGTGAATTTTCCACTGCAAAAGAGATAAGCAAACAGTATCATACATATATAAATAGTGACACATCACATGATTTTTCGAAGCTATTGTTAAAATATAAATGCAGCTTTATCCCTTCCTCGCACAATTGATAAAAACAAAACTAAGGAAAGGATAACTCTTGTTAAATAATAAAATATCTCATTTGCAAAATATCTCCCGATTGCGATGCAGTTACCTTCCCAAACCCGGAAATTAAAGGTCTTAAAATGCTAGCAAAAATACTCATTTTTCTTAAAGTCCGATATCAATTCTTGAACATAAGTTATGCACTCAATGTAAGGCAACCGAGAAAGAGAATTATTCGAAAATGTCATAGGTAAAACTGAGAACTCACGCTCGAAATGTTAAGTCGGGTTCACGTAATACAACAAAAATCCACTATATCTTTTCCCTGAAGCAAAAGTCGCTTTTAAAGGCTGCCTCCTTGGACGACAATGGAACGCCGTCGCTAACTAATTACAAAATGCAAAGCAACAGCCATTTTTTTCCAAAAAAAATAATCTGAACGGTGGGAAAGGACCTGGAACGGGAGAAAATAAAGAGACATTTCCTCGTATGTCACGCGAGGAAAACTCAAGCCCATTTTACGCAACTAGAGTGGCAAACGCACGCACACATACGCGCTTTGACTGTGACGTCACGGAAGACAAATCGGTATGATGAAACGAATTTTTTTTCTCCTCCACCATCCTCCTCAAATCCCCCATTACTCTCTCTCTCGTGTAGAGCCAAGAGTAAATTTCTGCAACGGCGAGGGCCGACGTCTAGCGCCGTCTACCGACCGTATTCCGTGTGTGTGTGTGTGTGTGTGTGTGTGTGTGTGTGTATATATATATATATATATGGATGTCAACAAGGTGTTGGGATGAGGAATATATATATATATATATATACATATGCATGTAGGTATAAATAGGCCCGGTCTTAATATTAAACGTTTGAAAAAGACCAGGCTCCGAGCCGTGATCCGGTCATTTAAAAAGAACGGCGCGCGATTTGTATGACGCGAAAGATCGACGTGGAAGAATGCGTCGAGACGCGTCTCCTCGCTGCATGAAACACCAAAAAAGCTTCGATTTGCGACTGTCGTTTGGGATTGACAAAAGACGGCGATTTCCATGATTCAACAATTTCACAAATTACTTTACACGATCAACCGGCTGAGACGATGAGACGGCCTACCAAAATCGGGAATAATTCCGAAAACCGAAAGGTTGAGTCACGCTGTAATAAACATAACGCACCAAGCCTCGATTTTACATTCTGATGGAAAACATACGTACACATACACGATTCGATTTCATTTAATTTGATAAATCTTACTCTTTCCATCGATCTATCACAGAACACGATACTTTCCATTTTTTTCAACTCAGGTTCGTAAAAAGACGAAACCGAACGGAAAATCCGCGATTTTATAAGTTGCAGAAACAGAATCGATTCACATTTTGACGTCATTCAATTTGAAGAAAAGGGTCGATTTTACGAATTAATTGAATTGACTTTGATGCGAATCAATGACCTAAAGACCGATGTCCTCGTCATTTCAGATAAACACGGTCGTAATTTTAACCTCACTAGTTCCGGAAACGTTAAGCCAAATTTCATCATGATGATAAGCAATATAAAAACAGACTATTATTGGCGAGGTTGCAAAACATAATCGTGGAAAACCAATTAAATCCAAACATACTTCCAATCTTCTGACATTAAACTTTAAGGAATAAGCAAATAATAGAACGAGATACTCGGATGCCTATATCTTTCTTATTTCCTCGTTAGTCGATTGATGAAATCAAGCTTATTAATTTTTGCAGGTCACTTATACCATTGAATAGGTGTTTGAGGGGTCTTGACCGATTTCATTTGAATATTCACTAGGTTAATTTAAAGGATTTGAGAATTTTTGGCAAAATTTTCAACTTACCGATTTTCAGATCTCAAATTCAAGCATATTCTCTCTTCGGGTAATCCGCCATCAAGGGATGGGTTCCATCTTGTATCCCTTCTCTCATTTTCGAGTCATCTACCTTTTCCGTCCAGAATCCAGTTCTTTCCCTTTCTAAGGTTGACGACCACCTCTGACTCCGCGCTGAATACTTAACCGCTAGGGATGTATGAGTCACCCAGTCAATAAATCTCTTCAAGTTCACTTATTTTTCTTCGAATTCTAGTCGGATCAAAGCAAAGTCAAAGAGAATATTATTAAACGTCCTACGATTCTTCAAATGGAAAACACGATAGCATGCAATCGTCTTATCTGCAGATCGATGGTTTGCGAAAGGTCGAACAGTTCAAAAATACGAAATAAAATACCCAAAACCCCATTAACAAACTTTGCTAAGAATGTGAGTTCTAAGAGAAATCGCCAGTAAAAAATAAAAACTAAGGATAGATAACATTCCACAATCACTAGGTTTCCATTAAATATTTATGCCTTCGCTTAGAGTTAAATAAATACTGGCAAATGGAGGTAGAAAGCTCGCTTACAAAAACCACACGTTGATTCTAATTTAATTTTCCTTCACTGAATATTTCAAACTAAATAAAACAAACTTCTTGAATCATACATGAATGATATTATCACTGATTTTTTAAGAGAAAGTATTTGTCGCAAGCAGTGACACAAATCGTTCCGACAATGGGCTCCTTCAAGTCAACAACGGCCAACAATGACATCGTGAAAATAATAAGTAAACAAAATAGGTTCTGTAACAATATCGAAAGGAAGGGAACGAAAGGGGAATTCATTTCAACTGTTTAAACAATTCCCATCAGAGCATCACATGTCATTCGTGTCTCATTCAAAGCGCAAATTAATTCATAATTATCCTACTTCGCAGTGAAACACGTAAGTAATGACTGCTCGAATTGTTTTCCCATTTTATCCCAACTTAATGTAAGACAAAAACCTCAGTCTTCCCATCACACTTAATATTTAGCGAGGGAACATTTTTGCGACACATAATGGCTTGCTTCCATGGCACCCAAAACCATAATGCTCCGAGACTAGGTCAATAGTGCAATGGCTTTGGCTCGTCGAAAACAAGAGAATGTCGTAACTGAGGAGAAAGTGGAGGCTATTGGAAAAAACGGGGTTTATCGCTCGCAAAACGGGCACCATTTCAAAGTGAATGCTAAAATAACGCCCGCAAAAATAAATCTTTTATTTCATCAATAACTACCTAATCTTTATTCAACACAAAAATGAAACGATTTGATGTAGATTGTCAACATAATCAAGCTGTCACATCCTACGATTTGCGAGACTTAAATATATGTGGAAATACCATGCGAAAATAAAATTTAGTTCTTCAACGTAGAAAGAAAGGGCGTATAATTTACACTTAAATGCACATTCCATAAGTTGACAATAATCTTATTCTTACAACAGCCGTTTTGAGTGACCCAGTTTTTGGAAATTTTAAATGTATTGTATAACTCAGTAATTTATTAAATATTTCATCAGATAGCTAATAGCAGTGGCGTGCCGGAAAATGTGTGCCCACCCTCCTCCCAAAACAAATTTGAAGTCACGGAAAATATTTAAGGTTCATACGACCAAATTGGGCACCCGTTCGCCATGGTCATGCGCGGGGGTAGCGGGCGTGTCCGGTACTCCACTGGTTACAAGTAAATCAGATAAAATTGCATTTAGGAAAATAGGCTTTTTTTCTTTTACTCCAAACAATGACATTTCACCAGGTTCATTCATCCCTATGAAATTATAGTCAAAAGGTAAGTTCAGGAAAAAACTGTTTTCCCGAATAAACTCCTGATAAAAATCATCAAAGGATTTGTAAAGTTTTAACATATACCAATTCGATCAAAACTGTATTGATCATTCGCTCTGTAGCTTTAAAAATACAGCCTTGAATTAATTTGACCGACATGGAAGTATTAAAAATTTTGGGATGATAAATATTACGTGGCGTTTCTTCCGAAACTTAAATCTCGACGACTCGAAAAGCGCGTACAATTATTCTTCATAAATATAGCAGTAAAAATCAACAGGGTTGAAGAAACTCCAATTAAAAATATCCCATTCTCAAATAAAATTGTCAAGTGAGGAAAGCTCTCGAGTAAAACATTCACAGCTGCTTTTTTATAGGCTACAAACTGTGTTGAGCGAAAATTTTTCGATTACACCCATATCTTCCAATAGAATTATTTACACTTATAATGCGTGGTAAATAAATGATAAAATTCTTTGGCTGATTTCCAATAACAATTATAAAATCATCTTTGATAAAAGAGTTAATAATCAATGACAAATTATTTCGTGATATGAATCTTGCTAAAAAAAATAGTAGCAACATTGGACGTGACCAGAAGTAAAAAGACAGCAACTGCTGACTCTCAAATAAAGGATTATTACTCTGTGGTGCAGCCATAATTTGGAAACCGGGCATTTGTCTCTACCCCCACCTTCCCTCTCCTGCATCCCTCCACCTATTCCGCCCTCCAAGATCGGAGATAATCATAACCAAAGCATCGATTATGCGAGCGTCAGATGGAAATAAGTTGGATCGAAGGTGTTCAAATTGGAGTCAGTACCTTTATTCATTAGCTTCTATCATTACACGAAGGTTCTTGCAGATAAATCAACAAACATGTGCTCAGAAATTAATAGGTTGAAGTATTTGCTCCCCCCTCCCCTCCTTAAACTAAGTTTCCGGCTGCGCCAGTACTGATGACACTCATAAAATATAAGCAACTACACGCGATGATTCACATAACCCCGAAGCCGCTCACAACTCATAAATTTTTATAATGAAAATTCCAATAATAAATAAATTTCTTAACTTGAAATATTTTTCTAAAGAATACAATTAGTATTTTCCCTGCATAAAAGGAGATTCTAACATATCAACTCCTACAGGGCTCGAAACAAGTGTGAAAAATAGCAAAAATTACAAATTTATGAATATGATAATAATAAATCTAATAATAATAATTTAATCTTATAACATTTTGGAAATTTCGCTTCTTAAAAATCTAAATACACCTTCATAAAATATTTCGATTTAACGTTAAAGGGAATGTAGTAGTCATTCGTATTCTCACAAATTCGTTGCGATATTGTTTCTTCAATGAAAACATAGTGGAGAAAATCGAAATTCCAAGGCGATTCGGAGAAAATTACTCTCAATTTGTCGAGGAAGCGAAGTAAAATGTAAGTGTCCATGCAATACTCGATCGATACAATTAAAATTTAACTTGAAGTCGGCAAGGACAGAGGAGTATCTGTTTACTTGACAATCACATAAAACAGCAAATTAAATATTACTTCTCATGCAGAGAATAATAATTTTTTGTAGAATCGTGACCTTTACGCATCGTTTCAAAGTCGTCACATACACATATTACGACAAAAATGACATTTTAACAAAAAGAAAATTACATTCGTTACAATTCACGCAAATAAAAACTGACACTGTTCGCCCGTTTCAAACGCATTATTTATGAAATTCCGTTTTTATCTAACTTCCGTAACTATTTCTTTTGGTAATAATATTATTACTTGACCTAACTGAGAGATGGTCCTGTAATTTTGTTGATCTAAAAAAAGAATCAAAATAAATGCTATGCAGATAAACAGTAACAATTGCAACGATATAAATTCTAAGCAGATACGGCAGAGGAATATTTTTCTGCTGTTTTATAGCAAACAGAAAATAATAATGTTGCCAAAACTTATGCGTCGCAAAAATATTTTTCGAGAAATGTCACGAACCATTAAACCACCGAATAATATAGCAAGTCGCTCATCCAACTGTAAAGGAAATACTAAGCTTTATTATCAACTTCAGTTCTCTAACATTACACAAATTTTGGCTCTCGCATTAATTAGCACCATAATCGGAAAACACATGAACTGATCATGGTACTTTAAGCACGCGGAAACAGTTATCTATCACAAATAATTTTCGAAAAATACCTTAAACATGACAAATGCCGAATAACGCGGAAAAGATATACACAAAGATTCTGCACTGTCTTTAATCGACGAGAAATCTTTTCGAAGGAAGAAAGGAAACAATTTCTAATTTAAACGCAACCCGAAACCATTTTCACTTTTATTGGCGAAAGCGAAACGTTTCCCACTTCAACGAATTAAAAAGCGCAGACTTTAAAACCACGTCCGAAAAAACCAACCCAACTTCCGGATAGTTCAAAAATTATCCGTCGGGCTGAACGTAGAACGTCCCCGGCGTTTGCGCAAATAAAACTTTATTTTTATTGTAAAAAAATATCCTGCATGGATTCGAGGACGACTACGTTTTAAGGTGCCGGACTGCCCTGGTTCCCCCAGAGCGTGGGAGTCGAGGGCAAACAGTGGTGGGGGTATGTGGAGGGAAGAGAGGAGGAAGAGAGGGGGAAGAGAGGGGGAAGAGGAGAAGGAGGAAGCAGGAGGGGGTGGGTTGGACCGCGAATCAATAGCAGCGGCGGGAGCAGACGTGGAGAGCAGAGGAGGGAGAGAGGGAGGAAGGAAGAGCCCGGGTGGGAGGGAGGTAAAGAGAGAGAGAGAGAGAAAGAGGACAAGGGAGATAAGGGAAAAAATGTAGGAATGTGAAGAACCTGAGAGTGAGGTTAAGAAATCTCCAAGGAAGGAAAAACATGAATCCTGAACGTGAGACACCACGATAGAAAATTTAAAATAAATCTCGGGCACGAAATTTCGTAACTCAAATATCCCATGAATTAGAAGAAGAAGACGGTTTATTTCACACCATTCCTCTAAATTACGAGGGTCATTCATGCCGAAACCGGAATTCAACACGTAACACAAATATATTTGTGTTGAAACTGTTTACCTATGCATTTATCGGAACACACCCTCTGAGTTTCGAGATACGTTTGATTTCGTTGCCATAACAACTGAACCGTTTTTATTCATGATGGACTATGATGTCAATGCAGGTATGGAACTGCGCATTATCATTCGATTTCTTAAAAACGAAAACGTTAAAGCGTCAAAAATTTTACGCCAACTGGAAGCACTATTTGGAGAAGGCAATGGAAATGTCACAACTCTATGGATATTGTTAACGTTTCTAAAACGGATAACAAAGTGTTCATGATAGAGAACAAGAGTTATAACTGTTTTGATTAACAGAGTCTAATATTTATTCTTGGGAAACTGTCGAATAACTGCCTCTGATTTAATGAAGGCTGTCAGTAGAAGAAATCATTCTCAAGCACCTCAGTCAAGTGTCTTCACGATGGGGTCCTCGGAAGCTCACGGAAGTGCACAAAAATGACAGACTCCAGATTTCATTTGCCGCGTCAATACAGAAGAACAGAATTTTTTACAACGCATCGTTATATGCAATGAAACATGGGTTCATTACCATGTACCGGAGACTAAGCGCTCAAGCATGAAATGGACACCATCACTGAAAAAAATCTAAATGATTTCTTCTGCTGGCAAAGTTATGGCGTCCGTTCATTGGACTGCAACGGCGTCATTCCGAGGACTTCTTGCCCAAACTGTCAATAATGAATAATGTTATAAAATTCTTGTTGGCTTTCGTAAAAAATCGAAAGAAAATGGCAAGCCTGTTGTCCAAAACTGTCATTCTCCTGGAGAATAACGCGATACCGCACAATGCAGTCAAAACTGGACGACAATTGGGCATAATGGGTTGGGAATGTTTGTCTTATTCGCATTATAGTCCTTATTTAGCGCCTTGCAGTTTCTATTGATTTGGGCCGTAGAAAAAGCAACAAGGAGGCAAAGAATTTCTAGAGAAAACTAGCTTTAAAATTGTATCCTAAATTGGTTAACGCACAATGACAAATCCTTTTATTTAGCTGGAATACAAGCACTTGTACTGACATGAGATGGCAGAAATGTATTGATGTTCAGGCATATTGTCGATAAATAATTATCATTGTTCCAAACAAATATCTGTTTTCTTGAGTATTACAGCACAAATTCCGCTTTTGACTTGAACGCCCCTCGTATAAAATTCCAAATTGTTTCACGAGGAATATAATTGCTTTCTCCCAAGATATTCGAGCAAAACAATCTCGACCGTACATTCGATCTATATCTAATTCAAACTTAGTTTTGCAATCTTTACATTTCGGACAAATTTTCCCTTTACCATTCCCATCAATTAACTTTAAATTACATAATTCGAATATTCAATAATTCTCAACATTCGTTTTTCGCGGAAAAAACGAGCGAACCGAACGCACACTTCACCTTTACCGACCTTTAAGGTTTTATTTTAGTTTCGCGAATGTCCGCCTCCGAATTATTGAAATTTGCGAAGAGGTTACGGATGATATTCATACGGCCGACGGGAATTCGCGTGCGTTTCGTAACATTGAGAATCGATGTGTTACGAGACACGAAAAATGTGCCTGTGACGTTCAAGGAGACCGAACCCGATACTTTAACCCGACAACGTGAATAAACTTTACGATCACAGCCGACAGAGGTTAAAAATCGATCTGCTAGCGTACGTTTTGTGTGTCAATACTCTGTTTAAACCTATTTTATTATAAAAATCTTTTTGGAATATAGTTTTTCGAAAATTGTTTATAGTATTTTGATCTTGTCATTTTGAACGTTACAATGCATTCTATTGTTTGAAAGTTCATCGGTAAGCTGAGATCCCATTATTGCAAATTCAAACATATCACAAGATAAATTTCGATTTATGATTAAGGCAATCCAAATAATTATGTCTACTGTATTTGTGTCCTTAACTGACCGTAGTAACTCCGTTCGTTTCTCAATGTGACAATCAAATATGCGTTACGCAAGCAACGATACAAAACTTCTTATTACAGGAATCAATATCGAGAGAATATAAGTGACAAATTAGAGCAAAAAGAAATAACCAGGTTAATTATCCGCGACCGATTGAAACAAATGTCTACTCCTCGCGCTATAAATGGATTTTTCCAAATTATATGAACGAATTTTCACGTCGCATAAATTTCTGAATAACGCCCGCAGCGAGGTATTTGCTTTTTCTCAATTTATCTGCCAATATATTTATGTATGACATTTTATATTTAAATTCTATCAGACACTAAACTGATTTTTGTGGTAATGTTTTTTCCCATGAAACAACGCGTCGAAGATAAACTGAGTTTCCAAGAAGCGTTTACGATTAAAATGGCGTTGATATAGCAATTACAAGAGCTTACACGTTCGAAATAAAATAGAAATATATTGGACTATGTCATAAACCATTACTCCAAAGATTAAAATGTGAAATAAAACCAATATAAGTAAATAAAGAAGTGAAAATTGCGTAACACCCAAAAATAAAAAGCAGACTTTTTTATTGTTAAAACGATTTAGTTACGAAACAAATAATTTCATAGTCTACGTAAAAACACACTGATCCTTTTGCGCAACAATGTATCTTATAAACTATACAATGGAATAATATACAGCTACATCTCCTCCGAGCTATTTTCTCCGAATGTGAACACGATGGAAAATTGAATTTCCTCGGGATTTCTCTCGTTTTGATGCGGGGAAAAAGTTCTATCACAATGATTGTAATCCTCGCAAATGTCATTGGCGTCGAAAGATTATTGAACCTAGATTTCTAAAAGGGGACGATATTATAATCTGAAGACAGTGTCGTGGAATTTTCACCGTCTGCCTCGCCGATCCCTGAAGCCCGCATAAATACGAGTACTTGAATGCAAACTGTGAGGGAAACTCGACCACTTCGCCCTTTAATGGGATCCGGGTGGCGGTCGACATCCTGCAGAACACACAAATCTTCCCAGATAAAGGTATTGCGGCTAAGTTAGCAATCGGAAAAGACAATTTCTTTTCTATTCAGAAACGTCGAAATATTAATTACTCGTATGAAAACACGAAAACGTCCATGGTTCAAATATGTTGATGGTTGATGTTCCGTTCGTTTACGTAAAAACAGCATTAATAATAGGACGAATAAAAATAAAGGCATTTGCTGGCTAAAAATCGATACTATAATGTGGCTTTCTTATCCAGAAGTAACTAATGATAAATGCAATAATAACCTGATTAATTGCCAAACAATTCTTCCTGTTGCTATAAAAAAACTAACTTAACATAGAAAATAGAATTGCGACTCAGATGATCGCTTTGAAAGCGTAAATATTTTATCTGGCCCTAAAGTTTGCTGAGTCGTTCCGATTCAAATATGTCACTTTGGTGATTATTTTATGTGAATAATCTACGTACCAAATTTTGTTGAAATCGGTTAAGCCAATTCTTCCCTGATATATGCGTACGGACGGACGGACATCACGAAGATAATAGTGTTTTTCAGCAATGACGAAAAGCACTAAAAACGAATTAACAGAACGTAATCAATCACGCCCTTCTTAGCAAAGTTATACACACAAACAACCAAAACGTTTTGGTCCCAGCCGTACGGCGACGAAGTGAAGCCGGGATTAGATTAATGGGAAAATCAATACAAATATAAATTCCCAAATCCTTTCGTCTCCATCTCAACGACAGATTATATTTAACAAAACTGTCTAGAACGAGGAAGCCGTAAAATTTCCATCGAAAATATTTCCCCATATCGAAGATTTGATCGTGGAAATAAAACCAAAAGGATGCAAACGCGTGATCATCAAGGATCGAGTTCTGTCTATAGAAATTTTTTAATAGCAGGCGCTTCATATTAGTATTTTGCTCATTGTAAATGATTTTTTAGGCGCGTTTTGTTTCAAAACCTAAGCGCCTAGCAGTTTCGTTCTGTCCGCCCGTCCGTATTCATGCTCGTTCTCGGCTTCTACCGCACAGATTTTCATTTGGCATTTAGGTCTTATGGGAAAAGTTAATGACGTAAAGGGTTCATAAAACCCAATCAGGGGTGCCACTTTTCTTTAAACACAAAACGAACTTTTTCTCGTAAAATATTAGCCGTACCGATAAAGTTGTCAAATAATATTGGCCGAACTGATTAAATAGAATATTTTCTTGCAGATACATTTTTATCGTAGGAGTGGCTGTTTCGAGAAAATCAAACAAGAAACTCGTAATTCGCTTTGAACAGAAAAATTCATGCATTGTTATTTATTTTTTGTCGACAAAAACGATCTTCGTAGCAAATAATTACGGAAATACATTCAATTTCCTTACGCGTGCTTGCAACATTTTGTAAGCGGAAGGAAATGGATTATCTGTGACGAAGAAAAGAACGTAAACGTAAATATTACTACTACTTAACTCAAGTGAGGTATGTTTTAAATAATTTTCGATTGTTTGATTAGTTGCAGCCGATTATAAATAAATCGGCAAATCAAAAATTTAATATTTCCCTGGTATTGTTTCTGACATCGTTTTGCGGTATTTAGCCATTGTACTAAAATTACTTAAACACGTTTATTAATGCACCAACTTAGGATGGGGGAGAAATTCTTTGTAGACAGACGTAATGGGATCGCGGTGTTTCGCCGTTTTATGGTGCCCGTTCGTTCAAATTATTTTCAAATATCACATTGCTCGAGAGGCGCCTATATTTGTGACACACCGTGCACTTTCCTGTTCAATTACGACCACCGCCAGTCACAGCCACAAAATGCCAAGCGCCATATCAACTAGAGTTGATCCCGCCTCTGTGTTGTTGCGACCGAGTAGATTAAAGTTGACATAGTTAACATTTTTCATCTTGGATTTTCTCTTCGCCGGTGGCGTACCGGACACCCCCGCGCGGCGGGGGGAAGGGAGGGGGAGGCATGCCCAAAGCGGGCCCATATTTTTTTCGTGAGGCCCTTAAATTTTTTCCGGGACTTCAATTTTGTTTTGGCGAAGGGCCTACACATTTTCCGGCACGCCACTACTCTTCGCCAATATTTAAAGCAGATTAAACAGGAATCAATGACTCGGCAGCTCAAGTAAGCCTAACATTAATTTAATCATTAAAGAAACGAACCAATATCATGTCCTACGCGAGCCGTATAGAAGACCGACTGTGCTAGAGTGTACAAAGCATACGTCCGTTATTTCTATAGCAATCATGGAATCGTAACTATACCGAACGTCATGAAAATCCGTGCGGTAGAAACCGAGAACGAACATGCGTACGGACGGACGGACAGAACGAAGCTAATAGGCGTTTACGTTGGAAAGAAACGCGCCTAAAAATCAAACGAGTGATCATTTTCTTCGAGCTCATATCGGTAGGTACGTGTTGCATTTGTGTCGATAAAATGCAGAATATTGGGGAATAAGGGTTAGTAAAAATTAGAAAACTCGGTGCAAACTACTTCCGCTAAAAGTTATGTCGACCTTTCATGTAAGTTTAAAAATGCATTTGTGTTTAGGTATATTCTATGATTCAAGTTCAATCGACCGACAAAAATTTCAACCGATTGAATTGGTGCGAAAAAAGCGTTCAAATAAGTGGGGCAAGAATCGAGTCGACAAAATACCGATTAAGTGAACAGAATTAAAACAAACAACCAAATGTGTAATTACAACATTCGCGAATCGGAACGAAATAAATCACTACGAAAAAGTTGAATCGATATACCATCGTAAAAAAAACAGCGCGGTGCCGAAAAAATCCGTGCGGTTGGTCACTTGAAACTGAAGACCCGAAAACAAGGTAAGTACACCTATAGTTGAAACGTGGCCTCAAGTACAGCATCGCAGGAGGAAATAAATTCTCGGAAAAAAATAAATCCTCACAGAGGACGAATGAAAGGTAAATCCGTGTTAACTGGCCGTTATCACGACAAGGAGGTAAAGGGGAGACGCTTGGAGGGGGAAGGGGAGAAAGCAAGAACCTCCAAGGTCAGGGACTATGGAGGAGAACACGGAAGTTGTCACGCACGCCTCCTAAATGAAGAAACTTAATACGTCGGCTCGCATCGTCGTCATCGCACGCGCCTAACGAAAAAACCCTCCGTGTCCAGTCGTGCCAATTTCGCCCTAATGGGGGAAGAATTCGATCTACGGGAATAGCCTCGAATAAAAGTTGATCGCCCGAGATGTCGAACCAAAAGAGGAGTGGCACTTTAAGATGCAACCGGGATTGTTGGGCGTAACGACAAAAATGTGATCGGATATGCGACGAGAATGTCAAACTATACGTATATAAGCCTTGCGAAGGCCGCTGGTTAATAATGCTTTCGTCTCTTTAACAGCTGAAATCCGATGTCAGATTCACTGAATATGTGACAGACGACATGGACCATATCCCGAATGCATTAATCGATATATTTTATGCGGAGAGGCAAATTTGTAGTTCATAATAGGCTTAACATTGATAATAAGCGCGTAAAAAATCCATTCTCCATAGATCACCCTCGTTTGACGATCATAGGATAGAAATCCACGACTTTCCATTTCGCCCAATCTCTTCCTTTCTCACGGCAAAGTGCCAGTCCCAAGAAATAATTACCACTTCGCCACCTAACTCCCAAATTCCGAATAACAACACGCTAACAATTCTTCAAATACCGAGAGTAACAAACAAAATCTCCCTGAAGCTCCATGTAGTTGCTACGGCATTTACGTAAGCCGTCGATAAATCCATACTGGGAACACTAATGCCACCTATTGATTACGTATCAAACTCGCTCATAAGAAAGCAATTTCAGTCTAGTAGCCTGAAATAGGTCCGCAATCCGACAAGAGAGTTCCCACGGTCAAGATTTTAATTGCAGAGCAATCCCGCGCAGTATGACCTAACGCGCCTCCACTGCCTATTCGCGACATAAACAAAAACATTAAGGAGAGCGATGGCGATAAGGCCGCGGACTTCGTCGTGGACCAAGGGGCCAATGCCAAATCGTCCCTTTTGTCGCTTGAAGATGCGAATAATTCGAATAAATATGAGTCACCAAAATTCGGAGAATATGACATTTTTAATCGTGTAACATAGTTCTTTATTTATATACCGACAGTAAAAAAATTGAAACGATTAATTCTTTTTTTAGCCCTTAAGATTCCTGTAAGATATTTTTATAGATGTTATATATGAGCAACACATTGTCATGGATTTGTGCTCAAATTCCAAAACGGGCATTCAGAATAAGTTCCAAGGGTTTATTTTCAGACAATTCATTTGCTAAGAAATTTTTCCGAGTACTTTATACATAAGCTCCGTTAAACTAACTTCGGCAAATACCTCACCGAGTATGAGAATATATTACAGCAGAAAATAGAATAGGAGAAAGAAAATCAAATTTGACAGTTACCTCACAATTATCATTTCGGTTTCAGCAGAGCATTGCCATGTTCCAAACTCTAAAAAAAACTCTTAGAATACATTGGTATTCCATTCGGAAAGGCATTCAAATGAGATTACATTCCAAGACAGGTCCTTTTCGCTTCTCACCCATTGTATTCATCTCTAAGACATTTCTTTCGTTTTTTTTTCGCTCGCGACCAAACAATTTGACTGTAAATTTCGCAAGACACGGCAACACTTGTAATATCACGAGGAAAACCAGTCAGGCGAAGAGAAGTTTATTCGCGAGACTGCATTGCTCTCTATTCTTGACAGCTGCGGGGCTAAGTCAGGGGTGTGTCTGGGCATTGCGCCGATGAGTAGAAGAGAGGGGGCAAAGGGATGTAACGGGGTATGACCTCGGCAGTGTGCGCTAAGGTATGTCGTGCTAAGGATCCCCTGCAGTTCTCACTTACAAGTGACCTTAAAGGAGTCGAACCGTCCGTCCGGGTTTAAATAAACCACAATCGAATCCTACACTCCTTCCTAGTTAACCCTCCTCATCTCGGCCAGGGAATTTATGTATGAAGGGGTGGAGGCAATGTGACTCTCTGCCAAGTTACGTAATGCATTCGCCGGTGGATGAACGAATGATTGGTATTAAGGTATTTCCAACAAAGCTTGATTCCATAAACGGGCAACTGACAGAGACAGACAGACGGCAATTGTACACAAGGAAAAAATAAACAATCAACCGGGGTCTAGTTTTCTCAGGCCAAGTCAATTAGCAACTACAACTTTTAACATTTCGATTCGCGTGTAAAATGCCACTTTAAGGTATAAAGCCAAACTGACTATTAATTTCAATCCATCGTAAAAATATAATCTTCTATTAATTTAATACTCGTGAATATCTTCAAAAGAATCGAGTCAACCAATTTATTAATTTGCACGTACATTGTTAATCAGTAAATGCTTTGTCGGGTTTATAGCTGACTCGCGTAACAAGGTGGCGCTAGATTAAACATTTTGTTAATCAAATAAACTCAATTTCAGACAGAAACCGATCACCACGATTTAAGATCCTTACACGAAAAGCACTAAATAACAACCAAATGAACAATAAATGAAGCACTTCTGGTAATAATGTCTCGAACTTTCCAAAAGCCATGCCCTGACCCAATTCGCAAACTCCGCCCTTTCACGATCCTTCACTGTCTATATTTTGACAAACAAATCACTCGTATCTTAACACATGCATCAAAATCGATGTTTTCAAAAGAATCTATATATACGCACAATTTAAAACGCCACTTAATATATCACTAGGCTTCTCAGCTGACGTAGAACATTTTTCTTCAAGCATTCTTAGAAACTTGAATTACACATATTACCACAACTCCGATGACAACAAAATTCAGCAGAAAATTTCTAATAAAAATTTAAATTCTGAAGAAACTTACGATTCGAACGCTCGATTAGCACTCGTCTCCAAATTTAGAAGTCAACAACGAGGCATGAATGTTGAACAAAATATACAACAGTTGCAAAGCATTGGAGGCTTCTTACCTTTCTAAGAACACGTTATTTTGTTAATACTTCCACCGGCGACGTTCGAACCTTCCACTCGTCCACGCCACGGTTGCCCGACAAATGCAAGCAGACGAAGATCCCAGATATGCTATAATAGTAGGCGCTGCTGTTTTGTTCGTATACAGTGGCTCCGTTATTCAGCGTCTCGGGAAGGCACTCGAGCGGGATTTGGAATTTCGAGAGGGAAAACCCAACGTAACATAGAAAATTCGCCTTTTTATTCTAATCTTTCACACGTTCCATATAATATTCCCATTTACATAATGTTCACCAAAAAGGATAAAAGGAAAACAAATGCATCACATGTACCACATCCATTCAAATTCTGTTATACACATTATTACATCGATTTAATCCAACATTTAACCTCTTGTGCATTACTAACATATGCTCGTACAATGATATAAACTGGGATGCAAGATGAATGCACCTACACACATCCCAGCAACATTCACTCCATTTTACAAGAATAAAGCTTTTTTGTATTTTTCTTCCAGCAACTTTTAACTTTCCCTCCACATACCATTTTTTCGAGATTTTTTCATCACATATAAAATAATTAAAACTCGTAACCAAAAACTTTATCACAGCTCCAAAACCACCTACCAAATTATGTATATTAAAAAACTAACTGAAAGCTTGCAGCTATCTACTACTTTGGTTCAGGCTGAGAAAACAGCTAAGTAGTGTTCAATTTGTCAAATTAACTCACTATATGTGCAGCATTAGAAAATGATAATACTTTTGTAATGTGACGAGAGATGGTAAAAATCTAATCATTCTTGCATCTTCCATACAATATTATCACCATATAAATTAAGCACTTCTGAATATTATGTATACAAAATGCAAAAATCCAAACAATACAACAAAATAACAGCTTTTTAAAAAGTTTGTTCTCACTAATCACACACCAGAAATAAGCATTCCAAATATGTTCATTCCTATAGGCTAAGAAATGAAACAACCTGGAATGGAGCCAGTGGAATGAACACCAGGAATAATAACAAGTGATTAACAATTATCAGTCACCCCAGAACTGTTTAGAATACTTATTACATTTCTTTTTTCTTCGTATTTACCATTACCCACTATTCAACAAAGACCAAATTTATTCAGTCTTGCAGCCCCTAATGAACTCTCATCACCAATCGGAAAACAACCGTATACCTCTAACATTTCCTTATACAGAACATGAGCTCAGTGAAGGAGGGCACCGAAGGTGATGATGTATGCTCTCAATTTCAATTTATTTTTAGAAATTTAGGATTACGAGTGTACACGAGGAGGAATGGATCAATATTCGAGGGATATGGGAGAGAATTATTTTCTCCCCCCGACACCCATTGACCTAGCAAGCATACACAATGTAATGTTTGCATCTCCCTAAAGCATGACACCAATAATATATATATAAATAACCAGAACGTTTTTTTAATTGTATTCAATAAAACGGCGACCCATACCGTGATGGCTCAGCCATTCAAAAGTCCCAGTTTGAGGTCACAGTTATCACTCAGATCTGCCACATACTTTTAATTTATTTGGAAAAGATTCTGGAAAATAGACAAAAGTTCTATCAGTATAATCACCTTGGAGATCAGTCAAGTTCTTGGGGAAAAGTCCCAAAAGACTTCTCACGACTTACATTCCTCGTTCTGCCCAACCTGAGGCTTACAAAAAAGGTTTTGAACCGAATCACCTCTCGGGGAAAAATATATTAGACCAGCAAAGGCAACTTATCACTTTCACTCGTTTCAATCTTTGTCTTCATCTCTGCACAATCACTTATGTCATTCCCTTTGCTGGCAACACACACATACTGCACATCGTCAGGCCAACAACTTCCCTCGGACACACCCTGTACATAAGCACTACCACCACCGCCGTCATCACAGTTGCTAACACTTGGCCACCACCATCTCAACCACCACTCCCAGCCAGACTTGGTAATTTGATCATCAGCAACTCTAAATTCATGTCTATTGCACAACTTCAGGTCCAGCCTTCCGTTTCCACTGTTGCCACTAATTATCTTACTATCCTCAAGAGCCTGGTAGCCGTTAACCACCTCAGCCTCCAAAAGATTCCTGCACCAAGCCCAACTGTCAACCTTATCTTTTTCACTTCCAGACATAACAGCCTTTGCGACCCTGTCCATTTCCCTGCTGATTATGTTATCCACGCCAGGCCCGTTGTTGATGGGGTCCAAGTTGAATTCCCCCACCAAATCGGCCTCGGATCAAAAAGAGGCTGTGGCACTTCCTGGAGGAGGATCTGCGCACTCCCCAATTGCCATACGGTACATAGCCATTTCCGAAATGCCATAGAAGTGGACTAAAGCAGCCAAAAACACTAAAATATGAAATATCTGGTGGCTCTGACCCTGGAATAATAAAAAATCATCGCTTAGCAAGCAATAATCTGCAACTAAAACAAAAATTCTGCAACCAAAATATTAGGAGAAAAAGTAGTATGATACTCTTGCTGAAGCAAGAGATGTTAGCACTTTTTGCCTCCCAATTTGGGGAAGGGACAACCTGCACCGTTGGAAAGTCAAATCTCACTCGACCTTTCCATCGCTGATAACTTGACTCTTCTAGCTTCAGTAGTTTGACTACAATATCATTTCAAAGGTTTGAATTTTTCTAAATTTGAAGGCACCTCATATAAAATCCATAAACTACTTGGAATTCCAATAGGTGGAAAATTCATAGATTGACAAGAGCTATCTAATTCATAAAGAACTTTCCAAATATATCGTAAAACAAAAAAGTCGAATGTTCACAGATGGACGGACAGACAGAGTGATCACATTAGCACGTTTTTGCTTTTAAGAAAACATGCTAAAATTGAGTTATAGAAATTAAAGAATTCCCTAATAGAAAAATACTCTCTGAATTATAAAGGGTAAACTAACACCTTCAAGTTGTCTAGACTCACTGAATATCATGCATGCACATTTAAAACTGCAAAATAAAGAATTTCAGCATTCACGCCTTTTTTGGTTAAATCAACATTAAATGTTTATCATAACATTAAACCTACAAATAATAGCTACCCAACTCACCAAACAGCTCCATTTTAGAATTGTTTTAAGGTTATTATTATAAATTTCCTGCTGTCCCAATTTTTGTCTTCCCATGCATAAATGAGCAAACATTCTAGAAAATAACATTCCCTAAATTGCATTCATAGGTTCAATTATACATAGCTTTCTGAAATGACTATTCAGAGCACCAAAGATACTGATTCCAATGCATTTACAATTTTGGTGATAAATTTTCAACCAAAATTTATTTCTCTCTCATAACTGAATAATGAGGTCTGATAAGCTATAACTCGAAATTCACCGATTGCCAAGTTGGTTTCATAAAATTCAAAAAGAAAATTACTATCAAGTAAACTCGGCCAAAAAACATAAATACTTTTTACAACAATTGACTTCAAATTCAACAGGGAACTATTGAGCTTGTCTTATGGCTGAAAAAAATTGTGGCTATTGGAGATATTCGAGGCAAGTACAGTTTTTTAAATTACTTGTTCTTGAACCTCACAAATTGATCTTCAAATAATATTTACCCGAATACAAGAAGGTTTTTTTTCCAAATTTCAGCTTACAAAAATTGAGGGCTGTTCTGAATTCAAGTACAAAGTGATATACCAGCAATACATCCTGATCAATTCATCATGCATCAATTACCTGCTCGACAAATTTGTAAGACAAATTGGAAGGCAAGACACCATGACTGGTGTACAGAAGGGGGGGAGACAGGGAGCGATGAATTGATGTGCGATGGCTTTGTAGTGAGATGAATTTTTTGTGCGACGAATTGACATGCAACAAATTGACCATGATGAGTTGTCGTCGGACCGTAGCAAGTATGATTACACATTTTATCGTTTTTTTTAAACAAATGAAACATAAGATAAAATAATTATATCTAATAAAATTTTTCATTTCATCTGGATTTCAATTACCGTAAATACCTGCGTATAATGCGCACTTTTTTTTCGAAATATTTGAGTTAAAAATTAGGATGCGTGTTAAACGAGGGTACATAATCTTCCTATTTTCATTTGACACCATATTTCCACAATTTCGGCACAGTAATTACTGCCCAGGTATCCTCATATTTTTATTTGTGATTTTTACGAAAAGTTAGATAATAGTAAAAATTTATTAACTAATTCTATAAACATAAATTAATTAGATATGAAAAGAATGAATTCAGTATTTATTCATTTTAAAAGCCAAGAAATTCTTTGCCACTGGACCAATCTTCTTCGATGTTGTTATCGGAATCGTCATATTACGCATGACGTCACCCTACACCGGTGCCCGGCCTGGTGGTGAGGTACTGGTACTACTTACAATTAGAAACAATGGCAGCTGATGCCTTTGAGTACTCTGGGAGTTGATGCTTCTTGTAGAACTAAATAAAGTTATCGTTCCCTACCTTTCTCTCAGCATTCATACGTGATTTATCCTTGATTCTTAGTCTGTAGTTAATTATGGTTATTTGCTATCGTGTTTATGTGCTCGAGAGTGTTCTAATAAGGGTAAAACTGAAGGTTGGGCGAACCCGTCCACCTCAGGCATGACAAAAACGTATGTAAAAAACATAGGATTATCGTCATTCCTTCATTTTATTAGCTCAAATAATGTCATATGCCCTACTATGAAATTAATATAATTCGATTTATTGTGTATATCCTAATACCTTGTAAGTAAACAGAGTATGTAATGATTGAGTTAGCTGACGTTCTTTTGGAACGTTATTCGAAAATTTCATTTTGCACTTTCATTATGTTACCAATACATAATACCAATAATTCGATCATTGCTTTAGAACACGTTACACCATCTACTTTATTCTGGAACATAACGCTAAAAAAAATCTGTGCGTACTATACGCAGGTATATAGAAAAATCATAGATTACGAGGCTGAAAACCCCCCTGCGCGTTATACGAGGGTGTGCATTATATGCGGGTATTACAGTATTAATTTTTAAAAATAAATTTTTTAAACTCGTTTTTTCTCAAACGAAAATTTTAACAAATGGTTTCAATTAATGAATGAACTAGTAAACTATACTGAATGCATGTGTTCAAAATATGCACCAAATACATTCGGTGAGAAATTAGGTCATAAAAATCTTTTTTCTGTTTTGACAGTATGCTAAAAGGATAGAGGTCATCTTAGATTCAGGGTCGCCTTGGGTTTGGATAATTATGGTAACAAAATATGAAATTTGTTACTCTCAAAATCATTAACATTTGAGAATAAAGCAAAGCAAAATTATCACCTTTGTGGGTAGAAAATGGGACAAAACATCTTCCAATCACACAAGGAATCAAAAAATGACAAACTAATGCACCAATTTGAACCCAAGATTATAAGAATGATAACTTATAAATATGTATACATATAGAGAATCTTTGTTTGAGATCAAGTCCTTGGTATGAAAAAGATGTCCGTAAACTTGATACATTTTAATTGTTTCCTCTGAAAATGTTTTTGATTCAAATGGTTTAGGAGGTTGTTATAAATTCTCAATTTTTTGCCGTAGTCTACTTTCTCTCATATATGTATACATATGATATATTATCTGCCAAACAATTGCAATATTTAAGGTTTGTGAGCAACAAGCTTAATTGAACCTATTTTAAAATTCATGAAATATATGTTAAAAGCATAGAACAAATTATTATGGATGTGTTCAACAAAACTTGAAATTATTTATTCTTGTATCCAACAAATTATTTAGTCTTTGGTATCAGCATATTCTTCCCTGATATTTACCTCTTCCATATCAAAATATCAATCCCATATTTTCACATTACTGGTGGTACCCGCAAAAGTTTTGTGAAGTCAGTCAGAAATCTGCATGTTTAAAAGTAACAATAGACCATTTCTCCTTATAAAATTAGATAACTGACATTTTGAATTTTGTTTGTTTTCATAATTTATATGTGCAATTTTAATTGATTCTCCCTTACGAAAAAGGTAACATTCCAGTATTATTAAGTTGGACATTACTATAATTTTGATGCTTCATAAAAAGCGAGAGGCAAATAACGCAATTCTTTCATCTATTTGTAGGCTTAATAGACGCTAATTCAATCAGAGGCAACAATGCGGGTCGCCTTGCCAACACCCGGAAAAAGCGTGAAAAAACCATACAATTTTGAAAACAAACGCGTTTCTTTCAAAGTCTTCCGTGTTACATCTAAACATCAAAAGAATAAAACATTTTATAGTTTTAGCCATCGAACAAAGCAAAAATGGAGAAATTCGGTCCATATTTACCTATTTTAATGAATGAAGGAAATAAACCTTGCACCTTGAAAAATTGAAACTCCTGTGTAAACATATGGAAAAATATAATTGTCTCTTGGAGTCGAACCTAGGACCCTTCTGTAAACAAAAATAGTTTTCCCAGGGTCTACTAGTTGGCAGAAACAAAATGGAATTTACAGCATTTCTATATGAGAAACCGTTCAAGAGATAAGAGGGGATGGACAGATAGACGGATCAACATTGAGTAATTATATATAAAAGATTACAACAGAGTTTTCCAAGCCATGCCCATTTATATAAAACTTTAAAAAAATAATAAGCATCACTAACAATTTTAACAGTATCATATAGAAATTAAACCACATCTTCTACTTAAAAATCCTAAATATACTTACAACAATATCACAACTTCCTGGAAAGAAGCGTTCCGGTATCCTCAGAGTGTAGAAAAGAGCTCCAAGAATATATAGAGAACCCATTAAGATTAAAGGGCCCAAAGCTGCTTGGTTCACTGCATTAAGCCAACCTTGAGATACTGCATAATGCACAGCAGGTATGACACCTGACAGACCAAATCCCATAAAAACGCCTAAAAAAGAGAAATTTTCAATAATTAATTCCATCAATACCAGAAATCTTGATCTGATTCACAACAATGTTGACTTAAAAACTTATCTAAAATTTTCTACTTACCAGCACGAAGTGCACGAAACCTTGGCTCACTGAACCTGTCCCACAGCGAAACAACAAATGATGATATGCCCAAAAATAAAACAACACTCAGATATATGAGCATTTGCTTTGACTCGCAATAGAAGCCATAATAAAGCCATGGAACGTAAGAGCCCATTATAAGAGTAGCTATTCCACAATAATCAAGCCTTTAAAGAAGAGAGAAATCAATGGCATTAATCTTACAAAAATTTAAACGTGCAACATAATAGAATTAACTACAGTAGATCATCGATTATCCAACTTCCAGCATTATTTGGCGGTCCTGGCCGCTCCGGCGAATGCTGCGAGTAATTCGGTGTTTGCCGGAAAATCGCATCAAAGGCAGTATCAGTCCAGCAATAGTGCACTATATGGAGCCAAAACATTTCAGGACGATCGCGTTTAGTACAGTAGGATCTGGGTTAAATGTAACCTAGTTATACGTAATACAGGAATCCCTTGATTTACAGAGAGATGCATTCCTGGAAATCATCGCATAGAGCAAAAACACATAAATGGAAAATATTCTTTGCATTGAAAATAATGTAATAGGCATTGCTTACATTCTTGAGCTGAGTTGTTCTACTTAGAAATGTCTTTAAAATTTATTTAATGAGCGTTTTACCCCCTCAAGCATGTACAACAGCATATAGTGTCCACCTTTACAATTCCTTCATGTTTTGTGCATTGAGTTTCTGCCTTAAATCACATGTTTTGAAGCTCCATCGACAAGTGAGCCTTCCTATACAAATATATTCTCTTCGCCCATCTCAAAGAATATATTTACGAGGGCCATCGCCTAAATAGTTGTTGACGGTTAACAGTGCATCACTTTCTAGAAGAAAACCCCTCTTCAGGACAAAAAAGAGTGGGTTCAAGTGCATTGTTTGCTCAAGACGGGAATGAGAAAAGAAAAATTCTACCGCCATATGAACTCCCGAGAAACCCTGCTCTGTCGTACGACACAATGAATGGTATCACTGCACAGATGATAAACAAGCAAGAATCTACGAAATATTTAATAAAACTATTAATAGTGCATATTGTGCACATAACGATTCGCATTAATGCAAATATGCGCCATGTAGGTACATTGAAAAATGGTCATAAGAATAAAATCACGTTAATGCGAATACGCAATGCATATATCAAAAAATGGTCGTAAAAATAAAATCGTGTATATGCCAAAAGGCATAAGCCGAACATGCACGAATTGAGGGATACCTATACTTCTTATCCGTATTTTTTTGTTATCCCTGGTGAAACTATGCAAAATCATACCTACACATACTGACTTGTACGTAATTGAATGATATGTAATACTTGTAATTCTCTATTACAGTACTTTATTTATGTTTTTAAATATTCCATGCTTTATTTATAACATTTTTGTACAGTAAACGAATTCAAAACACTAACAACATATACAAACAAAAAGACAATGTCGTTAAAGATTGCTCCAAAAAAAGCTGTATAAAAACTTGGATGTGCTTCTCCGTTGTTTTAAAAATCGGGCAGCTCATTCCCCCCTAGTGTGCCAGATAAGCAATGATCTACTGTATTCATAAAACCTAGAACAGTATGGATTTCACAAATACACCATTTAAAAAAATTGAAAATTTTTTGCCAAGTGAGATAAGATTTAATATATACTTGAGTGGGTGAGGCAAGACCAATGAATAAATAAAATTAACAATACTAGATAGTATTTTTCATTATAAATCATAAAACTTTTGTTAATTTTCACAAAATATATGCAAAATATACTCACCAAACTGGTAGTGTTTTGCATATATTTTGTGGAAATCAGCAAAAGTTTTATAATTTATGATAAAAAATACCATCTAATATTGTTTATTTTATCTGATTATGGAATTCCACGAAGTCTTGGCCTCATCCAATAACATTACAAATGAACTTATTTTTAAATAAACTTTTATGGGACAGTATATAGATGGCATTTCGAAAGGCATCAATAGCCGACTAATACTATTTTACTACATATTTTCCCAGGTTTGATTGTGTGATGTTGAGACCACTGTATGCACCACCTGTAGTATAAGGTCCAGGGACATGCATCTTTAAAATAAAAGCCCAAGCTGTCGGTTTGTTGGCAACACTTTGGGAGTACATGTATATAAATGCTTATGAGCCAAGAATGGTAAATACTATTTGAATCATACTTTAAGGATTTACCTGGTCTTGCCCCTTTTAAATTTTAGTCTGTTCAAGGTTTACGGCAGTGTCTTTCAACCTTTTTTGAGTGGTGGAACACTTTGGAATGGAGAAAAAATTGGCAGAACACCTATATACAATAAAACCTCGTTATTTCCATCCCGGATAATTTTAAATAGCATGTAATTCAAAGCTAAGAGCAGTCCCCGGCCAACATCATAGGATTTTGCATACTTTTTAGTATGGATTTGGTTCGGTGACCCGCAAGCATTTCGTTTAATTCGAAACCTTGACCCATATTGTGTGTTTAAGTGGAAAGTTCGTGTATGCACATGACCAAGGCATCGCGTTTTTGTTCTCCATTTCTCTTAAACGAAATATACATTGTTCCTCAAACAGGTAACTTCTTTTTACTTATTTAATATCCAACATGAAATAAAATCGTAGATGATACAAATAGAGGAATCATCTTATCCTTGCATCACTAGACCTTCTTTATTCCAGGTTCTTCAAGTACACTGCTTTACCGTAGATCTCTACCTCTTTCCCTTAAGTTTTTCGGAAAAAACTTAAATAAGGATAAGTGCACAGGGACAGGAGAGATGAGGCTTCATTTCTGCCCACTCAACAAAAAAAGGCCAAAAAATAAAAAAATTTACCTTAGTAATTTGAGCACGATCTTCGATGTTATTCTCACTATCACTCTCTGAACTTACACTTTCTTCTGAATCACTTTCAAGTAAGATTTCAGTCTACTTTTAATCACCAGGTATTGCTTGTGTTTTTCTATTTGTTGACGCCACGATAAGTTCAACTCTTTTAATCTTTTAGAAATTAAACAAAAGTAACAACGGAAAATAACGATCAATAGCTGACTCTGTACAGCATAAATGTTTCCCTCAGAGCGGCAAGAGAATATTTTTTGTGCGATCCAAGTGCTTCCCATGTGCTCTGATCACGCTTTCGGTTGCTTTCGTAAATATCTTTGAATGGGCTTGTTTGTGCATTAATGTCAGATAAGTGTTTCTCTCTCTCACACTCTCATATTGTTCTCAAGAACTGCTAGACCAGATCCGAAGACTATTCCTCCTCCATTTCCATATAGCTCTCAAGTGTTGACACACAAGAAAAATATTCATCTCAGGAGTGAGAGACATCACAAAGCAAATGAACAGTGCCTGCATCCCCTTACACCACACAGTAGGTTTCGTGCAGAGGTTCGGTTAGTCTCAGCATTGAATAGGGGTTTTTAGAACCCACAATTCGCATAACTATGTGAAAATTCAATCACAAAATTTTACGTATAATATAGGTAAAAAGAAAGACAGTAAAAATTGCAAAATTAAGTGCAATAGGAAAACCCTAGGTTGCTGTTTTGAAATATGTCAAGGTTTTTCAGATTTGAGAAAATTTATTGTGTCAAAAAAATAAAGATATCCAGCAATCTCTGCGTACCCAGTACAACCACATATGAACTTTTTGTCCTGCGTGCCCAGCATGCAGGACGATGCAGAGGGGCTTATTACAATAGAGATCGTCCATAAAATACGCTATGCTTATGTTTGCCTTTTTTAGATTCCCCTTCTCTAAAACTTGGTGCGCTATGCTAAGCTTGACCCCTACCCCCGCCCTCCTGCCTGCATTACACAATTCATGGATTTAAATCCTCTTGCCAGCAGTCCCAAAGGGAGAATGTGTTTAGTACGTATTGCAGAAAATAATTTGAAAGCATGATTGTAAAATCATCACCTGTCACAAAAAATATGATCACGCGATTTTGAGAGCGCATATATTTTATTACAGCTGTGTAATATGGATGGAAATTAAATTACAATGCAATGTATAAAATTGCCTCGAGCTAATAAAGAATTAATTAATTATTTTTGACCATACCAACGGCATGAAAAGTTTGAACAAAATTGGAGAGAATTAATACGTGATGGTTCCTATCTATTACCGTATTTACCAGAAAGGAAGACGACCCATAAAAAATTTAGGTTCACTTACAAAAAACTTTTACATATATGTATAACAAGCTAACATTAAGAGGACGAATAAAAAAAAAGTAAATTTGCTACTTACAAGTCGTCTTCCATACTGTCTATGGAATTTGATATGCAGCATTTCTTGAACCCTCTTGAGATACTATTGGGATCTATTTTTTCCATGCTGCAATGATCCAATTACAGAGAAGTGATATACTGGGCTTCTTAATTTTCCCTGTAGGAGTTAATGCATGGTCCCCTGCCAAAAGCCATTCTGAATAAAATGACTTTATGTAATCCTTAAAGGGCTTCATCACACTACAACATCTAGCACTTGAATTTGTGATGTCATACCTCCTGGTATAACTACAAGGTCAGTATTCATACCATGAAGGGTATTTTGAACTTTCTCTGTAAGGTGCCCTTTGAACGCATCTAAGACGAGCATTGCTCTGTATTAAAAGTGCCCCAGGTCATCTATTCCATACTATAGCCAGTCCTTCATTAAATCAGTTGACATCCATCCTTGGCCTTGACATTTAACAATTATTCCATTTGGTAGTACTTCCTTAGGCACTGTTTTGAGTTTTAAAATAACATATGGCGGCAACTTAGTTCTGTCTGCTAATACAGCCAGCATTACAGTAATGCGCAGTTTTTCATTCCCAGAAGTTTTAATGATGACATTTTTTGTCCCTTTCTCATTGACTGCGTAATTGGATGGCATGTCGAAGTAAATGGGTGTCTCATCTGCATTACCCATTTGGGTCAGAAGGTAATTGTGTCTTTTCCGCAACTAATTTACATGCCTCTGGAAAGTTATTAGTTTGTCCATGAAGTCGAAAGGTAGACGATGGCAAAGTGAAGTTCTTCGTCACAGGCTAAACGATGCATCATACACACACACCATCCATTACTAGCCTTAAATTCTTAATGTGGAATGTTTTGCGATCATGCTAATTCTTGGGCTTTTAATTTAATGATTTCCCATGTCACCAGTTTACCATCCATTCTTTGAATATGCACGAAGATTGCAATTTCCTCATCTAATGCATGAAATCGGCCTCGTTTTGGTCCACTAAATGACCTCCGTGTTGAGTTAGCATCTTCAAGTTTCTCTTTTGCTTGCTTCCACCTTCGCACATTTGCTTCAGTCACATTGTATTTCCTCCCTGCCGCACAATTATTTGTTTCTTCGGCAGAGCGCACCACCATTGACTTAAAATTTCTGTCGTAACTTCTAATTTCTTTCGATACACTCCCTCTTACCGCAGTTCCTTTTTTCTCTACACGATCTACCATTTGTTTGGGGTATCTTATTTAAAAGTTATAAATAATAAGTTGTCACTATTTCACTTTAAAACTCAGCAAAGCGTGTACTACTCAAGTGCTCTCGTAAATTTTCTACACTCTGAAACTCGCGTCCACTTTACGTTGGCATACCAAACGCAAAAGCATCATGTTTAAATTGTAGGAAATACGTTTAAATTGTATCATTCTTGTTTACATTGTATTGCTAGACACCTTAATTGGTGCCTACATGACTTTGTGTTTACACACGGAACCGCCCAGCTGTAGTCATTTTTTTCAACTTGTCATGCGATTACCAACCCAGCTTTAAATACTTCCCTACCGCCGAAGTGGAACCATTGGTCTGTGGGAGCAATTTTAAGAAATTTGACCTTAAATTTTTAAGTATCATAGTAATTAATTAAATACGATGTATTACTTTATGCAATAATAAATATTTTAACAGAAATATACTTGACATCTGGGTGTTCCATGGTGCATTTAAAATAGGGGTGTATTCTCACCTTAAATCCTCATACTCTATTCTAAGACGATACCTAATATTTTTAATGGCATTTTTGTGGAAAAACCTTGTCTTCCTTTCGGGTAAATACAGTATCTATACAATATTTCACACAAGCGTTTTCCCAATCTTTTTAGCATGCATTTCCGTAATCTTTTGGCTGAGTATGGGCGGCTGAATGTCTTTTCTTCCGAAACATGGTGTAAAAGAGTAACTTACACACTGGGAAAATTGGTTTGTTCACCCGATCCTATTTTTCAAACACGGTGGTGTTCATGAATCACGAATTAAGTGGTCACTTCAGCTCAGTTTATGAATTCGCCGTGTGTATGAACTTGTAGCAGAATGGATGGATAAGACTAAATTGCAATTTTACTGTCCAAGTAGCAGATCATAAGAAATTTCGATTTTTTTGAAGTTGGTTTATTTCGAACCCGAATAACTCAAAGTTGTATTTTTGTGGTCCATTGAACTTTGAAATAACGAGGTCTTACTCTCTCTCTATATATATATATATATATATATATATATATATATATATATATATATATATATATATATATATATATATCATGGCTGTACTGCAGCAGGTTAGAAGTTGTAACCTGCTACTTTCTGCTTCCCCGATAGATGAACTTACGGTGTTAGAGCAAAATAAAAACACTATTTTTAAATTCATCACAAAATTAAATCTACAGAAAAATTATTTTCGGTGGAATATTTCACGGAACACTTAAGCAATGCCAGTGTTCAGTGGAACACTGATTGAAAAACACAGGTCTACGATAACGCCATGGGTTCGATTCCAATAAGTTTTACTTCTGCATTTGACTAACACAGGTATGGGAGTCGAATATTCTTTTATTTGCATTTTAAAATTACTGATAATCATCATACAAATTTTGAACTTGAACCAAATAACGCCTAATGGAATGGAAATTAATTTTCTTAGTGTCCATTTTCGAATGTTTCAAATCTGCATACAAATTTATTTTGAATACATTTGTTTTTTTGGAGGTGGGTATCATCGATTTATTGGATCTTTAAAAATTGTGCAATATGGTGAGATCTTACACCTTTTAGACATCTTCATCTATCACATAATTATGGGGTTGATTTCATTAGTTTATTTTTTCATTTTTATTAACACAGTGACAATTGTAATATGCGAATCATTTGCATTTTAAAACTACTTAAAAGCAAAACACAAACACAGGATTTAGGCAGTTCTTACTTTGTGCATATATTTTCCATTTGTCTTTGGTATTTCTTATGTCATTTTGTACATAGGATTTTATATATATCACACAGAAAGGTAGTTACATTTTGAAAGGAGAGTAAGATAGAATGAGAAGGAGAAAATGTGAGGCAAAGAGGGAGTATGAGAGACAGGGAGAAAGGCAAGTGTCTTAATTTCAATTTAATACTTCAGTCATGTATAATCATCATTTTTATAGGCAATTACACTCTTAATTAATAATCAGTTTATGCAGAGATGTCTATTAACAATTAAATTGATTTATACATAATTATTCTGCAAGAATGGTTTGCCAACAAATGGTGCAGCTTAGAAATTAAAGGTTACTCAATTTTTATATTAAAATTAAATCACTTCTAGAATTGAATATACTTTTTAAAAATATACCAGTTGCTTATATGTGAGCAATACATACAGAAATGCCTAAAATCCAACACCAATTAACAAAATTAATGAAACAAAATGTTTAATTATTCACAGACTTACTTGGAGAAGAGTTTTCCAACAAACTCAGAATGGCAGTGCAGAGTATGAAAGAGAAAAGAAAGTCCGAGACAGAGAATAGCTCCATTAAGAAAACATGCAAATGCAAGTTTATCCCACACGGTTAGGTAAATACTAGGTCTTGTCAGAACATAAATTTCCATCACTATGAATGCCACACAACCTGCAACAAGAGACAAATATTGCACATTATTAGATTTTAAGAAGCATTTTATTGACACAATTAGGAACGAAAAGTAGCTTGGTAATATTCCATTTTTATTAAGAAATTTTATAGTTTCTAAATAGAGCCACAGAATTTTATAAAGTTATCTTTTCATTCCAAAATATTTCTACAAAGTCAGTAAGGATATTAAATAATGTGACAATTTAACAAGTTATTCAAGAAATCTCAAATACAGCAAATTGCAGCAATGCTTAAGGTGTATGGAAACCTGCAATAATTATATAATTTAACTACTTCCAATATTTTGCATTATCTTCAAACAAATAAATGCTAGAACAAAAAAAAAACAATAAGGCCCCAAAACAAAATCAGGGTTCTTGGAAGTAGAGACCTACACAGACTGATTTTCTCATCTACAATCCATCTGTAGCTGCAGACTGTTTGTCTATATTCACAAAGAATGACAAACTATCTGACCTAACCCAATCAAACATTTAAACAAACTGACCAAACCTTATACTATTCCATACTCGCTCCTTTAATCCCTTCACAAGAATTAATGTGCTACTTTGGCTGGAAAGCTTAAGTTTGATGGCAATGTAATAAGTAAAAAAATACATATATTCAGGGTGTGAAGTAATTATCGAGGCTTTGCAGATCAACCGACATGATAAACGATGTTTCAATAATTCGGCTTGTAGAGGATTGTTATGGATTCTCTCACTCAAATACAATCTTCATCCACAAAATTCTTTGTCTCAATCAAATCTTTATCAACAAAGAACTACTGAATTGCAATACCTGCAGTGGCAGATTTGCTACTAGATGCAGAAAGTACGTGCCAAACATCTCCAATTCGGTAAGGTCCCATAAGCCAATTACCAACTTATATTAGATTCATATCATTGAGTTATCTAAATGTCAACAGCAATGATAATATAGGTGCCCTAACATAAGGTTTCATCTAGGGATCTAGAATGGCTTAATCCATCACTGTACCAGCTGTGAATATTTATACGTAAGTGATGATAAACCATGTACATGCATCTCTAATTGAAAGATTTCTAAAGTTGAGCAGGGATTTAGGGTGCGAGGCCCCCTGGCAATAATGGCTGGTGAGGCCCCTAGGCGATAGTAGTTTGCAGAGCCCAGGACTCGCAATGTCGATCACAGATTAAAATGGTCATCATGATGATCTTAGTCATCATTTAGAACAGGTGTGCCCAAAGTATGGCCCAAGGGTGAGATGCATGCATGAAGGGTATTTGTGCATAAACAAGGGTATGATGAAAAACCAATCTGAAAGATTTAACACACAAATTCATACATTTTATGAAAATTTTGATAATAAAACTTTTACTACTGAAATGTTAACCATAAAAACCTTATTTATACTTCATTCTCACTTACATGGCTCCTTAGAACATATGGATAACTTCCGATTTAATTTATAATGTGGCCCGCTGAAGAATTGGCAACTGGCAAATACAGCCTGCCGAAGGATTTGCAACCACCGATGCGGTTCACCAGTAAAAATAAATTTGGGAACCACTGATTTAGAATATATGACCATTTCTGTGCGTTATGACTTCTCACAATCAATGTATGGATTCTTTCCCATCACAATAATCTCCTAACATACCAGAACTAACTCTCTCATGGCTCTAGACGCAAGCTCCCCAGAGGCACAAGGCCTTAACCAGTTGCCTAGATCGCCTGGTCCTATATCCACCTCTGCCTATAATTATGTACTTGATTTATTTCTCAAGGTGAGTTAAGCCATATACTATTAATTACAGTTACACTATCATTACAGGTCATTAGTGCACTTCAACCATGTGAGTGAATAACTCACTCTAATGCTTTCTAATGAAGATGATGTATTAATCTATAGGTTTACCGTGAACAAAAGAATATTTTGGGCGTACTGTGGGTGTGACCTATGCCCTCACTCCACTTGGCACCCTCCCCTCTTACCCTTCCTTACCACATGAGCTATCTCTGCCTCTGTCCTTTTCTAAATATGCGGTTGCCAAATATTCACAAAATTTCTTCAAGGCAGTCAACTGTAAACAGTGAGAACTGACAACCTAAAGGAGAAGGATGGGCTAGAGGTGAGGTGTGGGTAGTCAAGATGACCAAGGGAATTTCCCCTCTGTGATGGAGGAACTTCCCCTCAATGTGCGACCGAAGTCCACAAATGTTCTTATGAATGTGACAGACCTATATCAACATTTTCACCTGAGAATGCCTACTTTTTATCCAGTAATAGCAAATAATATCCAATTTTCATAATTCGTTTAAGGATAGTTGTAACTTATCCAAGGTCCAAATATCATATTTTCAATTATCTTTCCAAATCTTAAAAGATAAAATATTTCCAATTGGTACAGTAAAAAAAATAAATTGGTGCTAATTAGTTTATGAGCACAAGAATGGAACAATATTACATAGAGTACGTGCCAAATGCCTTCTCAAATTCTATTAATGAACAAACTATAAATAATTCAAAGAAGTTTTTTAGCAAAACCTCTACATTAAGAGAAGAATTAAAGGCACCATCACCAAAAACATTTGACAAATCAGATGATCGCAGCAAATTTTGTAGAGAAGTTGCAGAAAAAAATAACAGGAATAGCACATACTTTTTGACATAAAAGCAGCAAGAAACACTTTCAAGATAGGAAGTCAATTAAGCAGCTTTTTGTATCCCAAATTTCCATATTAAAGAATAAAGGAAAAACCCAAAAGTGGTCCTTTTTACCATGATGAGCATGAATAGGTCCCTGGCATGGATGAACTTTCCCTACCCTGCGTGTTTGTGGTGCGGTCCTTTGAGCAGTGTATCTGCCAGGGTATGCGTTTGGTTCTGCATGCTTAACATGTTTGTTTCCTATATCTCCCCTTTAACTTGTCCTTTGACCAGCTCATACAATATATTTCATTTCACACAGGAATTACATGCCAAACGTTTGCTCACAATTTTTACTATTTCACTGAATTAGAAGATGAAGGTTCTTCATAGCATTAGTTACAAGGGTACAAGAGTAGCTTGCGGACACTCCTTAGTAACATCTGCACATAAAACACTCACTTTAGGCAGTAACATTGGAACAAAAATGTTACATTATGATGTCCAACTATAAAACAACCATTATTCATTCAAGGGAAAAGTAGAGATAGTTATCTTGAGGGAACATTTATGGTTTTACAATACAAAATATTACTCAAGATTTCCCCAAGAAATTATTAGTAATTAAAAAACAAAATCAGGGGGGTGTAAATGCAATAGCCATGAATTCGGGACTGGTACATACAATCCAGAAAGATCAATAGTTGGAAGCCAACTTATGATACAGAAATGTAATTGATAATGGTATGCAGTTACATTCTACTCTAGTGATTGATCCGTGGTTGTGTTCTGTTTGATTTGCTGGTCTCCGAGTTCTAAAATGTTGACAGCCCCTTGTCTATTGTACTTTTACGCAAAATTTAAAATATTATAAATTTTTATGAAAGAGGTATACATTGCCATTATTACAGCTTCAGTTAAAATGTGGCTAACTGTAGTAATTGAAAAAACACACAATGGAACAGCGCAAATACAATCGTCTTTTTCAATGTCCCAACAACATTTAAACAATTAGCATCATAAAATGATGATCTTGGATTGTAATATTGCTTTATATCAAACTATGAGAAATCTACATAACACCTATAAGAAAATCTTTTAGACTAAATGGAATTTTCAAATGCTGCATGTTACATATATTCAGAAATACTTCACCAATTTAAACAATATTTATAAACCCTACATAGATATTACTTATTTTATTCCTCTTAGCAGAGACTTAGATGTGAGCATTCTGCTTCCATTTTTTCTCTTCATTCTATTATGTTTATGATAACAGCACTTTAGAATTGAAGTTTTACCGGAACAGAAAAATTGGCTGTTAAGAAAATGTAATTCTGTAAAAGAACACACCTTATCATAAATATGTATCAAAACTTTCATGATGCAGAAATTAACACTGCCACTAGTATTGGAAGAGAAAGTTTTTGCCAAATATTAACTTTGTATTTTTTGTTATTTGTTTTAATGAGAAGACAATTTCTAATTTTTTGTCTGCCCAGACAATAAATATCCTAAACAGCTTCAACATACTATTCAATATTGAAACACACTTGAGTCAATTTTTGCACATAGCACCACAAATAAACTTTACAAATTCAAAAATTAATTTTAAAGAATCAAGAATAAACAATTAATTTTACAAAAAATAACCACAAGTTAATTTCTAATACACAATGAAATAACATTTTTTAAGATGATCAATATTTGAAGTTATTACATTAAAATCGTTTCCTGTTAAACTCATTAATCATGAGCAATTGTGCTAGTTGAGATTACAAAATTATTAAAGGTAAATTTGATAAAGGTATTTTGCAGTAAAGGTAGTCAAGATAAAGCCAATAATACTGAATATGGAGTATCACAGCTAAGCTTGAAAAATAAACTAAAAACACTATAGAACACTCGAGCATTACAGGGACTCATGATTATTTGTGCTCCCCTGCCATTACATTAGCATGGTTAATCAAGAATATCCTCCACCTAATAATTCAAAATTGAAAAACTTATTTACATAAAATACAGGCAGAAAATTTTTATTTTACATTTCATCAGATATACACATTTAGATATCAGATAATCTGAAGTCCTTAAAAATCTCCTAAATCATAATTTTTACTTTCTCATATACGTAGGGTGACCATGCATCCCATTTTTGCTGGGGCAGTCCCATTTTAGAGCCTTTTCCAGATCATACCGTCGTTTTGGACAAAAAAGCCATTTTGCCTTGTTTTAAAACCTTTCGCAATAAAAATTCAGATTTTCTGATAGTAGAGCTAAAATTACCATTATATATGTACGATTCTTGGAAATATTAATCTTACTAAATCATAATTCATCATTTTTCAGTCTAGAAAAGTTGGAATAAGGCCATGGTTACAACTCTGAGCAGGAAACAAATTTACTCTCTAGCATTAGATTTTGTGATCTCCATACCTTTTCATTGTTAGCTCTGAATGAGCTTTGGTCTCTGTAGTTGTATCTTTGTTGCGGAATTAATAGAGCCAGTCAAGCAAATAAGGCTGAGACAAAAATTTTGTTACAAAGTTAAAGGTGCATTCTATCTTGCCTCAAGGAAAGAAATGTCTGTATTGTTGCTTTGTGTCAGAAGTAATATTTTGCCTGGCTTTTTCCCTATTCTATTGCCCTCTGCATTCAGGATAATATAGTATTTAGCAAGTCAAGGATGATTGTGATACCTATCGTGGTAGTTACAGAAAATTAAGAAATAATTCTGGGCACTTGTACGGTTTACCCCATGCGATTTTCATCTTCTTCTGTTCTACGCTCGTATCTCGTAAATAGACGCTTAATGTAAGCGAAGGAAATTCTCCAAAGCCAGTCAAACTGATAAAACCCGGTTAAAAGGCCGGATAAAAACAGATGAACCCGGATAAAAACCCAATACGTATTTCGGCTACAAAGTAACCATCATCAGGGGTTAAAAAAGGGGGGAAGGGGGAATTGGGAGAGGGCGACTGAAACCAAGACCAGTGGCACGCTCTCAAGCTTAATGATAAACTGCATTACTATCTACTTTCTTTAAACTTACTGGTCAACTTCTCAATAAAATTGAAATGAGAAAAAAATCAAGATTGCCATTATTTGTTACATATTGTAAGCACTTCGTAATAATATTTACCTGTAGAATATATGAAACAAAAATATTCAGCAACAATTATCACTGACATCTCATGCCTAATTTATTATTATATTCAAATCAAGAGCATTAAAGATTATAAAAAAAATCCAAGCTAAATTCCATTCACATTAGGATTAAGATTTTTCGTGAAAAATACAACAATGAGGATTAACATAATGGTGAACAATTTTTCTTTTTGGCATTAAAAAGGTATTTGATTGTTCTTAACATGATTTTTTATATAGATAACCATTTACCCCTAATTTTACTATCTATAGAGTTCTTCAAACTCTTTCAAATGATGCATTTATTAAAGTGATAAAAACTACCCTTTTAATGTTAAATAGAATTAACTCCTTAACCGTAAAATTCAACATTGGAGACACACAATGCAAAAGGGGAGGAAAGGCAGCAAAAGGCAAAAGACAATAAAAATTATAAACTTAATTACTTACGTTTCCTTTCCACCTTTAGGATTAGTGCTTGTGCAATTGAGTGAGTGAATGTATGAGTGACATCAGGTCCCTGGCGTGGAGTAACAACCCCTAAACCTGTAAGTTTATAATTTTTATTGTCTTTTGCCTTTTCCTTCCTTTCTTCCCCCTTTTTCATTGTCTCTCTCTAATTTTGAATTTTATGGTTAAGGAGTTCATTTCCATTTAACATCAATTTCGCCGTAGTTTCCATCTTTACTAATTTATACCCTTTTAATAATAATAGCAGGAAAAATTTGTCCCATTTTTTATTATAAATGATTGGAAATATCCCATTTTCATCTTGTTGGAATATGGTCATCCTACATATTTGTAGTATATTGAGAAAGTATTGTAATCGTGAAAAGATTAGACTGCGATTTTCATGGAAATACACGTTTTAGGTGTACCCCAAGTCCAAAAAAGAGGTTTTCGCCATGCCGTCTGTCAGTTTGTTCATGGTTCTAGGGCCCAAAAGCATGCATGAAATCGAATGATATCTCATATTTATGCAATATCTTTCGCAGACCCTTTTTTTACTTTCTCCATATATGAAGTATAGAGAGAGTATTGTTTTCATGAAAAAAATAGAATTCGAAATTTCAACAGAAATACATGTTTTACGGTCCCCTGAACACATTTTGACTATTTTCTTGATGATGTCTGTCTGTCTGTCTGTGATAGATTTTTGTGGACACACTAACTCAAAAACTATTAATCAGGTCAACACAAAAATTTATATTTAGCATTTTTATACAAGTTAAAGAACTAATTAGTTTTTGGTAAAAATCGGTTAACCGGAAGTGGGTGTTTACTCTTGTCACTTATCCATTCCTTTGAAATATTTGCTTTAATATTTCATAAATGTAAAAATATATTGGAATAAAAGTTGTAGGAAATTTCATTTTCTACAACCTTTGTTTGATACATTTTCCCATATAATGCATTGTTTAAAAGATATCTTATATTTTTATCTGCCACCACCACGCCACCTACCGAAGACTATTGTTAACAATTGACGATTAGTTACGTCTTAGTAACGCTCCTTTTTCCTTTCTTAATTGTCAACCAGAAGTAAATATTGACAACGATCCCAGAGATAACAACATGTAATTTGCCATATAAAATTGGAGAAAGTCACGTGTGCCCACATCAGTTTATTCATAAAAATTATATTGCACAAAAATAAAGGGTAGTTCATTCTGGGCGATTTTTAGAAAAAATTGATTTACTCAAAAATGGCTCCAGAGAATTTGATTAAAATCAATCCAATTGTAGAGCCTGATGTCAAAAAAATACTATATAAGCCATATATCTCTAAAAATCACTATATGGCATTGTGACATTGCAATGTACACTAAGCTACCTTACCTAAGCCCTATGCTGTCACATCTTCGCCGTGATCCACTCAAAACTTACTACAGCATATATGGTTACACTAAATCAAATGATATTTCATGTGTATGTAATATCATTCATAATGGACATTCTGATGAGATGAACGATAATGAACTACAATTAAGGATACTTTATTCTAGAATATTTTGAAACAAAATTCGATTTAGTCAAAAATGGCTATAAGGAGTGTTGTTTAATCCATAGGCAAATAATTTAGAATTGCATATTATCTAGAATTGCACTGTTTTCTTAGGATTCTGTAAATAGACTATGAAAATTTGTTACATTAAACTTGGATTAAATTTCTTCTGTAACACCACTATCTATGTAACTGTCTTCTGTCTACACAAATTGCATATCTGCACACCAGATAGGCATAAATATTTAAAATAAAATTTTATAACTTTAAATTTTGTTCCATGATGAATTGGTTAAAAAAAATTAGCTTCCCTTATAGTTATTTATGAAGATATCTATTTATTTGTCCATCGTGACCAGCCATAGCTACTGTGTTATCAATACTTGTGAGAAGGTATTGAAATCAGCAATGAAACTGGTTAGAGCTGACAATAAACTAGCAAGCCAGAGGAAAATTTTACCAATTGACAAGGCAACTAAAAGAACAAAATCACCACTAAATACACTGCAAATATCTATTTTCCTACTGAGGAAGATGGAGTAAGGTGTGGTGAAGGCTTTGTCAGTGTTTGGTTACTGGATACATGGCTTTCGGTGATCCACCACGTCTGGTGACTTGTGATGATAACAGTTTCGTTTCCATTTCAGGAAACATCTTCAGGTCGAAGTGGTGTCCGTATATATGTCCGGTATATGTGTTGTCATCACAAGTCACCAGACGCAGTGGATCACCGAAAGCCATGTATCCATGGAGTAAGGTATTACTAAACACAAACAAGAGACTAAGGGGGACAGGCTCATTGCATAACTAGTTGTAGAACTTTGCATAAAGCAAGTAAGATGCCCAAAAATGTCAATTTTATGGCAATTAGCCCTCAGGATTACAATAATGTGGCAATGGACCTGCTCACTATGCTCTTCTGCTGGTCTTAAGTGCCCAGTCATGCATTAGTTTCAACAAGCCTTATACCGATTGTTGTTCAGGTTTATATTTATAATTTCTATGTAAGTTGTAATTAATACTAATCCATATTCAATATTTCTAAAATGTAAGGAATGGGTAAAAAATAACTTCTAAATTTTATTAATAAAAATGATTACCAATTTTTAATTTTACAAAAACAAAAAGTACCAGAAAAACAATGACAGGTTCCAAATATTTATAATAAAGAATAGTTTCACACTAACAACCAGTGAACCTGCTTCTTTTCTCTGCTTAGTTGTTGTCAAGCGTTTTGTTAAAATTTTAACACATTATGTCAGCCACCAAAATATAAGACACTGCAAATCACAACAAGAAATTATGCAAATAAGGTAATTGAGTATGAAAAGCAAGTCTTGAATGAAGTGTAACAGCAAATTACAATTCATCAAAGAAGGCATAATAGGAAACTACTTCCTCAAGTATTGTACTCTCTTCTGAGTCAATCCGTCATAATCAGGGGTGGATCCAGAAACTTGTCCCTCCCCTCGTTTCCGCCTCTGCCGACAATCATACATTTTGAAAATTCCTTACCCCATCAGAATCTTTCTTTCCCTTGTCATACAGACTTAATATTCGGTGTAGAAACAAGGAATGCTGCACAGAATAAATTTATGAATGCACCCAGTAAAGGGCATTGGGTCGTTCAAGGGGAGGGTGATCGCACTCCCCCCTTGGATCCACCACTGGTCATGATCTAAGAATGCATGTCTAATGTGAAACATGAAGTGCTATGGAAGTTGAAAGGTGCCACAATCATAATACAGTAAAACCCCTTATTTACACTTTTCCAGGTACCTGGGAAGTGTAAATTGCAGGAAAGTGCAAATTGAGGGAAAAGGAAAAATAGCTACTGATTTATTTTCCTTTTAAACTCGCTCATTTGTTACAGTAAGACTAACAATAAAATCAATGTTAAAAGAGCTAAGTTTATAAAGAGTATAACTATTTATTCATTTACTTAATCAGCACACATTTTTAATAATAACAATATTAAAATATGTGCCGAATTAAAATGTTAGTACATAGAGTATGCTTGGGTTTCCATTACATTTGTCTGGAAAATTGTAAATAGACGCAGGTATATTTACTTCAGGAACATCATACTTTTTCAAAGCTTGAATATTGTTCGTTTTTTCCGCCTCTTGAGCTGACTATTTTAAAATTCATGTCATAACTTTGTCGGATCCATCTGTTAACCTGGAAATTGGAACAATCTTATTTCTCAACATGATCAGCATCCTTTTTGTCACCCATTGTTAAAATAATGGATGGGTAAAAACTCGCTAAGGTGGGCACAAAGAATCCACCAACGGACTGATAGTTTCAATTTAATGACTAATGTATGGTGACTTTTCAAAACACGATTACTACTACTTTTAAAATTTAATTTTTTGGAAAAAAAACACATTATATTCGGGACAATACGGTAATTTAAATCAAAACAAATTAACTTAAATTTAATTACAAACTGTGGGAACCGAGGGGCAGAATTTGAGTGGAAAGGATTAAAACATGATAGCGCCAAACTTTAACATCTTTTCAATAGCATTCATACTTGGTTCAAAGAGCCTAAATATTATTTCCATATCTGGGTTCGCTGCTTATGCTCTGCTAGTGTGATTTACATACGAGGTTTTGAAGTTTTTGCTCAAAAGACTTCACAAGTATTTTCATCTATAAGTACGCTGTTACCGAGAAGCATCTGTTAATGGGTTCAAGCGAGTGCTGTTTTGAAAATAAAGTTCATATTTCTGCCTCTAGGGGTGCTGTTCATACTCTGCTGCCGTTTTCGAAATCTTCACCCAAAAGAATTCGGAAAAAGTAGTTCAAGTGTACATGAGAAAATCGTGTTCTTTCATGGGGTGATTGGAGAGGTGCCTTGGTTTGATGATTAAGTTTGTAGCCATTCATAGTTGTTTGAGGTTGTTCCATGCCATGTTGTCACCTTTGGTCTTCCCATAATTGCTGCAGCTTTATTTATTTGTTCTCTTGCTATTTACCAAAAAGAACATTCTGCATGTGTGAAAAAATATCTGTGGTGTTGAATTTGCAAGCATTCCTGGCTATGCAGTTTTAAAGCTTTATTAGCTGTTATAAATTTTTGGCATGGAAGTGGAATACTTACTCAGAAAGACATGTTTTGTTAGACTCAAAAGTAGTAGTTTTTTGAACAATTTTTATTTTTGATGGCTCTGATACAGAAACTATCCATTTGTCTGATGTAAACTGCACTGCAATCACTGCACTTAATTTATACGTTCTAGATTTTGGTAATTTATTGGCCATATCTTTGCAATGGAGGAGTAGTGAGTGGAAGTTAATTTTATCACAGAAAAGATGCATAACATTGGAGAAATTCTGAAAAGTTACAACACTACCAATACTATTTTGCACAACTGTAGTGCCATTTTAGGTATTGTAATTCGGGTTGCCAACCTACGGCTTTTGGACTGGAGATCTCTAGGTCATTACCATAATCTCTGGTTTCTTGGTGAGTATCTCAAACCTCCAGTTCAATTCCGATTGCAGTAGAAAGCTCTTTTCATTACTTTTTTGCACTTTTATAAATGATTCGAATTAAGATAGTTTGTGTTTTAAATTCGATTGTACTTAGCTTTAAACAAAAAACATTAAGCCTTTGTATATTTGTTGATCATCCATACTCTACAAACTACTTTATTTCTGGATCAGCAATATAACAACTATGATGTTGACTAAGGCACTGCAAAATGTGTGAAAATCACCAGAGTGGTGGAATAGTGTAATCTATTTTTATCCTTTCTTTTCTTCAATTTTTTCAATTTCGAAAATCAGGAGACTCCAAGCAAAGTAAGAAAAATTGGCATGACTAGATGCTGATGCAATTAAAATAGCTTTGCTTTGGTCTTACATAACACACTCCAATGACCAGTAATTTGATTGATACTTGACCTCTCTACAACCATTATATTTTGCATACGCTTGATAGTTTTTATTGTAAATTGGTGATGCTCGAACAATTTCATTGATTAGTGATATTTAAAAAATAAACGATTTTTAATCATGTCCTAAAATCTTGAGTGCCTTTCAGAATAATGAATATCTTTATCATTAGATTTAATTCCGCTTGAGTTTCTTCTAAAGCAGTGGTACACCACCTTTTTTAATCGCAGGCCACATGAACACGGATTAATTTTTGAAGTGCCATGCAATTTATTAAAAACATACTATCAATATATAGACAGTTTAAGTACTTATGGCAGGTTGAATTTTCATTCTAAAGCCATCTTTTTGACCTTTCAATAATTATCTTCCTCCCTAATGATTCAACGGTTAGATAAGCCGATGGGTTAATAAAATTCAAAAGTGAAAATTATTTGAAGGATCGAGCCACGGGTCACAGGTTGCGCACCATTGCTCTAAGTATCCAGGCTTCAAGCAAACTCCAGTTAATGAATATCTAAAAGTTGACAACCCTAACTGTGATCAGGTAGAAAATATTTTACTAACATCCAATTGCATTTGCTTTCAACATAGCATTTAATCCATCAATAGGAGAAGTACTAGCCTTTCAAGTGAATTATGAAAGTATACAACTTAGATGGACATTTCAAACACTTGCAGCCGAGTTGTTCACATAAATGCAGCTCCAAGAGGATAGATCCAAGTAATGGACTGCAAGGATTAAACAATAACCAAGTCCCACATGACCCTTGGATGTTACACACATCACATGTTCAGAATAAACCCTTTCAAATGTGCATGCAATGTAGTTTACATATTATGTTCATAAATGCACCATGCCACTTCCATCATTAGTCCAGCAATGTTTAATAAAAAGCACTTCAACCTAAGTAAGAAGGTATGATTAAAAACTGCAAGACTTATTACCTAAGGAGAAATGTTAGTTAAGTTTTTCCCTGGAAAAAGTGCAGAACAACTTCTTCAAGGCACCACAACACTTGCAGATTACAATATCTTTGTAAACATTAAAGAAGTTGATTTGCTTGAGGCGCTATATGCTTATGGATGAGATCTTCAAAATTAGAATCTGATCATATTAATGTTACTAATGTGATCATATCATATATTTTTTACCTCCCAACTAAAATGTCACTATATTTTAAAAGATTCTAAAGCAGATGATGATGATTCACCAACTAACTCTGTTACTCTTTCAGTTATGTGAACTACCACTTCACCAACAAGTCTGTATCATTTATGGTAATTTTAGCTAACAATTTATAAGCATTTTTATTAATACAGTAATGCAGATGAGAAGATGCCTACTCGGCCCCCCAGTTGGGTATGTTTGGTTAAGTGGTATTGGTTCCTCCCCATGTCCACTGTGGCCTTCCCCTTGGGTTGGGTTGCAATTATCTTCTGTGATATTACTCGTCATACTATTTTCCTTCTTATATTTACGTATGACATTTAACTTCCACTTTTTCGCCTTTCCCAATAGTAGTTCCATTTCGCATCACTTTCTCACCAGTGACAGTGCTACCGTCACTTTGCTTACCGTCCATCTGGTTATAGAAACAGTACCGATTTTTTTAACGCAAGTCAAGAAAATTCATTCTTCCCTTACAATCACAGCGAGAGACATTTTTCCTCTACCACAGACAGTGAAAGAAAAAAGGGGTAAACTGTGAAATTCTACAAAATTTTCCAAATCTTAGTTTTGCATCATTTAATGCGAGTAAAAATAGTTACTATAAGTCAACTAAGTAGTGGATTCCCCATGGCAAATTTTTTTAAAATGACATAATGATCAAATATCAATAATTAAATGTTAAGTACTCCTTTAGCCAAACAATTAGAGGGTTGTAACCCTCTAATTGCTTGGCTAAAGGAGTACTTTACATTTAATAATCTGAGCCAAAGTTATTGTGAGCTACCAATGATATAAATATCAATAAGATTAAGAATCAATGAAAAATAGAATAGCTAAGTTACTAAGCTGCTAATAGATGTGCTAGGGCAGTGGTGCTCAACCAGTAATTCACAGACAACATGGTATGAAAAATGAAGTTGAAAGCTAGAAATAAATCATAAAGGTAGGATATGATCTGTGATTTAAAAGGGTCTGTAACTGTAAACCAATAATAGAAGTTAATTACAAAAAATGGATGATAGCAGTCCAGGGTTGTACTCTGATATGTAAGGTGGTAGAAAGAGGTGCGCGCCAAAATAGCAAGTGCCAAAAGAGCAAGCAACATAAAAGCAAGTCCAAAAGAGCAAGTGGACAAAATAGCAAGTGGACAAAATAGCAAGTGGACAAACAAGCAAGTGGACAAAATAGCAAGTGGACAAAATAGCAAGTGTACAAAATAGCAAGTGGACAAACAAGCAAGTGGACAAACAAGCAAGTGGACAAACAAGCAAGTGGACAAAATAGCAAGTTCTTCGCCTAGGATAAGGTTGCTTTAAGCATAAAGGGTAATCACTTAAATAAACAGTTTGGAATTGGGACTATTCACAATAATTAATTACTCAACACCAAAAACTAACGAATAATTTATAATAATAACAATATTGCAGGCAATAAAAATTGTCAATTTCATTGAAATCCATTGAATGTAAGCCGCGATTGAATTTACATAGGAAATTTCAAATTTCCGGCATTGGCAGCACTGTACAAACAATGAAATTAATAATCTAGACAAAATTCTCTGATCTCGGCTTCTATCCAATGAATTTTCATCAAATTTTGTATACGCATAAATAAAACTTAAAATATTTTAATCCTCATTATTGGCAGTACTGATAAACCAATCCTACTGAAATATAACATTTCCCGAGAAATTGTTATTTTGTCCACTTGCTCTTTTGTCCATTTCTAGTTTATTGTCCTCCAAAAATTGGTTATCTATCTGACATTGACGAGACTATCGCCAACTTAAGTCACGATTATGAACACATAATCATATCTGGTGACTTTAATGCCAATTTCGTCTCAACCTCCTCCGATGCAGTCTTTTTTAAGAACTCTTTTACATCACACAACCTCAGCTTATTGCCATTAAAACCAACAAATAACACTAAAAACTCTTCCACTTGGATTGATATATTAGTTACCGCTAACCCTGATAAAGTTTGCACCCATGGTCAACTACTTAATTTTCCTGTATCATAATTACTATGTAATCATCCAGGCATATCTTACCCTACAATCCCTATATAGTTTCAATTTCGCCCTAAATGAAGTCGTTTGTCTGTCTGTCTTTTGTCCACTTGCTCTTTTGGACTTGCTCTTATGTCACTTGCTCTCTTGTCGTACAATTGGTAGAAATGTGCTAAGGAGTTTCCATTGAAACTTGATCAGCCTACTAGCACAATTGCTCATCAAATATGATGGGTATGCATGGATTATGTATTCAAATTAAGGCACTTCCTATTCTTCCTCGCTCTCTCCCTCCAATTCCTTTCCCACTTCCTCCCATTCTCCTCCCTCCTATTTTCCTTATGTTCTCCATTGATCTCTACTTCTCACTCTCCCCTAAAAAATGTAGCTCTCTCTTTCTCTCAGCATGATATACTGTATTAACCCAAAAGAAAGATGACTTCGGTGATAACTTTATACCATCTGCTAACACTGCCAGCATTACAGTAATGCGCATTTTTTCATTCCCCAAAGTTTTTATAATGACATTTTTTGCGCCTTTTCCTTTAACTGTGTAATTAGATGCCATGTTGAAATAAATAGGTGTCTCATCTGGATTACCCATTTGGATCAGAAGGTAATCATGAATTTTCCACAATGCAATTACATGCTTCTGGAAAGCAGTAAGTTCATCTGTGTAGTCAGAAGATAACCGATGGCAAAGAGAAGTTCTTTGCAGGTAAAAATCATTACAATGCATCATCCGTATGCACCAACCATTACTACACTTTAATTATTGCAGTGGCATGTATAGTGATCATGCTAATTCATGAGGTTTCAGTTAATTTCCCGCGACACTGGTTTTCCATCCAGTTTTTGATTATGCACAAATTTTAATCTCTTCTTCTAATTCATGAAATCAACCTGGTTTGGATTTTCGTGTTGAATTAGCACATTCAGGTTTCTGTCTTGCTTGCTTCCACCTTCGCCTCCATGACGTTATATTTCCTCCCTGCCTCACAATGACTAGTTTATTCAGCATAATGCACCACCATTAGCTTCAAATTTCAATTCCCTTTTACAGAGGTGCCATTTCTCTGTACAAGATCTATCATTTCAGTACTAAGATTTGGGATAACCTCGTTAAAACTGCTACAAATAATAAATAGTCCTCTCACTTCTCGTTAAAACTTAGCGAAGTTTGTTCCAATCACGTGCTCTCATCGAGGTTATACTCTTCAAACTGCAGTGTTTTCTCGTCTGCCACTGGTGCACCAATCAAAAAGTAACTAACATGTTTAAATTGTAATGTATCCAATTTCCTACCCAGCCGATTAAAAGTTCTTACGTAGGTTTTTCAACACTCCCCTTCCGCCAGTACCTCCAAGGTGGAAAGCCACTCGTTTTCCCATTGTGAACTTCAAGAATATGAATAAACGTATTGTATTAATAAATTAAATGTGATGTATTGTATAATGTATAAATAAATGCAATTTCATGGACATAGAATCAGCATCGGGGTGTTCCATGCAGCATTTAAAACTTTGTACTAAATTTTAAGATGATCCCTAATTTTTTAACCAAAATTTTTGGGAAAAAAACGTCACCTTCCTTTCAGATTAATATGGTATATAAAAATCTTACATACAGAATGAATATATATTTGTTAAACATTATGGAAGGAAATTTATACACCACCTTTCTGAACTTTGCGTGCTTGCAGTTCGTGAATTTGGAATTCTCAACAAAATTTTTTATGACCATTACTTGTGTTTCACGCCAATTACTTGCATTTTGCATCATGCGTTTACGATGCCAACAAGCGTGAATTCCCTCTACTTTTTTGTTTCCAAGTTAATTTTAAACTTTAGCACCCTAGAAAAGGACATTTATATTATACTTATAATGCTCATTATTAGCAGTTTTCAAAGTAAACAAACATGATAACCATCGACTTAATTCTTATGTAGCTCTATTTAAACTACACTGCCAACGGTGCTATTTTCGATAACAGTCAAAGTTGCTGGCATCTAGCGGCCAAGTTAAAAATTATTGGCTAATGGAAAAGCGTCCTACATGTTTAGTTTTTCACAACTTTTACAAGTATGACATTGAAAATATTCGTTCTTTGCGTATGAGTTTGCTGGTTTTTGACAGAAATATTTAATGATTTAATACAATTATCGTTATATTTTGAATGTAATTTAAGGAACTGTTGTTTTGTTAGGTTTAGATTGTTTATTGCAAATTTTAAATGTAAATCTAAGAATTGCTATCATCTTGTAACATAAGATATTCTGCTGTGTATTAAGAACATGATTACTAAAAGAAATGTTATAACTTCCTTATGCTGGGTTTTGATTTTGTTATGCATCTCTAATGAAATTTGTAAAAGAAATGTAACCATTTTTTAATACTATTGTTTTTTTTTTGCTGCTTGGAAACATGAAAATTGTAAACTACAAGTAGGTCTTCATGTAAAGTGATTGTAATTAATGTCCAATTTTAACCAAAATTGGAATCGGTGAACAAATTTTAATAAAACTCCCCAATACTCAAGTTCATCAAAATAAGTACTGCAGTTCCCGAGTTGAAACGGGAACATTGTCAACTACATATAGGTCATGTAAAGTGGTCATAATTATTATCTGATTTTAACCAAAATTGGAATCGGTTGACAAATTTTAGTAAAACTCTCCCACACCAAATTTCATCAAAATATGTCCTGCGGCTCCCGAGTTTTAACACATGGACGGACAGACACGATCTCCCCTATATGTGGGCACTTTGTGAAAAGAACGCATAATAATCTAAGCGTAATCAGCACTTTTAAAATTTACTCCTTATTCCCAGTTGGATTACAGAAGAATGTTCATCTCACTTCCAGTGTCTTTCTTGCGTACCTGAAGGACCTAACCCTCGATGATAAATCTAGCATTTTTGTAATGACTAGGTTTAAGAACATGTTATTAGGGTGATTTCTCTCCTAGTAGGAAGAGAGAGTGACTCTCCAATAAAATACAAAAACATGCAAGGACTGGAAAAGTATGGAATACATTCTGCAGATTTGGTATGTTTTATTGCAGCCCATGGATTTTGTGAGGAGCCATCATGCAGCCTGCACACTGATGTGATTTTGAGACCACTGCACAAAACTAAACAATCTGTTCTCACACATTTTTACTTTCTCTGTACATAGTACATATATACCGTATTTAATCGATTCTAAGCCGACTTTTTTTTACCTTTTCACCATCTCAGAAATTGCCACTCGTCTTAGAATCGGTGTCAAATAAAATAGTAATTGAATTTATTTCTTCAGTTACATTATAATGCAAGATATAAGCGTTTTAAAGAATACGCAAACTATCTACTATAAAGAAGACTAAAAATGACCGAATAACTAAGACGAAATAAATTACGTAAATAATAAGAGGCGCGTCAAAGTTGTAATAATTGTGGTGGCAGTGCACGTATTCGTAGGATTTCACACTCCTCCACTAACTAAAATATTTCATTGTAGTGTCACCAACTTGACGTATTTTCCGCTAAATCTAGCTTTTTATCTAGATACCGTCTGGGGATTAGAAAAATGTAAGCTAGGGGATAGCGGATTTTTCGACTTAATTTTCACCAAATTGATGTTTCAGGTTTTTTTTAAATAAATAATTTTATCGTTAAATGTAACAAAATAAGTACTTACAAGTTTATAATGTTAAACATGCGACGATTTCTCCCGTTTTTTCAATTAAATAACGGACGCATCATTCATCAAATAAATAGTATTCTTAAACTACCTTCCTCGTATTTTATAGTCATTGCCACTCTCCACTCATTACATTGATAAAGCTATGAAGTATTCTTTCAATACTGTTTCAAATTCGCAAACATACATCATGTATACAAACTCCGGTGTTGGCAACACTGTTTACGTGTCTTGTGAGTGTCCTGTGATTCCCGAGTGAAATATTTCGTTTCGTTGTGAACAAGTGTAAACTTCTTATTTCTTAGCGAGTTTTTCGGTTTTTAATTACCCCATGATGGGACGAACACATTACTCTGCGAACTTTAAGAGGAACGTTATTGCCTATGCAGAAGAGACATCTAATCTTGCAGCACAACGGCGCTTTGGGATTGATGAATCAAATGTTAGACGCTGGAGGAGAGATAAAGAGAAGTTACTTAAGTGTTCAAGCAAAAGAAAAACATTTGGAGGCCCCAAGCAAGGACGTTACCATGAATTGGAGGAGATCCTTAATAACTTTGTGATTGATCAACGAAATAACTGTTTGCCAGTGAACTCCGAGATTATACAAACAAAAGCTCGTGAAATTGCTCGAGAACATAAAATTAGTAGAGTGAGTGTAAATTTAGTCGGCACTGGGTACAGCTGTTTATGAAACGATGGGGACTTGTTCTTCGTCGTCGTACATCAATCGCCCAAAAACTGCCAGCTGATTACGAAGAGAAACTAATTTCCTTTCAACTCGCTCGATGGCACAGAAGATGACGTTTTGTGGGATGAGGAGAGTGAAAAAGAGTTGTCGTGTGAAGATATGTTTTAGTAAAAAAATATGTTAATGTTGTTGCAATTTCTGTTTTTAATCTTTATTTAATTACGAACTGAAAATCCGCCACATTCATACCTGTTGGAATATCGAGATAAATAGTCCTAATTGACCAAAAATATTTTTTTTTCCTTGCGTGGACTTGTGAAAAGTGGGGGTCGGCTTAGAATCAGTGTCGGCTTATAATCGATTAAATACGGTACTACCATACTATACATAGTATGGTTTTCATGAAAAAAAATAGATTTCAAGATTTCAATGGAAATACACATTCCGAGGTCCTCAGAACACATTTTGACCACTTTCTCTAGGTTGTCTGTGTGCGGGTATGTGATAGGAATTTTGAAGGTGCTCTAACTCGGAAACTATTAATCAGAACAATGCAAAATTTTATATTTAACTTTTTTATGAAAGTGACTAGTTGATTAGCATTTGGTTAAAATTGGTCAACCAGAAGTGGGTGTTTACTCTCGTCACATACGTTTTATTTTAATATTTGCTTTAACACTTGATCAATGTAAAAAATTATTGGAATAAAAGTTGCAGGAAGTTTAATTTTAAACTTTTGTTCAAAAAATTTACCCATACTGCATTGTTAAAGAGATATTTTTAAAACTAATTTTTTGTCTGCCACCACCACGCCACCTACCATTGACTATTGTAAACGCTTGACGCTTAGTTACATCTTATGTTAGTAACGCTCCTTTTTATTTTCTCAACTGCTGAAGCTTTGTGGCTATATCCAAAACCAGAAGGCTACGGTATGAGTTTATTTCTGTTCTTTGTTAAGTCTATATTTTTCTCGCAGTTCCTTAAAATATTTATTAGTGAAAATTATGCTTTTATGGGAAATAAGGGAGTGGTATTTGGAGCAGTTCACTCCAGTCTCAGCCACTTTCATAAATGAATAGAAAAGAAACTTCTGCAAAACAATTCTAACAAATTCATGAGACAAAAGCCTTGAATGAACAATCACACAACTTACGATTCCATATAAACATCTTCCAAAAATTAATAATATTGTGATATATCTAGAAAGGTGAGAAGATAGAAAGCTAGAAGAAAAGAAAACAAAAGACTGCAATAAGAGAAATGAAAAAGATAGCATAAAAATTGTTAATTTTAGCAGAAAATTAAAACCGAGTGGGTCAAGTTGAGAACGAAAGCATTTACAAGGCAAATACTATTGGCATAAAATCAGAACTATGCAAAAAATAAACTGAATAAAACAGGAACAAATCTTATGTAGAATTATTTCCAAATTACGATAAATGGGGAAATAATTTGGTATCATCCTCAAAACAGACAACTTCACTTTTACCAAAAATTCCTCAACCTTGAACATTGATAACTCCAGAATTCAGCAAACAATTAAATTAACACAAACGTATATCGATTCTTAAGGCAAAAATAATACGAAATATGATTACTCACTCAGTAAATGTGTCCATATGTTTCCTGTTTCTGTATGTACTCTAAATATAGACTTAAAGCATGCATGGAATGATGGCAGAGGAGGCCGGTGGCCCTTTCTCAGGAAGTCATTGTCTTGCAGCCATTTAGGAAGGTGGTGGAAGTGACAAACTCCCCACGAGGCTCCCATATATACCCGCCTCAATAGTTCTTCTGCCGTTTCCGTCCCATTGGCTGCCAACTGGTCAAGGTCCCCAATTAGTTTTCCCTCGCGCAAAGCTTCAGTGATCTAAAAGACAAAAATCACAAATTTAAAATACCTAATCATCCTAAGAAATCGTTTTAAGGTTTTCAAGGCTATAGGATCCGAGAGTGCCGATTTTTAATGAATATGACTATAAGATTACTTTGACTGACAAGAAATTATTAGAGGAAATATACTGAAAACACAGAAAATAATCGTTTTTGAAGAAAAACACAGTGGAGTACTTGTAAGACCAAAAACTAGGATAGTTAATAATACATATACTTTAATTTTAAAACTTAAGAAAAGCACAATTACAGTACTAAAAATATCAACATGCTTATTAAAATGAATAAAATCATAAAATAATCTGAATAAATTTGTGAAGATTCCATTTTTGAAGTTCATGATTAAATCATTTCATAGCATATATCTAGTTACAGATTGGTAGGAAGAAAACTTTTTAATTGGCAATATCAGTCCTTTAGCCATATTTAAAGTAGTTGGGGAATATAAAACCAAAGTATCAAAGTTAAGCCTTCCACAACCTCAATCCCTGAAAATGCAAAAACGTTTAGCAGGAACAGTCAAAACCTCCAAGAACACTTGCTATCAAATTTACGATGAGGAAAATTTGACAAATACTTATGCCAGTATATTACTTATTACTTCGCTGAGATTTTTTATTACTTTGGAAATTTATACCGCTTCAAAATATCTAATGGTAATTCTCCAGCTTCTGAGGAAGTTTAAATATGATCCTGGCTTAGAGAACCCTAGTTCTGAGCTGTAAAACAATATCTTAGAAGAATCATTTTTATTCAAGAGATATAGTTGTGGAAGGGATAAATTTGAATACAAAAACAAATATTTTAAATGGGTAAAGACTAAGACTGCAATGGATGCAATAATATAAAAGTAGAAATAGCAAAATTCTAGCAATGTCCTTACTTCAGTAAAATCTGCTATTTGTTTGTCACCAATTGTTGTTTACAGAAATGCTACCAGAAATAAAACTTCACTCATTTCACCTTAATGTGTATGATAAAAAGATATGAAGACAAACATTCAGCAGCAGATAGTGAATTGGCTAGTATAATGAATCGAGCAAAAAGAGTCGCAAAGACTTTCAGAGGCAAAATGTTGGAAATTCCTTCAAGAGAATGTGACAAGATGCATTCATAGTTTAATTAAGTGATGAAGCATAAGCAAGGAATTCTGTCAAGAAAAATCTACTGATGCACTGGCATATTATATTATATACAAGTCTTAAAGCTTGTGTAACTGAAAATGTTCCAGTGAAAAGAAAAAATACCATCGTGAAAACAATAGCTAATAGAACAAAAAACCAAACAGCTGAGCAAGGATGAAAATCTTTTAAGTACGCATTAAACTAATGAAAAACAACAAGCATTACCACTTTCAATTTAAAATTTAATAATATGCTACATCTACTCTAATATAAATATGCAAAGAAATGAAATTAAAATGCAACTACCTATTAATACCAAGATGTATTGCATCTAATTGAATTTTACATACCTCCAGTGTCAGCTGAAATAAAATTTATTTTTATCAAGAATTGAATCATTATCAGTGTCCAACTATCGTCACAACTTAACTATGTGACTATAAACTTTAACTTGCACACAATGTATAAAATCATCAAGTTGGGCTTTCTACTTCTATGCTAACCTTTATATCACTCCTTAATTAGCACTGCACATCAAAATCTTGCCAAAATTAAATATACAGTAATAATATGCCTCTATCTAAAAATAACCACATTGAACCAAAATCCATGTATATACTCATGGACGTCGTTTTGCTAGGTCGATAAATCCATGCACTCTAAAAAATGCATTCAAAATACATAGTTTAATATGCCACCCTCAAGTAGTTGATCAATTTATAACTGGTCGCCATGCATCACAGCTGTTGAACACAAGGATTATAGCTGCACATTATGAGTCTAGTCAACCATACAATATAACCCATTCACCGAATAAACTGTTGCCAACACTAATAATGGATGTAACAGAAAAAAGAGTAAAAAATATGGTCAGCACATTCTGATAAAATAATTTAATTTCATCACATAAGGCATACAGAATGAAACGTTTCAAGACGAGGGCAGACATTTTTTTCTGCTTCATCAATATCAGATCGATTTGGCAAACTGCATTTAAAAACGCAGTAGCTGTGCAGCAACAAAATGGAAAATTACATAATATTTACAACGCTCACCTCGTGTGTTAGAAGCGTATCATCTTCTTCTGGTGTGCTTGGCAAAGGGCATCCACCCCCAGTTGCATCTTCTTCGTCATCTTCCAGGGCTTCCTTCACACATCCTTCAACTCCTTGAACAGCTGCTACTGCAGATGACTGCAGAAGTTCTCTGACCTCTCTCAGCTCATCTTCTTCATCATCGTCGTCGTCTTCATCCAACTTTCCAATCACCTGTTGATAGTGCTCAGGAGAAGAATATGATGATGCTGAATGAATTGACCGCAGACTTCTGAAAGGTGTTGCCTTGTGACTATCATCATTGAGACCAGACGTTCCAGGAATGGGACTTATGTCACCAAGTCCTTCTGCTGCAGACTTTGAAAATGATATTCCACGATTTGGGACACGATGACGAAGTCCTTCAACCCTACCACTGTCCAAACTTTCCACTGCATCTTCAAAGTCGCTCATTATTCTTAATGTAAAAAATGTCACTATATACTAAATTTTACTATTGTTGTTATGTTCCGGATGAACTGTTCTTCGAGACGAAATGCATTAAGAAATCTGCAAAAAATATATGCGAGTAGGTTACATTCTTCATACAAACTCATTGCGTGATATTTCAATTTGAATGTTAAATACAATCCTCTAAATAAATTGTAATCACTAGCAAGCTCAGAGGGCCAAGATGATTAAAACTGGAAGATAAAAGGAAGAGCAACTTCAAAAATTACCTGATAGGCAACACTAATACTCTTAAGGTCAAATAAATGCATGAAAAGTAGAACATTCGAAATTAATATCCAATGTTCTTCAATGACATTCATTATCACCTGAACATAATACAATAACTACTGTAATAGATCTTGCAATTGATTTCTATAACTGGAATCTACTCGATTAACAGGGCTTAGTTAAATAAAATTTCTTTAATCTGTAATACACAAGTAACTTCATTTACACAGCAATATTCCTTATACAAAATCTATGCAAGAATTACGTTCATTTTATGAGCTACAAAAAATAGAAAAATAGCAAATGAATATGTATCTAATATCACCAACATAAAGATTGAACGATCTTAACTAACATATACACTAGAATTTAGCCAACAACTGGTGTATCATCTGGACTCGGCAATTTTTTACTAAATCCTAGCTTCCAGTTGACGCCATCTTGTTACGCATCAACAATAATGTGCTTCTGCTAAAAACCTTAGATAGCTCATGTTATGAAAATTTGATAGCATGAAAATTTGTGATAGAACCGGTTATAATCTTTTTGAAAAACTTTATGTTATGTTATGTAATCACAAAATCACAGAAACCTGACGCGTAGTGAAAATAATGTCGCTTCAACAGACGGACCTACGATCCACTCGCAATTTCAATAAGCACGCGATACCAATTAATCACACAACACAGCTATGTAATATATCAAACCTTAAAATCACTGTAATACGCACAAATTGACAAGAAACCTGTGAAATAGATATAGTAACTAAACGATACGACTACACTTTAGAATTAAAAGAACTGCCTCATAATTAGTGAATGCTAACATTTCGTTAAATTAACACTACATTTTATATAGAATGCTTACAGTATCCACATCTAATACATCCACAGTAACGCACCTCACCTTTATTGTGCTCAGCTGATTCGTCGACTGATTATTCAAGGTTGTCGTCTGGAACTTACTTCGCCGGACCCGCCATCTATCAGACGAATGCTTAACTATTAGCTTACGTCAAACCATTAGCCATTGGCCCATTGGTCAACCTCATTCAAAACGTTATTTCAAAGCAATGCCTAAGAAAGTAAGTATAATTATGATATAACAGTAAATATTACGACATAATATTAAAATTTCAATTTATAATTTTATATATAAGTAATATTACTCAGAAACATCTACACAAATCGAAAATGCCAAAGGAATCCAATCCAAGGTCAAAACATGGATTTTATTGCGACATTTCAAAGTAACGTGACAAGACGACACGCATTAATTCGATCGTCTGATATTAATTTTTATTTAAACTCATTTATTCAAAAAGAATTTTTTAAATATAGCTGCTCTTATGAATATCACGTACCAATAACTAAATATAATTAGGTATTATAAAAGTTTCAATTTTTTAATTCTTAGGTAAAATTAAGAAAAGATACGTGCTAAAATACTGTTTAAAAAACTTCCTTAAATTTCGATCTTGTGAGTGGCATTTTATCGATAGAGCTTTGGCCATTCGGAGGTAATTGTGAAGTCCGGGGATTACGCCATCGTTCCGGCAACATCGAAACGTCAAAGCTAGGGAAATGTCGCTGACGCAATTTCCATTAAATTATTTTAAGAGGTAAAAGGGGTGAAGATGAGAAGATCATAAAACATTGAAAGAATAAAAAATTAATTGTTATTTTCATTCACCAGAGAATTATCGAGTTCTTCCTATGGCTGGAAAAAATCAAGAATAAGCACTTAAAAATCAAAAGATTGCAAAAAGAATTATCTCAGGTTATCTCCAATAGCAGTCTTTAGAAGCTATTTTCGGTGATTTGCCACTGAAGGCTGCATTGTAGCCGAAATGAGCATCTGTTTTTTCATAACCTTGTTTTGGCTATTGGAAATACCTGAGATAAGTAGTACCGTAGTTTCGATTTTTGAATGCTTATTCTTAAATTATTTTCGCTGAAAAAGATTTTGCGCTTGTAACTGCATGACTGTAGGATTAATGGGTTCAGATATGCTCAAAATCTTTACGTTTCTACGTGACTCTGGTTAAATGCCTAGAACACAGATGGAAAAAAACTTCTGTACGTCTTTCATAATAATAATATACGCACCGTATTACTGTTTTGTATAGTTGACCGATATATTCGATAATCTTAACCTTGCCAACATGTGCCCATGGCCGATTAAGGAGAAAAACAAGTAAAATACCCTTCCTAAAGTAAGAGGTAAGAAGCACGTTTTCTTAACATTTTTAATGGTTCTGGTTTACATCTCCCATTGGAGAGGGGTCAATCAGCAACGTTGGATTCCCGAATAAGAAGCCATCTAGCGGAAAATCTATGAACTACTTAAAAAATCCAATCGGAAAATTCATATATTGATAACAGATATCTAATTCTGAAAGAAATTTCCAAATATCTCTAAAAACAAAAAAGTTGATTGTTCACAGACGGAAAGATGGGGCGACCATATTAGCACGTTATTTTTCAAAATCAGAATAGTGGCCTTATTTCATTTCATAAAATTGCTCGCGTTTCGTTCCAGTCGCGAAAATCCTCGGTAGTAGCCGACAAGAGCCTCATGTTTCACTTTGCCGTATGATAACATTCAAGTAAGACAACCCGTGTGTTTCATCGCTTGTCTTCGAATCAAGGATAGGCCATTGGCGTCAGACACAGTGGAGACAGTCTAGTTCCGTTCCTGGAATACAATGTATGGAGCGTCGCTAATTAGAAACTCGACACGTCAGTATATACCAGCAGGTAAAATTAGAAAGCTCACTCTCGCATTCTTCAGGATGAAAGGTTAATATAAATCAGTGCTTTTGTCGACAAAACTGCGATCTCTCACAGCGTAATTTAAAAGAAAATAATGGGAACTTCATTTGCGCGTTTATTGAAGTTTATATAAGTAGAATTGTAAACTTCAAATTCTTTATACATTTAGTAATGTGACAAAGTAATTTAGTCAAGGATTAATTTAAAAATTTGAACTTTCTATCTATAACCATTTCCTCAGAATCCTAATTTGAAAATTCTGAAGACATCCCCTGCCGTCCACCGATTTTTCAAAAACATTTCTACTGCTGTGTTATAGATGGCACCATAGAATACACACACCCGGCAAATTTCAGTCTTATATCTTTTACCGTTAACTCGCTATTTTAATTCAATTGATTACACAGATGGATATGCTGAGCGAAAACATGAGCTAATAAAACTCAAAGCCCCATCCCGGTAACAGGTTCAGGCACTCCGAATTATAATAGATAATCATGATGGATAACTCTAGCAATTACGCTTAATTAAAGGGTTGAACGAGTTAATATTCGAATGAATTTTCCTGGAATGGTTTAAGTGTACGATTGGTCAATCGCGTGAGCTTCCTTTTTAGGGTTAAGTTAATTAAGATAATTTGAAATGGTGTATTTGAAATTAACACAGTTCTTTATTCGAACCACGTGTGAAGAACATGGTCACAGGTGCGATGACGGATATTAATAATGATTAACAGTAATGCGGGATGTTCAATTTTTAAACTCTGTGGATCGATCTACTTCCCTTGAACATTTTAAAGGTTAAAGAAAAGTCTAAAAGAGTTCACATGCCCTGCATTCGTAATATCATTATATATCGACGTTTCTTACAGAGGAGGAGGATATAATATACATATAACATATAGGAGGATACTAATGTTTAGGCACCTCCAGATCAGCTGAAGTTTCGAAATTTTTCTCGTAGGCAGGAATGTGTGCAAAACCGACTAGAAAAAACGAAAATCTTGAAAAAGTGCAACAATGCGGCCGCTAAGAATTCGCAATTGTTTAAACAAAATTTCAAGGTTTATGTATTTCCGAATGTGCTAAGGAGCTGAAATTTTTTTTATAGGTAGTATTTGTAAAAAACGAAATAGAGATTATACAAATTTTGATATTTTGATTTGTTTGGCAGTTAAAAATTCTTAAAGTTTAAACAAATAGGTAAATGGTTAGATACTACGGGGTGAGTTAGAGAGCTAAAATTTTTAAGTTATTTAGAGTTTAGTCTACATAAACGAATAAACATTTCATTGTATCCATGAAATTCTTATTGCGGCCGTTAAAAATTATTTAAATTTAAACAATAAGAAAAATATTATTTCACTTCTAGAAGTACTACAACTTTTAAAATGGGCAGAAATGTGTAGCATTAGTACCCCATAATGAACCAAGTATAAAATTTATAAAATTTCATAGTTTGGGGATTGTTTTAATCGATTATTTTTACATAAGGGAAAAGCGAAAATCGCTGCGGAGGTGAAATCTTTTGAATTAAAGTAATATATCCAATGATGAAATATCTGTCTGAAAAATAATTGTTATTTCAAGGTGAGATGATATAGTAATATATACTTCCATGCAATTATACTGATAACAAAGTTTAATTTCTTTAAATTAAAGGTGGCTCTTAAACAGACACCAATATGCCTACTATTATTCCACTAGGGAGATGCCCGTTGAAATTCAACGGGGAAGTTCGACTTTCTTTGGATGGCAAGAAAACAAACTTCGTTCTTTTAGGCGTTAGTTGTTTCAAGTTTCGAACTCCTACGATGATTCTAAGTACCTAATTTTAATATCCGAATGATTAATACTCTACATTTTAATGTACTCCTCGTAAATAACGCTACAAATGTTCTTTACATTGGTTGCTATGAAAATAATTTCTCCCTCCTCTCTCTCGTACTAATTGTAAGAGCGTTCACCGCATAAGGATTGAAATAAGATTAGAATTACGAGGTCTAACAATGTAATGGGTTGGCATGGCAACATTCCGTTAAAATGGCAAGATTTTCCCAAAATATATGAATTAAACGTATAACATGAGGAATTTTGAACTGTAGGCGAAAATAGATGAACAGAATAAGAAACTTCGTAGTTTTTTCTTTAAAATAGGCTAGATCCGAAGATCATAGGTGAATTTTTTCTAATTTAGACCTCAAAAAGAATAAAAGCCTGCAAGTGAAAAATTATATTTTTACCTGTTATCATATGGGAAATGGAAATGCCTACCTTGGAGTCAAACCTGGGACTTTTTTCGAGATTTCTTTTCGTCATCATCTTACAATATGTGAGTCGATCATTCCTGCGAAATATCAAAAATGAATAACGTTCCATTATCGAGTTATTCGCATTTTTATAGCGTGACAGAGGGAGCCACAAAGGGACAAAGAGACCAAGGGACAGAAGTAGCCTTTAATTATTGTTAGATGGATTATTATTGGCTTTAACTGACGGAATAATAAGTCAGTAAGACAACAATACCAGAAAAGCAAAAAGACGAATGTAAAAATGATTTAATATAAACTACACAACAAAGAATGAAATATTCATTACACGGAGCAGTCAGTGAAAATTTCGAATTATCTACCAATTTATTAATTAAACTCTTTGTCGATAAACAAATTGAAGCTGTATGAGAGAAAGGAGGCAACGGCGAAAAATTTAGAATTTACAAAAATACGCTGGAGATCATTGCCCAATAACTTTTCCCTTTTCCTAGGATTTTCCGGATCCTTCCCATCCATTTTTGAAGGTTTTCAAAGCGGATGGAGAAAATAATGAAGTAACCCCTTAGTCATGGAAAACATCCATTACCTCCCTTTCCCTCTGCCTATGCCATTGTGAACCTCCTCCATCTCATCCATTACTCTCTCTCCCTTCATCTCTCTCTCTCTCTCTCTCTCTCTACGAATTCGTACTGTTTAGGAGTTTTTTGTAAATTCTTAAATTGAAGCTGATAGAGATGTTCTGGTCGGAGAATGTAGTGTAGATGACTTTATATTTGACAGAAACTCCCACTGATGAAGGAAGATGAAGTACCTGACATCAGGAAGATGAAGTACCCGACATCGATTTTAGGAAAGAACCGTCGAAATACTCAGTTTTCTCTCAGACTATTAGCAATCACGATAAGATAAACCGAGGCAACAAGAGGATATTTTTTAAAAAATTGTTTGCATGACACCCTCTGCCAAACACCAATCCGGAAACGCTCAAGGTATAGGTCCACATATGGCGATCCGTCAATTAATATATCATTTGTACCGGATGTTCCGTTTAATTCATCTTTAGTCTCGCGTATTTAAGCTCCTAACGCGTCGATAATAAAATTACCACGCGGTCACCCCTTCACAACGCAAATTACGCCTCTCCTTCTGTTATCTAATCGGCGCAAATGGCATCACAATGAACGCGAATTGCGATGGGCTATACAAGTCTGTGCGGGCTCGCGATGCACAGACATCTTTTCTCCGTCCGTGAATTGGGTTCATGAATACAATTGATCACAACGAACGGTTCCTTTAATATAGGTCCCATTGTGCCAATGCCTCCATGGCTTACAACCGAGTCTGGGATAGGGATTGAGAGACGGTACGTAGCCTTCGCATTTTTAATGCAGGGCAGTATGCAGGGGCAAAACTACGATTTTGGGGCCCCTATGCAAATAAAAAATTTTGGGGCCCCCGCCTATGTAAAGAAATCGTTAATAAAATATTTTTGTGTGATTTTAATTTTTCATTTTTTCGACATTTCAATCCTGAAAGTTTTTCAATCAACTCATTTAGTTTTCATTTAGCATTCTTATGAGTCTTCCACTGAAAGAAGTGATTAAACACTTTAATCTACTCCTGTGCATCTTTTTGTTAACTTTAATTTTGAAAAGGATGTTTTTTGACGACACGGTTTTGTCAATATCAAATATACGTATTATCAAAGCTGCACGTACATTATTATAGATTGATGCCATTCTGTATTTAATCATTATTAAATCCAATAGTTCATATGTGTCCCTACAGTTATCAATCACATCTTTCAAAAGAGTTTGTTGATAGCGGGAGAAGTTCGTCGCAAAGGCATTGATTGGTCAATAAATTTATTATCAATTTTTGTGAATATTCTTTGATTACTTGTTCATTCAATTTAGTGAGTCTTCTGAGCATTTTTGCGAGGTCCCCAAAAAACTTGGGACCTGCACGCATTGCGTGGGATTGCATCCTCCAAATTACGCCCCATGGGTACTACGGTCGTTAAATCCTCACGCACGCACACAAAACGTTATTTCGCTAAAATATGAGTTCGCAAGTAAAAAAGTTATTTTGTAGCGTCTTAAAACTTCCACATGTTTCACCATATTTCACGTAATAGACAACTTATGCAGATAGAAGAAATATTTTTTATTCGTTTTCGAATGTGAATTTGAATGCAATTACAAGCTTTGTTTTGAATCGATCGAGGTTTCAGCGTCGGATCTGCGCAGCAGCGTAAGCTAAAGACTATTCTGACTCAATTTCCATATCTTCTGTTCGTGCTTAACATTAGTACGCACTAATTTGGTAAAATTAAAATGAGCCACTTTTAAACTCTCGATTGATAAATATCATGGAAAAATTAACAGAAACGGTCGCCATTTTTAAGAACTTTTCTCGATTTATTTTTTTTAACCCACAATAAACTCCCTTATCAATATATGTAGAGACAATATTGCCTAATTTTAAATCTCAAGACGTGTATACATGCTTACGTCCAACCAACGGTAGATATCTGGCTCAACCCAATCTGTCCCAACCGAAGCCATATTCTCTTCATCGATTTCGAGGTGAGATACATATATAAATTTTATTAGTTATAAAACGGGGGTAGATCCAGAGACTTCCCAAGGGGTGGAGGCAAATGCTGCAATCACTTTTCCCCCCATCGAATCCTCCACTGCCGACAATCCTTTATCCTGAATTAACCCCGTCCCTGTCAAAATCTTTTCTTTCCCCTGAACTAAGGATCTCATCTGCAGCGCAGAAGCAAGGGATTTTGCGCATAATGGGTTTAAGAATGAATCTAATAGAGGGCAACGAGGACATCCAAGGGGAAGGGGGGGGGAGGGGCGATCGTCCTCCCGTTGGATCCGCCTCTGGTTACATATCTTATTAACATCTTAAAATATTAACACAAATGGAAAATATCCAACGAGAGCACATTAAGCCACATAGAAAGTAAATTTGTCTAGTAATTATTTCGCGTTCAGTCGGATAGATAATTTTTTACGTGCTTACTTATGGGGCAAGAATAAACAAGTTAGGAAAGTGCACAGTGTATAAAAAAATTGGCGCGTTTCCTACGATGGAGTATTTGAAAATAAACGATATAATTTGAACGAACGCACACGATAAAACAACCAAGCACAAAAAACCGATAATGTCTGCCTACTAAAAATTTCTTCTCGTCTTAAGTTGGTGCATTAACAAACGTATTTGCGTAATTTTAATGTCTAAGTACTGCAAAACGATATATCATAAATAACACCAGGGAAATATTAAATTGTTTATTTGCCCATCTGCTTTCTAAACAGTTGCAACTAATCGAATAATCGAAAACTATTTAGAACATACCTCATTTCAGTGAAGTAGTTCTAACATTTACGTTTGCTGCAAGCACACCTAAGGAAATTAACGTATTTTCATAATTATAGCAGAACTCATTTACATCAATTACAAATAAGACTGTTTTCGTTGGCAACATTTAGGTAGCTATGCAAGAATTTTTTTTTAAAGTTCAAAATGAAAATGTATCGAAAAAATATTTTCTTTAGATAGTTCCACAAATTGTATTTGAAGATTTTTTTCGACATGACTAGTATTTTACGAGATATGAGGCAAAGTTTGTTCTTTTGTTTCCAGTCAAGTTGCTCACTTGAATGGGTTTTGTGGACCATTTACGTCATTTTCTTGTCGTCTTTTCTCACAAGTCCAAAATGCCAAATTTCATGAAAATCCGCTCGGTAGAAGCAGGCCCGACGAGAGGGGCGGTGGAGAGGATCCACAGTACCCGGGCCCGCAATTCTTCAAGGGGCCCAGCCGAGTATACCAGTATGTTGTATACTTGTATTGTTGACAAAGTGGATGTGCGGGGAAAGACGTTGACAAAAGTTAGAGTGGCCGGAAATAGAGATCTCAGTGGTTTTCTAGTATTCCTGGTGTTAACATCCATTTATCACGGTCATTTATACGGCATAAATATGTACTATGTACGTATTCAATATTTTAGTGCAACCAGCATAAATTGTATGGGCTTATATTTTCAAGACGTTTAATTGGGATTAACAATAACGGAAAGTAATCGCTAGCTATTTATTTATATCCTTAGTTATATTTATTTAAGCAACAATATTTTTGATAATTACTCATAAGTTAAATACCGCATTTACTCGTGTACTCGTTATATTTGTTTCATTTTTATGTTATATTCATTAAATTGTTTTGGCTATTTAAGATTAACACGCTATTTTTTCAATAAATACCGTCAATTTTTTTCAGAAATGACTTGTTGCTTTTTAACCCTCATATCTACATGTGGACACACACGCACACACGAACACACAAACACATATACACACACAAGAGGAGCCCGTCATACACTTTGCACCGGGGCCCGGGTTAGCTCTCGACGCCCCTGGGTAGAAGCCGGAAAAGAACACGCGTACGGACGGACGGACACGCTTACGTTGGAAACGAAACGTGCCTAAAAACGTACGGGGCAAGAAACAAAAGATTATTTTTATCAGAACAGGTGAAAGTGACTAGCTTACTTAACGCTAGAATGCTAATTCATGAATCCGTGCAGCGTAGAACAATTCGATAGAACCGTAACCAGGGCCGGCCAAGTACTCCCGGAGGCCCGGATGCAAGCAGGTTTTTGGGGCCTCCCTACGTCAAAAAAAACCTGCCATTTTGTACACATCAATGTTACAGTTTAGAGAGAACATGTACTTATAATTATAAAGTAACTATAATGATAATTAATTTAATAAAAAAGCAAAAATTTGTTTAAAGATGTAAATATATTATTTATACTCAAAATTTGGGGGCCCCTAAAAATCGGGGGCCCGGATACCTTGCATCCGCTGCATCCCCCACTTGGCCGGCCCTGACCGTAACAATACATAAATTGCACATTGTTCCCGTTCCAGAACGGTGAATGAAATCTTGCGGCTCTTTAAACGTAAGAAGGCGTAACCTTTAACGCAAAAATATATTACTTACCGAAACTTGCCAGAATATCCCGCGCGTCAACCATGCAAAACTGTCGTCGTGAAGCAGCTTGGGTTCAGGGGAGCTATTTGGGGATAGAACAAAACTCGGTTATGTCAAGAGGCGAGCTCACGTAGCACTTACACAAATCGATTTTAACAGACAAAATCGGATGGTGGGCCGAGGTAAAACAGCCGGATGACTGTTATTGTCACGGTGAGCGATTCTTGCAATGTGCGCATTTTTTACGAGCGCACATCCTTTCCAACAAACGAGAGATCGTGTTCTTTTAATTTAAACTGTCAATTCCGCCGAATAGATTCTTTAAAGACAAAGAAGAGAGCCGCCGCGTAAGGCAGTTTGAAAGTCTCAGGAACGGTGGGGGTTAGAGGTAATTTTTTTTTTGACGATCGTCAAGAGCAACGAAAAGGTTTATAACAAAAAACAAGTTCACGCGACGGACATATGTAACTAGAGAGAATAATGAATGGAAAATTTTAAAGAGGTTATTCTTGAGATGAAATACTGAAAAGATTATTTCCGCTGAGATTATTCAAATTCCGATTAAGTTCGATTTTTTCGATAAAACGAAAAACTAGCGCTGGAAACATCAAAGCGACGAAAAATGTAATTACGATGATTGCGTCATGTATTGCCAAAAGCGTTTGATCCGTCCGACAAAAAAAGACGCATTATCGTTCACAATTAAACGTAACGACCAGCTCAGCATGAACGAAGCTTGATTTTTCGCGTTTTATTGCCAGACTATAAATCCATTTCGTGTTTTTCGAATTAAAAAAGAACGGTTTTCCGAGCCTTAATCTGGAAAAGACGAGTTTTTCCTGAACGATAAAACCTAGGTAAACAAAATAAACCGTCTTTTAACATAAACTGCCAGTTGAATCGTTTCTGCGACTCGAAATTGCGATGCAAAGGTCTCGCGCAACAGATAATGAAAGAGGTGTGACTGAGTTTGCTGAATGGCGCGCGTGGAGGTGGGAGGGACGAGGGGGAAGGGGAAAGGAGGGAAGTGTGTTACGCAATCGGTAGAAGGGCCGATTGAAGTCAATGAGTGAAAGAGCTTCAAATATGACGGCACAATGACGCGACGCTTGAATGTGCTGACGTTCCATTCGAGCAGTAAGATTACGTGTCTCTTCGTTATCTGCACGATTGTTATAAATAAACCTACATTTGCGCTGTCGAGAATCGTAGAATTGTCGTGATTTGCCGACAGGGGTGAGTTTGGCGAGTTTTAAATGTCAAAACCACGCCTCAGTCGCTCTTCCATTCATTTTTAAACCAAATTTTGTGATTCAGCTGCCATTCGCAACAAAATAAATGTGCAATCGATGGTTTTATTAAGCCCCTTGCACTCAATACAGTGATTTGAGTAAATAATGAAGGGCATAAATTCGAAAAGGGAGCCATCTACGTCCATGTCCATGTACTAAATTACTTGGCTGTGATTGCTCTGCCCTTCTGGGAGCTCAAGAAAAAGACTTGAGAACGCCCGAATTATGCCTCGTGACGCAGTAGAATGCCATTTCCTTAAACGTGCTGCGAGAAAATGGAATTGCGTAGAATTAATACCCACAGGTGAAATACTTTATACTGAAATGTTCCTACTCGAATGATGAACAGTTACTTATTGAATTTTGGTAAATAGAGAAATTGCGTGTTTTTAATTTCTATTGCAATTTATTTGACCGTCTGTCTGCCCAGTGTCATTTCTCTCTAATCGTACGTGCATACGCCATTATGCGTAAATTGATCAATTTTGCCCGCGCCGAAATCAGTATAAATGCCATTTGCTTCTAAGAAAAGAGCAGCAAATCCTGGGATACTATCTGTATAAAAGAGAGATAAATCAGTACAAAATTCTTTCGCAAATAGTTTGAGTCGTAGCATGTGCATAAAGGTAAATTAAACGTATTTACTCGCCAGAATTCAGCAGATACAATACAAATTTCATTCCTTTTGGAAAGAATGTAGCATTTATTGAGGCTATTTGTAATAGCAACAAAAATAAACAAACCCGAGAAACCTCTTTGCAGAACCGATTGATGTATTTTGTCATCTAGAAACTAAATGAGCGATTACAACATTTAAAATCGAATAAAAAGAATGGGTTCACAAAATTGGGTAACAACGCGATTTTAGTTCTCGTCATACTGACGGGCTAAAGTTCTAGTTATTTATAAAGATGCACGTATGCATATGTGCATATTCCCTTAAGGGACGCCTTTAGTTGCTGGCACTTTACATTGTGTCCCGATCACGAGCATAGAATATCCCGCGTCAATTTCCCTCCCCATGTCAAACAATCTATGTCGAACACACACTACCACGGACGCTGACACATTAATCGCAGTCTTCTGACATTTTTAAAACTCTCTCCAACGGTCACTTACTTCCAAAATCTCCCAAATGGCGTAAACTTAACTCCTCTCCCGGGCCAAGTTCAAGGTCGCGTTCTATCGACCTCTTACCTATCCACCACTGTATCCCGGCCAAGAATCCCGCCTCGAGCTTCCCGAAACGTCTGTCACGAGCATAGACCACTACATAGTGCCTTCAAGGTAATTGACCTCTTCCAAAACAAAGGCCGCGTAGGAATAGTCGAAGGTCATCTCACGCCGATCCTCCCCAACGGTGTCACTCATCAACGAGTACCTGTTTACTTCACAGCGAGACCTAACTAGCCTTCTAACTCTGGGGGACAGTATGATCTGTGTTTACGCTAGCATGAATGTTAAAATATTTGAAGGGGCACACCAAAATTAAAAAAAAAATAAAATAAAAATATTAATGTGAAAACTAATGTTTTAACTGATTTTACTGCTGTAGTAGCCCTCCCTCCCCCCCGGCACTTCTCTAATTACGTCCCTGTTCCCACTTCCCTCTGCCTTCCATCTTACAGAAAGATTCTCTGTCCATTAAGGATGGGCTTCCCTGTGGCGGAGCACTACTACGCCAACCTGCTTTCTGTCTTAACACCTTCCTTTCCCACTTATCCGGAAGTTCCTCCAGAGCCCTTTCACACAACACTGTAAGCAACGCGCGAATTGTTCACTTCAGGATATTCTCTCCGGTATTGTTGTACTTTGTTCTGTTCCTTCTATCGTTTTAATATGCCTCTTAAGGTTTTTGAACATCAAAAGAAAGAGAAGTGATAAAGAGCATTCTAATAAACAAAAGATGAGACCACGGCGAAGATAAGTGATAACTTGAAATTCTAGGTCCGAAACGTACAAGTGAGGACTTAAAGAAGACCAGTAACGCTAAGTGAGAACTTAGAAGAGATCAGTAACGCTAAATATGTTTTTCGAGAGACAAGCTCTCATCATCAGTAGTTGACGTTAGAATTTCGATTTATCAAAGAGCATTCTATACGGGAAAAGTGCGGAGTTCGGAAGTCAGCTGGACGTTTCAAAAGTGAGCAAAATTCTCCGACAGATATTATCTAAAGCCAAAACGCGTACTTTTTTATGGCAATGGCACGAAAATAGGGATGAGAACATATGAGGTTTCGCGTTTCGTGAAATGTCGGTATGGCAGGCAAGCAGGTGTCACGAATCTAATAGATAAACTTGGATAGAGGGCTTTTGAGAAACGGCGTAAAAAATCTAGCGATGGACTTTACAGAGATTTAGAACAGAGGATTATAAAAGATGAATTAACATATGTAATTAAGGAGCCCATATTACATAGGAAACCGAGACTATACTGATAAGATACGAGAAATTAATTGTAGGACAGATAAATATAAGGGATCCTTTTTCCTAAAACAATAAGAGGGAAAGGCAGGAGAATAACATGAAAGTTCGGTGATATTTATCCCCTGCCACACACCTTTGTTTTACAATGTTAAAGGTGCTTTGTTGGATAAATTAGTGGTTGGATGGTTTAATCTGGTACGTGGTAAAAAAAACTTCTACCTACGGCCGTCCCGAAGTACGGGCGAGACGGGAGGCTGCCCAGGTCCACAAAGTACTGGGGGCGCTAGTCCGACCATCTAGCTAATATACAGAACTTGCAAGTGAATGAAAAACCAGTACTAATTTATATCGCTGGACAGGTGTGAATCTATATAAAATTCATTTTACTTTCCATTATAATTTATGTTCACTCCCGCACTTTACAACCTCTAGATCAGTGGATCCATAAAATTTTTTTGTTCATGGGCTACACAGCCCAACTCCATGCCACATGCAGTTTAAGGTACTATAACAGAATGATTTAAGGAAACCTATTCAGTATGGCGGGCCACATTAGTAGTTATGAGTGCTTCGGAGAGCCGTATTGGAAATCATGAGAGATTCGGCGGGCTGCATGAGCGTTTACACCGGTAGTTACCTAGTGATACTGTGGTCCCATAGTAATAAAAATCGAGTCTAAATAACTTAAAACTTAATTGGAAAAAGATTTGAGACCGTGATTTTTATTGAAAAATATGAAACTATGTTTAATTTGACTGATCAGATTTCCATCATGTATTCGCTGGTCGCAAAAAACGCTCTCGGGGGCCGGACCCCTGATTTAAGAAAACCAAAGGGTTAAGTTAGATATCAATACAACATGATTTTTAGCCTACTTTCCAGAATGTAAATAGGATTATAGCTTCGTCGTTGTGTCTGTCTGTTTGTCCGTTCCTCCCTATTAACTTTTGAACCAATAAACCGATTCTAATGAAACTTGGTGAACATCTTTTACTACAGAGGCCGAGCTCCCGAAGATAGTTTTTATTGCGAAGATTGAAGTCCCGGGTTCGATTCCTGGAACTATCCTTCCCATTTTATTTACATGGGAAATCTCAAATCCATCGTGAAGGGTAATTTTCTCTTGCACGTTAAAATATCTTCGAATTGTAATACCGGAGCGAGTTTTGTACTATTCTCTGAGGAAAGGAATGAAGATTCTAATTTTTTGCTTATTGATTGTATTTCTTAGAATTTTGCGTAAATACCGTATTAGCCCGAATATAATGCGACCCCGAATATAGTGCGACCCCAAGTATTTTGAAAGGAATTTTAAGAAAAAGACGAAAAACATTTAATTTTCTCTATTTTGCACATTTAAATTACCTGTAAACTCATGAATTATGTACTAATTATGTACTGTTTATATGCTATCTTTCATATTTTTTCAAACAAACTAAAGGTTGTAAAAGAACATACATTACAATAGTCTCATGACATGAAATTTTTTGTTTTAAAAAAATGCTGTAAGCTTTCAAGAAAAATAATAATTTTAGATACCATTTTTCACAGTGAAACACTAAAATTACATAATGACAAATCGTATTGAACGAATTTCAATTTCAGAAGTTCAAAGGTGAATTGCACAAATTTTAAACGTAAGTGTTCATTAATTATGTGTGTTTTACATATTCGAGAAAAATAAACCCCAACACGGAAAAGTTTAAACGAAGTTCAAAAGCAATTAAAATTGAAAATAATAGATTCAATCCTACAAATTGTTATTTATTCTAAATTATATCCTGATTGCTTGAAAATTATTTTATATAAGCCAATATTTATTGAAAATATATTTATTCAAAATATATATTTACTGAAACATATCTTTTCTCTACAGGTTGAAATATATGGTATGTTTTTAAAAATGAAGTGTTTTCATTCTAATAATGATATGATTGTTTTGTATTGAAATATTTGTCATTTCTGTAAATTTTTTTCAAAAAATCGTCATTTTTATTTAACATTTCTGAGAATCGCTCGCAGCTATAATCCATGTTAACTTTTATCATTATGATTAAGGTCAATGTTTCCAAAGAAAGACTGCTCTTTACACAGTCCCACACATCATTAATTATCGAGAATACACGCTCTACGCTTGCATTTGTCCCAGGTAAACATAAAGCTATTTCAACCAATATCTTTAAATTAATAAAAGGAAGATATTCAGTTTTTTTTAAACTGAAATATTTCCTCCCATCTTTTGTAGACTTCTATTTTATTTTCAGACCATTCTGAAAACTTATTAGCTGAGCAGTGCTCATTTAGTCTCCGAACCTCATCAAACAGTATTGTCATCAATCTTTATGAGACACTTGATTTGCAAATTTCACCGATTCTACCACTTTTTCCCACTCGATCGATTTTCTTAATAAAGTCCACTGAAAAAAATTTATTCCATTCAGAAATTTTGTCCATTTGATCAAATAATCAAGGCAATTTCTACAAAATAGTTGAACCTCGTCCGTGAATGCCCCTCTAACAGTTGGATTATTCTCTTCTAGTTTTTTCAATAAATTATCTGCATTTACTGGTAAACATTTCATATTTAATCTGGAATCCAATTGATCATTAAAACTTTGAAGAATTGACATTACTTCAGCTGCACATATTTTGTTCTTTTTAATTTGCTCTATATTCGACTGAAACAATGTCGCCTTACTATGCATGATATGCAGAGTAATTTCATCTAATGTATTTTCAAAAAAATCTTTTAGAAGTTTGGGACATTTATCTAAACTTAAAAAATGTAAGCTTAATGGTTCAAATAATTGAGTAACACGTTCAATGGCAGGTGTTAAAGCCAACCACCTGGTTTTTGAGTAACCTAATTATTTCTTATGCTCAACTGAAGCGACCTCACAAAATTTAGTTTGTCTCTTTACTCTTACAGTGAAACGATGAAAATGTAAGTATATTTGTGGAAGGATTACTTCTATATCTATAGCCAGTTGACTTGAGAATACACAAATACACCAATTAAAAGAACGCGTGGCTTGAGTAAAAGGAAGGACAATAGCAGAGAAATGTTCAAAAAGGAGGACATGGAAGGACAAAAGGTTTAGGGAGGACAGCGATTGAAAAAGAAGGACTGTCCTTCCAAAAGGAGGACGTCTGGTAACCTTAATATTGAGGAAAAAAACATCGCACTATATTCGGGTCAATACGGTACTGACGTTTTTGCAGATTTTATCACTCATAACGAGAGTGTTGCGATAGCAACAACTATTATTGGACTCGGATTCAGTATAGTCTAATACAGGGGTGCCCAAACTTTTTCATATCATGGGCTACTTTCAGCCTGGTAATTGTCTTGCGGGCTACTTATTTTTTTTATATATTAAAATGGATCGTAAGAATGAATTATACTAAAAATTTACCGTAAAATGCATTTATTATCTAATATTTTGGAAATTCAACAAACTATATAACTGATTAATTTATTTAAATTTTGTCTTGATTTCCGCGATTATGGGCACGTTTGCACTGCATATCTTTGGCTTGTGATGGGTAACTGGGGATGCAACTCGAAACAGAGGGACGTAAACAATCTTCGAGATGTTCATTACTGAGTGCATTTCTGGTTTTTGATTTAATTGAGTTCATATTAGAAAATATCGATTCGCATAAATAAGTGGAAGGAAAACACGCATTCAAAATTAATTCAAAGCTTTCAAAGTATTTGATGTCATTTTTTCTTAGCGTCCATTTTTCTGCGCCGTACACTATACTCCATACATAGCATTTTATGAACTTCTTGCAGATATCTTCCCTTATGTTCCCCGTAAATAGATATTTCTTTCTTCTGAAAGCCGCTTTTGCTTTTCCAATTATAGTCTGATCTTATCCATACATTTTGCTTCTCTAGTTATGATGCTTCCAAGGTATTTATAGTCTGACACTTGTTCTAAAGGCTTTCCTCCAATACCTATGTCCAGATTCTCTTCTTTTCCCGATATTCGAATGACCTTGGACTTTTCTGTATTTATTTCAATACCGTATTTTTACGTGTTATTACTAGTCTATTTATTATTTTCTTGAGTTCCTCTTCCTTTCTTGCTTGAAGTACTTGATCATCCGCGTATTTTACTGTTCTTATAATCCTTCCTCCAATTTTGAAATCTCCTATGCTCATCAACTTTACCCAATTTACTCTATCAAAGGCCTTCTGCCAGTCTACGATTGGATTGGATCGGCGACAGGCAGCAGCCCTGTCTTACTCATCAACCGATATTTACTCCGCATTCTCCAACTTGACCTTTACAACTTGATTCACATATAGATTCCTGATAAGTCTCCTGTCTTTCCAGTCTACACCTATACCCTTTAATATCTTCATCAACATTACCAATTTACTTTATCAAAGGCCTTCTGCCAGTCTACGAAACATGCGCAGATATCGTGACTGTGCTCTATTGCCCTTTCTGATATGATTCTAACTACCCCTATAGCATCTCTAGTTCCTCGTCCTTTTTTGAAACCGAATTGATCTTCCCCTAGCATTTTTTTCTGACTTTTTCTCCAGACTTTCATTAAGAATCCTCGTGATGATCCTCGAAGTGTGTGACAGAAGGCTAATCGTTCTGTAGTCTTTACACCGCATTGCCTTCGGCTTCTTCTTTAGAGGGATCATTGCTACTTTTAGGAAATCCCGAGGCCACTCTCCCGTGTCGTAAATCTTATATTAATTTCTTGATCGCTTTTAGTCCTTCTGATCCCATGACTTTAAGTACCTCAGCCGGTATTCCATCGCTGCACGTGGCTTTCCCTTTCTTTAGTTCCATTATCGCTTTCTCTACTTCACTCTCCATAATACTTGATCCTAAGTTGTCTTCTTCAATGTTTTCCTTATCTTCCAGTTCTATTTTGGCCGATTCTGCCTACTTGCTTAATGTATCCTTCCCATACATGTGCTACACCCTTTGTTTCTGAGATTATCTTGCCATCCGTATTCATAATTCCTTTACCACGAATTCCATTCGACTTCTCATCTTCTAATTCCAGTGCCCTAGCGTACATCATATCGCACCGTCCTAACTTCTCCATTTGTTCTATTTCATCACATTTTCCTTTTATCCAATTTTCTCTAACTTTATCTGTTACCCTTCTCAACTCATTGTTTATACGCCTATAGTTGGCTCTACCTTCTTCAGTGTTAAGGTTTTTCCATTTTCGTCTCTCATCCATTTTCTCCAGCATTTCCTTAGTGATCCATGGTTTTCTGATTTTCTTCTCTTGTTTTCCAATCTCTTCATCCAAGTTATCCTTGATACTGGTTTTAATTTCTTCCCATTCTTTATCCACGGCCTTTGGTTTATTTTCCAAATTTTTTAGGCGATCTTCCAACTTCATGCTGACTACATCCTGCCTTTCTTTCAGTTTTTCTAGGTCCCAAGTCTGTCTTTCTCTTCTCGTTTTTCTTATTTGCTTGAGCTTTGTACTTACGTCAACTATTAGAAGGCTGTGATCTGAATCAATGTCTACTCCTGGTAATGCCTTGGCGGTATTTATGCTGTTCCTGAATCTTTGTTTTACTAGGATGTAATCTATTTGACATCTCATTCTATCTCCTGGGCTTTTCCATGTGTATAACCTTCGTTTATGAATCCATTATTGCGAGCTCTCATTGCCGGGGCTCCATCAGTAGTGAAGTGGAAAGTTTTCTATGGTTGCAAATTTCTTATAAGTGGAATATATATCTTTTCCTCGAGTTCTACCCTCCAATGAAATTAATTTTAAAAGTTCCTCTTTAGTGCTATAATCTTTGAAAATCATTCGTACGCAAATACAGATTTGTGCTGTGTCAACATTATCGGTTGATTCATCAATTTGCGGGGAAAAATATTCACAAGTTGACAAGTCCTTCTGCAGCACCCTTGTGGTATCGTTTGCCATTGTCTCAATCCTTCGGGTACCGTCCTTCGGAAGGGACGTTAAGCCGTTGGCCTACTTGGTGCTCTTCGTAAAGAGTAGGTTAATGCCGGCACCGGGTTTCCCTCCTCCCTTGTGATTGTTTTCGGTGTGGAAGGAGCTATGGCTATAATAATCCAAGAGGTTGATTAGCCAAAAATACACACACACACTCAATCCTTCGGGTAACAGTATTTCTAGATAACTGTACATCTCTAATAGCTTCCATTATTGCACTCTTATTACCGTTACTGTCAATGAATGAGTCACTAGCTCTAAGGAAAGCCTCTTTAAACACTTCTCCGTCTTCAAAAGGTTTTTGTGTTTAGCAATAATATGATACACAAGGAAAGAAGCAACAGTAGCGGCTACAGACTTAACAGTGAGAGCTTTGAACAATGATTGTTGCTTCTGTAAGTTAAAAACATGTTCTTGCAATTTCATTTTTCTAATTTCAGATTTAGCAGGAAAACTAACAGAAAATGTTTTATGAATTTTATTAAAATGTCTCTCGACTTTATCTCCTTTATATTCTGCAACATTTGCGTGACAAATTAAGCACGCACATTTATCTTTAACCACGATGAAGAAGAATTCGTCATTCCACTCATAAGTATAGTAATAAGTTTTCATTTTCTTTTTTGTCGGTTCATTGTTCATCTTTATGAAGGATTTAACTGCAATGAGAAAAAAAATACAATGTAAAAACATCCAATTGTAGCAAATTACGAAAAAATAAATAATCGCACAAGATCGTGAATAAACGACGTTAAGACAAATCCACAATTTAAATATACCAAATAACGATAATTCTTTTATTATAAAGTGCTCAATATTACCATTATGTTTAAAAACCAACCATCTAATCAAGAAAAATTACTACTTCCTTGGCATTTTTGAATCAAAACAACAGCACTTGATTTCGCTTCAATCGCACAACATAAAACTACAATTTTACCAGCATCGTGACCAAATAATATAAGCTTGACCTAACGATTTTTATGTTAATAAACATTGTACAGTAATACGCCGATTTACGTCGAGATACGTGCCTGAAAATCACGACGTAAATCAAATCCGCGTACATCGAAGGGAGTTTACCATAAGAGTCAATGCAACAAGGGCCGGTGCGTGCAAGTCTTCAAAACTTTTATCTATTAAAAAGTCGTCCATAACTATAATGCAATTAGCACCGTCGGAAGACGTAATAAACCGTTTAAATAAAATTAAAAGGCATACATACCTATTCAGAAGATAGCAGATTAAAAAAATTGGTACGTAGGTGCATTTAGTGAGCCGTAAGATTATGGTGCATTAAAACATTTTATCAAATCCATCTAACTTTCTAAAACGAAAGCAAAATTTCCATTAGAAAAACATTAAAGATTGAGTTTTTATAGTGGAGGCTATCGTTCATTGGCTTATATAAATTCGACAAATTAACATAAACTTCGGACTTGCATAGTTTTAAAGAAGAATGATCAAGGTTTCTTATTCTTACAGTCTTTTTTCGTCTTCGATTCGAAATCGCTCGCACTTCACGTTTATTCCCATTAATACACAAAATTGAAGTTTTCACAATTAATACCTTGACGACAATGACATTGTTAAATCCCGAGGACTTCTTGTTGTATTAATTCATGTTCCTTTTCCTCTTCCTCTCCCCTAGCTATAAATACGTAATGAGATATAACCCTTCTAAATTTCCTGTTGAAATTCACCACCACCATCATATTTTAAATTTGTTTATTGTAATATTTTATTGTGTTATTTGTAATATTAATTTAATTTTTGATACCTGTGAGCGAATATGGAGCTTAATATACTTGTAATACATTTAATACATTTTAATCGATCAAGTTTTGGTACGCGTTTCAACAATTTCATTTTAGAATACATATAAATAAACATGGACTCTAGTAGAAGGGTCGGCAACGTTTTTTCTCTCAGGTGTCACTCTACCAATATTCATAATTTGTGGCAGTCCACGCGTGCCACCCTAAAATTCATTTGATCCGAAACCCTTAAGAAAAGTGTTTATTATATAATAAAACATTCTGAAGGCAATGCAGTATAACTACAATACGGATTACAATTGAAATTAAAGTAGAATTAATTTGAAAATACAATTTTTTTGTAATTATTCTCTGAAATGTCGTGCCGTGTAAAAACTCTCCGCGTGCCATGTAAAAGCTTTCCGCGTGCCACCTTTAGGTACGCGTGCCATAGATTGCCGACCACTGGTCTGGAACAAGGAGTAATCCACCAACTTTAAGCGAAATTCCGCAAAACAGTTCTTAAATACTTGTTTCGAAACCGGTTGGTCAAAATGATCAAAGTGCTCCGAACTTGTGACGAAAAATTGACGTGTTGCATGCTATAACCTGGATTAGTGAAGCGTGGAATGGAAGGGGCCCCTCTACAGTTTAAAAACTACTTTCGTAAAACACGATTTGTTTTGTCTGGTAGCGAGTGCGTTGGTGACGTCAAAGGTGCAGCTGATGCTTCGGTCCTTGATGCCTCGCTTATTGCCTTGGGGAAATTCTTTGCTAAAAGGTGTTGAATATTTATGTATTGACTCCGATCTAGTGGTTGGAAGTGGAAGCACTGAGGTGAAGGACATTGTGAACGAGTTTTTTAATGATAGAAACCACTATGAGAAAGGTGGAGAAGATGAAAATGAAAGGATGGCATCACCCCCTCCCCTAATTTAAAAAGTTCGCCGACGCTTTGCGACTTCCAAAGTATATTAAAATAATTTTACTTTAGCAAAAACGGCGCATCTGGACTGCAAATAGCGAGGGAACTAATTATTCACAAGGAAGCATTTTTGTGAGGAAGGAGTGTTTAACATAAAATAAATGCATGTAAATATTAACAGCTTGTTAATATTAAAAGTCACGCATCTACGTAAGTAATTAGTTTATTTATAGACGCATACTGTTACTCGCTATTTATTTCAGAAACTTCCCCTCCCCCCTCCAGGTGTTCACATTTAAAATTTTTAGGAATTAGAACGCATCACACATAGTATAGTGGAACGAATCACTTGCATTTTCCAGAGATTGAGTATATTGTTGCCGTTGCTCTAAATAACCCTCAGTTGGTTGGGTAACATCAGAAGGACATTCATGGTTGAGTGGGGTCAAGATGACCCAAACTACAATTTTGCGAGTTTAGTCATTTTTAGCTGCACATTTATTGTAATTAAAGATACAAAATACATTTCTTTCATTTCTCAAAGCATTTAGGGTACACCCTCTTTGAACATGTGGCACGCAAGAGGTTGTAACACAGTTCGCATTAGCTTCCTGCCTTCCTATCAGTTCCTCTGGGACACGACGCACAGCGTTTCCTTTTACTTCCAGTATTGCTTGCAGGGTTGTCGGAAAGAGGAGTTTGTTGTGGTTTGGTACTCAACCTTGTGCACAGTAACCGCAAATCACGTGGCAGCTGCTTGACTACACTTCTTCGATTGATTTCAGGCTAAACCAAAGCCTTCCCAAGTTATAGGAGAAATTCGCACTTTGTTGGAATTTCGGAGTCTTTACTTACACTAGACAGCAAAACATAAGCATTTATTCTAGAAATATCGAGAACAGCATGAAATATAAAATATCTCTACCTGTGCGCACTTTTGAAAGCTCCTGCTGGGTACAATAGTCCTATAAAGGCTCTCAGTTATTGGCAATTAGTTGGACTCAAAAACGAGCATTTATCTCTGTTGGAATATGATACTATCTTTCTTTCAATTTCTTCATTCGTATGAGCAACAATAACTTCGAGCATATATTTTGTAATCAGCAAATCCCAAGTCGGCACTGCTTCCTCTGGCTTGGTTGTCAATGTAGGGCCATGGAGACCAGGAAGATGAGTAACTGCAGGCTGAGAGCTCCATTTGAATTTGTTCTTACCATAAAACACTCCCGTTCGCTGCCGGCTATCATTATCACCATCTTCATCAGAACTTTGTTCACTGTCAGTTTCATGATCTCTAGGAGTTGCAAAACTTTCATCTTCGCCATCACAATCTCCAAACATTATCTCATCAAATTCTTCTTGAGTGATATCATCCATTACTACAAGAATTACAAAATTATATCCAAGATTTTCCATGAAATACGTACAGTAAATGACAAAAAACTTACCTTAATAGTTGTGTGGGGTCAAAATGACCCAAATACGACTTAAAGAAGTAAAAATAAAAAGGAAAACTAGGAGCAGTAATCCAAACACCTCAGACACCAATCAAAAACTGTCAAGAGAGTATAAAAATTGGCACACAGATGACAGCACCTACTGGAGATATTTTGTGATTCCTAATATGAGTATGGGTCATTTTGACCCCACCCAACCAACTGAGGGTTAAGATAAAGTCAGATAAGCCAAGGAGATTTGGATAAAAATTTGCGCACACAAGACGAGCTGAACTTGTTTCTCAGAAGTCACGATCATAAACAAGGATTGAAATTTCTAAAATTCCGAGAATGTTTCCCGGATATGTTAAACGAATCTGAAGCTGAGTAAGAGGTAGCATGCTTCTTATTGTTAGTATGTATGATGCAGTTAATAGGCGGGAAGCGAAACTCGTTGAAGATTCCATAAAAATATTTCCGTAATGTCTAAAAGGAAACAAAAGATAGAAGTTTTCTCAATTGCCATCGTGGGAGTCTGATCACGAAGTTGTAAACCCTTGCAGCTTTTTTTTACCATCTGTGGCGTTGAAATTTTTGCCAGAAATCACTGGAATATTTTGAGTCGTTCAAAAAATCAATATCTAAAAAAGGAAAAATGAAACACAAAGAATTTCTAGTGCGACAGAAACTATTTTCCGTAGCCTATAATTTTCAGAAAGGCGAAATAATATATGAATAAATAACAAGATGGCAGGGGTGGCCGAAGTAGAAGAAAGATATTTGATAACAAGAACAAGTTTTTATATTTCAAGAAAAAGAGCCGAAACATGATTTTCTAATAATGTACGTATGCTATGGTTAATCTAAAACTATAATAGTAACTGCTGGTGTTAATTTAATCGCTTTAATACTTTAACTATAGGGACAGATTTCGTTTAGTATTCATGAATGATTGGAATAATAACTATATTTATATCTGGACATGGGGTTCATTTTGAATATAATTTTTAAAAAATTATCGCTTCATCTACTTTTAAGGAGGTTGGATTTAATAGTAAGCTATTAACTGTCGACCTGATTAGTTAGCTAACAGCATGTCCACCTTATCCTAAAATCATGTCAAGGTTAGGCTTGAAATTATGTTATTAGAGATTATATAAATTGCCTGTATATTTTCTGGAACGTCAGATCAAAAGGAAATATCCTTAAGCGAAATGATCATCTAAAACAGACATGGGCAACGCGTAGGTCGCGAACCACATTAGTCTCTTTCAACAATTTTTCTGCCTCTCGGGTTCTTTCTATTTGGCCATATACTATGGCTCTTATGATTTAAATTAAAACAAGTAGGGATGTACAAGGATTTCCCGTGGTACAGAGGTGCTTTTCGTCAAATTCATAGTTACAGAAAACTTCCACTTGATATTGTGGTAGCTCTGTCTAATCGATCCGGTTGAAATCTGATATTTTTGTTATTTATTTATATAAATATTATATATACCATATTTGGTTAAAATTCATGCGGCCAATTCTCTAGAAATACGCGTAAAATAAACATTATTTTACCTTTTATTGTGGTAGCCCTGCTTTTTCGCTCCGCTTCAAACATCTTGATTTCATTATGGTATGCTGTACAAATCTTATATGCAAAATTCAGTTGAAATTCATTCGGCCAATTAATTCCTTCCAAATCCATATTTAGTGAAAGAGTATGATTTGTAATTTTGGCACCCCTGTTTGGTTGATGCGATCCAAATGTCCTATTATGGTTTTATATATATGTGTACATTATAAATGCTAAATTTGGTTAAAATGTATGGTGACAGTTCAACACAAATACTTGTAAAATGAATTTTTTTATTGCTTGTATTGTAGCAGTCCTGCTTTCTATATCTATACTTAACATCTTGATTTTGTTTTTTTTTTTGCACAACCCCCCAAATTCCTTCCAAATTCATAATTACTGAAAAGGTTAATTTTGCAATTGTGGCACCCCTGCTGACTCGATTCGGTTCAAATACATCATTTTGGTCATGAATTTATGTGAATATTTTATGCACCTAATTTGTTTGTAATCTGTTGAGCCAATTCTTCCCTGATGTGTGCGTACGGGCGGACATCGCGAAAATAATAGTGCCTTTCAGCAACGACGAAAAACATTAACGGGTAGGGGTGTACCCGGGTTTTCCGTGGTACAGAAGTGCTTTTCGTCAAATTCGCTGTAGTATAAGCGTATACTAATGTATTTGCTTTGAAATCAGAAAATTATTTTACCTTATACTGTGGTAGCCCTGCTTCTTTATCCGTTCTAAACATATTGATTTCGTTTTCCCATTCTATATTCGCCCTACAAACGAAATTTCTTTTAAATCCGTTCAGTCAATACCATCCAAATTCATAGTTACAGAAAACTCCCAACCTTAATATTGTGGTAGCCCTGTTTAGTCGACCCTGTTGATATGTGTTATTTTTGTTATTTATTTATATGAAGATTATATGTACCATATTTGGTTCAAATCCATGGTGTCAGTTCTCTAGAAATACTCGTAAAAGAAATATTATTTAAGTTTTTACTGTGGTAGCCCTGCTCTTTAGCTCCGCTTTAGACATCTTGATTTCATTACGGTATGTTGTACAAATCTTATATACAAAATTTAATTTAAATCCGTTCAGCCAATTCCTTCCAAATCCTTAATTACTGAAATAGTTTAATTTGTAATTGTGGCACCCCTGTTTGGGTGATTCAGTTTAAATATGCTAATATGGTTTTTTATATGTGTACAGTGGCGTAACTGGGGCATGGCAAAGGTGGCATTTGCCATAGGTGCCGCTTGCAAAAGGCGCCAATCGATCCTGCAAAAAACTTATTTTCCCATAAATAAGTATTAATTTAATTCTTAACTGTTAAAGTTATTGTTAATAAAAACTCTTGCAAAAATAATATTCTACTTAAACAAAGTTTTCTTTAAAATTTTGCCATAGGCGCCATACCTCCCAGGTACGCCTCTGTATGTGTATATATGTGCATTAAATTTGGTTAAAATTGATGCGGACAGTTTAACACTAATAAGTGTAAAAAGAAATGTTTATTTATTTGTATTGTAGCAGCTCTACTTCCTGTATCTATACTAAACATCTTGATGTTGTTTTTTTATGTAGCATACTTCCTTTATGCAAAATTTCGTTGAAATCGGTTCAGCCAATTCCTTCCAAATTCATAATTACCGAATAGTTTAACTTTAAAACTGTGGCGCTGTGTGCTTAGTTGATCCGGTCCAAATATGCCATTTTGGTCATTAATTTATGTGAGTATTCTATGCACTAAATTTGGTTGAAATCGGTTAGGCCAATTCCTTCCAAATTCATAATTACCGAATAGTTTAACTTTGAAACTGTGGCGCTGTGTGCTTAGTTGATCCGGTCCAAATATGCCATTTTGGTCATTAATTTCTGTGAGTATTCTATGCACCAAATTTGGTTGAAATCGGTTCAGCCAATTCTTTCCTGATATATGCGCACGGACGGACAGACATCACGAAGATAACTGCTTTTCAGTAATGACGAAAAGCGCTAAAAACCAACGAAATGAAAAATTATGTATTTTAAAAGCCACCAAAAGGAAGAACAAACAACAATAATAGCAATGGCAAAGAATAAACGTAAATAAAAGCCTAACTGAGGGAGAATGACAGAACGATTAAATGCATTTTATAAGCATTTATTAGCATTTTATTACAGTAAAAACACCTCGAATGCTTTTCTACCTCTTCTTAATCTCTTAAACACGAGCATTATTCCCCCTGCCTCTTTATCCACCTACAAAAGATTTTGAGACGTTTCTCTATGCCACGGATAGGCAAACCTTTTACGTGGAGGGCCGCATTAACGGTTGCAGCTCCTTAGCAGATGAAAATGCTTCGGCGGGTCACGTTAGGGTTCACATCGAAGATAATGCGAGGAATCCTGTTAGTGAAAATCAATCCTTATATAATAATTCTCAAGTGTCCGTCTGCCTGTCTGATTGTCTGTCTCGATATTTTTGGACATTTCCCAATGTAATTAAGAGCTGAGACTTTCACAATCGTTAAACCCCCATGACGTGATCTCTAGAAAAATCAAACATCCCGGCAAAGGTGCCGGATTCGACTCCGGAGACAATTATATTTTCCCACAAGTTTACACGGGATTTTCGATTTTTTCAAGGTGCAGGGTTTATTTCCTTCATTCATTAAAATATGTAAATATAAACCGAATTTCTCCATTTTTGTTTTATTCGACAGCTAAAACTATAAAATATCTTATTCTTGCAATGTTTAGATGTTACACGGAAGAATTTGTCAGAAACGCATTTCTTTTCGAAATTTTATGGCTTTTTCGTACTCTTTCCGGGTGTTGCCAAGGCGAATCTCACTGTTGCCTCCGATAAATTAGCGTCTATTAACTCTTCAAATAGACGAAAAAATTGTGTTATTCGCTTCGCGCAATGTCAAACTTTATAGATTGCAACGTTAATAATTGAAGAATATTATTATTCAGTAAGCATACGAAGAGGAAGAACAACGGACACAAAGAGTGAAAAATCAAGTCATATATTGATGCCAGAATGTAATACATTTCAAGTCCTTCATTTTCTTGGAGAATTCAAATGGTTGTCAGGAATTTATTAATTAATCAAACAATTACATTTACTATATATATATATATATATATATATATATATATATATATATATATATATATATATACGTTTTTACACACACACACACACCTCAGAAGTTATATTTTAATCACACCACTAAGTTTCGTTGATGTTCAACGGGTAATTCCGCTCGTAATAAATAATATGTTATCCACATAACACCACTGGAAAAGGTTTTACGGCTATAATTTTAAGCTACAAAGATGAAATTATCTGTATTTGAATTTTCGGTCTGCATTTATAATGGCATCGCGGACCAATTAAAATGCCCTCTCCAGAAACGGAACTCACATTATTGTACAGTCCGTAGTTTGTCCACCCGTTCTATACGATACACTTTTCGAAATTTTTACACGCTCATTATACAATAATGTGAGTTCCGTTTCTGGAGAATATCAATTAGAATTAAAGAAAATAGCAAATTCACCATGTGAAATTTCCCGACCGCATTTTCTTTACAACTTCGCGTGCCGCATAAAGGATTCTCTGGGGCCGCATGCGGCCCACTGGCAGCTGCCGAACCCTGCTATAAAGAATAGCCTATGTTAAGTAAATAATTTTACATAGTAATAGAGAAGTTCATGACAGTTACAGCACTCAATAGTAACCGAATTTTATAAATCATTCAGGTAAGTCATGTTAAGGGAAACTACAGGCCAATTAACATTAGAATTTCGCATTCAAAATGGCGTCCTCGAGGTAAATTCGCCGAACATTTGGGCAAGAAATCGACGCGCGTATCATCTCCGACGACGGTTTTTCAACGTCGCATTTGTGTGCACGGTTTTTACGAAGCGTTAAAAGTGATTTCTTGCATCGTACGCTCGACGAAAACCATTACCCGAGCTGCATGATTTACCTTTTTGAATCGAGGTCGTCTTAGGCCGAAAATGGCATTAAGAATCTCGAGTGCCCGCCTCGCGATCTCCCTTGGAGACTAACACGCGACGCTTGCGACCTCTCCAGTCCCAGATGTCCCCTCAACACATCCCCTTTATTATGATAACTGTATTTACCAGTTAGCTAGTCATTGGGCGTAACACGCTTCTTCCATTTTCGCCTGAAACGGAATCTATGTTTCATTCCTCGAGTCACTTTTATTTTTATACAGAACGATTTTGCGTTATCTTTTTATGCCGGCAAACACGATCGGCAAACTCAGGAAATTTAAAGGAGATATGATTCTACGCAGCACGTAGGTGGGTCAAAGTCGGGTAAGGGGACCTCCGAAAAGAATAGGTGCGTGATTTTCAATTTCGCCAATGGTTGGGGAGTTGGTATCACTAGCAATCGTTTAAATGTACATTAGGCTGTGATTAAGACGCTGGTAAATGAAAATTTTAACTTCTCATGGTATAATATGATATAGCAAACATTTTACGCGATTGAACTTTAAGTCAGGCTGAATCAGTGACGTTTCAGGGATGGTCTATCCCATTGGAAAATTAATATTAATTCATCATTAGAATGCTAAATGCTTTTTAGTGCTTTCACGGCATTGCTGAAAAGCACTATTATCTTCGTGATGTCCGTCCGTACGAATATATCAGGGAAGAATTGGCAGAACCGATATCAACCAAATTTGGTACGTAGAATACTTACGTAAATTAATGACCAAAATGTAATATTTGGACCGGATCAAATCAGCAGGGGTGCCACTATTGCAAAGTTTAACTTTTTGATGATTGTGAATTTGGAACGAATTGGCTGAACCGATTTCAGTGAAATTTTGTAGGAAGCAGGTGTGCAACATAGAAAAACAAAATCAATATGTTTTGTGTAGATATAGAAATCAGGGCTGCCACAATCAAAAGTAATAAAAAAATCCTTTTACACGTATTTATGTTGAATTGTCAGAATCAATTTTAACGAAATTTAGTATTTATAATGTCACATATGTACTGAACCATAATAGCATATTTGGACCGGATCAGCCAAACAGTGGTGCCACAATTACAAATTAAACTATTTCAGTAATTAAGGGTTATGAGGGAATTGGATGGACGAATTTCAACTAAATTTTGCATATAAGATTTGTACAACATATCATAAAGCGGTGCTAAAGAGCAGGGCTACCGCAATAAAAAGTTAAATATTTCTTTTAGACTTATTTCTAGAGGACTTACCGTATGGATTTTAACCAAATGTGGTGTGTAGAATCTACATATAAATAAATAACCAAAATATTACATTTCAACCGGCTCGACTAAACAAGGCCTACACAATATCAAGGTTAGAATGTATCTGAAACTATGAATTTGGAAGGTATTGGCTGAACGGATTTCAAAGAAATTTCGTTTATAGGGCGAGTATAGAATGGGAAAACGAAATGAATATGTTTAGAATGGATCTAAAATGCAGTGCTACCACAATATAAGTAAATAGTTTTCTGATTTCAAAGCAAATACATTAGTATATGATTAGACTAGGGCGAATTTGACAAAAATCACTTCTGTACCACGGGAACCCGTGTACACCCCTACTTGTTATGATCACAGGTGCTGATCAGGGTCAACAACAGATGAATGAAGTCAATGGAGAATTTTTGAGCTCGCCTCATGACTGAAATCAGATTGATAGAATGTATTTCCAACCGATATAATGTTCTAATACTTCTAATCTATGTATTATCGGCAGCTATCCACCGATTTTGACCGCTATTTAGCGGAAATGTGCATCTGTTCTTTTTAGCATTTAGGTTAGTTGGCCTGGGCTTTGAACTGCGTCGTGACCCAGTTCTAATGTGCTGTGAGTGGAAAATGTTATTTTCCTTAAACTGTAGTTGATATGCATTTTTACGCGTCATAAACTGCCCCAGCTAGTGAGGCACGGTAAAAAAAACTACAACTTTTAAATATGGACATTCGTCCAAATTATAATTTGATATTTTATACCATGTTGTAACGATCTTACAAACATTTTTATCCTTTATGTCTCTTAGGAGAACGGGCACTTTAGGCGAGTGGCGGCGTGAGGAAACTTGTGACTTTGTTGATGATAAAAGGGATGCGAGACACGGTGATACAATACAAAGTAAATAAAAAGTAACAGATCCTTCACCGTCAATAAATTGACGGCGAAGGATCTGTTACTTTTTATTTACTCTGTGACTTTGTTCACAAACCTCTTTCATCTTGTTCAGGCTCGGCCCTAGGTGGCGCCATCAAAAAAGTTATCCTATCAACTCCTTAGGCCAATGAATCTTATTATAGGAACGAACAAGGAACTCTTTTTTTTAATTCTATAGCTAACGCAACCGTTTTATCTTAATCACACGCAGTCCTTTGTGGTTAGATTGGCATATACTACATATGTGCGTGTACGCAATTCGAATTCTTATGTTTGCGTCATGGCGATGGGAGCGTTGCGCTGATCGTCATCACAGAAATTTCCTGGAGACTGATTGTTCTTCATGTTGACAACTTGTTCTAGACAGTTTAAAACATGTTCCGAAAAATAACGCCACGGCAGATACAAAGAAAAATTTGTGCCCAACACGTTACTTTCTCCGTACAGTGTAATGGATATTATTGAAATAAAAATGAGAAGTTACATCAGCAACCCTGTTGGTAAGCATCCTTAGGTTAGGAAAGGCTAAACATATTCGACATACAGATCTATTGAAAGCTTACGGCAACTAAATGCGCAAAGAGTCACGTGATGTAGGGGAAGGTGGCTGTGGAGGGTGAAAGCTTAAGGGGAAGGTGGCTGTGGAGAATGAATGATTACCCCATGCGTATATACCCTCACCCCCGCGTAGCTCGCTTTCGATAATGGACTCTTCCATGCTGAATTCGTGTTTGTGCGCAGGTGCCATAAGCTTTCAATAGATCTGTACAATCTTCGTTTTAGATAGACGGGAATGTTTGCATCCCGTCCGAATTCACTCCATGCTATCTTCACTCTCCTGTTGATCTCTCCGTCCGTAGTGACTAGCTGACCCAAATAAACGCAGCTCGTGATTTGTTTATTTGTTTGTATGAAATTTCTGGCTAATCAACAGGGTTACCAGCTGTGTCATGTTCACCCGGAGACTCCGGGTTAAGTAAATTTTCTCCGATTTCAGGATTTTTACATCAATTTCTCCGGGTCAGTACATTTGGTTAGTAATTACAAAAACTCTGATATGGCCCCCACATGACTTTCTCCATATCTGTAATATTTCTAAAAATTCCAAATAGGTTAAATGAAAATTAATATTTTAAGAAGCTGTGAGAAAATTTTAGACTACAAAAAACCGAAATAAACTCAAACCATAGCCTTCTGATATTGGATATAGCCACAAAGCTCCAACAATGAGAAAAGTAAAAGGAGCGTTACTTAGACGTAACTAAGCGTCAGTTGTTAACACTAGTCGGTAGGTGGCGTGGTGGTGGCAGCTAAAAATATTAGTTATCTCTTAAACAATGCATTATATGGGGAAATATATCAAATAAAGGTTATATAAAATTAAATTTACTACAACTTTTATTCCAGTACATTTTACATATATCAAATATTAATGCAAATATTTCAAAATAACGGATAAGTGACTAGAGTAAACACCCACTTCCGGTCCACCGATTTTTACCAAAAACTAATCAGATCTTCTAACTTTTATAAAAATGTTAAATATAAAATTTTGCGTTGACCTGATTAATAATTTTTGAGTTAGAGCGCCTACAAAAATCTATCACATACAGACAGACACACAGACATCATCGAGAAAATAGTCAAAACGTGTTCAGGGGACCGTAAAACATGTATTTCCGTTGAAATCTCGAATTCGATTTTTTTTCATGAAAACAATACTTTCGCCTATACTACGTATGGAGAAAGTAAAATTGGAAACTCGTCTTGAAGTACAAATAAACTAGAGGCTTTTGACAGCTAAACAGATTTATAAATAATACATTGTACTCTAAATAAATGAATCTTCCTAAAATGTTACAGAGGACAATTTATTTTGATAAGATTGAAGGCCCGACTTCGATTACAGAAACTTTATTTCACATTTGATTTCTATGGTGATTTTTAAATCCGCCATGCATGGTATCTTTCTTTTACCGAGTTAAATATCTTAGAATTAATACATTGAAACGGGATTTGTACAAGTATCAGCGTAAAAGAACGAAAGTTCTAATTTTCATTGTAGTATTTTGATTATTAATCGCATTTCTTGGAATTTCGTGTAAATGATGACCTTTTTACAGTTTGCATTGCTTTGATTTACAATACATTTTAATTAGCCAATTTGTTAATAACAGGAAACCTGTGAAAAGCGAAAAAACAGGTTTTCCTCCAAAGTCTCCGAGTTTCAGATCAAAAACTCCGGGTCTGCCCCCACACAGAAGGGCTTTAGCATTCATTTTCAGTCCAGCTTTTCAACTTGCCCGTTCGAATTCTTCGGTTCTTCTACGGAGATCCTCAGGGCTTCCTGTAAATAATATGATCGACAAAGGGCGAGTGACTCAGACGTTCTCTATTTATCTTTATACCCTTCTCATCCCAGTCTAGCACTTTGAACCAGTGCTGGAAAACGTTACGCGTAACGTAAAGAAATGCCGAAATAACGGAATTGTTTTGGATTAACGTAACGAAAAACGTTAACGAAATTTTTCAAATAGCTGCAACGGAAAACGTAACTAAAACGAAAAAATAAATTTCGTTATTTCGTCAACAGATGGCAAAGGGTTATATTCTAGTGTCATTCGTCCCAGGCGGCGTGTCTTGAGCAAGGGAAAGTGGCCTAAAATCCCTTTCTCCGGTCTCGCTTGTCCCCCGCTGGGCCAGTTTTTCCGCCTTGTCGGGAAAGAAACATTATCCTGACCACTATCGATTGTCCTTTGGGTTTTCCTTCCATTTGTGAAAAGAAAGGTTCCCTGACGTTAATCCTTCTCCAGGAAGCACGAGATAAGGAGCGTGGAGGATGAGGAAGGAAGCTTCTATAAATGTGCCGCTTGTAGTTATATTTTATATCCAAATACGTGCTAAAGGCATGATGATGCCATAATCTTAACAGAAAATATTCTAATTTTTCCATAAATTTAATTTATAAGGTATTGCCTTACATCTACATCTACATATTACCCTGCAAGTCACCTTGACGGTGGATGGCAGGGGGTGCCTCGCACCAAGTTCCTAACTAATTATTATTCACAGTTATCTATTGTGGTCACGTATTGTCCTAGGGAAAAAGGACTCCTTATACCTCTCCGTCCTACTATCTATTTCGCGAATCTTGTCCTCATTATCCCTCCGTCCGATATACGTTGGTTGTCGAATAATATCCTTCATTTCATTTACGAATATCTCCGACCTATATTTATCTAGAAGTTTAAGTCTCGCCTGTAATCTACGATCTTTCAACGATGGCCAACTCAACTCTTCAATGAGTAACGTAACGCTCTGTTTTTTATCGTAATTCTTTTTCACGAATCTAGCTGCTCGCCGCTGTATTTTTTCTAAATCCTTTTTAAGTCCCCTCTGATATGGATCCCAAACCGCTGCTGCGTATTCCATTTGAGGTCTAACCAACGATAAATAACAGGATTCTCTCACCTTTTCCGTGCTTTTCCTGACTATCCTACGCACAAAAGCCAACTTCTTATTTGCCGCACCTATCACTCGTCTTATGTGGGTGTCCCAAGACAGGTCACGATTCAAGGTTACCCCGAGGTATTTCACGGATTCCGAAACAGGAATGCTCTCACCATCTATCGAGTAGGCAAACACGGACGATGGGCTTCTAGATTTCCAAAAGTTTAGAACGTTACTCTTTTTCTGATTGATTTCTAGCTGCCATTCCTTGCACCAAACAGATAACGCATCCAGATCATCCTGAAGCTGACGATGGTCGCTAGGACCACTAATTTCTCTATAGACTACGGTGTCATCCGCAAAAAGCCTAATATTACTTTTTACAACTGAGCTGATATCGTTTATATAAAGCAGGAAAAGCATAGGTCCTATCACACTACCCTGCGGCACTCCAGAGACTACATCTGCCACACTTGAGGACTTACCATCGATGACTACTTTTTGTTTTCTATTCCAAAGGAAAGCGCGAACCCAGTTAATGACTTTAACATTAACGCCAAGATTTCTCAATTTTAATAACAACTTACGGTGGGGAACCTTGTCAAAAGCTTTTCTAAAATCAAGGAACACTGCATCGACCTGCTTACTATTTTCGCCGCATGATAAAACGTCATTCACAAACAGACCGAGTTGGGTGTCACAGGATCTACCTTTTCTGAAGCCATGTTGACAGCTGACTAAGAGCGATCTACTCTCAAGATAACGCATTGTATTGCTAACAATAATGTGCTCCAAAGTCTTACATGATAATGATGTTAGAGAAATCGGCCTATAATTTTCGGGGTTTTCTTTGTCACCTCCCTTATGAATGGGTGTGACGTGTGCTAGTCTCCAATCATCAGGAATCTCACAGAGAGTAAGAGATTTCTCGAAAACTATCCGAAGGAAGGGAGCTATTTATTCTGCTAGTTCTTTTAATACACGCGCGGGAATTCCTTCTGGTCCTGGGTTTTTGTTGGGCTTTATCGCACCCAGTTGCTTCGCTATTCCTGCCTCAGAGATTTTAATATTATCCATCCGAGTACATCCATCGGGAATACGATTATCTTCAAGTCCATCTCCACCTGCCGTGAACGCCTTCGCGAAGTAAACGTTTAGTAGATTAGCTTTATCCTCCCCATCGTGAAGGACTCCGGAATCACATCGCAGGGAGGGTATTGAAGGACCCCCTCCCTTGACTTCTCTTACATAGGACCAGAACACTTTTGGATCCTCCTTCAATTTTGTATTTAATACCTCATTCCGGAAGGTGTTAAATGCGTTACGCATGGTTTTTCTCGCTAGTACGCGGGCACTGTTATACTCATGGACTATAGCTGTGCGATACTCATCGGAAGCGGTGGTAGGTATGTTTTTCAATTTTGCGTGGCTACGCCTCTGCCGTCTTAAGGCAATCCTGACTTCCTTATTAAACCAACGAGGTTCTTTCTTATCAGATTTTAACTTACTGGGGATAAATCTATTGATACCTTTTCCTAGTATATCCTTAAATAATAACCATGATGGCTCCATACCTAATCGTTCTGTCTTTTCACGATAACTGACAAAGGTACTTTTGGTCTTAATGGTGATTATTCTTATTGCTCATGCAGGGCGATCTGAGTCACGAAACTTGAAATACGAGAACTTAGACACGAGTTGCCAGAGACTTTGGAAATTACGGATATTTGCCTTCATTTCACGGAAAATTATAAATATTCTGCTATTACTCATGGAATTTATTATCTAATACATATAGGTTCCACGTGGCTGAAGTGCTGTTGCCCCGGAGATCGCGTTGGTTTATTTACGAGATTAGATCTTGGTATATGGTGATATTTTAGCGCTTGCAGTATGCAAGCACCGACAACTCGTACAATATAAAGCTATTGCCCGGTTAGTATCTCAAATCTAAATAATCTTGAAATGTAATATTGTAAACCCATGCATGATTTCCATGTATTTCTTATGGGAGATATGAAAAGAAAGAACGACATCAAAAATGAGCCTTAAAGAGAACAAATTTTGGAATTTGGATAATTCTCCTTAGTTTTATCTGATGACCGATCATTTTACCAAATTTTAGGTCTGTAGCAGGTGCTCCCATACTGCAAGCGCTTAAAAAAATCACCATAGACCAAGATCTAAACTCGTAAATAAACCAACGTGATTTCCAGGGCAACAGCACTTCAGTCACGTGGAGCCTATATGTATTAAATAATAAATTCAATGAGTAATAGCAGTATATTTATAATATTCCTTAAAATTAAGGCAACTATCCGTAATTTCCAAATTGTTACCTTGTACCCCTGGTTCTATATGCCTGCAAGCATCCACATCCAGGGAGGGTATATAATTAATTCCATCATACTTCCTGTTGGTCAGTTGTCAGAGGAGGCGCAAGAATCTAGGCATAAAGATTGCAAACAAATTAGGGAGTCATACAAGAGAGACGTCGAGGCAACATACAAATGAAAATTTGCTAAATACGCTTCTTGTGTCTTCAGACCCTATTATTTCCAGCTATTTTAAACGCCCACCAAAAAACTCGGATCGATTGCAGATGAAGTAATTTCTTTGCTAGCAAATCCAGTGGCTAACAAAGAAATTACTTCACCTGACTAAACATTTGAGATGCAGGTTGCCCGGCTCCCTGTTTGTGTGGATTGAGGAGACCGTGCAAAGTCAGCGTTCCGTCATTCGGAAGGGACGTTAAGCCGTTGATCCTCTTGGTGCTCTTCGTTAAGAGTAGGTTAATGCCGGAACCGGGTTTCCCTCCTCCCTTGTGTTCGGTGTGGAAGGAGCTATAGCTATAATAATCCAAGAAGTTGACTGGCCAAAAATACACACACACACTTGAAATGCGGATGATTGTCAAGAATAATTATTGTTATTATATTTTCTGATTGTTTTTTATTTTATTTCAGAATACTTTCTATTGTTTTGCTATTTTTGGCATGAAGATAGGTGATTGGGTACAACCTCTGAGGGAAAATCCAGAAGAATTTAGATTTAATGGGTATTTTTAACCCCAATATTCCATTTCAATACCCCATAAGAAAAGAATGGGATTTAGTGCAAGGCATTATAAAAATGCATTTTTAAATTATTTACAATTAAGATACAAAGTCGAAACATGCACTATACTATGGATGAAAGAATGATGCTTATTTCTCTTGAAGATAAAATTCAAATCCATGCTGAATTTGCGTAAAAAGTCGATTTTAATCATAAAATTATTAAAAGTTTTTCGGTTTTCAACAATGAAAAATATTAACTACCATAGAAGCGACTACATTGCCTTTCAATGGAAATTGATTTTCCATACTTCAAGAGCATTGATTCACTGCTTGGACTGCATTATAATTCATTATCAAACCGAAAACACCTGCATAAGATGTCTCATATTATCCGAAGGCCTACTCATGACATCTACAAACCCTGAAAATTTCAGCGCAATATTCCTCTTAGTATTGTCTGCGCACCCAAATATGTATTCCCTTTGCTTTTAAATATCACGGTCTGAGAGTGACGTCATGACACTAAGCTACTTTTCAGTTCGTGGCACTTAGCTCTCGTTCAGTTTTATTAACACGTAAAATAAATTCCAGAAGAAAAGCATTGTCTCGTAGTCATGACAGAAATATTGGGCCATTGTTATAAATTGTATAAAATCCAGTTTTTATGCAGTAAAAAATCAAATAATTGGACTAATTGATGACAAAATTCAAATCCATGCTGAATTTGCGTAAAATTTTGATTTTAATCATAAAAAGTTTTTCTGTTTCCAACAATGAAAAATATTAACTACCATAGAAACGACTCCATTGCCTTTCAATGGAAATTGAGTTTCCATACTTTAAGAGCATTGATTCACTGCTTGGACTGCATTATAATCCATTCGATTTCAGCCAACGACGTATGCATATGATGACGTGATATTTTTTAATTAATTTTTTTATCCGGATACGTACTAAATGGCACGGATGAAGACGCCATAATCATAATACACAATATATCCTAGTTTTTAAATACAGTTTAGTGTAACATATAGGCTATAGCATAACATACATACAACCAAACATTTGAAATTATAGTATAGATGAGCTAGAGTTCAAAATACGTTACAGCAGGTTTGACAAACATTCAATCTTTACAGGAATGCCGCACAGAAGCAATGGAACGAAGACGCTGCCACGCTCTTCCGCCGGAGGAGGAGGAGGGTGTGGTGGAGGAAGGAGAGGAGGAGGTGGAGGGGAGGGAGGAGCACTTAGAACTTCCGCCATGGTACTACTACTTATATTTTATATTTATTGTTTACTTTTTAGTGTATCTAAAAGTTGGTTTCATTAATCTTTTTATTTCAATTTCAATTTAATTCACGCATATTTGAAGGACAATTACGCTAGTGAGTGATAAAAACGCCAGTATTTACGCGAAATTCGAAGAAATCAATGACGAAAAAACTAAAAAGTTGACTTGGGAAAAATCGGCCTTTGAGTGAGAATCATACGAAAAATGAAGCCCTTCTCTTTGAGATGAGTTCGGGACCTTTCTTAGAAGTCTTTTCCCTTCTTCAAAGTTCAACTTGATGTCGAATGTTCTTAACAAACTTGAACTTTTTCCGATTCCGGCAATTCGTTAAAAAATCATTGTATGTACAAATTAACGTCCCGGGATTTTATAACATGACTTATAAATGTATTATTTATAATAAATAAGGGTGAAGAAATAAAAAGACGGATATCAGTAGCCAAAGCTTACGCCACGTGACGTCATGCGCGAACTGGACGCGTTTTCGTCCACCGGAACGACCTACCTCCCTTAGTAGTACCATGACTTCCGCAGAAAAAGCTAAGGTGAAGATGCTTCTTCGTAAGAGCGATGTTTGATATTCTCGAACTGGGCGTTTGCGGGTTTTCGCTCTCGAGAATCTCCCGCATAAAGCAGCGATCCATTCCTCAAAGCAAACAAAAGTTTCACGAGTCATTTCTTTACTTCCTGAAACTTCTTGCGGTGAGCCGTTCGTGTGGAACGACGAACGTGCAAGGGCGTCTTCATTTGTTTTTTATCTCGGGCAACTCTTCTGAAAACTTCCGAAGTGAAAATTAGATGAGACTCCAACGAAGAGTTAACGGATACTCTTAAAAGAATGGGGTTCAAGGGGATTATTTTCTCGGAAATCGGAAATACATTCAAACGCGGAAGAAACTTTGAGCGTGAATATTTAAACATTTCACGCCGAAAATTTTGTGCCTACTCCAATTATTAAATTTCCCTCGTATTTCTCACGAGATGCTGCAACTTCCCTTGGAAAACGACTTACGCAAACAAATGAAATATGCCGAATCGTCGGAATGGTGCATATCGCATCATACTTCCACTAAAAACTCAGTTTATTTTCTAAGTTAATTTCTATCATAATCTTCTGATCGCCATTTATTTTTCAAAATTAATTTTATATTTAGCATTCATTTTGTAATGCTTAAAATTACGCGCAACATAAAGTTTTAGTAGGAGAACATAAAGATGCATCAAGTATAGATCGAATTTGAAAATATTGTGTCATTCCCCATCAACTTTTTTTCTAACATGGTTGTAACGCAAACGAAAATATCTCGAATTCGATCTTGTCATGTGAAATGGAGGAAACCCTTCCGAACCGACTGTTAGATCAATAGGAAACAATTCTATAATTGGCGGGTAAAAATTATATCTTTAGCAAGCAACAGTTAGATGACTAAGAGCAACAGTGGTAAGCATGTGACGAACTCCACTTTCGATTTGTATTGTTGGAACGAAACATGTTTTCGGCTACCACCAAAAGGACAAAATACGACAATACACTGGGATTTTTTGGTACAAATTTGAAAAAATCCAAGCTTTTTAAGTAATAGATTCCTCACTCACTATGATTGAATTTCCGGAATGTTTTTTCTGGACACAACCACCGGAGTCCGCTCAAATACGCCCGCACAATCGCCCCAAAGGTTATTTGCTAATTTAATTGCTAAGTTAATGCTTAATTTAAAGTCCGGCAATCTGAATATCGGAGGAATGTTGCGCTGGGGGAGTATTTCGCGGCGCGGAATTCCGCTTTCCTTTTCCACGGTTTGTTTATTTTTATGCAAATATCGTCGTTTAGATGTTTTCGCGTTTCGTCGGAGTAGAAAATTCCTCGCATATTGCGAGAGTTTTCTTTTTTACCGCGAATTTAATTGTTGTTTCTTGTTAATTAATTCACGCCCAGCGGAGTTCTATTCTCTGAATTTCAATTTCCTACGGTTCTCATCGAATGAGTTAATAACAAAAGCTTTGCAGCAGAAAGTTCCTAGTAAAATTGAATGAGAATTTTCTCACAATAGCTCTCAGCGTCTTCCGCGAAGACAAACACGTTTTCGCAATAACGGTTGAGAAAAAATAGAAATAGAATAACAAACCATCCTTTTGAGATATTGTCGCGAGTTTTTATGTGGAACTTTGTTGAATTTTGTTTTTTTTTTAGTTTTTATTAGGCGTCCATAGCATAAAGTAACAAGGGGAAATACGCACGCATCGTGCGTGCATACATGCAAGGCAGAGGCGTTCTTAACGAATTGTGTGATAATATCAGCAAAATAAAAATATTAATAACCGAGTTAAATGGCTTAAACGATATGTCGGAAGTAATGCCACGGAAATGTTGGATTTTTGATTTACGGATTCATTTTATAAAATTAGTTTTAATTGAAAAAAACAATCGAAAATCGTTTAAAACATACTTCACTTGAGTAATTGTAAGGTAATCTTTACATTCGCGCTTGTTTCTTCGTCGTAAATTATCCATTCCTTTTCCCTTACAAAACGCTTTGTGCGCACTAAAGGAAAGTAAAAGTATTTACGTTTATTTCTTCGTCGTAGATAGTCCATTTGTCATCACTTTCTGCGAAGTCGTTATTTGGTGTTATACAAAAAATGTATATATTATTTTCCGCATCTACTCCAAGTTGGCCAGTTTTAAAGAAACATGTGAAACATCTTAGTCGAGGAACTGTCGGAAACAGGATGGGAATGCAGAGTTGAAAGTGTCAAACCCTTTGATTCCAAATAGGTGACATTTATGAGGCATTGATTGATGTTTCTGAAACAACCGGTGATTTTAAATGCATAACAGAAGCCATTTCTCCGGCAAAAGAACTTAAAAGTTTTAAATTTCCCGTGATGCTATGCATTTGGTATGATATTCCAACTCAGGTAAATCTTGTGAGCAAAGTTCTGCAAAACGAGCACATATAATTAGAGCAAGTATTGGTACTATTGGAAAATACAAAAGAATTTTTAATTTGTTATAAGGAGAATGTATTTGAAGCTTCGCAGCAAATAGCCAGGCAACTAGCTGAAGAGTTATAAATGAATCCCGAAGAAACTGTTTTCCCCTCTACAGAGTCCATTCAACATTCACGCAACAAAAAGCGATTCTCCTATGAAGCTGATAGTGATGTAATCTGTAAAAATGTTACAGAATTCTTTAATGTACTATTAGATCAATCAATAATGTCCATTACTGAACGATTTAAAGAGTTAAAAAAATTTAGAGAGACATTTGGATTTCTATTTGGTATTCATAGTTTAAAGACTACAAGCGATGAAGAATTGCTAAAGCTTGTAGTTATTTGCAGTTATTTCCATCTGATTCAGAAAACAGAGCTGAGAGTGATGTAGATGGCCAAAGTCTTCATACTGAGCTTAGGACCTTGTCAAATATTTCACCTCCGCATTTATCACCTTTAGATGTACTGAAATACGTACTACATAATAATAGATTGGAAGAGGTATTACCAAATATTTCTATCGCTCTACGACTTCTTTTGACAGTAGCATCTGGTGAACGTAGTTCTTCTAAGCTTAAACTGATAACATCTGTTTTGAGGCCTACAATGAGTCAAGAAAGATTGGTAGACCTTTTAATTATTTCAATTGAAAATGAACTTTGTCAATCTTTAGATTATAGTGAAATAATATCTGACTTTGCGAGCAAAAAATAAAGAAAACGGCTATTTAGAATAAATAAAATTTTGTTCACATTTTTACTTTCTCCATATACGAAGTATAGAGAAAGTATTGTTTTCATGAGAAAAATCGAATTCGAGATTTCAACGGAAATACATGTTTTACGGTCCCCTGAACACGTTTTGACTATTTTCTCGATGATGTCTGTGTGTCTGTCTGTATGTGATAGATTTTTGTGGGCGCTCTAACTCAAAAATTATTAATCAGGTCAACGCAAAATTTTATATTTAACATTTTTATAAAAGTTAGAAGATCTGATTAGTTTTTGGTAAAAATCGGTGGACCGGAAGTGGGTGTTTACTCTTGTTACTTATCCGTTATTTTGAAATATTTGCTTTAATATTTGATGAATGTTAAAATGTATTGGAATTAAAGTTGTAGGAAATTTTATTTTCTACAACCTTTGTTTGATACATTTTTCCATATAATGCGTTGTTTAAGAGCTATCTTATATTTTTAGCTGCCACCACTACTCCACCTACCGAAGACTATTGTTAACAATTGACGCTTAGTTACGTCTTAGTAACACTCCTTTTCTTTTCTTAATTGTCAACCGGAAGTAAATATTGACAACGATCCCAGAGCTAACAACATGTAATTTGCCATATAAATATGGAGAAAGTCATGTGTTGCCCACATCAGTTTATTTAATTATAAGTTGCCTATTTATTTGTATAAGATAATCTTTTCAATAAATTTGTAATGTTTTTTTTGCTAACTATATCTTTTATATTAGGATTAACAAGTAAAAATTTACAAATTTGTTACATCAAAGCGATCTCAAATAAAATTTTCGCCTGGAGCCGCCAAAAGAACGTTTTACTAGGGCCGCCAAAACTTTAAGACCGGCCCTGCTTAGCATAATGGGTCGAGTGAATAAAAAATAAGCAAATGATTAAAGCAAACAGTAAAAGCAAAAGCATATTCAAATGCTAAAAGCATTTGCTCCATGCTGAGTGAATAAAAGTTTGCTTTTGCTTATAAGCATTTGCTACTCAGTTTTAAGCAAATGCTTAAATTTTACGGAACTCTTCTCTCACTTGTTTTTGTTTACATTTAAAGTTTTACATAGTTGAATTTCAAACTAAAAACATAAATGTGTTGGATAGTATTTTTTAAAAGTTAATTAATAATTGTTTTAACTATTTCTTTTATAACTGAATTTGATAATATCACAAATCGTGGGTGCATTTTTATTCAATTAGTTATAGTCATTTTATCCAGTCATTTGCCTTTATAGTGATTTTGGATGCCACAATTTTTACTGTCATACATACAGTTGTGCATTGCACGTGATGATCTTCCCCGATTCCTATTTGAAATCCGGGATCACTTAAGTACCTTAAAAATATTTCTATCTTCTGTTTGGAAGACGGTGCTCCACCACGTCTCTCTTGATGTTCTTCGAGTAACAGATTTGAAATATACCTACTTAACATTTTCTTCAGAGAAACGATATAAATTTTTATGACCGTTGGCTGTTGAAACTTTTCTCGTATTTTTTAGCCTTTCGTGTCACCATAAACTGCCATATTTATATTTAGGATCAATTATCATGAAAATAGAGTACTTAGAAATATCCTAGCAAGCCCTTTACATCACTTCAAAAAGTTTAAGCACTAAGCAAATGCTCGGTTTTATTCACACAATTTTAAGCAAATGCTTAAGAAAAATCATAAAAATAAGCAAATGCTTATTCTTTCTAGCAAAAGCAAATTCACCCCAAATCAAGCATTTGCTTAAAAAGTGATAGAAACCTTAAACATAAGCATTTGCTTATTTTTTATTCACTCGACCCAATGTCTAAGAACTGAAATCCCAGCAGTGATGCCAAGGAAATGTCGAATTTTTTATTCACCGACAAATTTCCTAATTAAATGTAATTAATAAGAAAATAGACGATTATTTAAAAATTGCCTCATCCGAATAGTAGTATTGTAATCTATATGTTCACGTTCATTTCTTTGTCGTAAATTACCAATGTCTTTCCACTTAAACGCTGTGTATACGTAAAGAAAATAGACGTATTTACGTTTATTTCCTCGTCGTAAATTATCCATTTCACTTCATTTTCAATACTGCGTGCGCAGATATTGTTTACATCAGTTGTCATGAAGATTTTTTTCGTTGACAACAATTAAAAAACATGCGAAATTTTTTCAAGTCCAAAGTAAATTACGACTTAAAGTTTGATTTTCTTGAAATCGGCTACACCTTGGATAAAAATGAACTGAACAAAACATATGCTATTTAACTAGTTCTACAAATTCATTTAAAGACTTTTTGTTATAAGTGATATTGTAAGACATATAAAGAAAAGTTCATTTTTTGTCACCAGTAAAGTGGCACTCCCGATTAGGTCACGTAAACTATTTATATCATTTTCTTAGTTTCTTTGCCCCTATGTCCTAAATACAAAAGTTCATCAACATCCGCGCAGTAGTTTATGAGATGAAACATGCGGACAGACGGACGGACACGACCTGACCATAAGGCGTTCTATTTTTACTTATTGTAAAGAACGCCTAAAAACTCCCAACTCTTTTAACAGGAAGCAGAAAAAAGAGGTTCACTAGTTTAAAGATTATTGCTGTTTAATTTTGTAACATTATTTTGTATATAGCCTATTATTCATAACAAAAAAGGCTTCTATAAAGTTGTAGAATTGATTTACCTAATTCTTAAGGAATGCCTCTACGTTGCATGTACGCACGGATCAAGTGTGCACTCTCTTGTTATTGATGAAAGCCGATTTTTCTAATATGTTTTGGCAATCCATAATAATTTTTGCACGAAACAATGGGTACGGACTCAAGTATTCCGTCGTCGCGTCCATCGCCTACGACTTTCCGTGGGCGACACTACTCTCATACACGAAGAATCGAGCTTTTTGAACTGTCATTCCAATTCCGGCATACACGCCAACTTTTTTAACGTCCTTACGCTTTCAGTCCGTGAGAAAAATGTCGCTGGTTACCTCAATACGTCTTTACGGGCGGAAAATATTTTCCAGCATTTCGTCTCGAAGCAACCGCGCTGCTTTAAAGGCGTCTAGGGCTTCCAATAAACCGGAATTTTTGCTAACAGGTTTGTCGGTTAAAGATCGTCATCTAACCGGTTAACCGGTAATTAACCGGCAAAAAAAAATAAAAACCCTCCATTAATTTTTAGGCATGTTTATTTAAATAAATTTCAAAGGAATACAAGAAAAACTGCTTACTTTTTGCTGCGAACAAATTTTTTAAAGAAATTTAAGCTCATTCAATGTTTGGTAAAACGAAATTTTGAACGGAATACTTAAAAAAAAAGTTATTTTATATGATTTAAAGATAAAGTTTTATAAATAGACGACATTCAATGTTTCTTATGTATAAAAAATACAAGAAAAAATATTTATTAGTGTTTTAAAAAATAGTGTTTCAGGAATACGAGAGCATAAAGTGTTTCGTATTTCACAGAACTACGAATTTTGGCCGAAAATCTATTGGCCGCAGAAAAAACTCGTTCACTGGCTGTAGAAGTAGGCTGAATACTGAATACCCCACTACTAGCCCACCAGTCCCGTGATGTACCAAAAAACAAATGAACGTCTTTAAAAATAGTTTTTCGTCGTTTCCCTAAAAATCCATTCCAACGGTTCACATACCCTGTTGTTTTTTATTATTTTTTTATGAAATAACATAGGCATGGAGGGGTCTTCTAAGAATACCTATTTATTCCAACAAATTCTTTTCAGTCGGAGATTTGAAAACTGATTATGACAAGCATTTTTTCTCCCTTAAAAAAAATCGGCCAATCGGGCACAATTAACCGGTTAACGAATAGTAAGAAAATTCGAAAAATAACCGGTTAACTGGGTTCGGTAAGAGCCGATCTGGAAGCCTTAAAGGCGACCATTCAATCGGTGTGTGAGATCAAATAAGTGGGCGAGAGCTCGGAGGTACGTGGATGTAAAACTTGGTATATTGTTATTAACGTCACTGGACGCTATACAGTTATTTTTTGTAACACGACGATTATTTATCGTTTTTAATGGCACTGCATAACTTGACCAATTTTAATCTAAATCCATTCGGCCATTTTCTGTGAAAATCGATATGAATAAATTGCCTCCAATTGTTGCGCGACGCGGTTCATTACAACAACATGTCTATTTCGAGTGATACCCTGTGCAGGGCCCACCTAAGCAGTACAAGAGACCGTTTTGGGCGCAGAATTTTTGGGGCTGCCATTTTTCTGTCTTATGTTAGAATCTTTTTCAATAGAGTTTTTCTAGTTCAGTTTCTCATCAAGTGACCAGGTATTTACTGTTCGGAGAAAAGTCGCAAATTAAGGGTGCAAGTGAATATTCAAAGTGCAATAACCACGCCATACTTCTATTGGCAAAATATAGGGATTATAGTAAAATATTGGGAAAAAATAGGCCAATAGCAGTTCATCAAGCTCTTATTCCACGGGATAAACAGAAATAATGAAAAGATGTTTGAATGTAGTTTCCCCGACATTTTAATCGCTCTTTCCTATAATCATTAGCATTGGATCAAGTTAAAGGAGCACTTGCTGTATACTTATTTTTCCATTCACATACAATGGGATATAATTTCAAAAACCATTGCGCAGACTTCCTCGTCAGTAGAAAACGTACATATTTCACTTCTCTAAATCTATTTCCTCATTCCAATCTCCACTTTGTTATTTTTGCTAACACTAATCAACATTAATTATAAATTTCAATGCATTTTCAACCTGTCCCATCTTGGGACGATCTTGGAAGCAAATAACAGCTCATTAAAATTCCTTTTTCAATATTTTTTCTCTTTTTTATGCAAACTAGCTAAAAAGCCTGTCCAAAATGACGGGTAAAAAGTTTACATTATTTGGATTTCTAGCATTCGTTATCAAATTCTAAAGTTAATCATCACAAAGTTATTTTCTTATCAAATAAATTCATTAATGCAATAGTTTACTTAAAACAACATATCTTGCAAATACTCCTTTGTAAATTGTGTTACGACTAGGTGGAAGAAGAGACTACTTAGCCTCAACCATGCCGTTCAAAAGTGTAAAAATAAATAAATAAAATAAGCAATATACATTTTGGAGAGGCGCATAGACGAGATATGGCGGAGGAATGTCAAGAACCGACCCTGGGCCTAACCAAATACGAGATTTCATCCTGTTCTGTTCAGTAATTTAGCCTCTTCAGCTGGTAACAAACAGACGGGTTAACAAAAACTAATTTTCAGACTCAAGAACGCTTAAAACGCGCAATTATTGAAATCATAATCCTTTCTCAACAAACTTTGCAAATGACAAAGTAAGACTGTTAATGTATCAGAAATACGAATCTGCGACGAACTATGGCTGAATGCCAGTCATCTCAAATAACGAAAATCTGCCGCCGAAAACATATCCTTAATCTATCCTTGCACAGTCACCATGACAGCGAGATTCGATCGCTGTCGTCAAAACAAATGTGAGGAGGGAGATAAAGCGTTCCGGAAATCGCCGAGAGATGATAAGGAAACCGGAAGGAAACTCGGGCTTAAAATCCGAGCAAATCGATTCGCGGAAGAACACGTCATCAGCCTCGATTTATTTCCAATGCTTCCGCAAAAATACTGCACAAACAAAAATCTGATGTGTTCAGCGAATGACTTTCTCCATCCAGATTAATGAATAATATTGCAATAATGCTTAAAAGTTGCTCTCGAAAACATCCTCAAAGAATAACTAACTATCGGCAATTGCAATCGTGAATATGTTCACAATTAAAAATACATCGAATCATTTCATGCATTGAAAAACGACGAGAAAACATAACTGTGGTTTTTTGCTATGGATAACAAATTATTGATTACCGTTGGCAGCGCTGGCGTCGCTATCAACAATTTGAAAGCGTTACCGTAGCAACGGAAACAAAGCGACATTCAATGTACTGAACAAATTCAAAAGAGTAATCGAAATATCTCTTAGTAAAGAATTCTTTTTATGAAAAAATATTTCAAACAAAGTTGTAGGAAATTGTATTGCCTACAACTTTAATTGTAACAAATATTAATATTAATATTAACGAAGGTCTAAAGGAGATATTTGGCAAAAACGGAAAAATGATAAGAGTAAACCTTCACTTCCGGTTGATCTTTTTCAGCCAAAATATTATCAGCCCTTGAAGTTTCAATAAAAACCTTAAATATAAAGTTCTGTGCTGATCTGATTATTAGTTCTTGAGAGCGCCCAAAACATTCCTACCACACACAGACATCATCGAGAAAACAGTGGTAGCGTATTCGGGGGACCTAAAAGCGTGTATTTCCGCTGAAATCTCGAATTCGATTTTTTTCACGGAAAACATACTCTCTCTTTAATAATACTGCGTACGGAGAAAGTAAAAATAGAAATGCAATCCGTGGAATCATATCCCCCACTCTTGATGGCATCATCTTGTTCCGTTCAATATCGCGAATGAAACAGTTTCGTGGAAATTTCTACCTCAAAATCAAGCAATGCCGGTGATATTAGCTCAAATAATGCGTCATTTTAGGCTCTCTGTGCGTGCGTGCGTGTGTGTGTGTGTCCCCTACCAACAACTTTTGCGTCAATGGGCCGATTTTAATCAAACTTGGTATGAGGCCCGTGCTGCCAGTGTCCACCTTGGGACTATATTTCATTTGGCGAAGATTGAAGTTTTTTGTTTTGCATTGGGATTCTCAAATCCATCGCGCAGAGATGTTTTCATTAGAATATCTTTAAATTGTGATATCAGAGCGAGGTTTGTACATTTCTAAGGGAAAAAGAATGTAGATTCTAATTATTATCACAGAATTTTGATAATTGATCGTATTTTTTTGAATTTCTACTAAAACAGCGTTTTTGCGTTTTAAATCGTATTTTATCGGATTATTGCCATGGAGACGATTATTATCGAACTCGGCTTGAGCAAAGACGATTGAACAAATACATGCAAAATATGTCAGAAAGTGATTTCGACATTGCTTTCAGTATTTTAAACCTGATAATGCTCTATTATTTTGTTTTCCGATTTTTCTCTATCATTGATCAACTATGAATTACAAATGGTATTTATGGTATGAGAATTCCTTAGAATGACTAACACGTACTGAAACATTTCCTGTCAATATAAGCAATCAATTCGGGACGTCAGCTTTGGGAAACCAGCCTAAATTAGCCGCATCGGTGGTTTCAAATCCCTCGGCGGGCAGTATTGGCAGTTGCCAATTCTTCGGCGGGCCAAATTACAGATTAAATCGGAAGTCGTCTATATGTTCTAAGGAGCCATATGGATGAAAATCAAGTCTAAATAAGGTTTTTATGGTTAATTTTTCCGTATTAAAAGTTTTATTATCAAAATTTTCTTAAAATGTGTGAATTTGTGTGTTAAATTTTTCGGATAGGTTTTTCAGCATACCCTTCGCGGACCGCACAAAAACCCTTCGCGGGTCGTACTTTGGGCACCACTGATCGGCGTACTAAAAACTTAAATACTGAACTATAAGAAGTTGTATAGCTGGTCAATGAGAAGAAGCAGTTTTGTTCCAGCCATTGAAGTTTCGAGATCTCATACGCGAAATTTTTTGCGTATATTAAAATGAAATAAATACAATTTCAAAACGTTTCGTGACAGTTAATTTTCATTTTGTAAATCTAATGTGTCATACGGTGCACCCATCATTCGTCTAGAACGGTACAGGTGTTCCTGGGAAAGACCGTGTAAAGCGAAACCGTGCAAAGTGGGATAGATTTCTTCATAGGAATACACGAGGTTATATTTGAGGTCAAGGCACAACGATTAAGTTTCACTATAGTTATATATTCAGAATTGCTTCGTTTATTATCCTTTCTTGTAGCTTCCGAGTGCCCCTGAAACATTTTTTGCGTTTTTAATGCTTAAAGAGGCCATGCCTGCAACCGTGCTCAAGTGAAACTGACGGCCGCGCAATTCGAGGTAGTTTTCCTCAGTAAAAACCGCGCTAAACCGGAAACGAGTAAAGCGAAACCGAGAAAGGACAGGAATTTGTGTAATTTAGGAAACAGAAAACACGCTAAAATTTACCTATATAAAATGAGGCGTCTCCGAGTTAATTTATTGCCTCGTCGCGGAAGTTACGAAAAAAAATCGCGTTTTTTACAGAGTTTATACGGATTTCGGTGCTTGAGAGAAGCGCACTTAAATAACCTACACCACATCTTAAAAACTTCTTACTTTTGGCCGTGAGTTCGTTCGTGTTCCAAATTCGTATTTTACCTCCTATCGCTTTAAAAAGTACAACATTATAACTTACGGCACCGAATGTATATTACCTGTTTTGCACATGCAACGATAGATTACGGCGTAATGGCGCAATGAAAAAATTTGTTTGATAAATATACATGTTTGTATCTTGAAGTCAAGTAAAGATGTTTTTATGAGAATCCAGTGGACAGGAATAGTTTCTCAAGATATTATTTCCTTTTCGCACTCAAATCGAAAAAAATTCTTCAAATGATTTTATTAAATTAAAATTATTATGGTCGTTTTTATAACCTCCATCGCGTCTGTCACAATATGCCGCAAAGTGCCGTTTTCGGCATCCTCGTAAATAAATGAGCGAATAAAAATGAATAAATTCAGATAGCCGTAGATGTGAAACGGCCGCGAAGGACACGAAATTTGTGAAAGGCCATCGTTATTAAATCGAGAATTCATGCTCGTTATGATAAGTTTATTGTAATAAACATCAAACATTTAAATACAAATGGCATATGAACTCTCTCGTCGTCGGATCGTCATTTGGATTTTAGAATATGAACGGTCGCTATTGGATTCGTTAGGTCCAATAAACTCGTAAAATAAACAAGAGAGGAAAGATGCTCACTTCATGCGTGCATACACGGACTTCAGAGGATTTCTGCCCGGATTATATAATCACGTTCTATAACTAATTCTGAAACACGGGTGAGGTGCCTGTATTAAACCATCCATTTTATATTTCGACGTTGAGTAAAGCCACATTGGAAGGCAACTCAGAAATAACATATACCACGGGAGGGTATGAACCACAGATCTGAAACTTTTATTAACAGCCCTTTTTACGATTAATATTTTTTCTGCGAGATATGACGGAAAGTTCATTTTCAGGCGCTTTCCGTTTCCAACGCGAGCGCCTATTAGCTTCTGTCTGTCCGTCTGTCCGTACGCATGCTCGTTCTCGGCTTCTACATGACGGATTATCATGAAATTTGGTACTACGGACTTTTAGGCAAAGGTAATAAGAAAATTATATAAATGATTCCCATAACACAATTACGGGTGCCATGTTAATTCACATAATACCAACATTCCGTCACATCTCGTCAAATACCGATCATGCCAAAAAGTTTTCAAACAAAATTCGTCAATATGTTCAAGTGAAATATTTATTTTCCTATGCATTTTAAACGCAGGAGTAGCACTTTTCAAGAAAATCAAACAAGAAAGTCGCAATTCACTTAGAACGTATCGCCATGCCGTCTGTGCGCCGTTCTAGGCCCTAAAGGGTAAAACGAAATCGAATTGTATCTCGAATTTATTCATACTATCATCCAGAATAGACCCTCTGAAGAGATGAACGATAAAGCGCAGCAACAAAGGGTAGTAAATTTTTGTCGATTTTTACAAAGTGTCGATTTATTCATAAATGGCGCAAACGATATTGATTAAAATTCATTCAGTTGTAGAGCTCGGTGCCATAAACAATCTTACATAAGCCATATTTCTCAAAAATAGCTATATAGCGTCCGGTGACATTATACATAATACAGTAAAAGCTTTGTTATCCGGCACGGAGGGGGATTTGAGGGTGCCGGATAATCAAATTTTCTGGTTATGTTAGCTGCCTATTTACCTAGGATTCACCAACTGATAACAATAGTAAAACTGAAATTTTGAATATGCACTAAGGTAAACCATATGAAACCACTGTACTATGTATATGACAAGCAAAACAAGTAAAATGTAATCATATTTATTAAAAAGATACTGTAATTAACCCATTCGCTCCCAAGGTGCCGATCTGTCGACATCGCCGGAAAAAGCTACATATTTATTTGGCCAAATGTAAGAGATGCCAGCATGAGTACATAATCTCCTATTTTTAACGAAGATGTAGTTAATTGTTTCAACAATATATGTCACTTTATGTCGATCTTCTTTTATTGATTTTCTTACGTCGTAAGAAAAGCTCCGAAGACTTCCGGTTTGGAAATATGCCGATTATTAAATTTTTCCGGTTATTTAGGTGCCGGATAACAAAGCTTTTGTAGTATATCGAGTTTAACGCCCAGCTACGGTCCAGCTCTCTCCAAGTACTCCGGCGTCATGCGTCCAGTAATAACGCTTTAGCGCCTATATGGCTTCGTCAACCCACAAAATACTCTGTATTTATGCATTGTACAAATATTAATTAAGTTTGACTTTCAAATATACAAGGTCATCGATATACTGACGCTATTTTCCGGGGTTTTGTTGTTTTTGTAGCAAGAGTGATTCTTCTAGACTCAATAGGTCGGCGACAAGCAGGAGTAGGAATACAGTTGGGATGCAATAATACGTATATGAGAAAGTTCGTTCAATCTATACTTCGCCCATCTTTTTTTTGCTTTTTGTAAAGAACGGCTGACGTCTTATTTCAAAGAATCGACCCTCTATCACAGGGGTGCACAACATACGGCCCGCGGGCCAAGTTTGACCCGCCGACACATTTCGTGTGGCCAGGCAGGATTTCACTCAGCTGATGCTTTCCTTTTCCGTAAAAAATATTAGTAAAATTTGTTATGGATATTTACCGCATGGGTGAACAAACATTCTCTCTTATGAAATTAAACAAAGCTCCATTACGTTCAGCACTGGCAGTTCAGAGTTTAAGAGAATTTTAAAACTACCAGCATTACTTCGGATAAAAGTGGAATGGCGAGAGAAAAACGGCGCAACATCTCCCATTGAATAAGTAAATTATACTTGATTGTCGCCTCATTTTTGTCGAATAAAAATTGCATGTAAAAGTTGTTACGGTAATTACTGAATCTACAATAAAGTACTTAAATTTTTTATGTACAAAACTTTCATAGCGTGGCCCGACTAGGTGCAACCAAGGTTGATTTTGGCCCGTGTTAACTTTTGAGTTGTGCACCTCTGCTCTCTCATATCTACCTTGATATAAACCAGGGGTGGCCAACCTAGGCCTGAGCAGGAGCCACAATATTGCAATGAACATCACAGAAGAGCCGCAATAACATGTAATGAGCCAATAACATATTTCAAACTCATTATGTAGCTGCTGTACTATATAATATATAGTAATATGCTACAGCAGCATATATTTTAGTCATATTGGTCCTCTTCTTCGTTTCTCTCATCGGCTGTGGCTTGCGTATACATTTTTGAAATAAATCTCTATAAAATTTGACTACTTTGCTCTATGAGATTTTACTGCTTTGAAGTCGAAGCAGACCTAGCCTAAAATATCTCTCTGGGTTGAGATGACAAAACACATGCTGCATGAAGCATCCAGATTTCAGCCACGAGGCAAGGCAATCGTAAACACAAATATAATGACTCATATGTACGAAACGGTTCAAAATAAAGGCGAAGTGACCGGGAAGTAGCGCATTGTAACGCGCAGGACGCGGGTGGGCAATGCGTTGGTAGGTATAATGAACTGCCCAGTATCAATTCGTAGCACGGAGTCATCAAGCTTCGTGCGATTTCGTTTAATTATTTATTTGTTTTGTATTTAAAAATATATTTCAAATTATTGAGGCGAGCCACGTTGAAGGTATCGAAGAGCCGCGCGTTGGCCATGTCTGATATAAATTCAATATTTGTATGGCGAAACACGAACGATGAAAGGGATTTCATACCGAAATTCACACTGCGGGTAATAGAAAGAGCGCGGGAATAGAGTCACGGCAAAATAAGCAAGAAAAAGAGTGGAGGATGAGGTCAGAGATTAAGATGGAAAAAAAATTGGAGACGACAAGGGCGCTGCCATATTGCTTGCGAGACGGGAGGAGACGGGGCGAGGGGAGGGTAGTGTAAGCTCGATAGGAGTTAGGAGCCAAACCATGCGTGCGTCACAGAATAGAGAAAGAGAGAAAGCAAGGTGGAAGGGGTAAAAGCTCCTTTTTAAAATTTAGTAACGGGCAGATCTCTCCTTCGCTTCCTCACGAGGAGGATGTTTACGGCACTCGCCACAGCGACCGTTCACCGAGTGCGCTATTATCCGCGCGGAAAAATATGACGGTCGAAAATGAAACCGTCGACTGAAAAAAAAAAAAACAAGTGAGGGAAGAATTACGGAGAAAAATCACATAAGGCGCTTTTTTCTTGTTGTAGGATTATGATGTCATCATAAGATTACATCTATGGCTGAGATCGACGGCCTCATAAATTCCCTTTAAAAGGATTATATAAATGCTATATGTGTAATAATATGCTTCCCATTGAAAGGCAGTGGACTCGTTGCCATGGCAGATGATATTTCCCATTGTGAAAAACAGGAAATTTTCCCCTCTTTTTTGGATTCTCTCTCTCTCTCTCATTCGACAAGGATTTGAATTCTATTTTCTGAAAATATAACCGTCATTCTTTTAGCTTTAGAATTGGCGATGCCCCAAGAACTAATTTTAAAATGCAAATTTATAATGCCTTGCACCGATTTCTTGCTTTTCTTGTGGAGAGTAGAAATGAAACGAAGGGTTCGGAAAAAGGTCACCGATCACTCCCCAGCAGCTAATTCAAGATTCACCAAATATTTGCCATGTCTAGCCCTTATATATACCGCCAAATACAGAAAATTTTGTTTCTCCATATATTAGGATTTTAGAGATATTGCTCGTACAGACGGACAGACAAATCGAATACGTAAGCGATTTTTTTTTAAAGAAAGGGATGCACAATATACATTGCACAAACTTTCTCATATACTACGCGTGCATCTGGCCTCATTACATTCTTTCCTGACTGGCAGTAACTCAAATGCTACAAAAACAACAAAATCGCGGAAAACGTCTTCTGCACGTCAATGGCATTAAGATATTGATTGCATCATACATGTAAAACCCAAACTCGGTAAATATTTATAACATCCCCCTTATAATAAAAAGCTACGTTGGTCCGCTGGCTGGTTGGTCCATATCACGCTCTTAAAACGCGAATAACTCAATCAAATATAAAGATATAAAACTTGAAATTTGGCAGAGATAATCTACTTGGATATGAAAATGTTGTGACTAAGGAAAATTTACGAAAAACGTTAAGGGTTTGACTCCAGGGGATGATTTGCATTCCCCATAAGATCACACGTAAAAATCGACTTTTTGACGCGCAGGCTTTTCTTATTTTTGAGATTGAAATTACGAAGAACTAACCTACGAACTTCGGATCTAAACCATTTCAAATAAAAAAATTATATGGTTTCTTATTCTGTTTATCGTTTTTTGCCTGCAGTTCGAAATTATTCATATTTAACGTTTTATTCACATATTTTGGGGAAATCTTGCCATTTTATCGGGATGCTTCTTGTCTACCACTTACATTGTTAGACCTCGAATCATATTGTCATTCCAATCCTTATGGGTTTATGCGTGCTATGAAGGCTTTTAATACGAGAAGGAGAGAAAGACGGAAGGAGAGGGAAATGATTTTCTGCAAACAACATTCGTTGCGTTATTTACGAGAAGGAATACCTAAAGAGCTGAAATGCTATTTTTTTAAATTAAATATCGTAATAATGAGCTAAATTCAATATTAATGAAATAGAAACGGTATGAAAATCCGAGGAACGGGCTGGACGTTTTAATAAAAATCCGAGCGTGTAAAAAGTGTATGAAGGATTGGGCGGTAGGTTACGGGAGTTAGAAGAATGGAGGACTTGAGGATGGTTTGGGAAATAGAGAGAGAAAGAGAGGTTTAAAAGAATCACGAAAATAATAATAAAAGTTTTTCAGTCCGTTAGTCTGATTGTGAGTGTTAAGTTATTAAGACGCGAATAACTCGACCAAGGGTGTAGATAGATAATTGAAATTTGGCAGAAATTTATATAATAAGCTAATCAGAATTCGTTTATTTAGGGTTGACATGTTAATTTAAGAAATAACTGTCCGTTTGTGGAGTTATTTTGAGGGAGAGGGATATATTGCACTTCCTTCGAATAAAACTTATAAATTTTGATTTAATGAAACAATATTTTATCTAGACTGAACATTTAAAAAATATATAATTCACATTACAGTACGTTCCAGAGAGTTGAATTCTATTCTTGGCCTCATACTAACGCTTAATAAATGCATCATTTTAGTACTTTAATACCGATCAGACTATTATACAATGGCATAACACATATACTGAATCTATTAAGTAGTTGGATGGTGGAAGGAAAAGAGAATGGAAATGAGCAGAAATTTAGAAAAAGGAAGAGGAGGACGTAGAGTATGCATAGAATTAAGAGGAGCTGCGGCAAAAAATAACAATAATAAATTATAATTCATTATAAAACATTTTATACGATTGAATCATGCACCATCGCCAAACGGTGAGATTTCATTAAACCAAATTTAAAGTTATTTTTAATGGATTTATTAAAATGATAATACAAAATATTTCGAACCGAATTTCTAATACGATTTAAAAAATAACATTCTGACTTTTTTAAATTTTCTTTAAATAAAGCCAATTTTCTGAAAAAAATTCAAAATTACTGCAGTTAAAAAATAATTACTATCTTAAAATATAGTTAAAACTCATTGCAGTTCTTGTAAGCATTTATTTCACAGTAAGTTACTACACATTTTTCCTTTGATGGTAAATTGACTGATCATTAAAATTCATCCTGTTTTTAAGCGTAAGATAAAAACAATTCAATTACTAAATTAAATTCTATGCGCTTTAAATAACTTATAATTTTCTCAAGTATTTCAAGTAAATTTCTGCAGATTCTTCATACATTATATCTTATTATTTCGATTTTACTCTTATTTGGATAAGAATTTGACCTCTCTGATTATAACAAAGATAAGTATCAAAAACACTGATTTGATTGTGTATGAAAGCCAAACCTGATCATGGCAAATTTTACTGATTTTTCATAACAAAATCAAATATCTTTGGAATAATTTTATGATGGTTTAATACGAGAGAGAGATAGGAGAGAGAGGAAGAATGAAAGGAGAGAGAGAGAGAGAGAGAAAATGAAATGTTCCATAAATTAAAAATAGTTTTGGGCATATAAGAATTCTATAGCGTAATGTATTTCGTTGTCATAAAATTTCTATTAGCCAAAACTATTTTTACTCTCTGGAACACTCAATTATGTGAATTTCATATGCATTGACTACTTTTTAGTTCACATAAAAGTTAGTTTCATTTAAATTTTATTTCAATTTTATTTTTACCTAATACTTAATTCACGCATACCTGTCATATTTCACGGGAAATAACTCTAGTTATTATCATTATAAATAGCTGCTTTTTACATTTATTATAAACAGCTACTTCTTACAGAGGATATATATATATATATATATATATATATATATATATATATATATATATATATATATATATATATTAGTAATCGGAGCTTGCATACTGAAAGCATTGGGAGCGCTTGGAATCAAACCGAGGACACCTACATAAGATGTCTCATATTATCCGAAGGCCTACTCATGACATCTACAAACCCTGAAAATTTCAGCGCAATATTCCCCTTAGTATTGTCTGCGCACCCAAATATGTTTTCCCTTTGCTTTTAAATGTCACGGTCTGAGAGAGACGTCATGTCACTAAGCTACTTTTCAGTTCGTGGCACTAAGCTCTCGTTCAGTTTTATTAACACGTAAAATAAATTCCAGAAGAAAAGCATTGCCTCGTAGTCATGACAGAAATATTGGGCCATTGTTATAAATTGTATAAAATCCCGTTTTTATGCAGTAAAAAATCAAATAATTGGACTAATTGATGACAAAATTCAAATTCATGCTGAATTTGCGTAAAATTTTGATTTTAATCATAAAATTATTAAAAGTTTTTCGGTTTCCAACAATGAAAAATATTAACTACCATAGCAACAACTCCAATGCCTTTCAGTGGGAATTGATTATCCATTCTTCAAGAGCATTGATTTAATGCTTAGAATACTTTATAATCCATGTGATTTCAACCAACGACGTATACACATGACGACGTGATAATTTAAAAATGAATTTTTTTATCCGGATACGAACCAAAAGGCACGGATGATGACACCATAATCATAACACACAAAATATCCTAATTTTTACATAAATTTTAGTGTAACATATAGACTATTGTCTTAACGATGATTATAGCTATTGCTTAAAAAGAGCGATCTGAGCCATGAAACTTGAAATTCGAAAACTTGGACGCCAGCCGATTGCCAGAGAATTTAGAAAATCCGGATAGATGCCTTAATATCTGGGAAAATGAAAACTAATGTCTTATTTAAATGGGCTCTGTGTAGTTCAGATGATGTCGCGTTGGTTTATTTACGTGTTTATATCTTGGTGTATGGTGCTTTTTTTAACTTATTGCAGTATTCAAGCACCGACAACTCGTACATAATAAATTGTAAAACTTTCTCCGCCACCTAACGCTTCAAATTACAGGATTAAAACCTAAAGAAAGGTACTTTTAGAAACGCTACGGAGCTGTAATTTGGATGAAAGATAGGTCATGGGGTACAAGCTCTGAAAAAAATCCGAAACTACAGAAAAATTTATATTTAAGGAGTGTTTTAACCCCAATGTCCAATTTTAAACACTCGTTAGAAAAGCATTGAAAACGGCGCTGGGCTTTATAAATTTGCTTTTTAAATTATATACAACTAACAATAAGATAAAAAAATCGGGACATAAACCGTTCTCTGAATGAAAGAATGTAGTTTCATTTTTTTGAAGAGAGAATTCGAATCCAAGACGAATCGGCGTAAAATGTGTTTTAATCAGAATATAAACATACATATAAACATACGGAGGCTGAAGAGAATAGTTAGAATTGCGCATAAAGAGAAACACTTAGGACCTGAGTACCTGGAAAAATATAAAATACTATTTAGTAATTTAAATAGAGAAAAAGCGAAAGCCAGGGATAATTATTTACTGAACATATTAGACAAGAAGAATACAAACAAATTCTTCAAATATATTAAAAGGAAAAAGGATAATCGCGAGGATATAGTAGCCATTTAATCCAACGAGGGTATTGTGATACCGGACGACGTGGGCAAAGCGAACGAACTGAATAACTGGTACGCTAGTGTTTTTAAGGGAACTGATGGTACAAGTAGAAGAGTGGATGCCTCAATCAATAGAAGGGATTCGCCGCCAAAGAAATTTGAGGAAGACGCAAACAAAATGGACTATATAAAGGTAAAAGATGGTGAAATACTGAAAGTCATTAGTGAGCAACCAAAAAATAAGTCGATGGGGCCTGATAATATTTCGATTGATGCACTGAAGTTGGGTGCGGAAGCAATAGTTCCATACATAAGGACATTGTTCTACATAACCCTAAATAACCATGACTTACCATCTGATTGGAAAAAAGCAAATGTTATTCCTATATACAAGGGAGGGAAGAAAACTAAGGTTGAAAACTATAGACCAGTAAGCTTAACGTCGGTCGTGTGCAAGTTGTTGGAAAAAATAAATGCGAAATATATTCGAAAATTTTGGGATAAAAGTAACTGGCTCTATAGGAACCAACATGGATTTCGAAAAGGATATTCGTGTGAGACTCAGCTTCTAGGACTCTGTCAAGATATTGCTGACACCTTAGACAATGGGGAGGAAACTGATGCAATAGTTATAGACTTCAAAAAAGCATTCGATAGTGTACCCCACGACCGTATACACGAGAAATTTAAGAAGCTAAATATTGACAAAAGGGTTATAAGCTGGATAAAAGAATTCCTCACCGGGAGGACATAAAGGGTCAGATTAGGACAATCATACTCAAAAGAAGTACCTGTCACATCCGGGGTCCCCCAGGGGAGTGTCCTAGGCCCCCTATTGTTCCTCATGTATATCAATGATCTTCATGAGGAAGTAACTTCAGAAATACGTCTTTTTGCTGATGACTGCATAATATATAGGAAAATAAGAAGTCAGAATGATAGGATCAACTTACAAGAGGACTTAGTGAAGGTGGATACCTGGATAGCAATTAATAAAATGGACATAAATGTTGAGAAAAGTAAGCTTATAACTTTTACCAAAAGAAGAGTTAAGGAATGCAGACAATATCAGCTAATGGGTGACTACGTACCTAAAAGTGACTACTGTAAATACTTAGGAATAATCATTTCAGTAAATTTTGGGTGGGGTCACCATATTGACCATGTGGTAGGAAAGACATATAAATCCCTACATTGGGTGATGAGGAACCTCAAGGGGAGCGGTACAGCCACCAAGGAGTTAGAGTATAAAGCCATTATTAGACCAATTTTGGAATACTCTACGAATGTATGGGATCCGTATGAAGTGGGGCAAATAAATAAGTTAGAAAAAGTCCAAAGAAAGGCTGCCAGATACGTGATGGGGAAGCATAAGAAGACTGAAAGTGTAACGGAAATGATAAGAGTGTTAGGTTGGGAATCATTGGAAAATAGAAGGAAACTCAACAGGCTATGTGGGATTTTTTAAATATTAAATAATAAAGGGGCATGGGAAAATTTATCATCTGGGATCGAGAAACCTCACTACATAGGAAAAAACGACCACAAATATAAAATTAAATACAGGCCGCAGAAGACAAACGTCGCCAAGAACTTTTTTCTAAATAGAGGAATCTGTGAATGTAATGAACTACCGGAGGAAATCTTTCAGCCCCTTCCTAAATCGCTTAAGCAATTTAGGTCAAAATGTAAAAGTTTTCTTTTTTTAGAGGGTGACGAGTGAGCCGGAGGAAGTAGAGTGAATGCTTGGTAGGGTGAAGTACGGTGGGGACTTCGTGGGTCCCGGGACCGCTACGGTAACCGTGAAGGCCTACCATGAACCTCGAAAACTTCGGCTCCGATTAAAGCCAAGGGGAAAGTAATTGTATTGTAAGTATTTTAGCCAAAATTGTATTATTTTTATAAAATTAATAATTTTATTCTGTTAAATTTTGTACAAGTGACCTTGATCACGCAGTAAGTTAGATGATGTGAAATTTATTGACAATGAGTCATGTAATGTTGCCACCTGGCATGTAGCCAAATTGCAACTCATTTAGTAAACAATATTTGAAAAATAAGGGTATTTTTTCAGTTTTCTAACAATGAAAAATATTAACTACCATGGCAACGAGTCCAATGCTTTTCAATTGATTTAATTCCACGCATCACTCTTCAACCTACCGACACCGATTTTCCTTTTGAGTGGCAGAGACGTCAGTCTCCAGTGAGAGCGGCGTTTGGGATCACCGTCAATAAGTCCCAAGGCCAAACTCTGGAAAGAGTTGGAATTTAAATAAAAGAAAATGTTTTTTGTCATGGACAGTTGTATGTCGCCGCGTCTAGAGTAACTAAAAGAGATAATCTACGTTTTGCTCTTGAAAACTACCCTGACACAACGACTGCCAACATTGTATTTAAAGAGGCTTTACCTTAATTTAAACTATTGAATATTGAAAAACAAACTTATTTCTTATCCAATTCTATCAATGAAAATTTCGAAAATAATTTTCTTATTTGCCAAACAATATACGTAAAGTATAAATACGAAATACTGCTCCTCTCCCGCCTTAAAGTGTGACGAACGTTCCCTTAAGAAATCTATTTATTTTATTAAATTTAAAACCAAGTGGAAGCTGCTTTTAAGGGATACTAGTTATAATAAAAGCCTGGATGGTGGGGTTTGTGTGTAACGCTGGCGTCATCAATGGCACATTTTAACGCGTTTTTAACAAACTTCCCGATTAGGTGGTAGGTTAAAATTTAGCAAGAATATTTTATTTAGACATAAAAATTAAATGACGAAAAAATAAGAAAAAGACCCTGGTTCGACTCCAGGGGGGCGATTTCCATTTCCCGTAAGATAACACGTAAAAATCGACATTTTATAGTGCAAGCTATTATTCTTTTGGAAATGATAAATCGTGAAACTTGACGTACTCTCTTCAAATTTAAACCAGGTTTTAGAAACATTAATGAAGTTTCTTATTATATTCATCTTTTTTCGTCTACCGTTCGAAATCTCTCATATTAAACATTTAAATCTCATATTATGGGAAAATATCGGCTTTTAAACGGGACGTTGCCTTGTCAACCACATCATTGTTAAACTTCGAAAATTAATTGTTGTCTCAACCCGCATACGTGTAATATATACGAGAGCATAGATTGCCTTAAATTATTGTAGAATTTTTCGCGAAATTATGTAATCCTAATGGAACTGGGATTTAGTTTGGATTCTTTAGCTTATCTAAACGACTACATAGATGTAAGACTAAAAGAGAGAGAGAGGGGGGGGATGCGGGGAGGGAGATAGGAAGGAAGGGACAAAGAATGGAAGGTACATAGATAGTAAGGGAGGTAGAGAATTAGAAAAGGACGGGAGGAATGAGATAAGGAAGGAGACGGAGAAAAAAGGGATTGTGACAGGAGGAAATGAGAGAGGTGGGAGAAAAGAGAGGCAGAGAGAGGGAGTGAGAGAGGTAGAGAGACAGAGAGGGAGAGAGAGGGAGAGAGGAATGGAGGGAGAGAGGGAGGAAGAGAGGAAGGGAGGGAGAGAGGAAGTAAGGGAGAGAGAGAGGGAGAGAGGAAGGGAGGGAGAGAGGAAGGGAGGGAGACAGAGGGAGGGAGGGAATATTATTATTTATCCGTCATATGACGGGCAATACACTAGTATAATATAAATATCAAATGCTATGCAGAATGGCGAAGACACATAGCATTATTGCTGGACGAAGATTTTTGAGATAAATGTGCTTTAGCTGAGCGTAAAATTCGATATATTTCATTATTATCCGTAGGATAATTAGTCCATCCGAATTATGAGTAAGAAATAAAAAATATTTCTTGTCTAATTTTCTCACTTTTACTTTGAAAAGATGTTTCTATTGCCTTTGTAGATTTCCAAATATCGATTTTTTTATCTTATTTAAACAAATTCAAAAATTACAACCTTACTTTTACCACGCAGAAAGAGCATTTAAATCACCCTATTAAAACTTTGCCTTTCCTTAACGTTGAAGGATTGGTATCATTAATTACGCTTGCGTGACTCCATTGAATACCTTGTCATGTCTTATAAACCAGTTTGTGCAGGGATAAAATACCAATGAATGTTTTAAATTGCTTTATCGACGTACTTCATCTGTAAATATCACTTTCTTACTGTGAGGAGGAAATATTTGGCCCAGCCTAGTTTTTGTGTAAAAAAAAGTGCGAAAAATTGGGTAATTACACGAGCGTATATATATATATATATATGAGAACCGAAAGGGAAAGCTGTCTTTCAATAAAAGTAAACCGACGTTAAAAATCAAAATGATTCTCAGATTTTTCTAAAATTAGTTTAGCATCCGATTGAAGTTTCCTTCTGTTTAGGAACTAATTCCAAATATAGTATTGGCATAGCATTAGCCTCATTTTTACATAAATGATTTTGGAAGTAGAGAATCTACATAATCCATCAAGAAATTGAGTGTCGTTCCTTCCATTTGGAGGAAATGTTGAAATATTCAAAGCGATATGCGAAGCTTCGAGAGATTTACGCGGAGGAAGTTTCCTGTCTTATTACGACACGGTAGCATTGATAGCCCTTGACATGGAACGGCAGATATTGAAATATTACTTCCTACACTTCCCCATCCTTCACGTACACTGGTTCTATTTTTCCAAGTGCTTCCATTTTCTCACAGCTTTGAGTGACAGTTTTCGAAAGAATATTCTTTTTAATGGAAGCTTCATTTGCTGACGCAACATGAAAAAGAGCGTTTTAATTATTGCAGTTTATTTAGAATTGTAAAATTAAAGTTCTTCATAAACTTGGTAATATAATTATATGAAATAAAGTAATTTGTTCAATAACTAATTAAAAAAGTATATTCATACTCTTGCACATGCTAGGTTCCTAACCTAATGATTATTGGCTTATGATATGACCATACTACATTGCTAAAAAAGCCCTCATAGTGCTCTCTCCCATCTCCCTAAGAAAAGGTCTCAATTTGAAGATTTGGAAGGTACTTCCTGCCACCCACCGATTTTTTAAATATTTAATCTGCAGTGTTATAGACGGCAAAAAAGTCACACAAATACTGAAAATATTTAACTTTCCCTCTACAACCATTTGCTCAAAATCTTAATTTGAAGATTTGGAAGGTACCTCCTGCCACCCACCGATTTTTTCACATTTCTTTGGCAGCGTGATGTGTGGCATCATAGACCACATACACCCTGAAAATTTGTCTTATATCTCTTATTGTTTACTCGATATTTTTATTTCACTGATAGCACAGACGGACAGACAGACAGAGCAAAGACATAAGCGCGTTTATAAAATAAAACGCACTAAAAATAAAGGAATTTCTTCAAAATATCATTATTGAAAAATTTATTATGAACTCCCATTATTTATTCAATTCATTCGATTGATTAACGTAACTTTTTAGATCTTTATCATCAAACATTATCAATAACCACATCAACTTCTTTCAAAAAACTGCTTTCCTTTATCCTTATTTCAACAGAAACTCTTGTTTATAATTCAGTGAAGAGGCCGAAATTTGGTGGAACTCCATAAAAGAGGAATGTGCGCCACTTTTTTCATTTTAAGTTCCAATTAGACCCGTTCCCATTACAGGTTCTAATGATTGATGAATACATAACAATAAACCACGTCTCATATCAAATGAAAACCGATGTCTCATTGTGATAATGCCGCGAGTTACTTGTCAACATTAAGAAAAAATGTTTTAAATCCATGCAAGAATAAAAGTCGGGTTAAATGCTAAACGCATGCAAATCAACGTTTTAAAAATTTAAATGCCTAATACAAAATTCCATTTTCCTCACGATTAAATTACAGGAGAGCGAGTAGATGAAGTACAGTTTCTCACGCAAGAGATTGCATTTTTCATGATATGCATTGACGCGCCAATTTTGCCACTAGCATCGTAAACAAAAACAATCTGAACTTTCGACGAGGATGGGACAGGATTTATTAACGTCCTTTGCCTCTTATAAATTTGGTTTACGTTCATTGGTTGGTTATAAGACCAGCGTATGAATTTAAGGATTTTTAAAATTGAAATTTCACCATCGTGATGTATAGAGTTTTAAAATGGCAAATATAGCCATGAACGAAATATAATCGTGTCCAATACATGTTTTATGTGTTTTTTAATCGTTAATTTTCTTACTGTAAAAAACCGTCAAAGACAGTTTATGAACTAGTTAAAATAAACAAATAAATAAACAAGACGTTATAGATACTTCGAATATCGATATAATTCAGCCTTGGAATGAGCCAAAATTGCATAGGGACGTGTAATGTGAATCCGTGTTACATGAACCTAGTTTTACATCGTGAAAACAGCGTTGTATTCCGTACTCCTTAAACTCCAGTCCCAAAATACCAAAATCTTTTTCTGATTCATATATATCAACAAATATAACGTTTAAATCATCTTAGACAAAAAGAAAACACTCGGGTCTTCCAAAATGTCTATTCTTCGCTCAGCAATCTGGAATCCGACCAAACCGCGTTGACGCGGACAATTACCCGCACTATCCGGATTGTTGACAACCCGCGCTGAAGCGAATCCGCGTAATGAAAACCCGCGTTATAGTAGATCGAGGCGCCGTATTCCACTGCTTCCTTCGTTTCATTCGCGGAGAAAAGAAAATTATTCTTGCAGAGCGTGAAAATCTCTGACGGAAATCGAATATTTCTCTAAATCCTGCCGGCACGTGCGCCATCTCCGAAAAAAGGGACGAGTTATTTCGTTCGGAAGTGAATTCGAAAGAGATTTTCATCTTCCAATTCACGCGCGAATTCCTCGGTCCGCCGTTCGCGAGATTTGCCAATCCCGGAGTCACTATCGAGAGCATTGAGATAAGAGATCTAATGGAGATCGCAGGTCTTAAGGGAGGACCCTCTTAATTGGAAAAAATGCGGACCGAGATACTTGTAAAAAAACAAGTGAAAGTGGACGAGAGAGAGGCGGAGTGAGATGGCCATTGACTCGAGGCGGTGGAAAAGGCCGAGGCGGAAATTGTTCCTAGGCAGAGAAAAGAGTCGTGGAAGAGGAAAAAATGAGAATACAAAATCCGCCGCAGAGAAAGAGAAATCTCGTTTAAAACGACTGAGTGTCGGCATTTGCTTTCGTTTTTTGTTTCCCGGCTTTCAGTCGGCCGTAGTTTACCACCCAGAAAACATCACTAGCCATGCATTAAGTTTTTTTTGCATCGCATACAAAAGAAAAATTACCATTGTATAATATACTTATCTGTATAGGTTGTGTGTGAACACGAATCCGTGCCGAATTAGCCCAATTTTCTGCAAAACCGACTAGAAAAAACGAAAATCTTAAAAAAGTGCAAAAATGCGGCCGCAAAAAATTCGCAATTGTTTAAACAAATTTTCAAGCCTTATGTATTTCCAAATAGATAGCTGTTTAGACATTACGGGATGAGCTAGGAAGCTGAAATTTTCAAGTTATGTACAGAGTAGTGCATTTGCACAAATAAACATTTTAATCTCTACATAAAAATATTGCGACGGCCGTTAAAAATGTTTAAAATTTAAACAATTGGAAAAATATTATTTCACTTCTAGAAGTACTACAACTTTAAAATTTGGCAGAAATGTGTAGCATTAGTACCCCATAATGGAGAAAGTATAAAATTCTTAAAATTGCAAAGTTTTGGGATTGTTTTAATCTATTATTTTTACATAAGGGAAAAAAGAAAATCGCTCCGGAGGTGAAATATTTAAAATTAAAAAAATATTTGTAATGATGAAATATGAAAAATGAATGTTTTTTTATGTTGAGATGATATGCTTGCAAAATGCAGGCACCAACTACTAGTATATATATATATATATATATATATATATATATATATATATATATATAGGATATATCATATAAAATCTAAGGTACTTCTAGAAGAGCTACAGAGCTGAAATTTGGAAGGAAAATAAGTTATTGAGTACAGCCTCAGGAAAAAATCCGAAATCTGAGAAAATGTTATATTTAACGGGTGTTTTTGACCCCAAAGTCCAATTTTAAACACCCATAAGAAAAGCATTGAAAACTATGCTGGGCTATATAAAATTGCTTTTTTAAATTATTTACAATTAAGATACAAAGTCAGTACATGCACCAAACTGTGGAAGAAAGAATGAAGTTTATTTTTTCTGAAGACATAATGCAAATCCATGCTGAATTTGCGTAAACATTTGATTTTAATCGTAAAATTATGAAAAGTTTTTCGGTTTTCAACAATGAAAAATTTTAACTGGCATAGGAACGATCCCAATGCCTTTTAATGGGAATGCATTTTCCATACTCGAAGATCATTGATTTAATGTTTATACTGCATTAAAATCCATTTGATTTCAGCCAACTACGTATACATATTATGACGTGATTATTTTATATTAATTTTTTATCCGGATACGTACTAAAACGCACGGATGATGATGCCATAATCCTAACACCAAAAAATATCCTAATTTTTATATAACGTTTGGTGTAACATATAGGTTATTATCTTAAATGATGATTATAGTTATTGCTGAAACAGGCCGATCTAAACAATGAAACCTGAAATTCAAATACTTGGACTACAGCCGATTGCCAGAGAATTTAAAAATTCCGGATATTTGCCTTAATTTTGCAGAAATGAAAATTATTGTCTTATATATTATTATGCCATTGATTTTAAACTACGACGAAAACATAGGATGGCGTCATTATAATAACACACGAAATTTATTTAAATGTAAAAAGTATTTTAATCTTGTGTTTCGTAGTTTTTCGAGAAATTTGAACTCTTTTCAATTGTTAAATATAATGGCGTCATACCTATTTCGCGATTTTTTTATCCAAATACATGCTAAAGGCATGGATGATGATGCCATAATGTCAACAGAAAATATCTTAATTTTCCATATATATATATATATATATATATATATATATATATATATATATATATATATATATATATATATATATATATAAAGATGAACTCCATTTATAAAACCTAATTTAAAATGTTTTATAAAAAATTATAAAGCAAATACATTACACAAAAATATTTGTTATTTTAAATCTCTAAAAATTGTCTTCAAAATGTGAAGTGGAAAGATAAATTTCATTTAAAAATTTTCTAAACAATGGAGAATGTTAATTATTAAGAGGATGAGAATAGGATTATGCTTTCTATGAAGTAACTTACAAATGATGTCTGAAAAAAGGTGCGATAAAAATTTGAGGTGATTACAACATGATTGCAAGCATTGATACTCATGCAATAATCTTACTTATGAAAAATACCACTCGTATTTTACCTGAAAATCGTTTCTCCTTAGTTTAACAAGATTGGAAAGGTGTACTCAATGTCGGAGTACACAGAGTTTCCAAATGCGTTCTTTGAGATTTCCCAATGTTCTCAATATTATTCGCTCAGATGAGAATTTAACGAGAAGGAAGCGAGGTGCGCTGTAAAATACATGTAGGTCTTCGTGCAAAGTAGTCGTTATTATTCTCCGAATTTAACCAAAATTGGAATCGGTGAATTAATTATAACAAAACTCCCCAATACCAAATTTCATCACAATAAGTCAAGCGGTTCTCGAGTTGAAACAAAGGAACATGGTAAACTACATGTAGATCTACATGTAAAGTGGTCGTCATTTTGGTTCGATTTTAACCAAAATTGGAATCGGTCGACCAATTTTAGCAAAACTCCCCAATACTAAATTTCATCAAAATACGTCCAGCGGTTTCCGAATTGAAACAAAAGAACATTGTAGGTCTTCATGTAAAGTGGTCATCATTTTTGTTCGAATTGGACCAAAATTTAAATCAGTCGATCAATTTTGACAAAACTCCCCAATACCGAATTTCATCATAATACGTCAGGCGGTTTCCGAGTTTTAACATGCGGACGGACGGACGGACGAAAACGACCTCCCCCTATATGCGTTCACTCCGTGCAAAGAACGCATAAAAATGAAATTTCTGTGTATTTTAATAATTGTTTCGCGACACATTAATTCTCTTTCCCATTAATCTGAAGTATATACCATTCGCGTGACTCGACCGTTTCATTTACAAAATCCTACGAGAGAGAGAAAAAATTAATATTCCGCATTAATAGCCATGCGTTGTTCTTCTTAACTCTTTTCTAAATGCCTCTACAAAGTTTCGTTATCCACGCTGGAATATGCCGAAGAATTCCATTTAATCCCATCGCCATAATCCTTTTTCCTTACAGTAGATGGCAGCAAGATCCTAGAAGATGATTTTGTCGAAACACAAGAATGAAACGGATTTTTCTCTCGCATTACCCAGTATAATTTATTTATTTTTTATTTATTTTATTTTTATTTATTTAACGTAAATCCGTAGTCAAAACTCATTTGCATCGTGAAATAATATAGAAACCTTGGCATTTTCATTTTATTCTTTTATTCTTTTTTGCTATGCAAGTATAATTTCTTCCTGATGGTTTAGAGGTTAAAAACCTACTTAAATAAAAGAATAAAGGTTCCTCCCATCGTCATCTGCGTTCTGTTTCGAGGTGTACGAGGACTTAATAAAGTTTTGAAAAACGTTTGCTATAAATGTTATTTGCATCCTTCCCAAAAATAAAACAAGAAAGCATATCACATACGATACATGTAATCAAACCTTAATGAATCGTACAGGCTGTTCTAAAAGTCAACCGAATGGTATATTAAGAAAAATAAAACAAGCACGGTGTATTTATTTTTATATTTACGGTAATTTCTTCTTGTATTTATGGTTTATTTATTCTCAATTATTTTTAAAAATCAAAAACATCAGTATAGGTGCCATCATACAATGATTCGACGCCACTTATGATAGTTCATGGGTATCCCGAACACACACTATAATAGCTCCTCTATTGTATACGAACTAACTCATCTTTATCCTGAAAAAATTAAGAAAAAAATAGCATTTTCAGTTCACATTACCCAAGAGTAAAGCTACCTATTGGGACACCTATAATGATATTCATGAGTATTACAAATAATTTCGAAGATTAAATAATCCATAAATATAAAATACAAGGGAGGTTCAAATCAAAACAGCAAAAGTGAAAAGAAAGTGGGAAGAAGTATGAAATCCTATTATTATTGTTATTGCTATTTTTGTTGCTGTTGTTAGTTATTTTTGTTGGTTTTGTTATTATTATTTTGGTCGGATATTCTGTGGTATTTTCATATAAATATGGCATCTCATATAGAACATTTGAAAAGTTTAAAAACAGTGTACAAGATGTGGAAGGCGCTGCTCGGCCAGGCCAGGCTGATTGCGTAGTCACACCAGAGAACATTTCTGCCGTTGATAGGCTCATTCACTAAAACCTGTCGAATTAAAGTGAAAGAAATTAACAAGAAATTGAACAGCGTTGGATCTGTTCACAATATTGTCCACAAAGAGCTCGGATTCAATAAAGTTTGTGCGAGGTGGGTGCCCCGGCAACTCACTGAAGACCTGAAGCAACAACGTGTTGACGCCTGCACTGTGCTACTCTCTCGGTATGAAGCTGAAGGGGAAGATTTCTTGAACCGCATAGTGACCGAGAATGAGACGTGGGTCAATTACTTTCAGCCCGAGAGTAAGCGAGCAAGTAAAGAATGGCAGCATCCAAGCTCGCCGAAGCCAAAAAAAAATTCAAAGCGACACTATCTGCAGGGAAAGTGATGTTGACAGCATTTTGGGACAAAAATGGAGTAATTTTGGAAAAAGGGACAATTGTCAATAGTGATTCCTACTGCGATCTTCTTAAGAACGGATTGAAGCCTGCAATCCTGTCCAAATGTCAGGGACTCATCGGAAAAGGAGTTTGTTTGCAACAAGACAATGTCCGTCCTCATAGTGCCCGTGCGACTCTTGAAACCATTCAGGATCTGCATTTTGAAGTGATACCCCATCCGCCTTCTTCCCCCGACATGGCTCAGGGTGATTTTCATCTTTTTGGCCCACTCAAAGAGGTATTACGAGGGAAACACTTTCGTTATGACTGCGATCTTAAAAATACGGTGCATGATTGGCTGAGCAAGCAACCAAAAAATTCTTCTCCGACAGAATCCATGTCTTGATTTCGCGATGGCAAACGTGCATTGCAAGAGGAGGGGACTATGTTGAAAAATAAATGAGTATTTTTTCCAAGGTTTTAATAAAACATTTTTCTTTTCACTTTTGCTGTTTTCATTTGAACCACCGTCGTATATACATTAAAAATTTAATCAAAAATAAAACAAATATAAAATGGTTACAACAAAAATAAAGTTTTATTTTTGAGGCTGCACCTCATTACCTTTTGGGGCCCCCTGCACCTAATTTAGCACAAACAAATTATTGAAAATTGTTTATTTTCCTCCGGATTCGTTAAGAATTTGCGCAGCGAAGTGTGCATTTACTGGTGTTAACGAGCTTAGGGGTCGACCATGGTGTATAAGAAAACACGTTGAAGTAATCGCTTGAACTAACGAACAGCACCAAACCATTGTTTCCGGATACGATAAAACGTAGATAAGATAGAGATTACATTACATTGCAGAGCGCGTAGGGCGAAAGGATACCCTCTGCCGTACGCTTCCGGCGACTTTCGGGGAAATTGTCTAAATGTTAATGTACCATTAATCTTCGTTTGTGCGAGCCTTTTCCCTGATACCGAAACGGGTTTCGAGGAAATCGACTGGAGGGCAAGAGAGCAATCGACTAAATACTCGTTTGCGAGCAGCAATTTCGTGAACAAACGGGTCGGAGTATTGCACCGACGCCGCTATCTCCCGCGAAGAGAAAGGCTTGCAAAACCGCTCTTCGCGAGGAATTTCGCTTTCGACCCCTTGGAAGGCCGTTAACGATTTCGAAACTCATTACTGTCGACCGATCTCGTTGCCATCACGTGATCGGACCAGATTCGATGCATTCTCACGTCTGCCTTTCCACAGAGAGGTTTATTTTTTGTTTTCCGAAGTCCCTCGATTTTCTAACTCGTTCGCAGTGAATTTCTATGGCGGTTTACTGAGATTTGATTTGTTTTTTTGAATGTACGGAAGGAGGATACCAACCCAAAGGGATCCCATGCTACTAGAGTTTGAGATCCAAGGGAGCCAAATCGATAATTTCAAAATAGATGATCGAAATAATCGGACTGAGCATTGAGGCACTAAAGACGGCTGCTTTGTAGCCGAAACGGGCATCTGGTTTTTTTTACAACCTTGTTGTGGCTATTGGAGATACCCGAGGCAAGCATATTTCAAGTGCTTGTTCCTGATTTTTTTCAGCCATAATACAAGCTCGATAACTTCCTGTTGAACGCGTTATAATGTGAGATAAGTTAAACGGTCCCAATTTTTGGAGCGTCACTGTAGTTTTTTTAAGAAAACCACAGCACATATACCTCAAAACGACTATAATGTAAGGGTAAGTTAATGGACGATGCAGAGACTTCGTGGAATTCCATAACCAAATAAAATAAACACTATTATCTCGTATTGTTTATTTTATTTGATGGGATATAAGGGGCCCAGAGTATGAATCTCGCCTAGAGACCCCAAAATGTTAAAATTTGCTGTTACATATGCTTCAGCCATCACTTTAGGAATGAAGAAGTCACTTATATCATTAGCTGTGTACGAACCATGAGCTTATCTTATTTTTGTGCGTTCTTTGCCCACGCTATATGAAGTTATCGCACATAGAGAAAGTCGCTTCTTTTCCTTTTTCGACATCCTTATCACATGAATCACTCGATTTATTTTTATGGGAATTTGATAGGGGAGATTTACTCTAAAAATGTGGAGAGAATTTCATTTCCGTCCATATTGACTAACTAGAACGTCTTTGCACAGATGTTTCAAGCAACCTTTTCGTGTATCAATTTAATCACACGCGTATAGCTTATACACAATTGCTTCGGCGGTATTTCCAATCAGGTGGGCTTTCTTGATCTCTTAACTTGGTGAATTTCTGATCTCTGTTTGGTCCTCAAAGCGGCCGTTTTAATGCGCATACCTACTTCTAGATCCTTCTCATCTATGTTTATTTTTCTGTCGATGTGGAGGTAAATAGATGCTTCTTAAATTTAGGTTTGAGTAAAAAGACGTCAGTGTCCGCACATGTATACGAACTACCGCTGCTAAAACAGTATTGCAAGGTCCGTACGCGCGTACGTCAAAACTGCTTGAGGGGTTAAAAAAGAGAATTTCAGGTTTTTTCACCCAGAACCGGCAACATTTATTAGAAAAGGTGTTGTGAAAAAATGACATTTCATTTCTGCACTCATAAATCGGACGATATTATGCTTTTCATTTCAAATCGCGAACATGGCAAATGGGAACTCGACGCACTCCTTCTCGGAGTACCGTTAGCGCCTCGGCTTAAAACTATGCACATTTCACTGCACTTAAACTGGAGCGTTAAGCACGTCACCGAGTCATTTTTTACCCCGCATCTCAATTCTTTCAATCCTCCGACCTGCACGCTACGTAAACCCCACCCCGTCCACAATTGTGAAAGTTCGAAAGCCGTCTTAATCGAAGGATCAAAGCACGACGTTGACATTAATTTCAATCGCGAGAGATGAGATGCGCACTAAATTTATGCAAATTCCTGAAACTTTATAGCATTCTAATGAAGCGAAATGCTTAGCCAAGAAGGACACTTCCTTCGCCTCGGAAATACTTTCCAAGGAAGAATCCAACTTGGAAAGTATTTCCGAGGTGAATGAATGCACTACTTTAAACATCTAGATTATTAACATAAAGGATTTTACCAAGGATTACATAGACTTAAAAACTATTTTTCTCCTGTTTCCTGTCGAGGAAACCAGTTGCGTATTTCGGCTACAAATCGGCCGTCATCTGGAGGTGATTCGCCAATAAAAGGCAGCACAAAAATTGCCACTGATGACGGCTGCTATGTTGATGACGTGCGCATCTATTTTCTCCAATCTGTTTACGTCCGATGGGGAAACGTGTTTTTTTTCATTCTGATTTCAGATTACAGATTTCCGAGCTCGATAGATCGTTCTTGGACTGATCATTGATATTTTTTATCAGAAGGTTCGTTTCAGATGCTGCTATAAAAAGTTCCCGGCGAATACCGTCTGCGAAGCTCAACCCTTATAATTCAACGCCGGCTCCTGTCGAAGTAGGTCCAATCGCATTGTAAATTTCTTTCCGACAAAAAAAAACGAACGGCGAGCGAATGAAACGTCGATTGGTAACAGGCTCCGAATATGAAATTGGTTCGGCTCCGAAGCGACGCCGTTTCGCCTCCATTGGCATACGAAAAGGCGCATCTGTTCCTTGCGTAAACACAACCCGGATGAACTTGGGAGGTGATAATCCCGACCGAGCTTGCCTCCTGGCGAGGTAAGGCAATTTCGCCGGAGCGGAAGACCCATCGCCTTGAAAATCCGGACACATGCGACGCGACGCACTAAAAAAAACTACATTTAAGTATTACACCCAGTGCGTGGAAATAAACACAAATCATCGCTGAGATCACTTTTAGCAAAATAGAAGGTACCGATATTTTTAAAAAGGATTTTTGTGTTAATAAGTTCGCATTATGTTTTCCGAGAACGCGGAATTGGCGCGCAAGGGTATTTAATAAAAGAATCCTCGGCGGCAAAGTCCGAAAAACAAGCGACAGAAGAAAATCGAAATGCGATATACTTTAAAGATTAAAGCGGTAAACCATCCCGGATTAGACGGAACAGCACAGGATTTCTATTTGACCCAAAAAATGTTCCTCCTTTTTCTACAATTCGTCCCGCTTGCCCCGCATTTTCGATGTTTTTTAATTAAGTGATGATATAAAGTATTCCAGTCAATATCACTCTTGTAATGATGAACTTAATAATGAGTAATGTCATTGACGCTTATAGCAAAAAGCTGCCACTTGAAAGATGAGACTTGTGAAATATAGTGTGGAGGAGGAGAAGTTGCAGAACACAATGCTGAAAAGAATATTTTGTGGCAGGTTGGGAAATGAATATACAACTACACAATATCAATTTGGTGTGATACGAGGAATTTAGAAGAAAATGGTCATATAAGCAAGAATTGGTTTATTTGTCCCTTTCATAATTTCTAGAAAAACAGCGTGGAGTAACGCATATCGACCATTTTAGTGGTTTAGAACAGGGCTCAGCAATCTGCGGCACGCGTGCCAAAGGCTGAACGCGAGGTAATTTAATTTAAATACGCCAATAAGGTTTCTAGGACCGCCAAAGATAAATAAAGCGCAAAGTCTGACAGCATTGGTGCAACTGTTTGGATATATCGTAGGTGAGAGAGAGATAGAGAATGCCTGGCGACATGCAACTCGAAAGTAAGTATTAATGGATCTTCTCACTCTACCTTGAAGATACGTTGCAACCAAAATACATGTCGGTGTATTTTACTTTTCTGCACAGAATTCGGAAACCTTCACAATTCCTACCGCTCTCCCTTCTCTTATCCAGATTCGTGGAGGAATTTTACGCTGGTATTATTTTTAAAAGATTACGCGCATAATATACACTGTGACAGGAAAACTGACAGCGTATTATAACAGGAAAATTTACGGTATTTCTATACAAAGGGCATCGATTTGCAGCATAATTTAACACACATCTGTGAATTTGGAATATTTTTGTGCAGCGTGGATTACCTAGATTGAAAAATGCAAATGTTTCCAGTAACCGCGGGGACAACTGCAGCCGCATCTCTATCACTCCAGCGCCTAAAATGTCAAATCGTGATAATAAAATGTTTAAGATGGACTATATGGACTATTCCACATTTAGTTGGCCAATGGTGAGTAAAATTATTATTATTATAAGACGCATGTCGCGGTTCCTTTATTTCCTCTGAAAATTGAGATCAATAGATAGCACAGTGAACCACTATCAGAAATGTTTCTGTATTTTGCACCCCCTGCCATTCACCCGCCCGGTGAATTCCAGAATAATATACTGATTTTTACGTAAAAAACTAATTTTCGAAGGTTCAAAGAAAATCGAGGCCGATCAGTACGTCTCTGTCATTAATTTTCAAATCCATAACTTCATTACTATATCCATATCCATTTTTCTTTCCCGAGTGTCCATGAATAGGGAAAGAAATTTTCCCAATATTATTCGTAAACTTCCGAGTTAGTGGACAACAACCAATAAATTTGTTCGGATCGATAAACCGAGAAGAAGAAAAAAGACCGAAATAGAGAATGGATGCAAATTTTTAAATGCAGAAAAAATGCGATTATATTGATATAATTAGTAGCTAAAGTCCGTGCCCTGCAATTTTTTAATGCTTTCGTTCCACGACGAAGATTTCGTTGCCCTCCCTTACGTAAAATAGCGAAAGCGGGAAGGGGTCGACGGCATACGCGAGATGAAATCAAATTTCGTCACGAAGCCTAGATTACGCATAATGTTTATCAAATTCCGAAACGACACGTTTTACTTGTCTGGTTCGTAAACGAATGAAAAAAAATCGCGCGCATTTCCTTTAAATCTTGACCCATGTGTCAGGTTACAAATGTCCGAGTGCACCTCGCATTTTTTATTGAAAAAAAGAGAAAGGAGAAAGCGAGCGCCGGTGCGAGAGGGTGGCCAATGATCCCTATTTCGAAAAGGGAGACAGCTCGTTACGAAGACGAGGACGTAAAAAAAGGAAGAATGAACGAGTAAGGAAAGAACCGTTGAATCAGGTTTAAGGGCGGTATTTTTATAAAAAATATAGGCACGCGTTACACTGTTACTGTTACGCTGTATTTTCATTAGATGCATAGCATGAAAAACAAAACCCAAAATCGATCAAAAGTTATTTAAAACATTCCTCACCGCAGTGAAGCAGTTGTGATAATTATCTTGTCGCTTTTCAAAAGTAAGTCGAACGTATCAACGCTTCGCTTTTATTGTTGTGGCAACGTAAACAAAACGAGAATTTACCGTAGTGATGTATCCGAATAGATAGTTAATAAGAGTTTTTTTAATCCCTCTAAAAGACAAACGGACAGACGAACGGACCCCAAAAATCACGACTCTTGCCAACCAAAACCATCATAAAAATTCGGTTACTCTTAACCCGAACGGTATAGAAGTTCGCTAATTTAAAGTTATATCGTTCGTCGTGGAGCCTCCAGATTTCAACCGCGGGAAAACACTTGTAGTATGAACAATCCTCTAAAATTTGGTTGCTCTGTCTTGAACGGTGTAGAAGTAGTTCGCCAGACGTGTGACGGACGAACTGACGGATTAAAAGATGACATTAGAGGATTGTTCTAAAAATAACTCTAAAAAAGAAGACCATGGAGATTATTGCCGCTTTATTGAATAGTCAAAGAGGTCACGGTAATAAAATTCGTCGGTTCTCTTTCCGTTTCCTTTATTCTTGCGCTATAGAGTGCGGTTTCTTAGGGTCGAAGGACAATCCGACGTGAACGGCCTTCGAATCATCATGATCTTTCTACTAGTAACGGTTTCGTCTTGACGTCTGACCTACATTCATTCGTTTTTTTCACCTCGACACCATTACTAGGTTTACAAAAAATCGGTGCAATATACATTGCACAAACTTTCTATTACACGTTATTGCACCAAAACTATTCTCACTCCTTCTTATCGCCGACTAATTGAACCTAGAAGCACTCTTGCTACGAAAACAACAAAACCGCGGAAAAATTTTCCGTTAGTAAATACTATCAATAAATTGATAACCTCGTATATTTGAAAATCGAACATGATTAATAGCTGTACCATACATAAATATCTAGTATAATGTGGATTGGCGAAGCTATATAAGCGCTTAAGCATTATTACTGGCCTGGGGAGAGCTGCTATAAAACTATTTTTGAGAATTCAAGTTAGTAATTTTTAATTCAACTATCCGCCGTAGTCTCCTCTCCCTTTTTTCATATTTTTGAGAAGTAAGACTTTTTATGACACCAAACTATAACAGAATCAATTGTATAATTCAAAATCGTCGGAGGCATTTTTCTGCAAATGGAATTTTTGTAAAAATCAACTAGAATAAAATACCATGCGCTATATCGTACATATTTTCAGAGGATCAATTCTAGATAATAGTATGCATAATTGCGAGATATAATTCGATTTCGCTGAACCGTTTAGGCCGTTTAACCGAGCACAGACAGGCACACGGCTAAAACCACCTTTTTGGAATCAGAGACACCTAAAGCGTGTATTTCCATAAAAATATCCTACAATTAATCGATTTTTTCACGATAACAATACGAGTATATTATACTATATTACGGATATAAAAAAGTAAAATTAACTGTCGAGCTTCGCTGAAACGCTTACGAACCTGTACGAACGTTCGAATTTTAAAAGCTATATTGGAGTTTAAATTTCCTACGTGATTTTAATAATTAAATCTCTTCATGAACCTTATTGGATAAATTTTTAATATTTTTCTTATAATGGTAAAATTATCGTCTTCAGGGAATTATAATTTGACTCGGATAGAACAGTATCAAAAGTAAATCTCTAGAATGATATATTTTTGTATCAAGCGTCAAATTAAAAGCGTCGCTTGGGCAATGTTGCCGATTATTTATTTCAGTTAGTCGCTAGCTAACCTCTTATTGGTCGCTAGGGAATGAACAATAGCACTCTCTGCAAATGAGTAGAAAAATCTGTTACATTACGTTACAGATAGTTTTGTGACTAGCGTTTAATGTCATCTAACTCGCGAAAGATGGGGTAGAAATAAAATGTCGAGACTATTGAAAATACGGCAGTTATCTTACGATAATATCTTTTCCGGAGATGATATTAGGTCAGTGTTATTCCAGCAAACTTTAGCTATAGAAATAAACTGCTCGAGTTACAAAAAGAAAACAATACAATAAAAAGAGACAAATGAAAAGAATATTCTGCTTATCAATATGTATACATTTTCGTTATTCAATCTGCTTGGCGGGTTTAGTATGAACGCAAATGCCGTAATTTTAGCCAATAACTAGAATTAGTTAGATTGTTAAATCGATTTGCTAGTTTTATAAATGGTCGCTGTAGTATTTTTTAGGTGGTAGATCTAACCTAATGTCCCCAGATTTAGCTACGAATTTGCTAGATTGGCAACACTGCGCTTGGTATTAATTTTAATTTCACCTTATGATTTAATGCACTAATTGAGTGAAATATATTAAACGTTACGTTCACACGTTAGAACGTGTGTGATGACAAAACAAGTGCATGCATATTGTTTAAATAGTCATAGCTCAATCAACATTTAAAGAAGCAGCAGATGTTTCTGTTTATAAAGATAAGCAGTTGCTATCAAAAATAACGATCTGTTAGCAATCACTAAGGGTGGGTGCTTTGCAGCTCATATGCTTTGTTTAACCGATTATTGGCTGTTGGCGTTAGCTTGTCCAGCAATGCATTTCAGAAATTGTCACAGGTTTTTCACTGCGTTACATCCGCGCTTCTCCTTCAAATCATTTCGGACGTCATTTTTCCAAAGAATCTCGTTAAATATTTGGAAATATAACTTTAAATTATCGACCGTTTGTGTTAGACATTATGCGGATCCAGAATAATTATTTCTCTCACGGATTCAAAGGAACGCCTCCTCCCCCCTCTCTCCTTCTCTCTCTGTGACGTCATCGGCAAGCTTTGCTATTTAAGCGAAGCTGAAAGGGATTAACGCGCTTTTGACGCCAAATTTATCAAAAATGCATATTTAGCACGACAAAAAACATTTTGCGACATTTTTCGAGACGGGGAATAAAATAATTTGTTCGTCCTGCATAACCTTGTTGTTTTAGATGGAACAATTCTGGCGAATACAAATATTGCGAATAAAATACGTAAAATAAATAAAGGTGGAGATTACGGTGAATTTGATGTTAAAATTATAAATTTAACTCCTTAAACGTAAGATTACGATCAAGGAGTTAAATTAATAATTTTAACAATAAAATACGTAAAAAAATCATATAAAATTAATCTAATCCGGCATGGCTTCATTTGAAAGTTTCAATCTTGGATTGTATGACCATAAGTCTTTGTTAAAATTTTTCGTCACAGACATTTATAAGGATGTTTAAATACATGAATACTGAAATACAAGAATGGCCGCGTGTGCAAAATCAGGAACACACATACACAAATATATACATACACAATATTTTTTCCTAAATATTCATGAATTCAGCGAAAGCCTCAATCCTTTCAGTCCATTTTTATGGAGAATTTAATGTTTTTATAATCTAATATCACAGAAAAGATGATAAGCTTCCTACCCAGTACACCCACCCCTCGATGATTTGCACGGTTTCGTTTTTACACGTTTCCGGTATAGCATAAATTTCCTTTTTAGAGAAATATCTCGAATTGCACGGCCTTCAATTTCACTTGACCAAGTTTTCGGAATAATCTCTCTAAGCATTAAAAATTCATTAGATTGTTTTAAGTGTAACATGGAGGCTATGAGAAAGAACCAAGGAAGAAGTTGCGGATACAATATAACTGAATTTTTGCGCATTAAAGTAGAGACGGCGCTCAGTTATGACCTCATGCATTCCTATGAGGAAATCTACCCCACTTTGCGCGGTTTTGCTTTATACGGCATTCGCAAGGAACCCGTGTACTGTGCAAAGCAAGGGATGGATATGGAAGGTATCCTGAAGAGCGTAGTCTATGCCAGCGATTGCAAATCTTTTTTCGCTCGCGTGGCAAAATTACATACAAAAATTGGCTTTCCTTATCAAACTTATGTGGCAATTTAAAACTCATCCAAAAAGAAATAATTTCATGGTTTAACTAACATAAAATCATTTACACTCATACTTAGAGCTCAGAAAACGAAACATTGGTTATATGTGTGTATATATATATATATAGGTAATTCAATTTTGTCTTCATCTAAAAAGATATTGTCCCAGGTCATATATGGTCGAACGGCAGTTATGGAGCAATAAGCATCTCGATCTCGGACAAAATATCACTATTACCAAGTAATTTTATCGACGTAATTTCAATATCGCTAGAAATATTCTTTTATATTGTGTCATAAACGAAAAAAATATTAAGGAGAAAGTCAATAAACATTGATTTTCTGTTGCGTGCCAACAAAAATCGTCTAGCAAAAAACATTTCTTTCTCCCAATAAATTCAAGTACTACGAGGGAGGGTTGAGCGAGAGAATAATGGGAGAACCGGTTGCAACCATCAGCTGAATCTTCATTCTAGAACAGAGGTCACAAACTCACATCGGTGGGGGGGCCGCATAAAGGCCCTCCGCCGAACCCGCGGGCCGCATTAGGAACCGTGTCAAGTCCGCGGGCCGCAAACTTTCCCAGTCCTCACACCACTTCATATTCTTTGGACATTCACTCTCCCCATCCTCAAGGAAGAAATCGTCCCAACCCTAAAATGCGGCCTTTAATCACAAAAATGCTAGTTTCTGCGTCGAAGATCAGGTTCTTTTGACACGCAAAACACATACTGACTGGCAGCAGGAAGATCATATGTGCTTTGTATCTCACTTGCGCAGAATTTTTATAAATTTGAATCAACAATAAACTGATTTAACTTATTTACTTCTTAAATTTCTTAGATTTACATGAAATATTTTATGAGAAATACATTTGAGCTTTGGCCGTCTAGTGTTAACTACATTACATTGCGGGCTGCAGAAATGTATCACGAGGGCCGTGAGTTCGAGACCTACCTTTTCTATAACAAGCAAAAATACCAGTCTCAGGTCTCTCTAACAGGCACAGCAAGGATATAAAAAAAACCAGACGCGCATTTCGGCTGCGAGGCAGCCGTCTTCAGCGGTGATTCGCCGAAAATAGATTCCAAGTGCTTGTTCTTGAATTTTCTCAGCGTTTAAGACGAGCTCGATAATTTCCTGTTGCATCAGCTGAATCTTATCAAAAGCACGCAATGCTGCCCGCATTACATACTCATCGAGGAGGCTAACGGGCAGGTTGAAGCGGCAGAAGAATCCGCAAGTGATCCGGCAAACGTCTTCCAAACCATGAAGCAATCGAGTGAAAGATTTGACGGGTTACTCCTGTGTCAATGAAATGATCGAGAAATTATGCGCAAGATTTGGATTTAAATTAGTCGACGTCGGTGTAAAATCACCCGTAGTTTATCCTTAAGGATGACTAATTTGCAGACCGAGCACACGTGTGGCTTACCCGATCATTTTATGGCTAAAGGAGTTGCCTACGCACCTGGCCTTTATATAATACAGATTCGCTATAACACGGTTTGTTTTAATGCAAACAATTCAGATAACGCGGATTATGGTTCGCATTAACGCGGTTTCGTCAAGCGAGGATGAGATATTTTGAAGGACCTGAGTGCCTTGTTTATGCTTATATAATCCATAAGGCCACTTTATTTGTAGATATATGCGTATCAGAGAGAGATTTGGGAATTTTTCGAGTTGAGGAGGGTAATTGAAGGGGTATGGGGCGCAACCTCCTTTCACAATCCAAAGCTAAGTTCACATCATGGGTTCACACTACATGGATTCACGTTGCATGGATTCAGATTACACGGCACTTTTCCAGTACGAATCCCCCGTGTTATAGGAGGGCCTGGTGCATAATTAATTTCATACAAACGAAGAGATATGCTCATTAATTCAACGCAGAACTCCTGCTTTTACCGGTATCGACAGGTGTCACGGCATTTACATACATAAAATCAATATAACTCTCAAACCAAGCGGTTTCAAACAATCGCAAGGCAATTTAACGCGGACCTCTCGTTGTGGAATGGAATGAGACTGAGCGCCGCGGCAACTATGTACAAGGAAGTATGATATAATGCGATAGCTTGCTTTTTCATACGGAAGCGTTCTTGGTTGTCGACATCGTGTCTGCGTTTCTGCTATATATTCAGGTTAATTACGGATTAAGATATCATGCAAGTCGCTGGTAAGGTAAGAGCATTTTATAAAGAGATTGCGCATAGGCCCTCCTATGACAAGGGAGATGCATTCTGAAGAAGTATCGTGTAATGTGAATACGTGTAATGTGAATCCGTATAATGCGAATCCGTGCAATGCGAATCCGTGGTATGTGAATCCGTGTTATGTGAATAAGTGTTCTGTGAACCTAGATACTACTTCCATTCTATTTCTGGCACCGATACACCAAAAATTCCCAAATCTATCTTTCATGGGTATATGTATATGTAAAAACTAGTAGAAGGTGCTTGCATTCTGCAAGCATATCATCTCACCTTGAAAAAACATTCATTTTTCAGACAGATATTTCATCATTACAAATATTTTTTTAATTCTAAATATTTCACCTTCGCAGCGATTTTCGTTTTTCCCTTATGTAAAAATAATAGATTAAAACAATCGCCAAACTTTGCAATTTTAAGAATTTTATACTTTCTCCATTTTGGGGTACTAATGCTACACATTTCTGCCAAATTTTAAAGTTCACTTCTTGAAGTGAAATAATATTTTTCTAATTGTTTAAATTTTAAACATTTTTAACGGCCGCCGCAATATATTAATGGAGAGATTCAAATGTTTATTTGTGCAAATGCACTACTCTCTAAATAACTTGAAAATTTCAGCTTCCTAGCTCATCCCGTAGTGCCTAAACAGTTATCTATTTAACAAAGGTGAAATACTCCTTTAGCCAAAACAACTAGAGGGCTACAAAACCCAATGCAATTCGCCCACAAGGTGTGATGTGATAAATTCACATTTACAAAAACCGCGATACACTTATGAACACGGACACAGATTTCAACAAGACCCTATACAAACTGACAGATTTAAACGACACACACGCCGAAAAATCTTTCCGCGCTTCACTTGTTTCTCAGTCGTCTTCTTAATACTTTCCGTTTCAAACCTGGCAGTTGGCTCCCAGTCACTGTTGAAACAGGTTTTACCACTGACGATGCCCACCTTGTGGGCGAAATGCATTGGGTTTTGTAGCCCTCTAGTTGTTTTGGCTAAAGGAGTATTTCACCTTTGTTAGTTTTGGCCAAAGTTATTGAGCTACTATCTATTAGTTATCTATTTGTTTAAATTTTAAGAATTTTTAACGGCAACACAAATTAAAATATCTAAATTTCTATAATCCCTATTTCGTTATTTTTTTACAAATCCTACCTCTACAAAAAATTTCGGCTCCGTAGAACATTCGGAAATACATAAACCTTGAAAATTTGTTTAAACAATTGCGAATTTTTAGCGGCCGCATTGTTGCACTTTTTCAAGATTTTAGTTTTTTCTAGTTGGTTTTGCACAAAACCTACCTAAGAAAAAATGTCGAATCTCCAGCTCACCTGGAAGTGCCTAAACATTAGTATCCTCCTGTATGTTATATCCGGTTCCATGACAAAAGCCCACACGAAAAAACCCCACACGAAAATTCCGCACAGAAAAAACCCCACTGTCATAAATTCTCACATGAAAAATACCCACAAGGAAAAATGCTCACACGGAAAAATGCTCTCACAGAAAAATGCCCACCCGGAAAAATGCTCACACGGAAAAATACTCACATAGAAAAATACGCCCATAGAAACATTCTCACATTCACAATACTGGTTTTAGGTGATAGAGAACTCTTGGTCATATTGAAAAACGATACAATCTATGGATATGGCACATTTGATAAAGTTCCAAACATGTTTTACCAACTGTATACGTGGCATGCCAAGGTGGGTAACTAATAACCGCCATGTATTTACATTTTGTTACAGAAAAAGAACTTGGATACTTATAATAGAATGTTTGAAATCATGAAGCTGTTGGTTCCAAATCTGGTGCCTCAAAAGGTTTTAGTAGATTTCGAGAAGGCTTGCATGAATGCAGTGAGCTTTCCGCACGCTGAGGTCAAAGGGTGCTATTTCCACCTGTGTCAGAGTCTCATCACGAAACTCAGCAATGTTGGCTTGAAGACTGAATTTGAAACTGATATAAATATAAAACTCAAGCTGAAGTCTCTTGCTGCATTAATGTCCCAGTCCATGATGTGAGGAGTGTCTTTGATGAGCTTGCCGCCACATTTCCGGACGAAGATAGCTATAATGAGGTGCTCACGTACTTCTTTTCCACATACATTGAGGGTGCAGCAGGTAGAGATCCCCAGTTTCCAATAAGAATATGGAATTATCATGATGCAGCTCTTGAACGGTCGCCTAAAACTACAAACTGCTGTGAGGGATTTCACAATGCACATAATTCCATATTCCACTGCAGTCATCCCAGCGTGTGGTTTCTGTTTGATGGACTGCAGAGGGGCCTGGCTTGCCACAGATTGACACTGGCTAATGCACAGGCAGGTCGTCTAGAGGTGAAAAAGAGAAGATATTATGCACTGCATGACTTGGTTGCCACTTCTGTGCAGGAATATGAGCAGGTGGAAGACAAACTGAAATACTTGCGGAGATTGGCTAACTTACAGTAATGAAAATGATATTCAAATCCTTGACAAAGAAATAAATCACTGACATATGTCTGAATTAGTTGTTTGTTGATAAAAAACAAAAAGTGTTGACTGTTCACTTTGTAGGACAAAGAAAAAATAATTTATTTATATAAATAAAATAAAAGGGTTTAGTTGCAATAAAACCAGAGCATTTTATTTCCTGTAATTTATTCAAGGTTAAAATACAAAAAAATGTTATATTAAAATACATCGTATAGAAGTAGAAATAAAATATATAAATTCAACATTTTGTTGCGTTTTGAAATACGAAATAATTTGTTTTTGTAAACTAAAAATAATGTGAAAATTATTCTATGTGCATATTTTTCTGTTTGAGCGATCCTCCCTGTGAGCATTTATCCGTGTGAGCATTTTTCCGTGTGAGCAGTTTTCCGTGTGGGTATTTTTCATGTGAGTATTTATGACAGTGGGGTATTTTCTGTGCGGATTTTTCGTGTGGGCTTTTTTCGTGTGCGCATTTATCTGGTCACCGTTATATCCTCCTCTGTAAGGAACGTCTATATATAATGATAAAGTGTTCTCGATTATCTAAGTTTATAAAAGAAGCACTCGAGCCATCCAATATGTCTCTTCCACGCTCAGCAACCTGTGATCCCACATCCCAAATCCGATAAAACCATGATAATGCGAATCATAACCCGCGTTATCTGAATTTGTGGCATAAAAACCGTGTCTAGGCGAATCCGTGTTGTAAGAACCCGGATTTACGAGGTCCAGGTGCAAAATGATAAAAATTCTCCTGTCATACCCAGCATCCTTGATAACTGATTTTAATGGCGTATTGCAGGGTGTCTCGAAACTGCGGGCCACATCCCGCCCACGCTGTGATTTGATCCGGGACGCCTTATGAGCAAGAGTACTCATTAGATATCATTTATGATATCTAAACGACATTTTCCGAGTGCCTGTGTAAAATCTCCTTTTAATATAAGCGAATTACAGAATCGAAGAAATTCTCAAAACTTGCTCTTTGAAATTTTCGCACGGCCCGATCAGTCGTTTGAAATGTCGTATGTGGCCCGCACAGTGGATCATGAAGCCTCATGCGGCCCTTTCAGTAAAAGGTTTTGTGACCCCTGGAGTATTGGAATGGTCTACTTTTGCCTCCCTAGCGATTTCATATCGAGTCCCTTTGATCTAAAGATTTATTTCTCGTTCATTTATTGCAAAATTTTAAACATCGGATGACGTAAAAAAATACGTCATCACGATGCTCTTCCGCGGCGAAGAATTGCAGCAAGAAATGAAAGTAAGAAATCCATCTCCCTGAGAGGTGTTCCCAGGGGCATTGCATGTTTCCAACCGCGTCCATATTGCCCAAGTAAGAAATTTCTCTTTTAAAAAAATACGACAACAGAAGCAACCAAAAGTACTAAATGGAGAAGCTTTTATATTATCATTAATTAAAAAAATCTGATGTGACATGACTTTCTCCATATCTGTAATATTTCTAAAAATTCCAAATAGGTTACATAATAATAAATATTTTAAGAAACTGCGAGAAAATTTTAGACTACAAAGAAAAGAAATAAACTCAAACCATAGCCTTCTAATATTGGATACAGCCACAAAGCTCCAACAATTAAGAAAAGAAAAAGGAGCGTTACTAATTGTAAGACGTAACTAAGCGTCAATTGTTAACAATAGTCTGTAGGTGGCGTGGTGGTGGCAGCTAAAAATATAAGATAACTCTTAAAAAATGCATTATATGGAAAAATGTTTTTAAACAAATGTTGTAGAAAATTAAATTTCCTACAACTTTAATTCTACTACAGTTTTACGTTCATGAAATATTAAAGCAAATTTTTCAAAATAACGGATGTGACAAGAGTAAACACCCACTTTCCTGTTAGAATCTAACAGGAAAGTACTGCACTACCAAAGCGACACGGCAGGATGGAATCTAATAAACGTAGGAAAGGAAGTGAATGGGTTTATGCAAAGGTTAGTTATATTTGCTCATAAATTGATTAATAACAGTTTTCACATTTTTTAAATTTAAGAATATAATTGTATTATTATTATTATTATTATTATACTTTATTATTTTCAAAATTTTAGACGAACTTTTAATAGTATGTGCCTATGGGCATGCGGAAATACTGAAGAAATTTACTTTCGTCATCGACCAAGTGAGGATATAATGAAAAAACCCTCCTTCGAGTTTTCTGTTAAACAATCTCGGATACAAACCGTTTAGATATATGTGCCTCTTCCGCTTCTTCGTCCAAAAGCAGCGCTATCATTGCCAAATCTTTATTACTTAAATGTTAAAACATGGTCGCTATTAAACCACAGTCAATCAACACTATAGTTCGCTAATCTAGCTTGTGCTGAGGCTTTAGGATCGTGAGTGGAATGTACAATCTGAACACCTGCTACTGTGACTGTACAGTGACCGGAGCGTGACTGTCCTGTTTAGTGTGAATCAAGCTTTAAGGCTTTTAATAAAAATTAAAGACATTTTAAAGCTTTTAATGGAAATTAATGCCGTCGTAACGAATTATAGTGGAACTTCATATATATATATATATATATATAGTGGAACTTCTATAACTAGAATCTCAATGGAAAGCAAAATTATTCGAGTTATAGAAAAATCGAGTTACGGAAATATATTTTCTCATTTTTCTTTAATTGAGTTAACATCAAGTTCATTCCCTGAAGCATATAAGTTAACTTATCCTGAATTTTCGATATCACGCATATTATGAAAACATCACCTACATTTTCTTCCGATAATGTGTAAGATTTTACTGTATCCAAAACAATAAATAAGTAAAGATGGAGACTACGGCGAAATTGATGTTAAATGGAAATTAACTCCTTAACCGTAAAATTCAAAATTAGAGACACACAATGAAAAAGGGGGAAGAAAGGAAGGAAAAAGCAAAAGACAATAAAAATTACAAACTTACAGGTTTAGGGGGTGTTACTCCACGCCAGGGACCTGATGTCACTCAAACATTCACTCACTCAATCGCACAAGCACTAATCCTAAAGGTGGAAAGGAAACGGGACCGGGTTTGCGAGAAACACTAATTACATCACGCACTGTGATTGAGAGTATCATAAATAATCAGAATTCTAACATAATACTGAAAGCACAAACACGGCGATCGAATTTGAGATATCGACTGTAGGAAGGAGCGGATAGGTTTGTTTTTCTCTAGGAAAGTCAGGGATCACAATCGGAGAAGCAACCGTGATAGAAGTGACGTGCTATGCACCCCCTCAAAATTCTATGGTGTTACTTTCGATATGGGCTGAAATGCTTGAAGAATGCAAGCACCAATTACTTGTATATATTACCATAATAAAAGCCTAGAAGTGTTTGTGTATAACGCTGACGTCATCAATGGCACATTTTAACGCGTTTTTAACAAACTTCCCGATTAGGTGGAAGGTTGAAATTTCGCAAGAATGTTTGATTCAGAAGTAAAAATTAAATGACGAAAACAAATACGAATAAAGGCCCCGGTTCGACTCCAGGAGGTCGATTTCTATTTTCCGTAAGATAACACGTAAAAAGCGACTTGTTAAAGTGCTGGCTTTTATTCTCTTGGAAATTAAAATTAGAAATAATTGACGTACGATCTTCGAATTTAAACTTTTTTTACGAAAATTAATGAAGTTTCTTATTATATTCATCTTTTACCGCCTACCGTTCGAAATCTCTTATATTAAACATTTAAATCACATATTTTGAGAAAATATCGGCTTTTAAACGGGATGCTGCCTTGCCTACCACGTCCTTGTTAAACTCCGAGAATCAATTGTCGTCTCAACCCGCATACGTGTAATATATACCAGTGCATAGGTTGTCTTAAATTATTGTAGGATTTTTCGCGAAATTATGTAATCCTAATGGGGCTGGGATTTAGTTTGGATTCTTTAGCTTATCTAAACGACTACATAGATGCAGAGTAAGAGAGAGAGAGGGGGGGGGGATGTGGATAGGGAGATAGGAAGGAAGGGGCATAGAAGGGAAGGTACATAGAGAGTAAGAGAGGTATAGAATTAGAAAAGTACGGGAGGGAAGAGATAAAGAGGGAGAGGTATTGATTGGGACAGGAGGGGATGAGAGATGGGGGAGGTGGAAGAAGAGAGAGGCAGAGAGAGGGAGGGAGAGAGAAGGAAGGAAAGAGAGAGGAAGGGAGAGAGACAGAGAGCGGGAGAGGAACGGCAAGAGGGAGGGAGGGAATGTTATTATTTATTTATTATTATTACTTCGTTTTTGACAAGGGGCTCATCATTGGAGAAAACAAGAATGAGAAATAAATTCTCCCGAATCTCTATTTTGGAAAATTTTACACCGGCTCTTACTCAATAATTACAGCTGTTATTATTCGTTTCTAAGTTCCCCGTTGAATTTCAACGGGCAATTACGCTAGAAAAATAAACTAATTTTGTGATTATCCATAATAAAGAATTACGATTACTTAAGATGTATGGTTTCAGTAGGATTATATATATATATATATATATATATATATATATATATATATATATATATAGGATGCAACTTAAAAACGCACACTCACAAAAGATCTTATTCTCCCTATACGGAAGATATCAGCGAATCCCTGGAAATTCTGATTCCAATTCAATAGAACGAATATACTCGTCCGTCAGGCCATGCTCAAAAGAATAATTTCCTTTCCGCTCCGCTGATAATAACTCAATCGCACTTTTCTTTTACGGCTTATTTTTTTATCAGCTCATAATCTCTGGACAATAACGAACGCGAGACTTGAGCTGCCGAAGGATTCACTCATCACGGATCCGTCCAAAATCCCATTCGCGCTAAGCTCGTTCGACCTGAATAGAGGGAGTGATGTGTTTCTAGAATGGGTTCCTTGTCCTATAAAACCGGCCATTTTCATAAAAATGAGACTGATTAAAAAATCTGGAAACCACCCCCCGAATACTTTTTCATTCAAAATGCCATGCGCTGGAAATTTAATTAGGTTAGTATATTGAACGGTGGAATTTATGGCCTCTGGAGAATGTTGAGGCGCATTAGATTTCGGAGTACGCTGTTCTCAAGTAGATTCCTTGTGATTTTGGTAAAGGATACATTGCAATTATAGGATTTATCTTTGTAAGAAAAGCGTGAAATTCCGCACCTACAGTTTTCCTGAAGACTGTCTTAATTTACGCAAAAAATGTCAAAAATTTTCTCGCTTTTATCACTGTGCTGCCCGAATTATTAGATTTTTGAAAAATAACAAAAGTGGAATACTCCTATAAACTGGAAATTTTCTTAGTGCTTTAAATAATTGCTATCTCTTACCATTAAAAATTAAATTTACGATTCCTAACGAGCTAAGATTGAGGGCATACTGTGCCAAGGCATAATTATTCAGTAAGTGCTAAAGGATAAGCGATCATGCTACAAAATATTTTTTTTTAGTTCATGCACAACATTTGGAAATATCTCCATGGCAACGACACGTACAGCTGCACACACGTCTTTAACGAGATTCGCGACAATGGTCGTTTAGGCCTGCGCGTCAAGGGGATGCTCAAATTGTTAAATATTAAACAAAAAAAACAAAATTTGCTCCAATACAGTCATCGCAGATCTCCCGACTCAAAAACTCACAATCAATCAAGTGGATCACGAAATGAAAGTTGGTGACATACGCTCTGGCAGACGACCTCTTATAAATACGTAAAAAATCAATTAAGGGAATCCTGATGCAAAAAGCCTAGATCAAGGAACTTTACGGCACGAAAAAAATTTATCCTCTTTTTTCTTCTGGAAGAATCCCTTCAAAAGCTCTTGATCAACATGAGTGCACAATGGCGGGGATGAGCGAATTAGGCCATATCGGTGACCGTCGAACCCAGATACAACTCGCCGTCCTTTTGTGACTCGCAGGCCATTAGTGTAGATACTGTATCTCATCTCGGATTAACGACAGCGATCGAATAAAAAAATAAAAGAAAGGAATCGATTTAATAGGACAGATAACGAGCTTCAGTTAAGCGTCAGCAAAATGACTAATCTGTTGATTTTCGACGAACTAATATTGCGCTTCGATTATGGAAAAGAAAGCTTCGACCTTTATTGATCTATGTTTTTTAAGGAGAGGATTAATAAGTTTGTAGATTTTTAGCCTACTTTCCAGAATGGAAATAGGATTGTGGCTTTGTCGTTGTGTCTGTCTGTCTGTCTGTCCCTCTCCACCCACTAATTTTTGAACCAATAGACCGATTTTCATGAAATCTGGTGAAAATCTCTTGTTACATGGGCAGTGCTCCCGAGGATAGTTTTCGTTGCGAAGACTGAAGTCCCGGGTTCGATTCCAGGAACTATCCTTCCCTTTTGATTTACATGATAAATATGAAATCCATCGTGAAGGGTAATTTTCTCTTGTACATTAAAATATCTTAGAATTTCAATGTCGGTGAGAGTTTATTACTATTCTCTGAGGAAAGAAATGAAGATTCTAATTTTTACCGTAGAATTTTGCTTATCGATTGTATTTCTTAGAATTTCGCGTAAATACTGGCGATTTTGCAGTTTTTATCACTCGTTATGAGTGTGTTTCCATAGCAACAACTATTTTTGGACTCAGATTCGGTATATTCTAATATGTACACGCGTTATTTTTGCCGCACAAATACGCGTGATCAATTTAATATTCCGTTCGAATGTATTTGCAGTATTTTATACCGCTAAATTATGAAATTTGGAATCACATAGAATTACATATTCGCGACGACTTTAAAGCTATTAAACCTAATTAATACTTGTATTAAATAAACGATTAAATGGAAAGTAGGCATCATAATTTCTGTTTGGATCATCTTGTTACTCATAAATTCCCTTTACATTAAATCAAAATATTAAAAAAATTCATATTGCTTTATATAAACGTCATGCAGAGATAATACAAAACAGCGTAGCAAAGCAATATTCATTAAACACTGTCGCAATTAAAATGCACATGTTTTAATTATAGTAAAATCTCCACTATCCGCGATCGTTGGGCCAGGTACAGACACGGACGATAGGAAAAAACGGATAATCCGAAGAATTAAATTTAAAAGGGGAAATCATTAAAAATACCTGTTGAATAATGTAAAAACAATTCACATTTCTTATTCACCAGAATGAAAACGATTTCTATGGTGAAAATTTATGACTATTGAATACTGAGATTCAGATATGTAATATATAATAAATTTGCAAACGGCTCGTTGTAGTTGGTATTAGAGTGCTTTTTGCAACCTAAAGAGCTCTGAATAGATGTTGTCAAGGAAAAATGTCAAGTTTCAAAACGTCCAGTCGTTACACGGGTACACGTGTAATGGAGGTTTTCATCTATTAAGAATTGTATGGTATTAAATAATTAAAACTATTGTATCTATTACATTTATCAAGAGTCATTAAAAATGTTTTGCCGAATTTATTTTGCAAGATACTTCATCCGGATGTTAAGAATTGGAATTTAATGGAATTTGACGGACTTAGAAGATGTTTTGAAGGCCATACAAAAGCGTAAAAAAGACTAAGGCTCCCAATAGGGTTAAATAGTTTAAACTATCCCTCGAAGTCTTTCCAACACATCAAAATTTACGATTATTTTCCAGTAATAAATGCGTAGTAACAATTCTTAGATGTTTTCAGCGGGTTTTTAAAAAATTCGCTTATGCATTTGGTTTGTCTGTCGCGCTAACTCTTAAACGAAAGCAGATAGAGACATCGTTTTTCCGCCATATTCTGTATTCTGTCTCGTTATAATATTATTTCAGATTAATCACACTTGTATAAATAAATTTTAACATTCTGTATTAACAAAACATTTTTTAACCGCCATTCGCTGTCTGCTTCAGCAGCTCTTTCCTAACTTATTTAAATTACATTTCAAAACTGGTTAGAAGTAAAGCAGGTGTTGGAATCATGATGCAGCTAAAAGAATAAAATCAATTCCGTATTAGGGAAGCTACGCAACGAACCAGTGGCGTAGCTAGGTTCTCCTTCGCCCGAGGGCAAGTCACTCCCCTTGCTCCCTGTACAATTTTCCAAACAAATGTAATGTGGGAAATGTGATGGAAACCCAAGCATATTATACTAGCATTTTAATTCGGCATATATTATATTATTATTATTGACTTTCGGGTTACAACAGCGTGCGTAGTCTTTTGCTGACGACAGTTTCGCTGCCAATTGTCATCAGCAAAAGACTACCCGAAAGAAGATAGGGATCATATAAGGAAATATCGCGAAAGCCTTCGCAACTATTATTATTACTAGCGTAAATGCCCGGACGGACCAACGGACGGACGGACCAGCGGACGGACGGACAGAATAAGGATATTATGCATATAATTGTTTATAAACAAAAACGTTAATTTTTGTCCATGAATTTGCGCCCATTCAGCCCCGCGCCCGAGGGCAACTGCCCCTCTCTGCTCCCCCTTCGCTACGTCATTAACCCGTGGCCTCCCGAAAAGGGACTATCCGTTAATGTGCGCGCGTGTGCGTGTGTGATAGCTATATTGTGGGTGCTCTATCTCAAAAACTATTCTTCAAGTCATCGCGAAATTTTATATTTAACATTTTTATAAAATTCAGAAGAACTGATTAGTTTTTGGTAAAGATGTGGGTGTTTACTCTTGTCATTTATTCGTTATTTTCAAATATTTGCTTTAATATTTGATAAATGTAAAAATGTGCTGGAATAAAGGTAGTAGGAAATTTACTTTTATACATTCTTTGTTAAAAACATTTCCACATATAATTCATTGTTTAAGAGACATCTTATATTTTTAGCTGCCACCACCACGCCACCTACCGACGACTTTTGTTAACAATTGACGCGCAGTTACGTCTTAGTAACGCTCCTTTTTCTTTTCTTAATTGTTGGAGTTTTGTGGCTATATCCAATATAAGAAGGCTATGGTTTGAGTTTATTTCTGTTCTTTGTAAAGACTAAAATTTTGTCGCAGTTTCTTAAAATATTTATTATTATGTAACCTATTTGGAATTTTTAGAAATATTACAGATATGGAGAAAGTCATGTGGTGGCCACATCAGATTTTTTTCATGAGGGGCCTAACATTAATTTGTGCATCAGGGCCCTTAGCTGCGTCACTGAATGAAATCCATTTCATTTTTACGATCGATCGCATTGAAAAGACATTAGCTAGAATATGCGTCTGCAATCCGCAAAACAACCCCTTTTTCAGGCTTGAAACTTATTAAAATTTATTTGCCGCGACATATTTAAATATTGACTCAACTTTTGAATCCGCCAACAAATGTACGCTCATTACCATTAATAAATAAACCTTTTTTTCTACGCCGATATTCCGATTTTTAAAATATCATTTTACCATGAAATCTTCAACCATTATTTACACTTCAAAATTCGCTGACAGAATCACCTCATTAACATTCGTAAATGAGAGGCTTTGTCAATAAAAGCTCAATTTAAAAAACCTGCTTGAGTCGAATGGAAAAAAACAACGAAGTCGCGTGATTTTTCAAAAAGGCGGTTTATGCCCTCCACACGTGCGTGAAGCTTGGAACATGTCCACCCATTTTCTTTTAATTCCGACGGAAAGAGAAAATAGCGGAGTATGTAATCTTAAAAAACCGTCTGACTCATAGCGCAACCTACGCATATAGTACCATTTAAAACGCAACCCGCAGCAGCTAGAAATTATCTTTTATTACAAGTTTCATTAAATATACACCGTATATTGTTGGTCATTTGGTATAAATAGTGGCAACCGCTTTACAGGAGGCGCTGAAAATGCCCTCCTCCTTCTCGATGACATGCTTCAACCCTTTTCACCCTGTTCCTGTTTCACGAAATTCTTTTATTATACGGTATATCGATGTCTTGTCCGGTACTTCCATTGCTGGGTATGCATTCACGAGTGCCTCGCGAACTGCAGTAAAATATTTCAAAGAAAAATAATGCCAAACAATAAACACGCCTTGTCTTTGGGTAAAAACCGCGTTTGCACCTCCGTCGCTATTCAACAACTGAGGAGTCAAGGTCATCTTGACATGCAGTAGCGTGAGGGGAGCCAACAAAGAAAGAAAGAGACCCTCTTGATGCAACACCTGCGCTTGTGAACAATATTGAAGTTTGGGTTGCGTTTTAAATGGTACACCCCGTATATGGGTGCGTCGGAGAGAGAGAGAAGTAAATGTGCCAAAGTCACGCCACCGCTAGAGAGCGGCTCGTTGGCCCCGAGTCGAATCCCCCTCTTTGGCCGACTGTCAACCTGGGAGAGACGGAGAACGTAACGCGAGCAGGATGCACAATTGTAGAAGAGAGCGTAGGAAACGGCGCTTATAAAAGCCCAGCAGCTCCTCCTCTTTAAAAAAAAAAAAACGTGCGAATCGACCCCTTGCAATCCGCCAATGGAGAGAGTCGTTGCGACACGAAAATGATTTTTTTTAATAGCCTCTCGGATGTGGAGAGAATATAGAGAGGACCGGAAATATCTCGGAATTCTGGCGTTCGCTCCTTGATTACTTCCTTACGTACGAGCGGCGAAATAACCAGGGCCGGTCGATATTTCATCTGTCGATCCTCCCCGATCAGAAAAGGCTGGAAACATTGCTCAAACGGGTGATTTTTAAAAATTAGGATTTCGATACATTGAATATGAGCCGCAAACTTTTTTCTCGAGTTAAATCAAACCAAACGATGCTCTGAAGTTAATAAATGGCGCCGCTGAAGAATTTTAATTTTCGACGGAATGCACCGCGAAAATAACCCTCCGAATTCAGCCCGGGGCGAGAGATTTTTACGTTATTAAATGTCCAAGAGATTCCAAGGGATTTCGAGCGCCTTTGAATGCAATAAGTAACTAAGCGGAAGAGGCGCGAGTATTAAGGGTCCCCGGTTAGTTTTATTTTTCTTTAAATTTCGAAATGATAATCGAAGTTTACGTCATTCTACTAGAGTAGGCTGGGCCACCTTTTCTGCATGGTGGGCTGAATTCGTGCCAGTGAATCCTTCGGTAAGCAGCGGCGGATCCAGAAAATGCCTTAAGGGGTGGGCGATATACCAGTTATATAAATGATTTCACGGTAATTGAAAAGCTGTTTGCATAAATTCATTTTCATTTGATACAAAACAATAAAATAAGATTATTATTGAATTACAACTTACTAGTTTTACTGGGTCGATTCGTAAATGTGAAGATAATATTTTTTCGGTTCTGCTTCAGTTCTAGGTGGGGGGGAGGGAGATCACCCCGATCGCCCCCCCTGGATCCGCCACTTTCGGTAAGACGTATTGGACGCATTGCCAATACTTCGACGGACTGGTTTAAGGTTATATCGTAAGCTGCCTTCAGTTTCTTAGGCACCATATGAATGAAAATCGAGTAAAAAATAAGTTTTAAGAGATAACAATTCAATTTTTAAAATCACGATGGAATGGAATCTCATAAATATTTTTGAGAAAAGAACAAAAGCAGCATCAAAGAGATCTTATTTAAATAGGGATATATTTACTAAGGGGTCACAATTTAACGCTAGATATCTTAACAGATTTTGATAGATAAAAAATAGTATTTGGTAGGTGAGTCGAAAGAAAAATGAAAATAACTTTTGAAAACTGTGAAACACCGGTCGGTGGGCTGCATAAAATTGCTTAAAGGGTCGCGTACGGCCCGTGGGCCGCAGGTCGGACACCCCTATACTGGAGGAAAATGTCGAAAGCTAAGGGTCATCAAAATTTGGACGTAAATTCGGTTGCTGAGTACCGGATAAATAATAGTTAACATATTTAACAGTTCGCCATTCTGAAGCTCAAAAATCATCTGACGTTCGCGAGTTTTAAATATGTTACTGCAGTTAACTCAATACTGCTTATACTCTGTTAATCACGTCTGATTCGCCATTGATGTAATGAGAACGTTAAATAAATAGGCAGCGACGATGCGCGAGGCATTTATTGCTGTGCATAAAAAGTAATCGCTTCATCATTAGGAACGTATTTAAATTATATATCAACGATAAAACAAATATCAGCTAGCTTTGGCTTTCCTGCATTCATTTATCGAGCTCACATTTCAATTTTGAAAAACTATCACTGCGCTTCCCGCATACAACGTGAATTTCGTGGTGTAACGCTATCTATTTGGCCCAATTCCGTAAATGCAAACATAACTATTCACGGAGAATATGGGCAAAAATGCACATATGCTCAAATCGGTGAAGCCAAATTAATGGAAAAGTTGTCTACATTCTACAATTATCGCTGAGGAAATGGCAAATTGGATGCTCAAGAGGTTAACAACCCTCCTTTAACCCCATTTTTCCCCTTCTCACCTTAATTTCCTGGTTAAAACGAAAGCCGATCAATATGTTACACCGCATTGCATGCGGACAAATGCCCCTTGCATTCTGCCGATAGATGAGACCTTCTTGGAAGTGGCTCGCATGTCACCTCGTTTCTGTTTTTCAAATTACTGGTGTCTAGAAAATGAAATCGGCAATGCGGTCCCTCGTAATTTCTCATCTTCCGACACTCCGAGTTAACGAGATTAAAATAATCTTTAAAAAAAAAACAAGCTAACAATGGACAACGAACCCGACTTGGCCGACCCGAATACCCCCAGCTATTGCGGACGACGGGAATCGATACCGGAAAATCGCTCGCTTCTTTTCACTTATCTCACAAAAAGATATTCCCCGTGGACTTCCCGCAAGTGTGCTGTGACCCCCTCCTCCCTGTTGAACAGGTGTTTGCGCAATTACTTAGATGGCGATCCTTTTGCATTAAACTAGTTAACTCTTAGCGTAGCCATTAAAATTGCTCGATAAACTCCGTTACGGTCTTTTCGACAACAAAGTACCTTAAAACGTTTGCTTACTTAATCATTAATTTTTATGTGGACCGTAATTTTATAAGGGGCATTCGTGTTGGAGGCACTCTTTTCCAAAAGTAAAAAAATCACAGAGGCGGCCAACCTTTTTTTCTGTAATGTGCCACACCTTATGTCGAAACTGTGTCGCTTGCCACCCAGTGGTGGATCCAAGAGAGAGCGATCCCCCCCTCTCATCTTAAAACGTACTCCACATCTTGATTTTTCTTGGCAGCATAACTTTATATTTAAGTATTTGGCATTGAACATTTGTTCACTTTCGAAATTATATGATATTCAAATTTCATATGAGTTACTTTACTTGTAATTATTAAAAATTATCAGGATCCGTCCCCCCTGGGGAAAATCGCCGCCCCCTTCGGAAGTTATTTGATCCGCTCCTGGTGCTATCTAATATTTTTGCCAGCTACGTAAATAATTACATACATACATATTATTATACGTTCTTTGCACTAAGTGGACGCATATAGGGGAGGTCGCTTCCGTCCGTCCGCATGTTAAAACTCGAGAACAGAACCGCTGGACGTATTATGATGAAATTTGGTATTGGGAAGTTTGCTAAAATTGGTCGACCGATTTCAATTTTGATTAAAATAGGACAACAATTACGACCACTTTACATGAAGACCTACATGTATTTTACCATGTTCCTTTGTTTCAACTCGGAAACCGATGGACGTATTATGATGAAATTTGGTATTGGGAAGTTTGCTAAAATTGGTCGACCGCTTTCAATTTTGATTAAAATAGGACAACAATTACGACCACTTTACATGAAGTACATTGTTCCTCTGGAATCGCTTGACGTATTTTGATGAAATTTGGTATTGGGGAGTTTTGCTAAAATGGGTCAAACGATTCCAATTGTGGTTAAAATCGGACAACAATTACGACCAGTTTACATGAAGACCTCCATGTATTTTACAACGTGCCTCGCTAGCTTCTCGTTAAATACCCATCTGAGTGAAAAATATTGAGAACATTATGAAATCTCAAAGAAGGCATTTGGAAACTGTGTACTCAGACATAGAGTACACCTTTCCAATCTTGTTATTTTATTACTTACTATTACTATTTTGGAAATCTTTTTCATAATATTTGAAAGTTATTTTTTCCAAATCGGGAGGCATGCCACCGACAAGAGCTTCGCGTGCCACTAGAGGCACGCGTACCGCAGGTTGGCTACCTATGGTCTAGCACATGAATTTCTCCATACACAGTAACGAATGTGTTTGTTCTATACTTCAGCGTCTTCAAGAATGATTATCATAAATTACACTTGTGAATATTTTATTAAACACTAAATAATTTTCACAGTTAAACATACGTCGAAATAGTTTTAACATTGAAAAAACAATAAGTAAACAAAATTGTTTTCTGTTGCTACGGATAAAATATCAGTGCGCAATAAAAATTAACGTTGGCGGCGCTGGGATCGTTGTCAATATTTACAATAAAAATTGTTTGCAAAATATGACGGTAGATGGAATTGGGATGATTTCCAACGCAATTAAAATTGCTTTTCGCAGCGTATGCATCGCTATCAGCAATGAGAAAATTTTATCATAGCAGCGGAAGCAAAGATACCAGTTAGCGACGTATTATATTTAGCAATTTCAGGCAAATAATCACAATATCTCTTAAACAATCCAATTTATGAAAAAATGTTTTAAACAAATCCTGTAGATAATTACATTGTCTACAAATGTGATAATAGCAAATATTTACTATTAATTTTATGCTACTACCTCTAAAATACCCATTGCGCGTAGACAAGAGGGAATCCAGCCAAAACCATTTCAAACCTTGAATTTCTAATAAAAACTTAAAATATTAAGTTTTGTGTTGATATGATTGTAAGTGCACATAAAACAGCGAAAATGTAAACGTATTTCCGTTGAAATATCGAATTCGATGTTTTCACGAAAACAACACTTTCTCTTATACTGCGTGTGGAGAAAGTAAAAATGAGCGACTTATGGTCAGACCATATCCGTACGCCCGCACGTTTCATCTCCAAAACTATTACGCAGATTTTCATGAAATTTGGTACTAAGGATAAAATAAATAAGAAAATCATATACATAATCGGTTCACGTAACGCAATCGGGAGGACCGCTTTGCTGGTAAAAAAAGAGAACTTCCCGCCATATCTCGTAAAATATTAGTCATACAAAATTTGTAGAACTGCTTAAATCAAATACCTATTTCTTGCCAAGTACATTTCCATCAAAGGAATGGCCATCTCCAAGAAAATCGAATATGAACATTCCAAGTATTTTGAATAGAAATTTCCTCTTTTTCTGTCCAACTGAAATAAACTAAATCTGCTGTAATTACGTAAATACGCAGCATTTAATAGGTGAAAAGAACGTATATCCGTTTATTTTCTTTGCGTACACACAGAGCTTGCAAGTGAACAAACACGTATAATTCACGAAAGAGGAATAAACGTGAACGAAATGATTACATAACAACTAATTAACTCAAGTGAGGTAGGATTTAAAAAAAATTCAATTGGTTGATTAACCCATATCTGCCAAGTGGCAACATTTGTCGCCGAGCAATTTAGAATTTTTTCTTTACATTAGAGCGACCTAAAAATGTAGTTTTATTTTTTATAATCTCAATTTATTCTATAATAAATATATAAAGCCCGCATCATTTTTGTTTCCATATCCTTGAGACAAAAATCTCAAATGTTGCTGTATGTTCGTCCATTTCCACTCACCTCTTGTCATCTTTCTACTCTAAGTAGAATACAATATCAGAGAAAGTTTTACGATATTCTCTCGCTCTATTTTCATATTCTACATTGTGTAAGACGGGTCGGCAACCGGTCGACCGCGATCGACCGGTCGATCTCGAAGCATATAGTGGTCGATCGCGCAAAACAAAAATCGAGAAATTAAAAACATACGTCTACCATTGTGAACCTTACAAAAAGTTTCGAACGTTCACGACGACAAAAACAATAACATACGACTTTAGCTCATCACTTTGTAATGTATCACATGAAAATATTGTAATAACAATTGTATTGTAAAAAAAACGTCATCGGAAAAAGTGGTCGATCTTGAGATCTCAATTTTTTCAAGTAACTCCTATGATGTTAAAGGTTGCCGACTCCTGGTGTAAGAGATAACACGAACAAATACCGATTGAAAAATATTGTTTATCGCCAACACAATTCAACAACGAACTAAGGTGGCAAAAAATTTGCCACTGGACAGATAAGATGCAACTCTTAGGTATTATCTCTTATTTTGCCATTTTTTTATATTTTCAAAACTTTTCTTTCTTTAAAATTGTTCAACACTATTCAGTAGCCAAGAAAATTAATATAACCGTACCTATTGCCTTCGACTATTTCGCAGAATGATTTAAATAAGGCTGGGGTTGATCTGAATGATCAATTTGTTGCGCAGCACAGAATAACCATTAGAACCGAAAAGTGGTGGCGGCCTTTCTGAGGAAGATATAATACGGCAAGATGATCCAAACTGAACTTATGATGTTTACTTTTCACATAATACTTATTTAATACCTATATTCGCATTAATGGCTTTAAAATCACCGCGGATATGTTGCTCTTTGTGTACCCATATTTCATAAGTTAGCGTTATAAAATACTAGCACAAAAGCCCGTCAATATGACGGGTATGCATGGATTAAATATTAAATTTAAGGCACTTCCAATTCTTCCTCCTTTTCTCTCTTCCATTCTCCTCCCTCACATTTTAAGTTTGTACTCGATTTTTTTCTTCCGATTTTTCGAAATTTCATAAAGAGGTTGCAATGAAACAAAATCATGAAGGACGAAAACCGATTGAAAATTTATGTGAAAAGTTTCATGTATATTTAAAACAAATAAACACGTAGCGTAAAAATAGTAAGTCAGAAACGACACCAATGCATTCTAATGATGGAAAAACTCAACATTTCAAATAGGAAGAGATGCTTCACGCGTGCATTGAAAATATCTTTTCGTTTGAAAATTTTATTGGGCAGCTTAAAGCAAATTACTATATTGACAATGATTATGATTAATTTCTTTCAATAAGATATTTGACGCATGGCCGGTGCATTTATAGTGATTACAAAAAATGTGTGAATTAAGAAAGCTACTTACTAAGTTCTTTCGTCATCAAGGTATACAAGACAAAAAGCTAATTAAAATATTAGCGGTCGTATGTTCGTTCGAATTTCTTCCACGCCTTAGAAATGGCACTACAGTAAATAAACCTATCGTTAAAATTAAGCCATCATTACTTCCCTTTCGATTAAAATGCATTGAAAATATATAAGAAGAGTTCTCACAATTGATTTCAAATACAATATCAAAGTTCATGTCATTGCTTTTAGATATAGACGTAATTTTGCTAGATCAGCAACAATGCCGTCGCCCTTGACGACGAAATGTTTTCGCCTAAAATTTAGCCAAATTTTCGTGTTGATAACGAATTTGTGGAACGATTCGACACTTATTCAAAAATTGATGGCTGGAAAATGATAATCCGTTCTTTTAGGCGTCGTTTGGTGCAAGTCCCGTATTCATATCGCAATTCCAAGTGATTTTAAAATGCAAATGAAAAATGTGCTGCAAATGTGCAAACGTGAAAACCGTGCAAATACACAGAAAGAAGGGCAGAATTCTCTTTAATATATGTATTAGATTACAAATACATTTGAACGGAAAACTAAATTGATCACGCGTATTTGTGTGGCAAAAATAACGCGTGTATGCGTTAGACTATACCGAATCCGAGTCCAACAATAGTCGTTGCTATGGCAACACTCTCGTAATGAGTGATAAAACTGCAAAAACGCCAGTATTAACGCGAAGAAATACGATCGATAAGCAAAATTCTACGATAAAAATTAGAATTTCCTTTCAATTCCTCAGAGAATAGCACAAATCGCGCTACGATATTACAATTCTAAGATATTTTAATGTGCAAGAGAAAATTATCCTGCACGATGGCTTTCAGATTTTTTCATGTAAATCAAAAGGGAAGGATAGTTCCTGGAATCGAACCCGGGACTTTCAATATTCGCAACGAAAACTATCCTCGGGAGCTCGGCTCCAGTAGCAAGAAATTTCCACCAAGTGTCATGAAAATCGGTCTATTGGTGCAAAAGTTAATAGGGAGGGATGGACAGACAGGCAGACAACCACAAAACAAAAAGCCTATTTCCATTCTGGAAAGTAGGATAAAATTCCAATAAATATGCAAAACATGTTTTGGGCAGTAATGTGTTAACTACAACTGATTAGAAAATAAATCGATAAATTCAAATTTAAATATTTCTTCGACATTATTTTTGGCAATTATTCGCAATCATAAATAACGCCTCTATCTTGCATATATTAATCTTTCTTCTCGTTTTTAGGCGTTCTTTACAAAAAGTAAAAAAAGAACGCCTTATGGTTAGGTCGTGTCAGTCCGTCTGTCCGCATGTTTCATCTGCTAAACTACTGAGCGGATCTTCATGAAATTTGGTCTTTAGGACAAAAGGGCGAAAAAAATAAGAAAATTATATAAATGGTTCACTTAGCCTAATCGGGAGTGCCACTTGACTGATGACAAAAAATGAATTTTTCTTTATATCTCGTAAAATATTACTTGTAACTAAAAAGTCTTAAAAGAAATTTGTAGAACTAGACAAATAGCATATGTTTCGTTCAGCACATTTCTATCGAAGGAGCAGCCGATTTGAGGAAAATCAAAATTTAAGGTCGTAAATCGCTTCGGACTTGGAAAATGTTTCGCGTGTTTTTTAATTGTTGTCAACGAAAACGAAAATGAAAGGAAATGGATTATCTATGACGAAGAAATTAACGTAAATACGTCTACCTATTTTCTTTAAGTATATCGTACACAGCGTTTGTAAGTGAAAAGAATGGGTAATTTACGACGAAGGAATGAACGTGAACATAAAGATTATATTACTGCTATTCGAGTGAGGTGTTTTACATAATTTTAGATTGCTTTATTAATTAATATCGATTAGCAAATAAATCTGCGAATCAAAAATTTGTTATTTCTTTAGCTAACCAGTTCTTAGACATTATACTAAGCTATAAATATTTATCTTTTACTTGTTCATATATCTACGTAGCATATAGAGAAAGTATTTTAAAATTCGACTTCGAGATTTTTATGGATACATATGTTTCAGGTGTCCCTGATTCCATAAAAGTGGTTGTCCGTCAGTCTGTCTATTCGCGGTTCTAGGGCCCAAACGCGTAAAATCGAATGATATATCGTATTTATGCAATATATCATCCTTTGCAGACCCTTTTTTTAATAAAAATGATACTGTACAAAAATAAATTTTAGAAAAATTTGATTTACTCAAAAATGGCTACAGAGAATTTGATTAAAATCAATCTAATTGCAGAGACTGATGTAAAACACAATTCTACGTAAACCATATATCTCTTAAAATCACTATATGGCGTCCAGTGACATTACAATGTACGCTAAGCTACCTTACCTAATCCCTATGATGTCACGCCTCCTCCGCGATCCACTCAAAATCTTGCTAGAGCCTAAACAGTTAAACTAAATCGAATGATATCTCATATTTGTGGATAATAGTATTCATAATAGACACTCTGAAGAGATGGATGATATTGCGCTACAATTAAGGGTAAGGGTTTATTCTTGGATATTTTGAAACAAAATTCGTTTACTCTAAAATGGCTATAACGATTTTGATTAAAATCCATCCAATCGTACGGCCTGATGTCACAAATAATACTTACTAAGCCATATGTTCCAAGAAAATTACTATACATTAAAATATACGCTAAACTACGGTTAACTTTGATTTATAAACGTTTTTCTTTTATAAGCGTACACAGTCGATGAAAAAAAACTATCATCGGTGACTGTCAGTAGGCAGCAGTACTGTCAATATGGTATAGAGCCGAAAACAAATGATGTTGGCTGGGTCTATATCCAACGCAACTGTAGGCGTGATCGGGACGATTTGAACGGCTACAGTACTGCGATGTGGAAAGCAAGAAGGAAACTACCACATTACAATCCTTAGTAATGATTATATGGTTGGATAATATGAGTTCTCCAGAGGTAAAACAATCCAGAGGTAAAATAGTCCCCCAATTGGATCTCCGGGCGGCGACTGCCTTGAGGAAAACATTTGTCGAAAGTAATTTACGAATAGGCACTTGGAACGTAAGAACTATAAGAAAGACAGGAAAGCTAGGGAGCTTGAAAGAAAAAATTGAGTTGATATTATAGAACTGAGCGAAACTAGATGGGAAGGAGAAGGAGAGTTCGACTCGGAAGATTTCACGGTAGTTTACTCTGGAGGAAATAGTGGGGAATAAGGAGTAGCTCTGGTACTTAGGAAAGATATAATGAAAAGCGTGAAAATATAATAGCAATGAACGACAGACCGATGGCAATAAAGCTAAAAACAGGCCCTGTGAACATTCTGATAATCCAGGTATACATGCTAAACGTCAGCTCATGAAGATGAAGAAATCGAGGAGATTTACGAGCATATTAATGGCATTTATGAAGAAAACAGTAGAGGAAAGGTAAACTGCATAATAATGGGAGATTGGAACAGTATAGTCGAAGAAGGACAGGAAAAAAATGTCAGGCAATACGGACTTGGGAAGAGAAACCGAGGAGGGGAAAACTGGTAGAATTCTGCATCAATAATGACCTTGTAGTGACTAATACATGGTTGAAAAACCATAAACGGAAGTTATACACATATAAAAGCCCAGGAGATAGAATAAGATGCCAAATAGATTACATCCTAGTAAAACAAAGATTCAGGAACAGCATAAAGACCGCCAAGGCATTACCAGGAGCAGATACTGATTCAGATCACAGCCTTCTAATAGTTGACGTAAGAACAAAACTATAATAAAAACGAGAAGAGAAAGACAGACTTGGGACCTATGAAAACTGAAAGAAAGGCAGGATGTGGTCAGCATGAAGTTGGAAGAACGCCTAAGAAATTTGGAAAACAAACCAAAGACCGTGGAGATAAAATGGGAAGAAATTAAAACTAGGATCGAGGATACCTTGGATAAAGAGATTGGAAAACAAGAGAAGAAAATCAGAAAACCATGGATCACTAAGGAAATGCTGGAGAAAATGGATGAGAGACGAAAATGGAAAAACGTTAACAGTGAAGAAGGTAGAGCCAACTACACACGTATAAACAATGAGTTGAGAAGGGTAACAGATAAAGTTAGAGAAAATTGGATAAAAGAAAAATATGATGAAATACAACAAATGGAGAAGTTAGGACGGTGCGATATGATGTACGCTAGGGCACTGGAATTAGAAGATGAGAAGTCGAATGGAATTCGTGGTAAAGGAAGTATGAATACGGATGGGAAGATAATCTCAGAAACAAAGGGTGTAGCACATGTATGGGAAGAATACATTAAGCAAGCAGGCAGAATCGGCCAAAATAGAACTGGAAGATGAGGAAAACATTGAAGAAGAAAACTTAGGACCAAGTATTATGGAGAGCGAAGTAGAGAAAGCGATAGTGGAACTAAAGAAAGGGAAAGCCACAGGCAGCGATTGAATACCGGCTGAGGTAATTAGTCATTGGATCAGAAGAACTAAAACGGATCACGAAATTAATTAATAAGATTTATGACACTGGAAAGTGGCCTTGGGATTTCCTAGAAGTAACAATGATCCCTCTAAAGAAGAAGCTAAAGGCAATGCAGAGTAAAGACTACAGAATGATAAGCCTTCTGTCACACACTTCGAAGATCATCACGAGGATTCTTAATGAAAGTCTGAAGAAAAAGGCAGAAAAAAATGCTAGGGGAAGATAAATTCGGTTTCAAAAAAGGACGAGGAACTAGAGATGCCATAGGGGTAGTTAGAATCATATCAGAAAGGGCAACAGAGCACAGTCAAGATATCTGCGTGTTTCGTAGCCTGGCAGAAGGCCTTTGATAGAGTAAATTGGTAATGTTGATGAAGATATTAAAGGATATAGGTGTAGACTGGAAAGACAGGAGACTTATCGGGAATCAATAAGTGAATCAAGTTGTAAAGGCCAAGTTGTAGAATGCGGAGTAGATATCGGTTGAGGAGTAAGACAGGGCTGCTGCCTGTCGCCGATCCAATTTAATATATATGGAGAAAGGCTAATGCAAGAAGCGTTAGAAGGCACAGGAGATTTCAAAATTGGAGGAAGGATTACAAGTACAGTAAAATACGCGGATGATCAAGTACTTCAAGCAAGAAAGGAAGAGGAACTCCAGAAAATGATAAACAGACTAGTAATAACAGGTAGAAAATACGGTATGGAAATAAATACAGAAAAATCCAAGGTCATTCGAATATCGGGTAAAGAAGAGAATCTGAACATAAGTATTTGAGGAAAGCCTTTATAACAAGTTTTAGACTATAAATACTTGGAAGCATCATAACAAGAGAATAAAATTGTACGGATGAGATCAGGACTAGAATTGGAAAAGCAAAAGCGGCTTTCAGAAGAAAGAAACGCCTACTTACGGATAATATAAGGGAAGATATCCGCAAGAAGTTCATAAAATGCTATGCATGGAGTACAGCTTTGTACGGGGCAGAAACATGGACGCTAAGGAAAAATGACATCAAATACTTGGAAAGCTTTGAAATGTGGACTATAATAAATATATAAATAAATATATAAAAGACAGATAGAATGAAAAACGATGAAGTGCTACGAAGAGCAGGAGAGAATCGAATGATTATACAGACTATTAGAAAGAGGATGATAAACTAGGTTGGACATTACCTGAGGAGAGAGAGTATGATTAAAGACGTATTAGAAGGAAAACTACATGGAAAAGGGAGAGATAGGAAAAGGTTTCAGCTGATAGAAGATTTGAAACGGAAAGAGAGTTATCAAGATATGAAGAGGACAGCGGATATTAGGAGTATATGAAGAACCAGGTTTAACCATGAATAATCACGGACCTGTCTATGGACAGACTACCTATGATGATGATGATGAGAAGAGAGAGAGTGCAATGTATATTGCGCCGTTTATTTTGACACGATTGGAAAATCGTAAAGACCGCTTCTGCCCCGCATGTATTCACGCGTGATGTGTGCATCTTTCCTCTCTTGTTACTTATTTATATATATCCTTTTGAAGATATTTTCAAATAGTTTATTTTTTCATCTTTGATTACCACCCTCGAGGAAGAAGCGTGGTTCCGCCCTTGCGTAAACTGTCACTATTTTGATCGACTATGCGGGATATTTTAATAAGTTAATTAAATAATCATTTTCTTAGGCGAACTCAACATAATATTTAGAGAAACCTAAAATAGATAATGCGAAAATCCCTTAAACTTCTATTACTCGAAAATTATGGTATTTCATGAATTAAATTTTAGCCATTTGGCGTTTTTCTTAATTTCGCACAATCATTGCCAATTACAGAAGCAGCTACGAGAAGAATATGATGCATAAAAAAAATAATAATTATTCGAGACCGAAAACAAATCTACGATTCTCCAGAAACGTGAAAATCGATTCAAAACGATCATTTATTTTCAATTGAAGGGTTACGAATCGAATATGGATAAACACTACTGCAACAGTCAAATATTTGTATTCAATTCGCATATGATGATAAAATGTGGAACTTAAATTAATATTAACTCTTTCTTAGAAGAAAGATGTGGAAACTGACAAGGAAATTTTCCGAATGAATACCATTCTGTGAAAGTAGAAATATGAAAAAAATTTATGAACAAACGTGCAAATAAAAAATCACGCGATCGTCAATTTAAGCAGAATGGGATTATTTTTAATTTACGAGCTCCGCCGTAAAATCATTGATCAACTAGGATACCTATAGCAATGGTTCACGATTACAAGTATCTTATTGACAATATCTGCAAGAAGGATGTCGGAAAATAAAAATCTTCAAGACGCCTTTGAAAAATCTTCTAACCTTATCACTGGTTTATTTTCGTGCTGCGCAATGACGACAGCAATATTTCATTGCACAAATGATGGCTTGGCCAGGAAGGTCCTCCTCTATTTTGACAAAACCCAAAACATAATTCATTTCGAAAAATTATGCCAGCAAAATAATTTCTGTCGTCATAAAAATTTCGCACCCCTTACGCGTAATTCGGAGCATCTAGTAATTTTAACTTCGGATTAATCGAGTCTTTTCATCAGGGAAGAGGCTACGAACAGCTCAATAACGATATACGTCAAACCCGGCTTGTTTAGAGGGTTCGATTTGAAAGGAATTAAATCCCGCGTTACTGCTTTTACCGTTATCCGTTTAGAAGAACGTCATGCGTATTACCAAGTCAACCCGGAGATAGGATTGGAGAGGGAGAGATACGTCTTATTTTAAGAACGGGAAGTTACTTCGAGTGAAGAACGCGTGGGGTTGGGTTTGGGGAGGGGGAGAGAAGGTGAATACGTAACGAGCGACAGGAAGAGGAGTTTGCCGCGTGGGCGTAACATAGATTAGAATAGGTTGACCAAGTAGAGCGGAAAGTAGATGCGAGGAATTCGTCAAGTGATGCCAAGAGAAACGAAGCGCTAAGTTTGATCGCGGAAGTTGTAGTATACCGTCCGAGCGATAATTGTTAGGACGCGTGAATGAAAACAGAAATGATTGATTGGCGTGACGACGCGAGGGGAGAAAAATAATTAAAGGAAAAGGAATCAATTCAGAAAAAGCGGCGAATCGGATGAAATTTGTTTGATCGACCGTTGGGAAGGGGAAGGAGGGTTGGGTTGAGGGAGGAGTTGAGGGGGGGATGGTTGAGGAGGGAGAGGGTTGAGGGGGGAGAAGTGGGGGGAGGGGAGGCATTCGCGACCGTTGCTACGCGACCGGTTAAAGTAAACAATGGTAGACGTTTTCCCGCATAAAAGGCAAGAGCTGAAAGAGCACCGCTAAAAATAGTCGATTAGCGTCCAATAAAAATGAACGCGATGCCGTGTCAAATACATATCCAATAAATATCCATATTATATCCACTAATCAGTAAAAATCGCCGCAGATTCAATCATCGAGAAGGTGTTCCTCGCAAATGTTCCATCCTAATTTTAAAATTTCAGCGATTATCCGCCATTGTATCTGACGAATGTTTAATCCCGCGAAACCAATTCGTTATTCCGGGACATCTTAATAGCCGCTATGAGGATCATAAATCAATTCGATCGCTTGTTCACGAGGGAGTGAACAACAATACGCTACCATCAGCTCGTTTGTTTATAATCAGAGAGACGGAAGATAAATTTGAACAATTTATAAATTCCTCGCATGCGCGGAATGTACAGAATGTATTTCTATAGGGGAAAAATTGGAATTCCAGATTTTGACGTGTCATCAATTATTATGTATTATCATTTGAAATATAGCGCAATAACAGGAGGGTAGCTTAGTCGTGTCGATTTTTACAAAATGCCGATTTACTCAAAAATGGCTACCAGGAACTTCACAAGAACTCGTCCGATTATAGAGTTACTTGACATAAACAATACTACGAAGGCCATGTGCCTCGAAAGTTAAGTATGTATTGCTCAGTTACATTATAATATATCCAATTTTAAGCCCAGCCGCCGTCGAGCTACGACACAACCTGCACCGCTAGTAAACATACATAGATTTAACCAATGGCATTGTTGCATGAGCTAGAAGCGCACGGGTACGAGAAACTTGGTTCAGTTTCGCTGGTAACGTTTGGACCAAATATAAACGAATAATTTCGAAGCAAAGGTGATGTCCAGGAAATGAAATAATGTACTCTCTTTTTAAACTTAATCGAGTTTCTCCGCGATTTAACGTGATAATCAGATTACCCTAAGGAATCACAAAAAAAAACTCGGGAATGGCTAGCGGGAACCTAAAAAAAAAAAACTCGCAAAAGAGAGACAAGCGATTGATGCGACCGGCGGCTTCGGAAAATCGATGGAAAAGTAGGAAAACGGCGGCGGAAGGCAAGAATTACCCTTTTTGACGACAGAAGAAGCGCGGGATACCGATATTATTCCAATACCGTAATTTTCCGATTAAAACATACTTACTTAGGTTTTCACGAAAAAAAAACATTGTGCCGCTGCCATGTGCGTGTATGTGTAATACGCACCTAAAATTCTGTGGCAATAAGATCAATGCAACCCGTGTGGGATTTGGTGAACACGACTGCTAAATTTTTATATAATACAAAACGCAAGTTAATTACATTTCCAATAATGTCTTGGTTATACTGTTATACGCATCTATGAATTAAATTTGCAGGCCGTGGGAGACTTGATCACGCGGATTCTCGGCGCTGACGGCGCGATAGGGGAATGTCCCAAAGAATGACCAATAACTCAAGAACGAGCGAATCAATTTTGAACCATTCTTTCGTTTTAAAGTGCAATCGCGACTTCTAATGCGGCTGTTTTAACGTCACCTTGCGCCGAGTATTTCATTACAATCACCGTTTCCACCTTGGAATTTTCGGCGAGTCGTTTATTTAAAACTTCGCGCGTGCGTGATGGAGATGAGGAAACAAAAAGTGCATCACCGCAAATCATTATGAAGTACTTTATTGCTATAAATAAGCGTTTTCTTCTTAATGGAAAGGGGATGTAAGAGAATTGACTTCAGACACATGTATTATAACGAGGGCTTTTTTTAACAACTTTCGTAGAAACTTATCGCGATGTGTGTATGTGTATAAAACTATTCAATTCAAAAATGTCGAAGAGCACCAAAACGGCAGAATCATTTTTAACCATTGTTTGTTTGTTTGAATGTCCAGTCAATTCGCCTCTCTTACAGCACAAATGGGTATCTCAGAGGTAGTGCAATTAATAACCGGGGAGGGAGGAGGGCAACCCGGTGCCGGCATTTGCCTGCTCTTACGAAGAACACCAGGACAGAAGGACGGAACAGCTGAATTTGCGCGGTCTCCTCAAACTACGCAAACAAGGGGCCGGGTGACCTTGAGAAAAATCCTACTCGCGCAGGATTCGTACCCGATGACTTTTTCAAGCATCGGGCGAGTAGTAGCCAGCGTCCTAACCACTACACCACCGGCACCCCATTTTTAACCATTCTTCAAATATATCGACGCCTAAAGAGGCTTATTGGCAATCATAGTGTAATTAGTATGAAAGCCCGTCAATATGGGGGAAGGAACTTATCTTCCGGAAGAAACGTCCTCAAAGACCTTCAAAAATTCAGCAATTTTAATCTCCATATCTAACTCCGTCAACAGAATATCAACATTTGTTTACTTTCGTTGCCGTTGTTCAAAAGAGCGGCGAAAATTCTTGAACATTATCAGAGCCATCTAGCGGGAGAAAGCTCTACTAATGAGCGTCATGTATAATATGACGACCCGAGTTCAATCCCGAAACCGTTTGATTCCTCCGATAACATGGGAATGGGCGCGAGAGCCAGCGCAACCAAATATTGCATAGAATCCACTTTCACTCAGGAGAAGGTTGAGGGTTGTGTTTGCAACCGATTCCAAGGTCCCGAGTTCGATTCCAGGAGCTTCACTTTTTTCATTAAAATAGCTTGGGAATGAGTAAATAATATTTTCTCGGACAACGCGAGAACCAGTGCAACCAAATATTGTATGGAATCTACTTTTATCCGAGAGAAGATCGAGAGAGTTTGCTTCCATTCCAAAAGTCTCAAGTTCGAATCCAGGAGCCTTTATTTTTTCCATTAAGATGGCATGCGAAGGATTACAGCTTATTTTTCATTAGAACCTTAAAATTACTTAATATCATCGCAAAAACTCGAAACTTGGACCAAAAAACGCCTAAAAGAATACAATTTTATTTTCACGCCGTATATTTTCGAAGAGATATCAAATCGATACGCATATTTCTTTAGGACATGAAAGTTCGACGTTTTTTGAGCTGAAAATTTCTGGCGCCCACGACGGCTTGACGGTTTATCGAGAGTAACATTGCAGTTCCTTGTAGTCTAGAGCGGTGCTTCTCAACCTTTATTAGACCGTGGAGCACACCACGATATCCCCTATAGTATGTTTCTCGTCTTATGAAGCTTGACCTTGAAACCCTCTGTGAGTGACTATTTCTGCGTCCAATCAACGCTCGAGTAACGGGCGACGGAGAGGGGAGAAGCTCAGTCTCTCTCTCGCCATCGTGCTGTTCACATCGCTCTTAGTCGACTATGTTGCCAGCTCTACTGCGTTCATGCTTCCCGTTGCGATCTCTTTATCGCTTTCACTTTACACCTTGTTATCATTTTAACGCAATGGAAAATGGCCGGTTGTAATAAACAATGACCGTAAGTTTTTCTGCGACGCGTCGCCTTTCATTCGCAAGCAGATATTTTCAAGAGCGGATATTTGGCAATGCTGTTAGGTTTTTCATGCATTTCGAAAGCCGCGGGTGACGGGGGAGAGGGAAAAGGGAAGAAGGGGAGAGGGAAAAGGTTCTCATTGGCTACTTGCTATGTGAAGGTCAAGCTTCATAAGACGAGAAACATACTATAATTTAGGAGGAGCACCAGACCAAATCCTTCTATTATATAAAATCAAAACCCTCCCCTCTCCCTATAGGTTGACATAAAATTAAATGGGAGCAAATGCGATGCAGCATATTTTTCATTCGCATTTTAAAATCACTTAGAATCCCTCTATGAATGCGGAACTTGAACCAAACCACGCCTGAAAGAATGGAGATTCATTTTGCGGCCATTGATTTTCGAATACGCGTCGAATCCTTCCGCAAATTCATTATTAAAAAGAAATTTTGGCCAAATTTTAGACGAAAAATTTTTGTAGTCATGGGTATCTGAATTGTTGCTGTAATTATGTAAGGCACTGTATGTATGCATATACTTTTTTACATTTTACAGTACATGAATATTACATTGTCATGAAAACGATCCACAAAATGAAATTAACTTAACTTTTTACATGCTAATAATTCTCGGTGAATAATACAATGTGTAACTTTAATTTTTGACACTACTTCTTTAAATTTTGCAACCAATCCTGCATGTCATCATCATCATGAGGTGTTCTGCCTCTAGGCAGGTCCCTGGCACCAGCGTTGTCTCCACTCATTTCTGTTCCTTGCCATTTCTTTCATTTCCTGATACCCTCCCCTTTCTTTCAGATCGTCAAACATTTTTATTCTTCTACGTCCCCTTTTCCTTTCCCCTTCTACTGATCCTTCCAACACCATCAATAGTAAACCTTCTCCTCTCAAGATATGCCCTAACCAGTTACTTTTCCTCCTCTGAATTGTTTCAAGTAATCTTCTCTTCTCATTCACCCTTGTTAGTATTGCTTCATTCCTTATCCTATCCGTCCACTTAACCTTCTCCATCCGCCTCCACACCCACATTTCAAATGCCTCTAGTCTTTCTTTCTCTCTTTTCTTTAGCGTCCATGTTTCACACCCATAAAGCAATACACTCCAAACATAGCACTTCACAAGACGTTTCTTCAGATTTAAATCCATTTTACCACATAGTACCCGTTTTTTCTTATTAAATGTTTCTTTTGCCATTGCTATTCTTGTTCTTATTTCTTTTTCACTTCTCCAGTCTTCAGTTAGCATGCTTCCCAAATATCTATACTGTTTTACTTGCTCCACTCTTCCATCCTTTATTGACACATTCATAATCTCTCTATCCCCTATTCTCATCACCTTTGTTTTCTTTATGTTCATTTTCATTCCATATTCCATCATCCTGTCTTCTAGCTTTGTAACCATTTCCTGAATATGCCTCGTTTCATCTGCCAAAATTACCATGTCATCAGCAAACCTTATACAATTTATTATTCTACCCCCAATACTAATTCCTTTATCATTCCCTATTCCATTGTCAATCATTTCTTCAGCATATATATTGAACAGGGTTGGCGATAAGCAGCAACCTTGCCTTACTCCTCTTCCTAAATCATACCATTAGGTCTGTGCATCTTTTATCCTCATAGCTGCTTTCTGTTTCATATACAGCTCTTTAATTAACCTTCTATCTTTCCAGTCTACTTTTTTTGCTTTTAGTATTTCCATCAGTTTTTCCCAGTTCACTCGGTCGAATGCCTTCTCCATATCTATGAAGCACAGACTAATTCCTTTACCCCTTTCTATATATCTCTCTCCACTCATTCTTATCAATCCTATTGCATCTCTTGTACCTCTACTCTTTCTAAATCCAAACTGTTCCTCTGCAACATTTTCTTCCATTTTGCTAATTAGTCTCCTGTTCATAACCCTAAGTAGAACCTTTGCTGCATGTGTAATTAAACTGTGTTCACTGCATTTTCTTGTTCCTTGCTTTTTCGGAATTGGAATCATAATTGTTTTGACGAAATCCTCTGGCCACATCCCCTTGTCATAGATTGCATTACACAACTTCACTATTTCTTCCAGTCCTTCCTCATTAAGACACTTAAATAATTCTATCGGTATCTCATCTACCCCCATTGCCTTCCCATTCTTCATATCCTTTATTGCTTGTAGCACCTCTATTTTCAATATCGAAACCCCTGTTTCGTCATTATTTATTTCATCCTGCTCTTCAATACGGAGATCCTTTGGTTTTTCATTTGATTTGTACAACTCCTCCATGTATTCTCTCCATCTATTAAGGACCTCCTCTTCCTTATATAGAACTTTATCTTCTTTACTTGCAATCTCTTTCACACATGCACTTGTTCTCCATCTATCCCACGTTACATTTTTTACTTTCTTATACATCAAGTCATACATTCCTTTTCTCTCTAGATCTTCTATATCTGAGCATTCCTCCTCTAGCCATTTCTCCCTTGCTTTTTGGGTTTCTCTTCTTAGTTCATTATTCAGTTTCCTGTATTTCCTTTTTCCATCTTCATCAGTCCTGCTTTTGTATTGCCTTCTTTCTTCCATCTTTTCTATCATTTCCTTTGTCACCCATGGCTTTTTTATTCTTTTTCCTTTGAAAAACCCAATAGCCTGTTCTGCTGTTTTCCTTATATAATATTATATTTCCAATAATTGGACTTTTCACTTTAATTTTTTAAAAGGCTTGCGGAGCACCTGCCTCATGTTTGCGGAGCACCGGTTGAGAAACACTGGTCTAGAGAGTTTAACTTAAGAAAACGCAAAATTTTCGTGTTCGAAACAAATGTGGGGAAATTCTCTATTCCTGGCGAGGAGGGGCGGGGCTTGAAAGAATTGGAGAAGGGGTCTGAGATCATTTTGTGACACCCAAGTTACAGGAAATCATAAGAATAAAGTTTTCCAGTAAATCAGACATGAAGTATTGAATTTACCCGGGCAACGCCGGCCACTTAAGCTACTTATCAATATAAAATTTGTTTATAAAAATTTATTTTTATAACCTCCCTTGTGTAAAACATGGCTTCTTGCAAAACGCTGTTTTATCTTAACAAACGGAATCGGGAAACGAGAAAGAAAGCAAGAGTTTCGACATTCGCGACGCGGAACAGGAGTGACCATTTCCCTGTCCGATCTTCTTCGGGAAGACGCCCACGTGCCCGATCAGATGAGACGTGACGTCACGACGAAGCGGTTTCAACGACCCGTCTTCGCGAAGAGAAGAAAAAAATAAATGGAACCACGAGTCGATGCACCGCAAAGACATCACTTATCGGATTTCGCGAGCCCCATCTTTTTTCCGTCCTATCCTCGAAAAAAATAAAGAAGTCGGTCTCTTTTTAAGCAGAGATAGTAATGGTTACAGAGGATTTTTTGATAAATAACTGTTATAAAGGAATATAATAATGTCGAAGTTAACGCAAAAGTTGCTAAAAGGTGAGGATTTTTCATCGCTTTAACAATGAGAAAGTATTGTTGCTATGGCGACTGAAGGGGTTGAAAATGTATATAAAATTCTATGTTAGTGTAAAAGTTATCAACAAAAATATACCCCATCTATTGGATTGACGTGAAATAAAATATATTATTCGATTTTTTACGTTATCAACACTCATATTATGCTTTGCACGGTACATGCGCTCCCGGAAAATATCGTGCAAAGCGAAACCGTGTTATGTGGGACAGACTTCAATATAGGAATGTACGAGGTAAAATTAGAGCGCCTCCCGAGTTCAACGTGTAGAAATTTAATCGAATTGTATTGCTTCCTCTATCTTTTGCTATAACATCTTCAGTGTAAATTAAAAGAATTTTTGGGGACCGTTCCGAAACCGTACCAAAGTGAAACTGACGGCCGCGCAGTACGAGGTAGTTCTCTAAATAGAAAACAGCACTAAAACTAAAATGTGTAAAGCGAAAATATGCAAGGAGAAAGCGTGCAAAGCTAAACTGCGCAAAGCAAAACTGCGAAAAGCAAAACAGCGCAAAGCGAAACTGCGAAAGGTAAAACAGCGCAAAGCGAAACTACTCAAAGCGAAACTAGGCAAAGCGAAACTGCGCAAAGCGAAACTGTGCAAAGCGAAAATTACAAACTTTTAAACTGCATAGCCAGCCACTCGTCGAATTGATGGACGTCCTACGTCTCCGAGAGTGACGGCGAAAATACGGCAGCCGCAATATGGAAAACCCGTTCTTTTCGTGAAAAAAATCGTTTTTTTTTTTCGAAATCTTCCGAGAACACTCTGCATCGCTCGGGAGGTTTTTAAAAGAAAAGGTCACGTGAGCATGTGTGCAATGATAAAAAACAAACACGACTAAGAAAAAAAGGGTTATTACATATTCGCCACATGCATAATAAGTCTTTCCCTCCTTTTATCGATTTCCCGCCCACAAACCAAATTTAGGTTTCTCGTCTGCAGTCGACTCTTATCGCGTTAAGCCGAGGATAACATCTTTGTAAGGATTCCGACATAATTCGTGGTAACAGTGCGACGAACCTCTTTTGTTTTTGTTTCCCTTTACTTCAATGCCCCTCCGACTCGGATATTTTGTTTTTCCTTATTTTTTAAACCACCGTTAACTTAAGTTCTTTACAGTTTTGTGTTCGAAGAAAACTAATTTATGCTTAATATGAAAAATTACCGATACTGAACTTTTGAGCGAAGCTTACGGTTTTGAATCGAATAATTTTTTAATAATGATTCCACAATGTACCTGACTGTTATAATGGTCGCGTCGGGATTTTTCAAAATTTTCCTGCTACATCTGGTACTCCTGTGACGCGGTTTCACCTCAACGCGGTTTTTAAATGCTGAAAATTCCTAAAAACGCGGTTTATGGCTCGCATTTACGTGATTTTGATGGACTTGGGTTATAGATGGATAGATAGATAGATATGTCTTTATTAGGGCGAGATTGAGACTAAACAGTCTCCTCTTCCATCTAACCCATTGTCAGTAACATACAATTAGATAGTAACAAGTAAAAAAATTAAACTAAAAGGTTACATAAAATTAAGAGCAACATAAAATACAATGAAATGTATAAGAAAGTATATGATTTTTTAAAAAAATATCCAGAGTGCTGAGCGAGGAAGAGAGGACCCAAATGCTTCGTTCATAAGTTTACATAACCGATAACATCACTCTATTTATAGACATGTGCGCATCAAAGAGGGATTTAGGATCTTTGGAACTGGAAGAAGGTTACTGAAAGAGTATGGAACGCAACCCTCCTTGCAGTACGTGCCAGGTTCATATAACACGGATTCACATTATACGGAAAATTTTCAAGAACGCATCCTCCTATTTTATAGGAGTGCTTGGTTTAACTGCCTCTGATTACGGCTACTTTGATGACGAAGTCGTCTCAGTCGACAGTTTCATCACCCAAAGTGTCATTTTTTTCCAGAATGTAAAAATGCGTATAATTTCTTTTTTGTGTCTGTCTGTCCTCCTCTATTAACTTTTGAACCAATGGACCGATTTTCATGACACTTGGTGGAAATCTCTTGCTACTGAGGCCGAGCTCTCGAGGTTAGTTTTTGTTGCGAAGATTGAAAGTTCCGGGTTCGATTCCAGGAACTATCATTTCCATTTGATTTACGTGAGAAATCTGAAATCCATCGCGCAGGATCATTTAAAATATCTTCGAATCATAATATCGGAGCGGGATTTGTACTATTTTCTGCGAAAAGGAATGGAGATTCTAATTTTTTACCGTAGAATGTTGCTTATCGGATCGTTTTACTTCGAATTTCTTGTAAATACTGGTGTTTTTGCAGTTTTTATCACTCATTGCGAGAGCGTTACCATTATAACGACTATTGTTGGACTCGGATTCGGTATAGTCTAGTATATACACGCGGTATTTTTGCTGCACGAATACGCGTTATCGATGTAGTCTTCCGTTCGAAAGGTTTTAGTAATATTTTATAATGCTAAATTACGAAATTTGCGTACACAAAAAGCAGCTCATTCGAGGTGATTTTAAAGCTATTAAAGCCAATATAATTAACTGCTGCACCACATTTAATATAAGCAGAAAAGTAGGCATCATAAATTCCGTTCGGATCATCTTGTTATCACTCTGAATTAGTCACTTAAAGATCCCCTTCATCGAATATTTATCGAGCGATACGGACATGGCAGGACAAAAAAATGGAATTTCGCCGCGTTGGTCGAAATTTTCCGTCGCGACAGCACCTGCACTTTGACACGCTTTCTGCAAACGAGTGATCGTTTTACGCGGGGCATAGCAACACGCCAGAGGGACGACAATCCAGTGGCCACGCGAGCTCACTGCACTTTTCACTTTATATAGGCACCTCGCATTCAATTCAACTTTCATTCAAAACTACATACACCCGGCGGTATGTGTTCCGAAAAGGCGTCGTGTAATATAAAGCCGTGTTATGCGAAACGGCCAGATTTCCAATTAGCCGACGCGGGACGCTCGAGACCGCCATGCGCCCTCCTCCTTCCAGGATTGGGTGATTTAATTTTTTCAGCTCGGAAAGTTCCGGCTGTATTGACAAAAATGTGTAATACTTCTGTGTGTAGCAGGGGTGGCCAAACCGCGACTCTCGAGCCGCATGCGGCTCTTTTATCTTAGTATGAGGCTCTTTTAAATTTCCAGTCAGTGGCGTATCAACGTTTTTCACTAGAGAACACAATGACGTAGGGTGACTTGAGACGTGTTAGGTCATGCATTATATCTGAATTGCTTCGGATACAGGTTGTTTTACTGTTCGTAAATTTATAAGGACAGAATGTGTGTCTGAAGGTTATCGTATGCGGCTTCGAGGGCAAGTAAGTATGGCCACCCCTCGGCAGGGCCGGCGCAAGGCAGTTTGGAGCCCTAGGCAAACTTTTTTTGGCGCCCTATTCCAATCCAAATGATACTAAAAATCCAATATATGAAAATTATTTTTGTACTTTTAGGATTGGGGTAGTACACAGCATTGAAGAGGAATTGAAAACATTTTTAATATAAAGGTTTATACAATACAAATACACGTAAAAATAGAACAACATAAACCAATAAAAGATGAGAGAATACATTACTTAAAAAAATAATACATACACACACATACGTACAGTGCCGTGAAATAAAAATATAGCCTTTTCATGGCGCCCCTCATTCTCTGGCGCCATAGGCAGTTGCCTGTTTTGCTACCCCGTTCCTCCCCTCCATTTACGCGTGTTCGGTTAACAAGTTTTCGCAAACACGCCATTTTAATGGGTGGCGGTGACTGAGTGGATAGAGCGTTGGCCTTCGACGCGGCGGTCCCACGTTCGAATCCGGCGGAGGTCGGATTTGTCCACCTGGGATCGTCCCGTCCCCTACTTGTGTGATTTGAGGAGATCGCGCAAGTCAGCGCTCCGTCCTTCGGAAGGGACGTTAGCCAGTTGGCCTCCTTGGTGCTCCTCGTAAAGAGTAGGCTAATGCCGGCACCGGGTTTCCCTCCTCCCTTGTGTGTACGTTCAGTGTGTAAGTAATAATGACTACAATAATCTAAGAGGTTGATTAGCCAGAAATTCCATAGACACATATGCGATTTTATTTTTACGACCTTTTTTCGATATACGCATCGCGTATTTGCATTAGCGCGATTCGTTATGCGCGCCATATGTGCCCTTAATAGTTTTATCATTTATTAAATATTTCATAGATTCTTGCGCGCCTACTGTTTACCTTTATCCTCCGTGCAGTGATACCATTCGTTGAATCGTAGGACAGAGCAAGGTTTCCCAGGAAGTTCCTACAACGGTAGAATGTCTCTTTACTTATTCTCCTCTTTGAGCGAACAACGCACTTGAACCCACTCTTTTTTGTCTTGAAGGGGGGTTCTCTTCTAGAAAGTGACGCAATAATACCGGTCAACAACTGTATGGGAGAAAGCCCTCGCAAAAATATTCATTGGGTTGAGTGAGGAGAATGTTTGTATAGAAAGGTTAACTGATCGAAGGAACTTTGAGAGATCTGTGACTTATGACAGAAACTCAACGGACAAAAAATTAAGGAAATGTAAAAGTGGACACTGTACAGGACGACATATGTCGTCGTACACGCTTGAGAGGTTAAAGCGGTCATTAAATCAAATTTAAAGACGTTTCTAAGTAGAACACATTTACTCAGCGCCTATTACATTATTTTTTAATGTAAAAATAATTTCGATTTGCGCGTTTTCGCTTTACACGACGATTCCCAACTCTCGCCTAAATCGGGGGATAGCTATATATGAATAATTATAACAAGCCCGTGTGATGGGAGTAAAATAATTAATTATATAGATTATCACGTAAATTCTATTAATATTGCTCATCTGCAAAGTGTCAGCTTTTTGTTATAAAAGTCAATCAAATCTATCATTAAATTAAACATTACATGAGCGATATCGACTTGAATACCTAATATTTATACCTACATTCATCACCTAACTTAAAAAACAACGAAAATTCGATTTGGCCGAAATGCAATAAAGCAGGTTATTTTCCGGGACTAGTGATCATGCGGGACAAATGATCGAAATCATTGGCTGTCACGTCTAATCCGGGAAAGTTGACCGCTTTGCTGTTATATGAACCTAGCTTTGCAAAGCGAAAAGAGGGTATTTTTACACACTTTCACTGAAGTTGGCCTGAGCGTCGTTCAACATGGTTAACGCGTTATATCTCTGGATCCACAAACGCTACAGAGCTGAAATTTTGCATGTAATCCACATTTGGGGAACATTTTAATCTATAAAATTTTGGTACGCGTTTCAACAATTTCATTCGAGAATACATATAAATAAATATAGACTATGTAAATAAAGAATTAACTTTGAAATTTTTAAAAAGCTTGAAGACTCAAAAATAGATAATAAAATAAATAGAAAACGGGTTTTTCAATAGCACACACTGTTATGATGCACTCAAAAGTAGAAAATAAATTTGTGTTGCCTCGAAATCTTTATCGAAATTTTCATTTTGTAATTTTGGTGTGAAGAATAAAGGTGGGTGGCCTTTACATATAAATAGTTTGCACGCATGATTTCCTTCTTGGTCACCAACTGTTATTCTTCACACAAAATTTACAAAATGAAAATTTCGACGAAAATTTTGAGGCAACAAAAATTTATTTTCTACTTTTGAGTACATCATAACAGTGTGTGCTATTGAAAAACCTGTTTTTTATTTATTTTAGTCCATACACCTTCGTTCCAAACAGTTGTAATTATGCGTTCTCTCGGAATTTTTTGTGGCAAATGTTATACTCTATCCCAGTTCACCGTGTGAAGCGAAACCGTGCAGAGCGGGGTAGATTTATCCATTGAATCATCATCATCATGAGGTGTTCTGCCTCTAGGCAGGTCCCTGGCACCAGCGTTGTCTCCACTCATTTCTGTTCCTTGCCATTTCTTTCATTTCCTGATACCCTCCCCTTTCTTTCAGATCGTCAAACATTTTTATTCTTCTACGTCCCCTTTTCCTTTCACCTTCTACTGATCCTTCCAACACCATCAATAGTAAACCTTCTCCTCTCAAGATATGCCCTAACCAGTTACTTTTCCTCCTCTGAATTGTTTCAAGTAATCTTCTCTTCTCATTCACCCTTGTTAGTATTGCTTCATTCCTTATCCTATCCGTCCACTTAACCTTCTCCATCCGCCTCCACACCCACATTTCAAATGCCTCTAGTCTTTCTTTCTCTCTTTTCTTTAGCGTCCATGTTTCACACCCATAAAGCAATACACTCCAAACATAGCACTTCACAAGACGTTTCTTCAGATTTAAATCCATTTTACCACATAGTACCCGTTTTTTCCTATTAAATGTTTCTTTTGCCATTGCTATTCTTGTTCTTATTTCTTTTTCACTTCTCCAGTCTTCAGTTAGCATGCTTCCCAAATATCTATACTGTTTTACTTGCTCCACTCTTCCATCCTTTATTGACACATTCATAATCTCTCTATCCCCTATTCTCATCACCTTTGTTTTCTTTATGTTCATTTTCATTCCATATTCCATCATCCTGTCTTCTAGCTTAGTAACCATTTCCTGAATATGCCTCGTTTCATCTGCCAAAATTACCATGTCATCAGCAAACCTTATACAATTTATTATTCTACCCCAATACTAATTCCTTTATCATTCCCTATTCCATTGTCAATCATTTCTTCAGCATATATATTGAACAGGGTTGGCGATAAGCAGCAACCTTGCCTTACTCCTCTTCCTAGATCATACCATTCGGTCTGTGCATCTTTTATCCTCATAGCTGCTTTCTGTTTCATACACAGCTCTTTAATTAACCTTCTATCTTTCCAGTCTACTTTTTTTGCTTTTAGTATTTCCATCAGTTTTTCCCAGTTCACTCGGTCGAATGCCTTCTCCATATCTATGAAGCACAGACTAATTCCTTTACCCCTTTCTATATATCTCTCTCCACTCATTCTTATCAATCCTATTGCATCTCTTGTACCTCTACTCTTTCTAAATCCAAACTGTTCCTCTGCAACATATTCTTCCATTTTGCAATTAGTCTCCTGTTCATAACCCTAAGTAGAACCTTTGCTGCATGTGTAATTAAACTGATTGTTCTGTGTTCACTGCATTTTCTTGTTCCTTGCTTTTTCGGAATTGGAATCATAATTGTTTTGACGAAATCCTCTGGCCACATCCCCTTGTCATAGATTGCATTACACAACTTCACTATTTCTTCCAGTCCTTCCTCATTAAGACACTTAAATAATTCTATCGGTATCTCATCTACCCCCATTGCCTTCCCATTCTTCATATCCTTTATTGCTTGTAGCACCTCTATTTTCAATATCGAAACCCCTGTTTCGTCATTATTTATTTCATCCTGCTCTTCAATACGGAGATCCTTTGGTTTTTCATTTGATTTGTACAACTCCTCCATGTATTCTCTCCATCTATTAAGGACCTCCTCTTCCTTATATAGAACTTTATCTTTATCCATTGAATACATCTATTTAAATAATAAGCTACGTTTGTCCCTTACGCTCGACCGAGAACTATTTGCGATTGACTGTAATGCTATCTTAACAAACTTTCAGAGTAGGCAGAAGATTGAAATTTGGTGGGAATGTTTGATTCTTATAGTGAAAGCCATTTATGAAAAAAATACTTTAAAAGAACTGGATTCGACCCCAGTATATAATTTTTATTTCCCATAAGATAACCCGTAAAAATCTATTATGCAACTTACAGGATTTTACTCTTTTGGAAATTAAAATTAGAAATAATTGACCTATGATCTTAGGATCTGGACCCTTTTAAAGAAAAATAAATAACGTTTCTTATTCGTATCGTCTCATTTTGCCTACGATACAAAATCGCTCATGTTATACGTTAAAATCATATTTATTGGACATTTTTAAGCTTTTTAACGATATGTTGCCTTGCCGACCGTGTCATTGTTAAACCTCGAGATTGTATTGTCGCCTCAACCCTTATACTATAGACTAGGGGCCCATTACAGTAATTCCTGCAAAACTTTAGGGAACTTTGGGTGAAGTGGCACAATGCGATATTTCCTATGACGAAAAATTGTTACACAGGGTGTTATTAGTTTAATTGCTTTTATTGCCCTCTCAAAATAATCATATTGTTCACACCATTTTCATAACCAAAAACACAGACCTACAAGATTTAGTCTAACACAGTTACACGACAGTTTTTTTTTTGTTCACTTTTACTGATGGTACAGCAAATCATATGTTCTGTGGTTTATTTAATATCAAGTAATCAATATAAATGCACCGGCCACGCGCCAAACATCTTGCTAAATTATCAAAAGAAACAAACATCAATATAGCAATTTGTTTTAAACTGCCCAATAAAATTTGCAAACGAAACGATATTTTTAATGTAAGCGTGAAATATCTTCCTATTTGAAATGTAAGTTGTCCATCATTACAATGCATTGGAGTCGTTTCTGACTTAAAGTTTCTTCGCTACGAGTTTCATTTGTTTTATATTTACACGAAACTTTTCATATAACTTTTAAATCGGTTATTGTCTTTGATGTGTTTTTTATTGTCAGCTTATGTTAGTGCAAATGCACTTAAAAGCGCGAGTCCAACAATGCAAAAATCTGAGATCAACAGTGCCGGCTACCCTAGCAACCACCCTTTTGAAATGTCGAAAAAACTGATAAAATCTAATATAAACTTAAAATATGAGCAAACACGAATTAAACAACAGAATCGACGGTAAGAATAAGAATTTCCATTTCTTTCTGCGTGAAATGGTATAAATCTCGAGTCAAAGTCTTGATCGTAAGATATTTTAAAATGTTAAAGAATAAAAGCCTACACATGGTATTCTAGCCGATTAGGTGTTAATCAAATGCAAAAACGAAAACTATCCTGGTATCGAACCCATGCCTTTCCGGGGGACGACTACCCACTTAAAACCTGCAAGAGTTCGCGCCGAGTATTCAGGCGAAAGATTCTTCGAACTAGAACCGGCCGTTCTCGGTCCCAAGAGCCCGTGCGACAAGTCTTCGACCCGCACAATAATCTTAATTGAAAGCCCAGGCGGTAAGTGTTTTATGCCTGGCAGTGCGAGAGGGAAGGGGAACGGGCCCCTCCGTCTAAGCCCGCTGTAGCGGGAGGCCACGTTCTCCCGGCATGGCATAGCAAAGGTCGAAATTCCCACAATATGCGTTTGAAGGAACCATATATCCGAAAAGAAGCGGCTTCTAGAGGGCGCGTGTATCACGCTGCCTCGTGTCGTTTTGCGGTTGTTTTTGCAATTCGCTTGCCTTTGCATCTAAATATCCGACCCGTCCTGCTCCCGGAGTTCATTCCTCCTAATCCTCACTTTCTTTCGGCGTTGTCGAAGCAGCATCGTTTTGTCTTTCGTCTCGTCGACAGTTTCATCACCCAAAGTGTCATTTTTTCCAGAATGTAAAAATGCGTATAATTTCTTTTTTGTGTCTGTCTGTCCTCCTCTATTAACTTTTGAACCAATGGACCGATTTTCATGACACTTGGTGGAAATCTCTTGCTACTGGGGCCGAGCTCTCGAGGTTAGTTTTTGTTGCGAAGATTGAAAGTTCCGGGTTCGATTCCAGGAACTATCATTTCCATTTGATTTACGTGAGAAATCTGAAATCCATCGCGCAGGATCATTTAAAATATCTTCGAATCATAATATCGGAGCGGGATTTGTACTATTTTCTGCGAAAAGGAATGGATATTCTAATTTTTTTACCGTAGAATGTTGCTTATCGGATCGTATTTCTTCGAATTTCTTGTAAATTCTGGTGTTTTTGCAGTTTTTATCACTCATTACGAGAATGTTACCATTATAAAGACTATTTTTGGACTCGGATTCGGTATAGTCTAGTATATACACGCGGTATTTTTGCCGCACGAATACGCGTTATCGGTGTAGTCTTCCGTTCGAAAGGTTCTAGTATTATTTTATAATGCTAAATTACGAAATTTGCGAACACAAAGAGCAGCTCATTCGAGTTGATTTTAAAGCTATTAAAGCCAATATAATTAATTGCTGCATCACATTTAATATAAGCAGAAAAGTAGGCATCATAAGTCCGTTTGGATCATCTTGTTATCACACTGAATTAGTCACTTCATCGAATATTTATCGAGCGATACGGACATGACAGGACAATAAAAAAAAACAAAAAATGGAATTTCGCCGCATTGGTCGTAATTTTCCGTCGCAACAGCATCTGCACTTTGACACGCTTTCTGCAAACGAAATTTAATACATATAGGGCCACATAGGAATATTGAAAGTGCTAGGCGGGCCGGATCGAAAAAAACACGTTTCAAAATTTAAAATATTTTATTCTATAATTACCTAAGCAAACACGCATATATAAGTAAACGTGAATAAATGTAAGAAAAAATTCTAATGCGAACAATGCACCTGTTTTTAAATTGGAAATACATATTTTATGATGTTTAATAAAATTTCCGCGGGCCGGATAAAACCCTTTGCCGTAGTTTGGGGACACCTGATCTAGAAGAACTCTTACTTTTGATTTGCGGCATTTAAAATGTCTTCTCTTCTCTACTGGATAGGGGCCGTGCTTTGTTTCAGCCTGTTGTCAAATCAGCATCGTTTTGTCTTTCGTCTCTGTGCTTACTTCTTGTGACCTAGAAGAACTCTTACTTATGTTTTGAGGAATATAAAATATCTTCTCCACCCATGATTAGGAAACAGCGCAGTTCTTTGAATTCAAAGGTAAGACTTTTATATAAAAGCATTAACTAATTTCAATGAAGAGGGGTGTCACACAAAATCCGCGACAAATTTTCACGAGAAGGTGAACCAATATTTTTTTTCTTCTTTTATACTTCTTATTCTTTCTATAGTGTGAATTGTGCTTACTTCCCGTCAGTTTTACTGGATAGTAGCCGTTCAGACCTGATCACTTTCTTTCGTCTCTGTGCTTAGTTCGCGTGATCAAGAAGAACTCTTACTTTTGGTTTGCGGAATTGAAAATATCTTCTCCGCCCATGATTAGGAAACAGCGCAGCGCTCTGAATTCAAAAAGTAGGACATATTTATATATTAATAATATTAGCTAATTACAGTAAAAAGGAATCTCACATGAAATCCGCTTTAAATTCTTATTCTCTTTTTTTTATAATTTAACCTATTTGGGAACTTGTTTTTTTATTTATTCTTGAACATATTTATATTGTTTTAGCCAGTGGCGTAGCGGACATCTCCGCAGCCCTCGCGCGGCGGAGGGGCCCATATTTTTTTCCTGAGGCCCTTAAATTTTTTTCCGGGACTTTAATTTTGTTTTGGCGGAGGGGGGGGTCACACATTTTCCGGCACGCCACTGGTTTTAGCTTAAAATTAATGTTTTTCATAATCGAATTATAGATTGTTCTTGAGAGAATCAATAATCTGCTTTTGTGATGGCTGTCGACTGGCGTGCACAAACAATAACAGGACTGTGAAAATTTATTCAATTTTGTAACTTAAAAATTGAATAGTCATATCCTTTATATGTACAAACATAAACGTGGAGCAGCTAAGCGAAAGGAGGAGGAGTTGAACGACAGTAATGCAAAAAATCCAAAAATTACAGCATTTATTAATTCTTCAGTTTTCTCTGCCATACAATCTAACGGCAATGTGTTTACTCAATAACATAATAGTATTATTTGTACTGATTTTTTAAATGAAACTTCGTCATCCTCTGTCAACTCAAGTGGCCATAGTGAACCTGATATTGGGAATATTTCTGAAAATAAAATAATAGACAAATTGCAAGTAGTAGAACAGGACTACGTAAATGAAATCATTGATGTTAATAACGTAACAACTTTAGTATCTGAGTATTCCTCAGATAAAAGTAATTTTAGTGAAACACTTTCCTCTGCAGATAATTTGAAATAGTCGAAAGCTTTAGGTTTGCAGGAACAAATTTGGAATGGGATAAAAGAAAAGGGGACAACCCTAGATAAATTAAGGGGACAGAGATGTGATGGTGTGATCACAATGAGTGGTGTTTATTCAGGAGTGCAACCTTGTATGGAAAAAATACAACCCCTTGCTATATACGTGCACTGTGCATCGCACAACCTTAATCTTGTATTAAATGATTGCATAAAATCGATTCCACAACTATGTAATTTTTACAGTCTACTTGAAAGACTGTACGTGTTCTTTGGAAATAGCACTGATTGTGAGAGAAGGAAATTTCTCTCTACAGAAGGAACAATCAGCACCACACTTAAGAGACACAAGGTGGTCCAACAGAAACGATGCGCTTATTGCACTAAGGTTTAGATTTGCAGATGTTTTGAAGATTTTAATCATGATTATTTTAAAAACAACCAAATCTGAAGAAAAGGCTGAAGCAACAGCTATTCGTAAAAGTCTTGAGCGTTTTGAAGTTGTGATGATTATTGTAATGCAAAGCAAAATTCTCACAACAATTAATACCGTCTCTAGACTTCTTCGATCTGGAAACAGGACCTCAACAAAGCTACTGCTTTGTTAAAAGATGCGTAAGATGACTTAAAACTATTTCGGAATGGTTTTAAACCTGTGGTTCAAACTGCTACAGATACAGCTAATAGTTGGGGAATCAAATCAGAATTTTAGAAAAAGAAAGCCTCGCGAAGCGTAACACATTTTGACGAGCTTGCAAACGACAGCAGATTGAATGAGCCTGTAAAATTATTTGAAATCAATGTTTTCTATAAATCGCTTGACATAATTCATATTCAACTAAATGAACGTTTTCTAGGACTTCGCAGTGTTGTAAATCTGTTTAGATGTTTGCTGCCACAACAAATCTCTCATACACCGATGATGAACTATTTGAAGTTACAAATTATTTAACCGAGGCCTACCATGATGATCTCACACTAGATTTAGGCCCTCAAATTGTATCTTTCAGATCCAGCTTTAAAACGCAAATTAGCCTATTTGATTCTGTATATGATTTAGCATTTATGTTAATTGTAGAAAACTATGTATTAGCTTCAACATTTCCAGATACATGCACAGGCTGTTTACTGTTTCTTACGCTTCCTGTTACTGTGTTTACATCAGGACGCTCATTTGTAAGTTGAAATTGATAAAAAATTATTTAAGGTGCTCAATGGAGCAGAAGCGCTTCAGTGGACTCGCAATGATTCCTAATTGAACGAGCCCGTGCTATTAAATTTGATCTTTCTGCAAATGTAACCAATTTTGCGGAAAGTATAGCTCGCAAAAAGAATTTTGCTAATTAGTAGTAAGTTAATAATGTGTAATGTGATAGGTGCTATTTACATATGGGCTACAGATTATCTGTCTTGCAGTATAAAAATTGTTGTTATTTATAGCTTCATAATCGTGCAACCTGATTTCTGTCTTATTTGTTCTCTGAAATAATATTATTCACAATAAAAGCATAAAATTGTGAAAAAATTGCAATATATTTTATTTATGAAACACCGAAGTATTAATAAATTGATATAATAAAAATTATTCCCCATAAAAAATTAGATTACCAATATATGTTGGATTAGAGTGGGGCCCCGTAAAGAATTCTCGAACCAGGGCCCGGCTTCACCTTTCTACACCACTGTAGAATTGCATCCTTTAACTTTCGTTATAACCTCTTGAGTGGAACTGAAACATTTCTTGAATTTTTTATGCTGGAAGTCCGTTTCGTAACTTTCCGAAGAGAATTCGACGGCCGCGCAATTCTGCCAAAAGTAAACCCTGCTAGACCGAAAATGCGTTGAGCGAAACCAAACTATCAAAAGGAGGAAAGCGTGATTCGAAAAATTGCTTCCCGTTATAATCGCTGGTAAATAAACAGAAGTTCTCTAAATCAAACGTTTTCCTTTGACAATAAAACTTCGATAATAAGAGATTCGACTTCACTCGTGAATTCTTATTAGATCAAAAAGAGAACACGGCATTTATCTAAATGCGTCGGCCTTTTCTGCCGCTTTCATTAAAACGACACATATTTCCATACTCCGTCTTCACTGATCGGTAATGACACGCACGGAAACCTCGCGTGCCGCTCGCGGCACGAAAAGTTGTCGATCGCGAACACGCAAAGTTTTCGTACGAAAAAAAAACCAACACGAGTTTATGGCGAAAGAGAATAAAAGGTGCCTTCTCGATCAGTTTTTTTTTATAGTATACAAGTTTCTCTCTCTTTACGCGGGTTCGCTTTGCGCGAATTCGCTATTGCGCGACAAACTTATTGCTACCGGAATTTCTTTTAATGCGTCTCTGATTCGCTCTTATGCGGTTACGCGGCCAGTGCAATAAAAATGCAAGAAAGTTATCCGCTGCACCGAAATGCGACCATTCAGTCTCTCATTGCCTCTTATGCTGTGCGTATTAGTACTAAAGTAAAAGATATGAGAGTGGAGAGGATATTGTAGGGCGGAGATGAAACGGAGATTTCGTGTGATGCTGTTTGAACACACTTGAGAAGTTTTGTCTCCTTGCCCGCAGAACTTGGGTTGGGCCGTTGGGCCAAGACTCCAGTACTTTAAACCTCCACTATTATGTCACCCACAACAGCCACCACTTGTGCTCGTCTGCTTCCTTTTATAATATACAGAGTAAATTGTTTTTTAAGTTTCTATTTAGAGCAAAATAAGTCGATATGTAGCGAAAGAAAAGCGTCTTTGAGGGGAGTTAGGATTGCTTGTGGATCGCATCACTATCTTTTACATGTAAATGTGGGTTCTGTTTATGCGAATTCGCATTATGCGCCGATTTTCTGGAACGCAACCCCCCTCATAAAGAGAGGGAAACCTGTACTTAAAGACAATATTTACAAGATTTTTCATCGCGGATGCATTCATCGAGATCGATTATTATCGAGAATGGACCTTTCTCTCGATGGATTGTTGGGAATACAATTACGAGGCGGGACTCCTTTTAACCGACGTTCGCTTGAAAAAAGAGAAAAACAAAAACATAACGCTTGAAAAATAATTGAAGCGTTTTCTTCCACTCTCCTGACCAAAGGAACGCACGAATTGCTCCGGAAATTGAATTCGGGAGAAAAAGATGCTAAAAATGAGAAGCCTGCGATATTTATCTAACAAATATACACCCGAATCTCCAACAACACAGACCCTCATAACGCGGTTTCCCTTCAACGCGGTTTGTTTTTTAATACAAAAAATTCATGCAACGCAGATTAATGAATTCGAGCCACAAGGGTCCTTTTTTCGAAAATTAAACATTATTTTTCTTTAAAATACGCTTTGTTGACACTACCTTTTTGTATTAGCTTAAGATAGACTAAAGAATCAGTTTCCATAATAGTAACGATATCGGATGCATATAAATTCAAAGTACATAGGTTCTACTACAGCAAAGATTTTTATAACACATTTTCTGCAAGACGGATTATTTTTTAATGCTGAAAATTCCTATAACGCGCACTCTATTTGTAGATATATGCGCCTCGGAGAGAGAGAGAGGTCTGGGATTTTCAGTTCTGCAAAATGCCTGAATGGGAACGAAACAAAGCCCACTTTCATTATGTAAGGCATGACTAACCATTCTTTGCTCGCGTGCTCAAATTACAAAAATCTGATGTGGCCACCACATGACTTTCTCCATATCTGTAATATTTCTAAAAATTCCAAATAGGTTACATAATAATAAATATTTTAAGAAACTGCGAGAAATATTTAGACTTTACAAAGGACATAAACAGCCTTCTGATATTGGATATAGTCACAAAGTTCCAACAATTAAGAAAAGAAAAAGGAGCGTTACTAAGACGTAACTAAGCGTCAATCGTTAACAATAGTCGTCGATAGGTGGAGTGGTGGCAGCTAAAAATATAAGATATCTCTTAAACAATGTAATATATGGAAAAATGTTTCAAATAAAGGTTGTAGAAAATTAAATTTCCTATAACCTTTATCCCAATACATTTTTACATTTATCAACTATTAAAGCAAATATTTCAAAATAACGGATAACGACTAAACTATGATAATTTGTTCGCAGACTTAGAGCTCACAAAATGAAAAAGAGGTTATATAAAATTCCCTCTATCAACTAAAAAGATTCATTGTTCCAGGTCATTTATGGCCGACCGGCAATTGCGGAGGAACATGCATCTCGTTCACAGCAAAAAGTCACCATAGGTCAGCTATTTTATCATCGACCTTGGTAGACGGGTGGTTAAAGTATCTGCCAACGGATACTAAAGTCGCGGGTTCGAATCCCGTCTAGGACATGGGTGTTTGTGTTTGTTATTCGTCAAGTAATAAATTTCACTGTAAATTGGTCCTTTGTGTACTGTATGTGAAATATTAATGAATAAACAATTGCAGTATAGCTAGAAAACCGGAAGTGGTACGCGTGCCCTAGATTTACCACCTGAGCACTTTGTAGAGCTAGGTTCACTTGAAATCTATTCAAATTACACGGAACATTTCCGAATGCATCCCACGTGCTATAGTAGGGCCGGGTGTGTGTCGTATCTATCTTATCGTAAAGCTTTGTGATACTTAAGTGCCAAACGAGTTACAGGTATAATTTTCGCCTGCCCTCGAAGCTATCGTCATTTAACTTATTTTCCCTCTACGTTAAACTGACAATCTCACGACTCGACAATTTTTAGAGTGGAAAAAAAACAGAAGTAATTAAAACAGATATCGGTTGATTTCTCGACAAAATAAAACAGTTTAAACAACGTCAGGCGAGAAATTGAGCGGTTGTTCCCCACACGCCCCATTGGAGCTTGCCTTCACCGAAAATACATTCCGCCCGATCCTTTCTCCCGAAAATAAAAAGGCGAAGTACGTGCAGAGAGCCAGTTAATTTTAAAATGATCCTCTTGCAACTCGACCATCGGCGTTTTGCACGTTCCAAATCTAAAATAGTACTCGCGGCATTAAATTATATGAGGACAGTGGCGTGCCAAGCAAATTCGGACGGAGTGCTATTTTTGAGCACGCGTGCCATTGGTTTGCCATCCTTGATCTGTGCCATTGGAACGAGCGAGTTCACTAGACGCAAAATAGTGGGGCGTGGGACGAAGCACATCTCCGAATTCGATTTAAATTCGATCGCGGCGGTTATTTGTCGATTTTTTCTAATTCCGAAACGTTAATATCGATCTCATACGCTGAGAAAAGCTGCCGGGTTGGTCGGTCCCGTAATTTCGTATCTGAAAAGATCCTCGTTCTCGAAAAAGACCAAATAACATCGGAAGTATGTTTTTAAAATAAATAAAAAAGATTAGAGGGGTTGCGTGCAGGATCGGGAAGCTCGCGAGTTCGTAGTATCAACCGTGTTATAAGCGTAAAAATAAATGCTTAACTTCAGGTCACGAAGTATAAAACGCTGTTCGGATGGCATTCGATTAGACGATATTTGGTAACTTGAAGGAAAAATAAAAACATAAAATCGGGATTCGGTAAACAGAATGAAAAAAAATATCCGCGGAGACAAGCAACCAGTTACTACTACCAGCGCCGCAAACGGATTCGCGAGAAACCAGATCGTTAATCATTCCCAAACGCGAATTTAAAATTACAGTTTTTCGAACTCGTGCGCAAATGAGTTAATGTCCTTTTCTTTTTGCTTCGTAGGAAGGAACATCACCTCGTATCTTTTTCCGAATCTGTTGTCTCAAGGGAGGGACTGTTTTTTATTAAAGAGTTAGATAACCAGTAACTCGCCGAACTTGATGAATGAATTGTCGAACTACGCTTTTGGCTCGGATATTATAAATTACATAAGATATCTTCCATAGGAGTAAATGTTCGAGCAGGCCAAGCGCGCATTTTGATTAGGAATTATCTTCGTCGAGGAGTATTCCACCATCGATTATCTCCCGGAGCAGGGGCGGATGCATAGCTTAGAGGGCGTTAATAAGAAAACAATTTACTGGCACCTATTTACGCAAAACAATACCGTCTCATTATAAAAAATATACAGGACATATTATACTCTGGTTAGATATTTGCAAAATATTTCTAGAATTCCTATAATCTATAAAGGCAGTTCTTGTCTTGCGCGGTTTTGATTAACGCGAATTTGGATTTACACGGTTAATGAATTTAGGCATGTTCTCAATTTGCGAGGTCCAAACATTTACATTTACGCGGTTTGAAACGTGCGTTTGCGATGACAACAATCGTGAACTCTCTCTACTTTTTCGTTTCCAAGTTCAGTTTAAACTAGAAAAGGACTTATTACTATAATATTATATTTATAATGCTCATTCTTATCAGTTTTCGAAGTAAACAAACGTGATGACTGTCAACTTAATTATTTTGTAGGTCAGTTTGAACTTCACCGCTATTTTTGATGATGAAACTTTAGTTTAAAATATAAAGAAATGCCATCATTTTGGAATGTAAGGTTTTCATTTGCTATTATCTTTGTACATATTTTGAACGTAATTTAGGTAAATTTTATTTTGTTTTGTTAGAGTTTTATTTTTTAATACAAATTTTTAATGTAAATCTAAGAATTGCTATCATATTGTAAACGTAAGATTTTCTCCCGCTTATTTTCAACGCGATTACTAAAAGAAATGTTACCGCTTTAATGCTTCGTCTTTATTTTGTGACATATTTTGAACAACTAAAAGAAATATTATCACTTTCTTACGTTAGGTTTTGAGTTTCTGTTACGCATTTCGAACGTAATTAATAAAATAAATGTTTAATAATGCTAGTGTTTTTTTGCGGCTTGGAAATGATTGTTTCAGAACCTAAGAAAACATATGTGCATCACGTACTCAACATTCCATTTCAGTAGTCAATCCATTTAAATTAAAGCATTTCCTTGGAATAAACAAAAGAAGATCGAAAATCGCACGTGAAAATGTGCTGCAGTTAAATGAAACTATTCTCCCTATAAAGGCCAGCTTTTTGTTAGCGGCACCTATCAATCGGCGAATGTGGGTGTCCCACGAGAGATCACGATGGATCGTGTCTCCGTGATATTTAATCGAGTTTGAAACTGGAATCTCTACTACGAGTAATTAACATCCAACGAGATACTCTTGGTTCTCCAGAAATTGATGACGCAGCTTTTCTTTTGGTTAATCTCTAACTGTCATTCCTTACACCATGCTTCTAGATCATTTAGGAGATACTGGTGGTCTTCCGGATTGCTTATGTCTCTATAAATGAAGGTGTCGTCCGCGAAAAATCTAATTTAACTTCTGACTACTGAGCTGATATCGTTTATGTAAATAAGAAATAATAACGGACCAATTACACTACCCTGCGGAACGCCAGAGACAACCTCCACTAAGTTCGAAGATTTCCCATCTATAACAACCTTCTGCTTCCTATGATTTAAAAATTCACGGATCCAACTAACGATTTTATAATTAACGACTCAAGTTTCTAATTTCGTTATTACCTTCCTGTGAGGTACCTTATCAAAGGCTTTTCTAAAATCTAAGAAGATGGCACCGACCTGCGTATTATTTTCTCCGCTTCTCAGTATACAATTCACAAAAAGACCGAGCTGAGTATCACAAGACCTAACTTTCCTGAAGCCGTGTTGACAATCATGTAACAATGAATTACTATCAAGAAATCGCATTATGTTGCTAACGAGTATATGCTCGAGAATTTTACACGATATCGAAGCTAAGGAAATCGACCTGTAATTTTCTGGGTTCTCCTTGTCGCTGCCCTTATGAATTGGGGTAACATGCGCTAACTTCCAGTCTTTAGGGACCTCTGAGCGGGAAATGGATTTCTCGAATATTATCCGAAGAAAAGGTGCTAATTATTCAGCTCATTCTTTTAAAACGCGAGCAGGAATTTCTTCGGGGCCAGTGGCTTTGTTATGCCTGATGGAACTTAATTGCTTTGCTATTCCCACCTCAGAAAATACTAAATCGTCCATCAGGTCCCTCCTTATAGCGGGTGCAGAGTGTACGCAATGGTCGCTGAGGGCTGTAAATGCTTTTACAAAATGACCGTTTTACAGGTTGGCTTTCTCTACGCTATCATGAATAACGGCACCCGAGTAATTACGCAGGGAAGGTATGGTAGGACCTTAACCTTGGACCTCTCTTACATAGGACCAAAACGCTTTAGGGTCCTCCTTCAAATGATTATTTAATACCTTATTCCTGAAGTTAATAAAAGCCTCGCGCATAGTATTTCTCGCTTTAGCGCGGGATTCCTTATACGTTTGATCTATAGCTGCTCTATACTCGTCGGATTTCTTATTTTCGCGTGGCTTATTCTCTGACGCCTAAGCCCACTCGTAACTTGCTTATTCTACCAACGTGGCTCTTTATTGTAGACCTTCAATTTAATTGGAATGTACTTATCGATGCCCTCTAGCATTATATCCTTGAATAATGTCCATGACGACTCAGCACCTGATCGTTCGGTCATATCACGGAAGCCAGGTAGTATTTCACGTAGGCGCGACCTGAAGCTTGAAAAATCTGCCTTAGCAAATATATAAAATTTTCTTTGAGGCTTAGGGTGCCTATCGATTTTCAACTTACACTCTGCATATACGGCCAGATGATCACTAATTCAATCTTCAATGGTGACTTTGTTTATTATTTCCGGGACGTTAGTTACTAATAAATATAATGTATGACGGCTCATTTTCAAGCATAAGTCGCTATGACGTCGGGAAACATAAGTTTTGTATTTTTATGTGGCCAGCACTTGTCTTTTCAATACCTAAAAGTGAGAGCGAACTTACGGAGGTGTGTAACCACTTGCTTGAAAGCTTACGGTCACTTATCTCGCGAGTACCTTGAGTTTGAATGAAAATATTTGCGAGTGATATGAGCATGAAAAATTCGAAACTGTGAACTCGGGACAAAGCCCGGGTAATTAGCCAGTATACAATAAATTAATTTCGATAATATTTTAATGAAGACTGATTACTCTATTACCCCCTCCTTTTGTATCCGCCCTTGTCCAGAGACAGTAACTAAATCGTCAAAACGCGCGCATGATTTGTTTGAGCCTTGTAACAGCTGTAATAGTCACGGATATCATTTGCGTTAAACAAGCGAGCGCATAACCAGGCCGCTTCGAGCGTGTTACTAGGACGTTGGCGACACCATACGCCAAGACCATCTTACACTCCAATGGCAGGATTTCTTCGAACCTTTTCTGTTCACGAGGTGATATAACGGGTAGTCCGTTCTCCCATAGTGATCAGAGGGCTCTACAGATAAGGAGGAAGAGGGAAAGCAGTCGTGGCAGTCATTAGCATTCTATTACGAAATGCAGCGAGAGGTCAACGGGGCCTAACTGTTCCTTTACCAGAATGGAGCGATGTGTGTGTTTGTGTTTACCCACATCCAGAAGGCGTAAATGGAAGATGATGGGTCAGAAAATCCAACATCGAGGTGATTTCCCATCGGAAAAATGCATGCCGTCGAACACAGGTTAATCCTTTCGAAAGCGTGTCCTTATAATATAAAGTTACGATTTCGCGATCATACATACATACAAGTGGATATGCGTTTTCGTACTAGAAATTTTTTTCGCGTCACAAATGTTTAGTAGGCCTAGCGTAATGAAACTAAAATAAGAATTCTTTTATTTTAAGCAAACCTGGTTCGCCTTTCCTACGGTGCTCTGACCATTTCGTATGCAGATAAAAAAAAGCCCGTTAAAGAAAGGGTTAACTCGAAAGTCTTGGGAAAACATCAGAAGTGCGAGTCATTCTGCGTATGGTTTTGGCTATTTAATATTTCTGGCTCGGAATTTTTCAACTTGTGATCGATTTCCAACTCGTACCTCATTCTACCTGGATTTTTCCCTGCAGTTTCGCAATTTAGATAGTCATGGTTGACGCCAGATTTACTCGAGTTCGATTTGCTTCAATGGGGACAATCGACGAAGAAAAGTCGCATTTTTTAAATCTCTTCGTATGTATCCACTCGTACACAATAGAAGTAAATATCTTAACCTTTTCAGAACCGAACTATGCTTTACATCAGCAGCCATCTTCTACGTTTTGACAAATAGTTAACCTTGCAAGCGTTAAACGCCAATACAAATCCCTTTGGTTCACATAGTGAACGTACTACATTATCATGTACAATTTTTTCGTAGAAAAATGGAAATAATATCATTTAAGATATCTCTGAAAGGGTTAAGGAGCGAGAAAGAAATAAAGTTAAAAACCTTGTACACGCGAAGAATAAACTTCCTCGTCCATTAAAAATAAAGAACGCCTAAAAACAAGAATGGAAATGTGAAGTCCATGTCGGAGTACACAGAGTTTCCAAAGGTGTTCTTTACGAATTGTGTTATCATGTAAAAAAGATAGATATCAATGGCTTAGTCTAATGTATAAGTACTGTTTAAGTACTTCACTTGAAATGAGCAGCAGTTATCTTTACGTTCACATTCATTCCTTCGTCGTAAATTATCCATTCCTTTTCACTTACAAAAGCTGCGTGAAAACGTAAGGAAAGTAATCGTATTTTTTTTCATCGTAAACAATCCATTTCCTTTAATTTATTAAGTGCCGTCGGTGCACGAAATGAAATTAAACATATTTATAGAAGATCCTGATTACTTCAGTTGCTACGAAGATTGTTTTCGTTGACAACGGTTAAAAAACGGGGAAAATTTTCTCTTCGAGTTGAATTAAGACTTTCTCGCTTGATTTACTTGAAAACGGTTACTCCTTCCATAAACATTTATTTTGCAGGAAATATTTTCTTTAACTAGCTCTATAAATTCCGTTTGAAACCATTTTTAATGGGACTAATGTTTCACGAGATATCACCGCCAGTAAAGTGGCACTCCTGATTAGGTTTCGTGAACTATTTATATCATTTTCTTGTTTTCTTTGCCGTAAAGTCCTAAATACCGAATTTCCCTTAGTTTCGGAGATGAAACACGAGGACGAACGGAGGAGACAAGCCCATAAGGCGTTCCGTTGCTATCGCTTCGCTGGTAAAGGACGCCTAATAACTCAAGCGTCCTAATAAGAGAGCGAATGAACTCAAGTGATCCCCAATTTAAAAAAAAAAAAGCCTCAAAGAAGAGCGCGATGAAGGACATCTTCGGAACTCGTCGAGGCCGAAGCCTTCGATCGGTCATCAACTTTTTAACGAACTGACCGCCACACGGCCGAGGACGGATGCGGACACTGGGCAGTAGGAGCCCTCTTCACGGGAAATCGAAATGACGTCAGAGTCGGAAATAAAACAAGGGACGTAGATGATTTTTCAAGGTCTAGGAAAGGAACGGGGCTCTCGGCGGCTTGGGACTTGTGAAACATTTATCAGCCATTCTAATCGCCCAAGGGTTCGCTTAAGGTCTAGGGCGCTGACAATTCAAGCCTTTTAGAGGTAAAAGATTGGAATTTCGATTTCCCGGAGGGACTCTTTGAGAATGCGAAACTTCCGCGGACATGGACTCCAGATGCGCGTAGGCAAATGCTTCACAAAAGTAAGAATGTCACGGGTCATTTGTCGATTGCGTGATTTTGCGTCATGGTTACGTCACACCCGGCAATAGCCCATTATGCAGGTAAATAAAAATTACTTGGGAGACCTTGTTCTTTGAAGGTGTTCTGCGCACATGATAAAATCATGATATCAAGGTGTTCCGCGACTTGAAAAAGTTTAAAATATTACTGTAAGAGCTTGGGAGAGAAAAATAGGGATTTTTAATCGGTTTTCCGAAAGAATCGTCTTAGCGACCGATGCGAAAAAATACACGACGTTATGATCGAGATTTTTTCGAATCTTTATCTCCGAAACTATGAGTCGTAATTATGTGGTCCTGCGGACCTTTTTGGCGGTAAATTCGAATAAACTTTTCAATATCTATACCTTACAGATCATACAAGACCTAGGTAGAGAAAAACATGGTATTTAATTGTTGCTTGACGGATGTCATTTAACGAGATACAGGTAGGTATAACTTAATCTAAGAGCGTATGTAAAGTGGAAGTTCTAATTGACGGATGCAGTTGAAAATCGTTATACGGCGCTAAAATTTTATAAGGACCACTCGTACTAACTCGATCAAAACCCGTCAAGCTGTTCAAAAGATGAAAGTAGCGACAGACGGACGGACGGACGAGACGTGCCCATACGGCGCTCCGCTACTACCGCTTCGCTGATCAAGGACGCCAAAAAAAAATTGAAAAAATAAGTACTTATCCAAGGTGTCTGCAATAGCCATAAAAAAGTTATAAAAAACCAGATGCGCATCTTGGCTACAATTCAGCCGTCTTCATCGATCGTACACCGTGAGTACATTCTAAAAAAACTGATGTGGGCAACACATGACTTTCTCCATATTTATATGGTAAATTACATGTTGTTAGCTCTGGGATCGTTGTCAATATTTACTTCAAGTTGACAATTAAGAAAAGAAAAAGGAGCGTTACTAAGACGTAACTAAGCGTCAATTGTTAACAATAGTCTTCGGTAGGTGGCGTGGTGGTGACAACTAAAAATATAAGATATCTCTTAAACAATGAATTATAGGGAAAAATGTATCAAACAAAGGTAGTAGAAACTAAAATTTCCTACAACTTTTATTCCAATACATTTTTGCATTTATCAAATATTAAAGCAAATATTTCAAAATAACGGAAGTGACAAGAGTAAACACCCACTTCCGGTCGACCGATTTTTACCAAAAACTAATCAGATCTTCTAACTTTTATAAAAATGTTAAATATAAAATTTTGCGTTGACCTGATTAATAGTTTAGTGCGCCCACATAAATCTATCACATACAGACAGACAGACACAGACATCATCGAGAAAATAGTCGAAACGTGTTCAGGGGACCTTAAAACGTATTTCCGTTGAAATCTCTAATTCGATTTTTTTCATGAAAACAATACTTTCTCTATGCTTCGTATATGGAGAAAGTAAAAATCTTTTTTTAGAATCTAATTAAGTACTTTTTTCAATTTAAGACGAACTCATTATTTATCCTGGACTGTTTTCCGATGCGTTTTCGTGAATTTCTAACCACTTTGTTACGACTTTTAAAAGAATTTTATGGAAAAATGTGCGAGGAACTTTTCAAAGACGTCAATACAGATACATTAATCGAGACATTCATTATTTCCGATCATTATCATAAACGTTACTATGACGTTATATATCTCGAATATTCGTTTTTCCCCGTTGAATTTATATATTTTAAGGCTCGACCTTGTGTTCACCAAATGGCGTTTCCGGATTCGGATGAATGAATTTGACCGCTAATATCGTTTTATTTCTCCGCTCGGGCTCACGGAATTATTTGACGGAAGTTGAAGTATTTTTTTCCCATTTGTGCAACGCGTGTCAGCTGAACGTTCAAGTACTTGGGAGATTATTAGTCTTAGTGAAAAGGTAATTCATCGAACATCACAGAATATCATGTAAACAAGCCAATTTCCAAAAATACACCAATAACGCTCTATCGCTTGAAGCGTTTTTTCCGGTGAAATTCGCATTCTCCGATGTCTTCCTCACGGTCAATGTGCAATAATTTGAACCGACCACGCTGAAATGTTCAAGTTTACCCTTTTTAACCGTAAGTTTATCGGAAGACGCAGTCCAACACTCATAATTCGAACGTTCGCAGAAGGAACAAGTGAGGAACAAATAGCAGAGCAAATTACATGTGGCGCTTTTTTCGGGTTTAAGGGTTATGACGTCATCATAAGGTGTACCTCTGGTTGAGATCAACGGCCTCATAATATAGTCTATAAATTCGCATTTAAAACATATGAACAATGCTATACAATATTATGTTTCCCATGTAAAAGCAATGGACTCGTTGCCGTGAGAGTTGAGATTTCTCATTGTTAAAAAGAGAGGAAAAATACACGCATCACGCGTACATACATGTGAGGCAGAGGCGCTCTTTAAGATTTATGCTATCATTTCAAAAAAGATAAATATGAATGGCTTAGTATAATGAATGGGGACTGAAAAATGGTATGCCAATAGTGATACCAAAGAAATATCGAATTTTCGATTCACCGATTTATTTCCTAATCAGTTGTAATTAATAAAACAATCGACAATTATTTAAAACATAAATCACTCGAATAGTACTAATATAATCTTTATGTTACCGTTCATTCCATCGTCGTAAATTGCCCATTTCTTTTCACTTACGAACGTGTATACGTAAAGAAAATAGACGTAGGTATTTACTTTCATTTCTTCGTCTTAGATAATCCATTTTCCTTCATTTACCAAATGTTGCGTGCGCACGATATAAAATTAAACGTAATTAGGTATTTACAGCAGATATTTAATTCAGTTTCCACGAAGATTGTTTCGATGACAACAATAAAAAAGACGAGAAAACTCATCCAAGTTCAAAGTGAATTACGACTTTTTCCTTTGATTTTCTTGAAATCGCCTACTCCTTTGATAAAAACGTACTGAACAAAGCAGATGCTATTTGACTAGTTCTACAACTCTGGTTGAAAACTTTTTAGTTATAAGTGATATTTCACGAGATATAAAGAAATGTTCATTTTGTTGTCACCAGTAAAGTGGCACTCCCGATTAGGCTAAGTGATCCATTTATGTCATTTTCTTATTTTCTTTGCCCTTGCGTCCTAAATACCAAATTTCATGAGCATCCGCCAAGTAGTTTCGCAGATGAAACAGACGGACAGATGGATGAACACGACCTGATCATAAGACGTTCTTTTTTTAATTTTTGCAAAAAACGCCTAAAAACTGGAAAAACTGCCCTTCCTTTGCGTTAAAAACAACTGATCGCTCTCATTCGACATGGGTCTGAATTTGTTTTTTGTTTAATATAAACGTCTTTTAGCTATGTAAATTTCCATGTCCCGAGCTCCTATCTTAATTTTAAGTAATTTAAAAGTGCAAACCGATTTTATAAATGAAACTAAGGGATTGGAAAAAGACAGAGATAACTCCCCAGCAGCCAATGCTAGTTCCACAAAATGTATGCCACATGTAACGCTTACATAGACCAATCTACCCTGAAAATTTGGCTTCTTCGAGCCCAGAGCTATTGCCCGAACAGACGGACGGACAAACAGAAAACATAAGCGATATTTTTCTTAAAAAACCGCTAAAAATCCGCTTCGTGAAACTTCAAGGTAATGCATTAGGCCACTTTATATCGTGGAATTAAATCGACATAAAAAACGCGTTTCGACGTTCCTATCGTTTTTTCCCGTCGTCCACCATAAATTTATCCATCCATATCGGAAAGAGATCAAAGGTAGTAAAGAATACAAGGATATCTTCATGTCGAGAAACGTTTCGGATTTTTTTCTCATCAATGCAATCGCCTGAGATAAAATCGCGCGCTCCACGTAATGAGGCTCTTTTTTAAATTAAAAGAATGCCACTTGGTCGAACTTTGACGGCAATCTTCCCTCCAAACCTCCTGCTTCCTATTTTTCAAGTGGCTAATTAAGCCATTGGAGAATGATTCTAACAAATTCTCCCACAGAACGACGCTTTCACGCATTGATTTTAAAAATTGAAAGTTATTAAAGTAGGATTCGTGAATCAGTTATCGAGTTCGCCTTATCCAGTTGATACATGGTGTAGCAGTTCCAATAGCCGTAATAGATTTTGAAACAGGTGTGTGTAAACCAAGGGCGGTGGGCCTCGTGTGAAATTTAATATGGATGATTTCAAATTTATGGAGCTGAAACTAATTTTTGTTATTGATTTTAACTAAAGTTCTCAAATAACTTCCGATGCGGACCCCAATGCGGCCCGGCAATGCACTCCCAAATGATAATGACGCACGCATAGTAAACACTTTGCCCACTCCCGTTCTTAAATGTAGAATCTATTGTTGGCCAATAACTACGGATGACATCAGCTTACCTTTTTTATGGGTGTGTGAGCTTTCTAATTTATACATTAAAACAGTGTTTTTCAACAGGTGTTCCGCTAGCATTGCCTAAGTGTTCCGCGGGACATTCCACCGAAAATAATTTTTCTATAAATTTATATTTCTTAACGAATTTAAAAATAAAAAGTCTTTTTATTTTGCTCTCACGCGGTAAGTCCATCAATCGGCGAAGCTGAAAGTAGCAGGTTACAACTTCTAGCCTGCTTCAGTACGCATGCGCGTTCTCGTAACCATGGTAAATATATACGCGTATGTATATAGGTGTTCGGCCAATTTTTTCTCCATTCCAAAGTGTTCCGCCACTCAAAAAAGGTTGAGAAACACCGAATTAAAAGATGAGATCAAACATCGACAAATTACCTGGATGTCGCAACTACCACTTTTGAAGTGGTTTTATGCCAAATAAATAACCGCATGGTTTAAGTCTTGCACTTGACTTAAGAACAGAAAATACTACGATCTGTCCACCATTGAACGTATCTACGCATTACAATAGCGGCCAAAGTAATGGATGCACCGGTTCAAAAACTACACCGGAATTATATCTTACGACGATCCGAATTTCATGAGTAAATTCGCGTGGACAGCTTGGGCTTTCCTTTCGTCCGGGCGAAAATACAAAAATTCTGGTAAATAAAACAAAATTCTCTTTCCGATGCCCGTGCCCAACACCTTTTTGCGCCGAGAACGCTTAATACTTTTAATCGGCTTTACTGAATACGCCACAAAAAATTTACGCAGTTTATAGTTTTCGGGAAGTGCTGGCGGAAATTTTAAATTTTTACAAGGCTGAATTTTATTAGAGGCTATGCCCCCATTTCGGGAAACGGGTTTGCAGAGCAGCGCTCTATTTTTTTAATATCTGCACAATAAAGATGCCGCATCCTCCTATCTAAACACGCCCCGCGGATTTCGGCAAACATTTGTGGCGAGTGCTCGTAAAAAACCTTCACTTAATAAGCAGGTGTGGGAAACCTTGCAAACGCAGCTAAAACGCGCGAAAAGTATCCTAGAATGCGAGGGAAGGTGGCAGCAGAGGGGGAAAAAGGCTATTGGATCAACTCGCATGGATGAGTTTTTAGGAGTCATCCCATCTCTTAACATCCGCACGATATTTACGGTTCGGTGGATCCTTCGATAGCTCGCGGATTTAATACGTAATTTTCGCGGGAGCGTGTTAACTGCGCGACGGAACAAAAACATTTTGTCGAATACTCCCGGCCCTCATGCGCCCTGTAAAAGCGCCGTGTAATTTGAATCCTTGTTGCGTGAATTAGCTTTACACGGCGAAACGTGGATTGCATTCCATTCCCTTCAGTCACCCTAATCTGTCTCCAAAATTCCCAAACCTCTTCTCGATGCACTTGTTTCTACAAATAGCGTCCTTGTAGATTATATAGGCTTATAAACGAAGCACTCGAGCCCTCCAAAATGCCTTCCTCGCTTAATTGATTAAAAACAAACCGGATCATAGCAAATCCGTATTATAGGGGGACCAGGCGTAACCGACTGTTGACTGCAAGAAGTTTAAAATCGCAATGCAACCGTTTCATAGTCATGGAATAACTAAAAATAATTCGATTCAAACCATCAGCTCGGCTATAAAATTCAACATCGGACTATTTTTTCAAGCAAAGCATGAATTATTTTTATTTGAAAAGCCGTGAAAATTGTGTGTTAACAGCAATTTAAAATAGCAAAATAGTCAATTTAGAGGCGCATTCGAAAGAAAAATAAAAGAGGTTGGTGGCGCTCTTATGACAAATTACGTCGGAAACCTTATAGATGCGTTGTGGAAACGAAAAAGTTTGCAACCCTCCTTGCCCTGGATTTTCGAGATTTTCAAATACATAGGTCACGGGCATGTTTTATCTTAAAAGGGTGTTTTCGTTCACGAAACTTCTCAATGTTACGTTCATACAACTTGAAAATGCGCCAAGTTTGCTGCGCTGCTGATTATCGAACTTCAAATACGATAATTTTCGAATTTTCTGCTCTATTTCCAAAGCTAAAAAAATCTCGTCCGAGTAACAACTTTTATATTACCGAATTAAACCGTTTAAGGCAGTACTTAAGTGCTATTGTAAATTTCGTATTTTGTGTGACAATTTTTGACCGTTAACTTAAAAAACCTAAACGCTTTTCCGGTAGGTAGGGGTGGAATGAAAGTTGACAACGTTGACTGTTTCAACTGAGCAATAATTCAATCTCCACAAATATGTCACTATGTATCATTCCATGCATATAATGTTAACATAAGCTCTACTGATAACGCAAACCGACGAATCCTGCGAGCTTGTTTCTTTCAGGGTGTTCAGTAAATACTATGATTAAATTCAAAGCGAATTATTTTGATCATGCCGTCAAGGCACTGAAGCCTTAAAACTTGATATTTGACGAGAAAATATGATTTAGAGTTTAACCCCGTGTTAATCTTTCATTTAAATTTCTTCGCAGAGTGACAATATGCACAAATATGCCGCAATGACGGTGATAACAAAACACGAACTTTATTTAAGATAAACTGAGTTAGTTTTCTTTTTGTAGGACAAAAGCGATAGCGACAAAATGGATCAAGAACGCAAAAAAATTAAGACTGGACTAGATGATAATATTCCAAGCATTTCATTTCACAAACATCTCTATCGTCCAAAAAACTTCAGCCATGACCTACTAGTTACGCATAGGCAGTTGGCAATGACACGGAAACTTAAAAGTTATAAATTAAAACATCGACGGAACTTTGATGGTGAAAATTGTTGAGGTAGTGCGCTTTGTTTACCGTTTCGTCTGGTTCATGCAATTAAATCAAACTCGGAGCGAAAAAAAGTTTATAATATCACGTCGATCACACCAATGACGGACTCGCGTGCAGTAAAAATGAAAGCACTGCGTATATTTGCGCAACTTACACCCGGATCAAATACCGCTTTTCGATCAGAGTCTGCGCGTATTTCAAGACTTATCGTCAAATGAAAGGTTCAAGTTCATACTCCTTAGGAAAGAATCCAGTGTCAAAGATCTTGAAATCTCCTCGAATTGCGAAACGCGAGAGTGCTGTCTCATTTTTTTACGAATTACCTAGTAAGCTGCTTATTATCTCCTCCTCAAACGGTTGGCTATACGACCTGTCAGTCCTACGAGAAGATTGTCCCCAGCAGTTGACGGTATTGACGCGATAAGCATGGGGATTACTTTGGTCCTCATGCATGTAACGCGACGCACTAATCGAAAGTGCAAGTGTTGGACGAACTTTGGTTCCTTTCTAATTGTGACGCAAACAGAAATTCGAGACGACGGTTTACAGCGCCTTCCGCTTTTGTTCGAAAATCCCAAAGCCGTCGTGATCTTTGAATTCAAAGCATCTGGCGAAGAACGGATGCAAATCACGTGAGATTTCGATGATGACTTCCTTATGGCACGTGGATTCGAAAGTCTAATATATGAATAAGCCATTTTGTACCGTTCTTATCGCGCAATCGATTTGGTTGTTTAACGAAAAAAGACAATGTCTTACTGCGAGTAGCTTTGACCTTCTGATAACTTCGGATCATCACCTTTGATCGTAGTTTTGTAATACAACTTCCGACCGGCAGATAAAGGCACGAGTATAGCACAACGCGTCAGAACATATATTATAACTAGGTGACGAAAAGCATGGCACAAGTCGAAGTAATAAATGACGTGATTATCGTTAAATGTAACATAAAACCACCACCTTCATACCATAAACAAGTTGACATAAATAACCAAGTCTTATCTTATAAATAATATAAGCGAATCTCGCAAATGCGAGTGGATTAATGGCAGGTCTACGTTACATATTAGGTACCTTTTTAATTTGAATTATAGTGCGACTGCTGGAATGGATCCCCAGCTGATGTCCTTCCTCTTTCCCCTAAAGATTGAACAAGTAGGATGTTCTTTTTCAATTGGCCGCCTGCGATTCCCTACAATGCAGGATGCAAAATTATTCGTGACGTATCAATCTATATAATAACAATAATTACGTATAAGTATTTTATTAGTGAAAGGTGGAATTATAAATCAGCAGGGTTTAGGCTTCATCATTACTCATATAATACAAACGTAATCTGTGCACTCATAACAAAGTTATTACAAACCTGCTAAAAAACAGATATCCCGCTCAAAAGGAAGGTCGTCGTATTGCAGGCAAACGAGTAGCGTAAGCGAACTCAATTTTGGCGTAGTTATTTTCAAGATCCAATACACGAAGAATATACGAGGGCGATATTGAAGTTTTCAATTTTTTTGTGATTATATATTATATATATTTATAGCATAAACGCTTATCAAGGGATTTCGTTTGGAATCGGATTGACATTTTACGCAGATCAAGTTGTTGACGCCGAGATATGATTGAAAATTTTGAAGTTCAAGTTCTTAAAAGAAAGCTAGTGTTTCATATAAATAAATAATTACGATAGACCATGTTAAAACGTTACATCACGGATACGCATTTAAAAAATCTTGCATTCGCGTAATGTTCAAGCAGCATAGATTAAAATCTTGTAAGATACAAGTCATTTTTAAATATTAAAAAAAAACATTCCTTTAGAAATTCTGTCCATATTTAAATATTTTAATGAATGAAGAAAATAAACCTCGCACCTTGAAAAATCGAAAATCCCGTGTAAACTTATGGGAAAATATAATTCTCTCGGTGTCGAATCCGGGATGTTTGATTTTTCTCGAGACCATCTCATGGGGGTTTAACGATTGTGCAAGTTTCAGCTCTTAATTCCATTGGGAAATGTCCAAAAATACCGGGACAGACAGACAGACGGACACTTGAGAATTATTATATAAGGATTTTATTATCACTGCAATATCAATGTATTTAGTTAATATTATTAAGAAGAAGAGCATTAAAAAGATTTCGATCTAGGCAGACATATTTTCTCATCAAAGTATACAAATAATGAATTCAATTTACGTTAATTAAATAAGTATATTTCAAAGATTACACAATCGGTTGCTTAAAAATATTAAATGTCTTTTAAGTTTTAGGTTACTTTGCAATGTAAATTTTGCACAACATGGGAGCTGTATCAGTAGAACCTGGTTACTACACACATTAAAAGCAAAATAAAATCCTATTCCAGCTGACTAACCCCACCAACTTGAAAAACAAATTTGAAAGAAAAGGAAACGGGAGATTGTAAACATTTATTTCAATGCAGCCGATTTTGTATCTTTTATTATTGAAATTTTTGCATGACTGTAAGCTTAATCCAAACCTCACATGAAAAACTTGTGCCGACTTCCCAATTTTATAAAAGTGAAATGTTTAAGCTATCAGAGTTGTAAAACTTTTTAGCCACAATATAATTTAATTAAACCCAGAAAATTTTAATAATACATAGAGTGAAGAAAGGTTGCAATGGATAACAAAACATGACTGGAATAAATGAAAAATAGATAAGTTTAAATGTAACTATTAAAACTGACTGAAGATGGGAGAACTTTGCTAGAACCTCATAATTTTGAAACTTATATATTTAACTTTATTTCAATTTAAATTATCAAATTTTCATCCATACAATTGAATAAATAGCAAGAAAATGTTAGTCAAAAACTTCTTCACAAGTATTTGTGTTCCTTTGTTACTTTAAATATTACCCAGCATCATGGGCACCTGCAGAAATTTCATCTGAGTGGGGAAAAACATGTGTAAGATGTTACCAACCAATGGACAGGCATGGGCAATTATATGTATAATGTGAAATTTTCTGTGAATGCCCATTATTTCAGGCACTCATGCACAGCATCCAGCATTCTGCTATGCACACCTTATACCAATGAGCAAAAATGTTCACATACATTGCATAAATGAAACCACCAGATGAGGCAATTCAAAAAAATTTACTTACAATGGAGATCATTCAGATCTACATGTCACCTACTAGGTGCTCACTTTTACAGTTCCTGGTCACACGAAACAAATTCGTTCAATTAAAAACTCGACAATGTCGTAAACACTGCACTGAAAAATTTTCTTCCCATTAAGAACACTTCCGTAGCAGTCTCCATGATACCATTTGTCACACAGCACAAAAATAGCCCAAATTCACAAATAAATGGAATCAAATTAAAAAGTAAGATTTTTTAAAATTCATCTTTCCCATTACATTCTTCTGAGAAAAATAAGTAACATTTCTTTTAAGTGCAGCTCCTCTTTCATTGTATATAGTATCTAGAGCATAAACTCTCTAATTTACACCTTGTATTTGGTTTTATCTCACAGCACAGTAATGTCAACAACAACTGTGATAAAATTTTACAGCCATTCAAGACTGCATTCTTTGAAACTTTAAGAAAACGAATGATCATTTTTTTATTTAAAAATAAGCAAAGCTGCAGCCGATACTTGTTTCATATAGGCCATTAATTTTCTTAAAAATCAAAATATGGTTCACATAAAATGATAGTTTCTGTCAAAATAGTAACATTCCATTTAAATTTCAGCTTTGCGGAATGTATTATTTCACTCAATAGGACATGCTGTGATTTTTGCAGTCATACAAAACTACTTTAATAGATTGCATGCATAACAATATCATCAATTCACTGGCATTTTGTTTTAAACCAGTTGAAAGATATCCTTGTGTCTAATAGCAATGCTTCCTTTGCAGGATCCCTGATAATCCGTTACGTGTTCATAATCAAAGCATACTCCAAATTTAAATACTTTATCCATTTCTCAACAGGAGCACCACATGAACAAGGGAAATTTTCTATTTCTTCACTAGGATGGTGGATGCTGGCTATATTATCTGGGAAGCTGAACTTTGGCTTTGGTAAATTACTGCACCGGTGAGATTAACAGTTGCTGCAAGAACAAACACTGGAAACCAACGTCCCCGTGAAGCTGTCACTAACTCTGCCGTCAGGGGGCCACACAATATCCCTGGTATTGTTGCCTGGTAAACAAAAAGTAAATGTATTTAGACAAGTCAGCAGAAAAACAAATGGCTGTAACTTAAACATCAACAGCTATGCTCGACAGCAAAGAACATATGGCATTATGTAAGGAATAATACTACACAGTGGCATAATTGCAAAAGATGATGATACCTCCAAATATACGAGTAATTGAGCCCCTAACCTTATTTATTCTCCTGTGATTATCACAATAATTCTGGCTCTTTGGGCCCCTTACTGACGGCTGTAGGATAAGGTGACCAACTTTTCAGGAAGCCAAGGAGGGACATTTTCAAATATTTGCTAGCTATAATGAGGGACATTACAGTGGCTTGTTTTTGGTGTGTTTATTGATGAGTTAACCTTAGATAGATGCAATAGATATCAGATAGCTTGGTGTGACCGGTGAGGGCGTTCCGGATGGTTTAAATGAAAATTTGGGATATTAATCAAGATTTTTTAAAAAGAGGGACACAAGTTGTGACATTTAACAAGGTGGGACAAGCATGGGCACCTAAAATAAGGGGCAAAAGAGGGCAATTGCCCTCCTCTTAAACTTCTCAAAAAATTGCACATTGTATGTATAAAAGCCCCATATCTGTTCGCCGGTTGGTTAAACATTATGTTTTTAGTCCCACCCTGAAAAAAGTTCTATGGGAGCCCACGGGGACGAGTGATGATAAAGATGGAATGTCCCTTCAAATTTGGGATGGTTGGTCACCCTATTGTAGGGGCCATTTATATTAATCTATATCTTTACAAATAAAAATGATTAATTTCTTCCTTTTCAGAAATGAAATTATCTTTTGAAACTTAATAAGGAAAAATACATTGGTCATGGCATACCTTACTATTCCAAATTGATTTTACTTCAGCTATGAACTCAAAACGTCTTATCAACTTATATTATAATTATTTTTTAATTGGTTCATAATATTAGACTGAAGCCTTTTACAATAATCACTCCAGCAATAACAAACAACTATACCCACCAAAGCATGACTCTTATGTCAGTAGGCTGACATACAAACCTCCTCCCTCTCCTAAGACCAAAAAAATTTACTTCATATTACAACAAAAATAACTTCAAAAGAGGCACAGTAGTCCCTTGTCAATTGCAGTTGTCAAAGACCAGGTCTTATGGGGTTAAGTGGAGTGATCCTTGAGAGATATACCACAAGTCCTATAATATAGACTTCAGTTTTAACCATATGTACAGCCACTGTTTGTCCTCCTCTGACATTAGCGATAAAGTTGAGGTGGCGGTAAATCGAGGTCTATGTTTGCTCTATGTAATTATAAGGCAGAAGTTCTGTTCACAAGGATTCATGAGCATTATGCAGGGGTGGTATTATATAGGGGGTTGCTAAATCAGGTCTGACTGTATGTTATACTTCAAAGAAACATGTTTATTATATGAAAACTAGTGCAATCTGCCCATCAAAAATGATGGGTATACATAAATAAAGTGTTAGTTACTTCCCACTCTTTCTCCCTTTTGCTTCCATCTCTCCCTCTCTCTATTCTTCCCTGCCATTCATCCTCCCTTTCTCTCTTCCTCCTGCCATTCTTCCTCTCTCTCTCTCCTATTCTCCTCTCCCTCCCACTCTTCCTCTCCTATTTGCCTCCCTCTCTCTCTTCTGCTTCTCTCGCTCCCTCATCTCTCCCTCCAGAAATGTAGTTATCTCTCTCAGCGTGATGTCATCTTAAATTTGTTCACTGCTTCTTGGAGTTAGGGTTGAAATTAACGTAGAAAAAATTCCAAACCAAACAAGATTCAAAGCTGTGTATTCAATGCTCACCACATCACTCACAACTAAAGCTGAATGTCTTAGCCACTAAGCCACCGGAAACTGTAATAAAACTTCAAAAGAAATTTGCACTTGACATAACATAACTAAGGTAAACATATTCCTTTACAATGAACTCCCAATCTCCAATTGGCTTGCAGTCAGCCAACGAAAGCGTTTCCAAGCGTGACACACATTGCAGACATATACTAGGGTCATTTTTAAAGTAAGAACCGTTTTGTCATAAAAAAATAAAAACTTTATATATCCAAATAATTTTATTGCTACTACTACGTACAACATTTCTTTATTTTTCTACATAGTCCCCATAGAGATCCAGGCATTTGTTCAGACGTGACATGAGCTTGACGATCCCCTCATCATAGAAGTCGGCCGCCAGTCCATCCAACCAACCCACAACTGTTTCTTTCACTTCTTCATCAGTTTCCATCCGTTTGCCGCCCAAAAACTCCTTCAGTTTTTTGAAAAGATGGAAGTCCGAAGGTGCCAGGTCAGGACTGTAGTGTGAGTGTGTGTAGTGTGAGACCTAAGTCTCATTTCCCGTCACGATATGGTCCAAGAATTCGTCACCATCTCTGTGGTAGCATTCCAAAAACGACAGAGCAGCACCCATGCGTTTCTGCTTGTGTGCATCTCTGAGCATTCTTGGAACCCACCTGGCATAAATCTTTCCATATTGGAGGTGCGCTGTGACAATCTTATAGAGGACAGATCGCGAAACATTTGGAAAAGCCTCATGAAGCTCATCAATAGTGAAGTGCCTGCTTTCATGAACGTGTGCATCGACCTTGTTTTTCAAGTCCTCACTCATGACAGACGGGCATCCAAATCGTGCGTCATCATGCACATTTGTCCTTCCACCATTAAAAAGATGACACCACTTTTGCGCATTCCCTTCATTCATTAAACCTTCCCCATACACTTCCACAAGTTAGCGATGGATTTCGGCAGGACGAATTTTTTTCGCTTTCAAAAATCTAATCACCGAACGCACTTCACAATTGGCGGGATTAGTGATAGACATGGTTCTTTATAAAGCACTGTGAAAAATCAACCAACTCACTCAAATGCTTAGTGCACACTGAGGACATGGCTGGGGCCCTAGAGAGAGCATACAACCTTGAAACGTCTCCGGTCAATGACCTGCGCGGGTAGGATGCGCAAACGGTTCTTGCTTTAAAAATGACCCTCTTAGATATACAGAGAAAGGAGTTTATTATATAAGATACAAAAGAAAATATGCCCCAAGTACAAAGAACAGCTTTGAGTTAATAATATAAAAGCAGTGCAGCCCCTGCTGATGCCACATGCCTGACCTAATATGTCAAAGAACTGCAGTTCCTATTTTTATACTCGGCATATAAGTTGACCCTTTTATTAGGTGTTCTTTATAAAAACTAAGATAATAAATGCGTTATATCAAGTCGTGTCAGTCTGCCTGCATGTTTCACCTCTGAAATGTGTGGATGAGTGGATTTTCAACAAGTAAGGTACCCTAAACTCCCATGTATAACGCGTGCGTTATGCAAGTTTTTTTGTAAAATTTTCGGAATTTCTTGGCGCGCGTTATGTATAAGGAAAGCCACTTTTTAAGAAAAAATAAGGTACGAAATAACCTTAAAGTGAGCAAACTATTCCATCTTGTGTTCACTAAATTGCTGCCATCTATTGAAACCTACATAGAGCTTCTTCGAAGATGCGTTAACTCTGCAGATTTCACGGAAAAATTCGATGTTTTCAATGTACAAAGCAAACTTTAAGTTCAAAAATACTTTTTTGGCAGTAGAAAGAAGACTTATATTCTTAACGATCTATACAAAGAACAACTCGTTTTGGTTACGAAAGAAATTAAACAGGAAAACAAATCAGTAGAATGACTTTCGTTATCAACTAGCAGAGCAGATTTTATAGCCGTTGAAGTACTTTAAATATCTTTTTAGAGAGAAACTTGCGAAATACAGTAGTATGAATAAAAAACTTTTTTAATGATTCACTATTCAATCAGCGCTGCGCGTTAAACATGGGTGCGCATTATACTAGAGACTTCGGAAACCTGTGGAAAATGGGCTAAGATCGACCTGCGCATTATTGATGAGTGCACGTTATACATGGAAATTTAGGGTACTACAGACTTTTTGGCTAAAGGGCAATAAGAAAATGATATAAATGTTTCATATAACCCAAGCAGAGGTGCCATCTTCACCCAATCCAGAGTGTCATTTTTCCATGAATAAACAACAGAGGAAAGATGCATGCATTGTGTGTGCATAAATGCGTGACACAGGTATTCTTTATGATTTATGTAATCATGTCAAAAAAAGAGAAATTTAATGGCTTAGAATAATGTCTAAGCACTGCAAAACAATATATCATAGGCAATGTATAGGAAATACCGTATTTTGTGACATATAAGACACACTGGGGTATAAGATGCACCCTGGTATTTAAGAAGATTTTTTAGGAAAATAATATTTTGGCTCACCAGGGCATTTACGAATGGCCACGTTGTGTATCATTTCCAGCCATGATTAAGTCCATATCCGGCAACATTTACAGAAAATATTCCGGTGTGATAGCAGTTAAATATAACATTTTAGATAAATTTCATTCGTAAAATAAATAGGGATGATCTATAACATATATAATTGCTTCGAGACTTGTAGAGATAAATGTACCCTGCGTGAACTCGTCAGCAATATTAATTAAAGCTGAGTGCGGCACACACGTCGCACATATAGATACCCTCTACAGATAGTACTTAAACTTAAGTTCAAAATATTTTAATATAATGCGATAAATAATAAACAGAATGCATATGTAATAACGATACATATGCTCAACTAGTCCTTTTTCTTCTGCAACTCTTTATGCCTCATACACAATGATTTTGATCGATACAGCAATACCAAACTTCCTCTGTTCTACTATCCATCACTTTCTCCTTTAGTTGTGGCCAATTAAGACCAACCTTATGAAGACTTTCTCTTATCCCATCAGTTTTTCCTTGTTTTCTCTGGATCATTTCTTTCTTTGGGAGGTGGACCGAAATGACATGCTGCTACTCGGTTTCTGTGCGTTTATTGCATATTGAATCACCTGAAGCTTATAACTAATATCATAGGCATATCTTTTCAATTTTGTAGCCATTACGATCCCAATACACAAAGTTATTTATCCTAGATATGTATAAAATATTTATGGCATCTAAACGAACTCTACTGTTCTGTGGCATTAATCATGCTATTCAACGAGCTCATTAGGAACTAAAACATCGCAAATGCGTCGAAATTGTAATCACTGTGAGCAGACATGTATTAAAGCGTAATAATGAAAATGTGTTCTCGGAATTCACATTGCATAAGGTTTTACTGTATATATAAACAATTTTTTCACTGATAATTATAAATAATGTATATTTTAATATTTGAGACAAGACTGCCAATTATTCCATTTTGGGGATGTGTTCATTAATGTCAGCATTGAGAAAAGCAATAGTCTTACTTTCGGCGTATAAGATGCAGGGTGATTTTGGGGGTAATTTTTCTGGGGAAAAGTGTCTTATATGCTGAGAAATACAGTATTTAATTTTTAATTTACCAATTAATTTTCTAATCAGTTTTGATTAATACAATAATAAAAAATTATTTAATACATACTTGAAATGAGTAGTAGTAATCGTTACGTTCATGTTAATTCCTTTGTCATAAATTATCCATTACTTTTCACTTACAAATGGTTTGCATACATAAGGACAATAAATGTATTTAAGCTCACTTATTTGTCGCAGAAAATCCATTTTATTTCATTTACTATATGGTACATGCACATGAAAGGTAATTAAATGTATTCATATATTTATATCAAATTTTGTTTACTTCAGTTGCTAAAAATATTGTTTTTGTTGACAACAATTAAAAATCCAGAAAAAAATTTTTTAAGTTCTAAGTGAATTACAAATTTCTTGTTTGATTTTCTTTAAAATGACTACTCATTCAAAAAATGTATATGTCAAAAAACATTCTATTTTACTAGTTCTACAATTTTTGTTTGAAGACTTTCTTGGTATTTTAAACTTTATCTGCTGAATGTGCCATATATGTACCAGCAAATTTGACGGCAGTAGGCCGAATGGTACACCCGTGTACTGCTTAATTTTGAGGCCACTCACAGATGTCGTATTTGTCACAGGGACATGAGAGTAAGAGGAAAATGAAGATGAGATGTAGTTCCTTCTTTTCCTCTTCTCCCAACACCAAAAAAAAATTTTTTAGGGCAGGGGAACTGTAAACTAACCCTTGAGAGGCTCTCTGTCTCAGGCGGTTGGCGTTAGCTGTAGGACTCTTTTTCACAACTCAAAATAGATGCAATAAAAATTGAAGCTCGTGAAAATACTCATGCCTTAGTTCCCTTGGTTATTTTCCTCTTTCTTTTATGCATCAACATACACATTCTGCCTTCATTATACCTTAGCAACTCGCGCAATAGAGCAGATGTAACCTGACGAGTTATCAATGTTTAAAATGTATTTTACTTATTTACGAATATTATTTATATATTTATAATTTTCTTTTGGAATATATATTTCTGTAAATATTTTACAAAATGACCTCCAATCGCAAGACCATGCACGAGAAAGGGAGGGGGAGGGTAAACATACCCTTGAGAGTCTCTGTCTCAAGTGGTAGGCATTAGCTATGGGACTCTCTTTCACAACTCAAACAGATGCAATAAAAGACGAACCTCGTAACAATACTCATGCCTTGGTTCCCTTGGTTATTCTTCTCCTCCTTTTGCGTATCGACATACATTCCATCTTCGTCCTTCTTTTCCAGTTTGCAATGTAGAGCAGAAGTAAGCTGATGAGTTATAAATTTTCATAGCTTTTTGTTTATTTCTTTAGTGTTTAGAATATATTTAACATATTTACGGATATTATTTATATAACCATATTTTACTTTTTGAATATATACTTCCATAAATATTTTATATGTATATATTTTGTATGTGCTCTACGAAAGGAAAACAATCGCGGACAAATTATAAATATAAGGTGTGTGACGTAGGATTGTGTGTTACTCCTTGCTTTGAGGAGTATCACACTAGTCCAAAAATCTAGGATACCAAGATCGCAATAGCTTTGAAGTGAGTAGGAACCATGCCACCAAAAAGTGAGTAAACATCTTTGTTTTTATTTTTACATCAAGTTTATATACCGATATGATAAACCATAGCATTTATTTCCTCTACTAAGCAAAAACCACATCATTCTACAATATATTTATTATAAACTGCTTTTTACTTGAACATTTTATCACCAATAGATAGTGAGATATACAATATTTTTCAAATAGATACAAGAAAAATTTAAATATCTTTGAGAAATTTTGGCAGCAGGACCTTGTAGGCAGGCATTTAAACCTAGCGTTAAAAAGTTAATAATAAAAGCCTAGATGTGTTTGTTTGTGTATAGCATTGACGTCATCAATGGCATGTTTAATGCATTTTTAACAAACTTCCCAATAATGTGGAAGGTTGAAATTTTGCAGGATTGTTTGATTCAGATATAAAAATTAAATTATAAAAAAATTTGAAAAAAAAAAATCGGGTTTGACTCCAAGGGGGAGATTTCCATTTCCTGTAAGATAACATGTAAAAAGCGAATTTTTAAGGTGCAGGCTTTTATTCTTTTGGAAATTAAAATTAGAAAGAATTGACGTATGATCTTCAAATTTAATCTGTTTTAGGAAAATTAATGAAGTTTCATATTCTATTCATCTTTTTCCGCCTACCTTTCAAAATTTCTCATATTAAACATTTAAATCACATATTTTGGGAAAATATGGGCTTTTAAACAGGATGTTGCCTTGCCGACCACGCCACTGTTAAACTTCGAGAGTCAATTGTTGTCTAAACCCACATACATGTAATATATATGAGAGCATAGATTGCCTTAAATTATCGTAGGAATTTTTGTGAAATTATGTAATCCTAATGGGACTGGGATTTAGTTTGGATTATTATGCTTACCTAAACAACTATATAGATGTAGAGTAAGAGAGAGAGGGATGGGAGAAGGAAGATAGGAAGGAAGGGATATAGAATGGAAGGTACACAGAGAGTAAGCAAGATATAGAATTAGAAAAGGACGGGAGGAAAGAAAGGAGGCAGAAAAAGAGGGAGAGCTATGGATTTGGAGGAAAAGAGAGAGGAAAGGTGGGAGAAAAGAGGCAGAGAGGAAGGAAGAGAAAGAGGGAAGGAAAGAGAGAGGAATGGAGGGAGACAGTGGGAGGGAGAGAGGGACGGCAAGAGGGAGGGAGGGAATATTATTATACACCCGTCATATGATGGGCAATACACTAGTGATTAATATTTTACGAGATATGATGGAAAGTTAATTTATAGTTTCAAATAGTGGCACCCTTGATTGGGTTTTCTGAACTATTTATATCATTTTCTTATTTTCTTTGCTCTAAAGTACTAAGTACCAAATTTCATGAAAATCAGCAAAGGAGTTTTGGAGATGAAACTGACGGATGTACAAACAGGCATGCTCTGACCAAAAGGCATTCAATTTTTACTCTTTTGTTAATCTATCATGTCTCATAGAAAAAATACACTAGTCCTCGCCCCAACTGTGGTTTCGACAATCTGCAGTAGAAAAATTATACCTGGTTTTGTCAACCATGGTATGTAGTCTTGAGTATTTGCAATTCTCCGCATGGCTGCATCTAGTTAGCTAATTTTACTGATATTAAAATTGATGCTATTGAAGAAGCTATGTACTAGCTAGTATTTACCAGAAGGAGAGACATACAGAATTTTTAGCTATCGCAAAGACCACAAATTAGTCAGGAAGTTCAAGGGATTTTATTTGAGGAATTTGAAGCATAAGGTTGGGCAGGCATCATCAGCTTGCTATTTTTATTTTATTCTATATAAACAACCACCATTTAGGAGTAATTTTGTAGAACTAGTTATCCATACTGAAAAAATTATTTAAAATAACTTTGTAGAACCATTTAGTAATTAAATCATCACAACTCGTCAGTCAGCTTATGATACTCAAATGTAAAAAAAACATAATAACTAGCGGCTTTACACTTATTTCAAACAAAATTTTTCAGTAGTTTTCTTTAGTTTATGTCAAGGGCCCACAAATAACATCAGTCTAGGGATTCCAAACTTCACCATTCACTGAAGATACCATCATGACTAATGTTTGTTATACTAAATTAAAGGGACCATAAGACATTATAGATAAACTTTAGCATTAAATTACATCCATTATTCAACAAAATAATAGCCAATACTGTGCATAGAAATAGACCGATATCATATCTAAAATATTTTTAAATACCGAAATGGCTTCATTGGAAATACTTTGAAAATTAATCACATGAATGCAAAATTCCTCACATTTATGAGTTTAGAGTAACTGCTTATGCTACAATATTATGTTAACTAAACACTTTGATCAAGGGGTGGCTTACCAGTGTATTTGATATAGCAAATGTGATTCCAGCATGGTTGGGTGCAATTTCAGCATGGTTGCTTAGGTGACCAGCTGAATTACAGGCACAGAAGCCCATTGAAATTGATACTAACCTGTAAAAGGAAATGCCATTAAATTGAGCCAACAAAAAACATTTAAGCAACATCCAATGACATAAAAAGATACATGATACATTCAAATGATGAGCAATGAAGTTAATAGTAATTAGCAATACGGGAAAATTGAAAACAAATTTATTTATTACAGTACTAAGTCCACAAAAAAAATATATATATATATAATCATCAAAGAACATTGTTTCTCCATTAACATGATTTGAAATATTACCTATTTTTCTTTAGTCTGTAAATTTCTATCACAAAACTTCCACAAATATCTACTGATTTGGTGACGGCTTACGACTCTCCACCTGATGATGACTATCAGTCAAAACTATAGTAACATAATTTGTTATTTGGTGGAATTTTGTATTAAGTTGCTTTATATATTTGTGAATTAAAGTTTATTGTTTTCCAAGAATATTTCAGTGGCATGTTAGAAAGGATGAGTGAAAATTTCTGCCAGTAGATATTTGCAACCAACAAAAAATATGAGTTGATTTAACCTAATTCTTTCAGGAGACAGAAATTAGATTTAAGGATTTTCCTTTATATAGCCATCTCCAAGAAAAAAATTACATCAGTGGTGTCCAAAAGGTTTTGGCTTGGGGGCCACAAAACCCATTTCTGCACTCATTGTAAGCTACATAGCCCCCACTTCCACACTCAATGTGGGACACATCCAGTCAAAAATGGAGTTGAAGAATAATTTTAATAAGCTCAAGGTCCTGATTTAGCTGATTTGTTTAAAATGTATTTATCTAGTATGGGAATAGAGTGGCCAAGACAAAATATATCGTGATTATAACTTTCTAATTTCATTTTATGTTACACTGTATACTTTAATTGATAAACTCACAGCAGACCAGATGTAGCCCGCAGGCCATAGTTAATATGTCCAAAACTGAAATATTCTTATTTTCTCATGTACCATATTTTCTACCCATTAACCGATTAGGGACGGAGCACCACCATGGTGGTGTTAGGGTACCATCTTCTTCTGCCCTCTTGTGTGGGGCATGTTAGTTACCTGGAGTTCCTTTTTTTTGCTAGCAGCTTACAGACAGTTTTAAGTTTTGTCCTGTGAAGTCGCACATGTTTTTCTTAAGCGGTTACCATTTTACGTGTTTTAAACTTAGCCCTTTTATAATTTGACAATGGCGACCAAGAGAAAACGGTGTGAGGATCACAAACTGGATTTATTGTTTTCTATACCAGATGATGGAGTAAAAAGTGATATATCCTCTATCGATAGCAATAGTGATATTCAAGAGGAAGAAATTCCTGAACCCTGTGAAAATATTTCACCTATAGATGATGAATCCGATGGTGAAATTCAAGAGACAGTTCAACAGGCTAAAAAAGCAGATTAACTTGGTCCAGAAGAGGTTTGATAAATTTAGGCACTAGTCCCTCTCACATTACACCTGGTCCTAATACTTACTTACCAGAAAATTCTTTGCCTTTAGATTATTTTATGTTATATTTTACGGGTGATATGTTGGACCATTGCATCAAGCAGACTAATTTGTATGTCTCGCAAAAAATGTCAACTGTGGGCGGAGGTAGAAATATTTGGGTATATCTTACATTAGATGAGTTGAAAGCTTGGTTACGTGTTATTTTTACGATGGGATTTCATGATCTTCCAAGCCTGAAAGACTATTGGTCCACAATTAGGGCATTGAATGTACCAGGTGTATCAGAAATCATGGCAAGGGATCGATTTTTGTCAATTTTGCAGAATTTTCACGTAAATGATAATTCATGGCAGCCTCTACAAGAAAGCTTAGATTTTGATAAACTCGACAAAATTATACCTATTTTGGATAGTTTGAATTGCAATTATAAAAAATATTATTACTTTTCTGAGTATCAGACAATAGATGGTGAAATTTACTGGTCGCTCTGCAATGAAACAATATATGCTGATGAAACCCATCAAAAGGGGATTCAAGTGGTGGGGAAGAGCAGATGGAACATTGGGATTTGTTTTTCATTTGTGAAAATGTCATGATGCAACTTGCAGAGCCTCTCTTTGGGTCAGGCTACACCCTTATTTGCAATAGATTTTTTACGTTGCCAGATCTATTTACGGAACTCTCCAAAAAAGTTATGAGAGCCATAGGGACTGCAAACACCAACCGCGTCGATTATCCCAAAGAATTGGTAGCAAAGACAAAGGACTGGAAGCAAAGTAACCAAGGGGACTGTGAGTGGCTCTCCTCCACCTCACTCATTTCCTTAGGCTGGCGTGACAAAAGGACTATATTCTTTTTGTCATCGGGTTACGATTCACCCACATACCCAATGTAGTGTGTGAAAAGGAAGGAGAAGGATGGGTCGAAGGTGGAAGTGTGCTGTCCTGAGGTTGTGAGGTTATACAATACATTCATGGGAGGATTAGATCGAAACGATCAATTATGTAGCTATTACAGTTTGCGCATTCCTTCAAAAAAGTGGTGGCATAGACTGATGTTTGATTTAGGTGGTCAATTCTTATATCTACTACAAACAAGTTACCAATAAGCCAGCTTTTCCCCTTAAAAAATTCTATTTGAATATAATCGCAGACCTCATTGGAGGCTACAGTAGCAGAAAGGCACATGGACGTAGAGCTACAGTTTATCCTTCACATAATTTTGGAGAGTGCCACTATACAGATCAAGTGAAAAGAAATGATAAGAATAAACTTTTGCATTAAGAATGTGTGGTATGCCAGGGAAAAGGAATTAGGAAGAGGACAATTTTTGTATTTTCTGTTTGTGAAAAAGGCTGTGCATTGACACTTGCTTCCGAGAATTCTGTCTGAACCTCCAATAATTAAGGAATAAAAAGCCTCGGTAAGTACTTTAATAGTTAATATAGACTCTTAGTATGGCCCAGTGAAAGTTTCAAGCAGATTAGAGATAACATTCTTTTTCTATCAGACTTTTCCCAAAAAGGTAACAAATCGGCTATTTTCTGGAATTTAATTTCATCCCTTATGGGTTAAGATGCACCAGCCTATATGATGCACCTATATTTTAATAAAATTCTTCAGAAAAAGTTTTTAATGCATATATTTACACTTACGTAGAAAAAAACACCTAAGTAGTGCACTATGATAGCCAACTAAAATGAAGTTTATTTATTGTAGAATCTGATATAGTATGCAAGATCAAATGAAACGGTGAATTACTGTATTAATCATGACATACACTAACGAGGCACTAATGTGATACTACACTGGTAGTAAGAGGAATCACCAGATATAATCTAAAGGCGTATTTACACGATTCAATGCCATTGAGCAATCCAACTGAATCAGCAGCAATGAACTTCCTCATTGAAATAGAAGTTGTTTATATGAATCAATGAAATTGATTTCACCAATTCAATTCAACATGGTGCCAAATGAAATCGTTTGTGTGGGTATTCGCATTATTGTGATCATTTAATATATGAGTGCTATAAAATAATGTCAAAAATTAAAAAAAGAAAAACTCGACGTTTTTGGATAAGAAGATGGATCATGAAACAAGATATTTTAGGAGCATCGGAATCTTTGTTGAGGAAACTGGCCGTAGAAGATCTCGAGATAATAAAAAATCATCTCAGAATGTCTCCGGAGCAATTTGAATAACTCTTGGATATGGTCTAGTCATTAATTCAAAAACGAGATAACATAATGAGAGAAGCTCTTAGTGTCAGGCTGAAATTTTCATCTTGGCCTTCATGTCTTGTTCTGTCACTCCCGGTAAATTTAAATCTGAAATTAAATTTTTAATATCGTTTTCTCTGGCATTCTTAATTTTATAATCACTGTTTTTGCTATTCCACAAGCACTTGTAATTTTTTATCAAGTCCAAAAACAATGGTGTATGGTCCTCTCTCCACATAAAAACCATGATTCTTCTGTGCAACTCCTGGCAATTCCCGGAACGAACCAACACAACCCGCTTTCTTCAGTTCACTTTTCACTCACGGTTTAAAACCAGAGCATCTGTGATGTCTCGAGAAGAAAATGCTTTCAATGCTATTGAAATTCACTGTTTACAAGAATCAAACATTGTTCAATGTGGGTGATTCATTCCCATTGCTTCCATGGAATTGAACAAAAGTAAAGCTCCACCCTACTTCTTGCAATGTTCAATGCGATTGCTCAATGACATTGAATTCCTGTTTGCACTTTTCAATTTGGATGATTCAACCAGATTGTTCAATCGAACCGTGTAAATGCACCTTAAGCAGTACATTTGCAGTGAAATATTTAAATATTGATATTAAAGGGCAAAACTTTCTACGTTGATCTTTTAACTCCTAAACCAAGACTAAAATACATTATATTTTCTTTACTAAGTGAGCATTATGTTCCTCTATTCCTCTACCGTAATGACTGTTATTTTGTATCTGAATTATGCATCATTAGCTTCTGGAAACAACCTTTACATTGGCATATGAGTTATTTCTTTCATTTTACTCCTTTTGATGGAATACTATGAATTATTAGAGGCCCAACCCCATCTGATGGCTTGCTTTGCTTGCTTATGATTTTCAAGCTAATTTAACATGAACTTAATAAACATTTTAAATGTAAAATTCATATTCATTCAGATTACAAGTATTAAAATGTAAGTATTACCCGTTTAAAATCATTAGATGTAATATTGCTTAAGGCACAACAAATGTTAATTTTATCGATAGTAGATATTATCCAAGTTGCTGCAATCATTACTGACTTACAATAGATTAGAAGTTTCTTAGCATGGTCATTTGTTTTATATTTAGATGAAAGTTTTTACAAGAATGTTTAATCGATTTTTATCCTTCCTCTGGCTGTTTGGTTATATATTACCAAATTTTTCGGGCTATAAGATTACATTTTTTCTAGAAAAATGACTCCCAAAATCATCCTGCGTCTTATAGACCAGTGGTTTTGCATTGTTAGACTTGGGCTTCAAGTGCATTTGCACTAAGCTTGCAATAAAATGCCTGAAGGACAAAAACAGATTGTCTCGAGAGACGTCATCCCCCAGTATAAACACAAATAAATCAAGAATGGTTGGCTCAATTTCAACAAATCTTTCGCTTGAATACTCAGCGTAAACTCTTGCAGGTTTTAAGTGGGAAGTCGTCTCCCAAAAAGTCATGAATGGTGAGAGCTATATAAATATTTTAAGAGGGGCAATAAAAGTGTTCGACTAATAACACACTTTGTATCAATTTTTTGTCACAGGAACTATCGCATTGGGTCACTTCATGCAAGGCTCTCTAGATGTTTGCAGGAAGTACTGCAACAGGCCCCTAGTAATTATTAATAGGATAAGCTCATCACATAATGTCTGAATCGCTCGTCTCAGGAAAGTAATTTTGCATTGTTCAACCTTCTGAAAGCAAACGGCAATCTTTCTCATACACAGGTGACAATCATTAACCTAATCTGCTCTTCCACAAACTTTATGATCAGAACACCTGAGTACCGTCAGCCAATACTCTTGGTAAACATAGTTCTGAAGAAAATGTGTCTTACTGGATGGAAAATACAACATAACTATATTTATACTGTCACCAAGCTAATGGCCAAATTGTTGCACATTTTTAATACAATAATAATTATTAGTAGTTGCCCGTCGATAATTCGACTAGTTGGTTAGATTAAATATTGTCTTGGTAATTAGCCTTCTGTCACATTACCATGAAGCTCAGCGACTGCAAAGTTTATTTCCTTTTATTAATGTCTGCTGGGAGTGCCACCTTAACATCAACCATTACAACTATGTTGAGTAGAGCTTAGCTGGTCACTAAAAACCTCAATATCTCGCCAACGGTATGACCGATTTCAATTTTATAATTTTCCTGCAACTCTGCAAGTCGAGACATTTAATTTGATGCATCACACGTTAAGGTGGCTGTTACCTTCGCATTTTTTACACTATTAATATATAGAAATCCTATGATGCCAATCTTCTCGATAAATTTCAACAAGCTCAAGGGTGTGTGTTTGTCCAAAGGGAGTAAGAAATTTGAGCTCTATTGTTACTCAGAGCAGCATTTTTTTGGCAGATGTTATTCTACATCCACATTATATTATACAAAGTGAAGCGACAGTTTCTTTACATAGTTGGTATAATTACTAAAAACAATAGTCAAAGAAGTTAGCAAATAAACTTTTATTTTCATTTTATTTAATAGTTTAAAATAAAGAGCTTCAAATTTAATTCCATTTTAATCATAATTAAAATAATAATACTTTACATAAAATCCTTTGCAATCATTATTTTAATATATCATCCACATTATATGTATACCAGAAATTTGGCCCATCATCATGATAGGAACGAAGACTGTTATTATACTATTTTATGAACCCTATCTTATTATTCGATTTGATTTTAAATGTAATCGCTCATTATTTTCGAATGACAAAATACATGAATCAATTATGCAAAGAGGTTTCTAGGGTTTGTTTGCTTGTTGCTAGAAAAGATAGCCTACATAAATCCTACACTTTTTAAAAAGGAAGAAAAGAAGGTTAATAATCAATTTATATATAATCACATTCTTTCAAAAGAAAGAAAGAAAATTTATATTATAAATGCTGAATTCTGGTGTGTAATACATGTAATTTCTCTTCATACCCATGATGTGTTTCATAAGAGAAAAGAAGCAGAAACTTTATGAATAAAAGCTTAAACAAAGAAAGAATATATATAAATCAGCATTGTTTTAACTACCATATATACTCATGCATAAGGCGCTCTCATGTATAATGCACATCCATACTTTTTGCCAAAAAATCCTGACTTTTTCATATACCCTGTGTATAACGCCTACTCTAGATTTTGAGGGGAATAGGAACAAAATCTTAGAATTATATTGTCATGTTAGGTATTAACTAGAGTACCATAAATAAATAAATAAATACAGACCAATTCCAGGTAATGCAAGACTTGACTAATGCAAAACTGATGTAAAAACCTCCGAGAATTAATTTATAAAATCCGAAAATTCACAGTTGCGGAAATTTGCTTACAAGGCAAAAACACTTCAGGCTTAAAGATCAAATGTTGAATGAAGTTTAAACATGACAATTTACTTTAAATTTATCATACTACACATAACACCTATTTACGGAATATTGAATGGCTAGAGATATTTTATGTCTTATAGTTACTTGGTGGTGAAGATGAGGAGGAAGATGATTTCTATGGATTTTAAATTACTAACATCATTAATTATATATAATACAAGTAGTTGGTTCTTGCATTCTGCAAGCATTTTATCTCACCTTGAAAAATATATTAATTTATCAGAGAGATATTTCATTATTACAAACATTTTTTATTCTAATATTTTCACCTCTGTACCGATTTTTGTTCTTTCCTTATGGAACAATATTGCAGTAAAACAAACTCTAAAATTTTCAATTTTAAGAGTATTATACTTTTTCCATTGTGGGGTACTAATGCCACAAATCTCTGCCAAATTTCAAAGTTATAGCACATCTAGAAGTGAAATGATATATATGCAATTGTTTAAATTTTATAAATTTATAACGGCCTAAATAACAACTTCATGGAGATATTAAAATGTTTATTTGTGCATTTCCACTAACCTCTAAATAACTTTAAAATTTCAGTTACCTAGCTCGCCCCGTAGTATCTAAACATTTATCTATTTATTTAAATTTTAAGAATTTTAAACAGCCAAGCAAATTAAAATATTAAAATTTCTATAATCCCTATTTCGTTTTTTTTACAAATTCTACCATTAAAAAAATTCAGCTTTGTAGCACATTTGGAAATACATAAACCTTAAAAATTTGTTTAAACAATTGCGAATTTTTATCGGCCGCCATTTTATACTTTTTCAATATTTTCGTTTTTTCTAGTCGGTTTTGCATATAATCCTACCGACATAAAAATTTTGAATCTTCAGCTCTTGTGGAAGTGTCTTAAACATTAGTATCCTCCTATATACGAGGGTTGAATGAAAAGTAGTGGCAACATGTGGTATATCAAGACAAGTTTAATTTCAATGAAAACTGACATCACATGCCTTCAATATAGTCACCTGCCATGTGATCAACCTTGTCTCCAATCTGTGAGAGACGACGGATGCCAACAGCAGATCGACTCCTGTTGATAGTCACAAGAGGCCTCCCTACTGCCCACATTACCTCCTCCAGACTGCAAAACTGCTTGCCTCAGAGGGATTCCTTCATCTTCAGGAACAGATCAGTCACATGTACTCATCATATATGGGGGGTAGGGAGGACGTTCTAAAGTTTCCCATTGCCACCATGCCCAGGTTTTGTCAAGAGCTATGATACGGCGCATGAATACATTCCCTTTGTTGTGGTATCATTCAAGATGGAGGTTAGCAACGGCGCACCTGTGCCACTTTTGCTCCTCAGTAAGGTGGTATGGGACCCAACATGATGCAATTTTACGCATCCCGATGATGTCTTTAACGATGTGACAAATTGTGAATTGCCTTATCCCATCTTCCAGAGCCAATTGGCACATCATCCATTGCCTGTCCACTTCCAGCAGTGACTTTATGAGCTGCGCCTGCTTGTCCAGATGCATGTTGATTACCCTGCATAGAGTCCTGATCCTGGCGAAATGCTTTCACCCATCGTGCAACAGTTTAATACGGACACGCATAGTCGCCGCATGCTTCCTGCAGACCATGCCAACAGTCCTTCACAATACGACCACATACGACCTCTATTTTGATCCAGGAACGCTGTTCTTACTTCGTGAACATGTCTTAGGGCACTGTGTTATGAGACGTCGACTTCCCCGGCTTGTTCACGTGGGCTGTACTGCTTTAGAGGTGTGAAACTTACTGTGTACATCCGAGGTATTGCCCCCCTAGCAGCACTGTGCACGAACGGTTGATTTTTAACTGCTCTGCACATTCAGCAGCAGTGTTGTCACTATTTTTCATTCAACCCTCGTATATACCGTATTTACGTATAAGCTGCACTTTTTTTCCAAAATTTTCACTCAAAAAATGAAGGTGCGGCTTATACACGAATACAAAGCAAAAAAATTCAAAATAAGATATTCTGAAAACAACATTTCGATTTCCACTTTTGCTATTTTTGGTTAGAAGCCATTGGATAGAACTCGTGATTTCTTCTAGAATGCAGTATAGACAGAATCAACATCAGAGCGATATTTTCAATACATAGTATCTTTTCACAAGGCTTGAAGTGGAGCGATATTTTCAATACATAATATCATTTCACAACGCTTGAAGTGGCTGCCTTGCCTGATTATTACTTCTAGACTCTTGTGGAGCTTACAATGTATTCTCGAAGTATTTGATTGGTTAGATCCAACTCAGTGCAACTTCAGCACAAACACCAGTGCTCACAAATTACTGTGTTACGAAGTAAATATGGTATTTTTACAGTAATACAGTATAAATTACCGGGAGTTAAGCTGCTGACTGAACTTGATCTATTCTCACCTCGAATGCTTTTCAAGTACAATGTAATGTATGCCTAATGTGTCTACAATGTAACAAGTATCTTGAATCTCGTAAACAGAGGTGCGGAATGTATGGTGATTTTTCGAAACACGATTTTACAATCTTTTAAAATCACTTGTACTCGAATATAACATGGGGGCTACTATTAAAATTTCATTTTTTGTAAAAGAACATCGCATTATATTTGGGACAATGTGGTACGGTATTTTTTTTCTGCTTTATCTTTCTTCACTTGCTTACTTATTAGAAGCAGTTAGGAAGAAGAGTAAAATTACGGATTTCTTGAGTTCGATCCAGGCAAAATCAGTTAAGAAGGATACAGTAAAGAGCCGTGTATAGGAAGCAAGGAGATTTTTGGCTCAAATTCTGAGAATTTTCGATGTTCCTGTGTATAGGACACAAGAAAGTTTTCTCTTAAAATTCTAGGAATAAACAGTAAGTCGCAATAAAAGATTCATATCCATTCTATTAGATGATATCCGTTGACTATATTTTCTGCTAAGTATGATCTGAAACGTGAATTTACTGAAGTATTTGTATTACGAGATTTACTTATGTCAAAACTACTTATTACAGGATATAGTAAAACACTTTGGAAAGCAATGTAGAAGATAAAATATAGCAGATTTTTGTGACTCCTACCCAATTGAAATAAAAAACTCGGTAAAATTTTCTGCGATCATCTGTAAAAATATAATATCTTGAATTTTAAAAAGTTATTTATTTCAATTATTGATAAAGATTTCTTCAAAGTTTCACACCTTAACTATAATTTTCATGGTGCTTCCAAACGACGCTTCAGGCAAAAGAGAAGGTTGAGAGCCATCTAGAAACAAAATGTTGAACAGTAGGCAGGTATGGTTATTCCTCTGTTGAGTTCCCGCAATTACCTATTTGACATTTTGAAGATTAAAAATTACATTGATACTACTTTTGCGATACCCAGCTAATTCACAGGTAAATTTCTTAAAGTATTACTACGTACATAACATGAACTTACATTCCTACTTCTAAAATGACAGCACGGATTATTAATCACATACTAATGGATTTTATTTTTACCCTTATCTATGATAGAAAAAATGAAAGTCAAGAGACAAAGTTATGACGCTAATTATAAATTAAGAGTGTGTCAGTATGCTAAAGAATATGGTAATTAGTGGCTGAACGTGAATTTTGGCCCAGTGAATATCTTATAAGAAAATGGAGAAAGGCTGAAGAAACGATAGAAAATATGGGGAAGACCAAAAAGTCAGTAGTAAAGCAAACCATCGTGAAATGGAAGAATGCTTGCTGAAATGGATAAGAGATACAAAAAGGGACTACTTGGGTGTTAGCACATCAGCTGTTCATGCACAAGCTTTGAGATTATCCAAAGAATTATTCATTAAAGACTTCAAAGCATCTATGCATTGGTATCGTCATTTCTACAAAAGACACAATTTATCAATCCGCCAACGTACTACAATAAGTCAACGTTTACCCGAAGATCATGAGGAGAAATGAATTGCATACCAGTCCTATACAATACAATTGAGAAAGAAATTCAATTTTCCATTTAGTCAAATAGGCAACGCTGACCAAACGCCATTAACATTTGATATGCCATCTGATACAACGGTAAATGAGAGAGGTGCAAGAACCATCATGATGACAGGAATGGGAAATGAAAGATATCATTTCACTGTCATGCTTGCCTGTATGGCTGATGGGATGAAACTGCCTCCGTATGTAGTTTTTAAAAGAAAAACAATGCAATAATGTGAATTTCCCCGTGGCATCATAGTCCGAGTACAACAGCAAGATTGGTTTGATGAAAACATCACCAGTGACTGGATTGAGACTGTATGGAAAAGAAGGTGTGGTGGAATGTGTCAAAGATCTCTCTTGGTCTTAGACGCATTCCAATGCCACACATGTCCCGAAGTAAAAAAGAAACTCCTTGAAATGAAAACAAATTTGGTGATTATCCCAGGGGGAATGAAATCGATCCTGCAGCCTATAGACGTTGCTGTTAACAAGCCGTTTAAATCGGCACTGAAGAAGTGGGCCGATTGGATGGTGAATCACATACATCACCAAAGGTGGACTCATTTGTAAAGTAGATATAAAAACAATCTGTCAGTGGATCGTGGAAGCATGGAATGACCTCCCCTCAGAAACTATAATTAAGAGATTCAAAAAATGTGGCATAAGTAATGCTTTAGATGGAAGTGAAGATGACATATTATGGGAAAATGATGACAACAATGGCATGATGACTGCAAAGTTAGAATCAAATGAATCTGAAGCTTCAGAAACAAATGAAGTTCACGACGAGTTCCATATTGCCGATGACGACTCCGATGATGGTGAATTTCTAGGATTTTAGGAAAATTGTTTGAAAAGTTTGATTTGTTTTCTCGATTGAAGAGTTTTTTCAATGAGCAGCCGCTTAATTTTAAAATTTTAGTTATCAGGTATTTCATTTTAACTGAAGACTCCGTACAGAAAGAATGAAAAATGTTTAGTATCCATACATGAGTATGAGTGGCTAATGAAGCCAAAATATTTTGTATTTGCAAATATTGTTTGTAAAAGTGCAATCTTTTTTCATATTAAAAAGTTTTATTTTAATTAAAACCCTATGATGGTTAATAAATATGTATTATTTTGCAGCTGTTTATTTTTCATTTTTCACTGAACATTTCGTAGAGAAAAACATGAAATATTATGTACCCGCTTATAAAACGCACCCTACTTTTTAGCTTTGAAAATTTGGAAAAAAGTGCATCCTATATGAAGGTCTTTGTGGTAATTAACTTTCTAAAAACTTATTTCCATTTTCGATGTTGAAAAACCCTGGGTGGGGCTGATATGCAGTGGCGGCTTATATGCGAGTAAATACGGTATATATATGTTACTAGTAAAAAGCATTTCATCTCACCTTGAAAAACATTAATTTTTCAGAGAGATATTCCATTATTAGAAATATTTTTTAAATTAAAAAGTAAAACGATCCCAAAAATTTGCTATTTTTAGAATATTATACTTTTTCCGTTGTGGGATACTAATTCCACACATTTTTTTCCAAATTTTATAGTTGTAGCACATTTAGAAGTTAAATAATATTTATCTAATTGTTTAAATTTTATACTTTTTAACAGCTACAATAACTTAATGGAGATATTCAAATGTTTTTTTTCATTTACACAACCTTCTAAATAACTTTTAAATGTCAGCTCTCTAGCATGCCCCGTAGTACCTAAATATTTATCTATTTGTTTAAAATTTAAAAATTTTTAACAGCCAAACAAATTATAATATCAAAATTTCTATAATCCCTATGTTGTATTTTTACAAATTCTACCTTTAAAAAAATTTTCAGCTTCGTAGCACATTCGGAAATATTTCAACCTTAAAAATTTGTTTAAACATTTGCGAATTTTTAGCGGCCATATTGTTCAACTATTTCAAGATTTTCTTTACTTTAATATAGAATTCACTACAAAATGTTACGATTTATAGTTTCTGAGATAAAAATTATTAAACTTGAATGTACAAATGGGATAAAAACAACTCCTAAAAATTAATAATTTTTAAATTTTTGATTTTTTCGATTCATTGAGAGGAAAATCCTATAGTAGTGCAAAATTTCAGCTCCCTATTCCTCTTAGATTGGTCTACACACAGGATTACCTTTTTCACATGCTAACTTATGAGAGATTTTCCAGGGCATCTGGAGTCGAACTGTAAGCAAAAACGATACCAATTCCTAATAGATATTGTGGCCATCTAACAACACTCTAAATGCCATTTCTCCAGCTTATTGGAAAGTTCCCAAAATTAATTTACAAAAATGGCGCAATGCTTTTCTTAGGAGAGAAAACACAATATTCAGAATTTCTGGAGTCAAACCCATGTCACTTAGGTAAGAGTTCTCAATTATTCTGGAGGTTTCTGGAATACCTCTACAAAAGCTGAAACTTTCAGCACACTAGCTCTTGTAGTTTGGGCTGGATATTAGTATCCTCCTCTGTAAGAAGCATCTATATATGTACTAGTGGAAGGTGCTTGCATACTGCAAGCATTTCATCTCAGCTTGAAAAAACATTCATTTTTCTGAGAGATACTTTCATCAATGGAAATATTTCTTTAATTCAAAATATTTCTCCACTGCACCGATTTTCGTTTTCTTCTTATGGAACAATAATGGAGTAAACCAATCACTAATATTTGCAATTTTAAGAATATTATACTTTTTCCACATTCGGTTAATAATGCCACACATTTCTGCCAAATTTTAAAGTTGTACCACATTTAGAAGTGAAAAAACATCTATTTAATTGATTAAATTCAAATAATTTTTAACGGTCACAATAAAAATTTCATGCAGACATTGAAATGTTTATTCGTTTACATAGACTAAGATCTAAATAACTTAAAATTTTTATCTCCCTAGTTTGCCCCATAGTACCTAAACATTTACCTATTTGTTTAAACTTTAAGAATTTTTAACAGCAAACAAAAATATCAAAATTTCTATAATCTTTATTTCGTTTTTTTACAAATTGTACCTATAAAAAAATTTCAGCTCCGTAGCACATTCGGAAATACATAAAACTTGAAAATTTGTTTCAACAATTGCGAATTTTTGGCGGCCGCATTGTTGAACTTTTTCAAGATTTTTGTTTTTCCAAGTCAATTTGCACATGATCCTACCCACATAAAATTATTCGAATTTCCAGCTCTTCAGGAAGTGCCTAAACCAGGGGTGTGGAACCGGTGGCTTTTTGTGATACTCAGTGCGGTCTTTTGCATACTTGTCTAAACATACTCAAACTCGTACATGATTTTAGCATGAAAGTTACAAAAAGAACAAACAAAAGATGTGTATTTTGCATCAACAGAATCTTTGCACCAAATCTTGTTTTAAATGACACATTACGTATAGTTTTTGGTATTGTGAACTACATTCGAGCAAATGCTTCACGGCATCGCCAGTTTTGCACCATGCTTCAATATGACGATGAAACATTTAGTGTAGATCTTCCAAACCATTTAGTGAGCTGGATGTCACAAGGTCAAGTACTATAAAATCCTTTAGCTTTGCGAAAACAAGTCACGAGCTTTTTCAAAGAACAGAATGAACCTTGTGAATTTGAAAAAAGATTTCTGCAGAAATGTTGCATTTTTGTGTGATTTAATGTTAAAACAAAATCATTTGAATACTTCTCTACAAGGTAAAACTAAATCCATATATGAAATGTTGCAGCAAATTCAGTCATTTCGGAAGAAGTTGAATTTTTTCAAAATCGGCCTTATCAGATCAGTTGTTTCAGCCGAGCATTTTCCTGAACTGGCAAAGGTAATTGATAAACAAGATATGAATAAAAACTTTCAAAATTAGAATATGAATTAATATATAGGTGTTTTAGACTCCTTGATTAAAGAATACAATAACAGATTTAAATATTTTGAGAAACATGATGCCACACTGAGGTTAGCTTTTCAGCCACATCTGGTTGATGTCTCGAATGCATCTGAGGATTTGCAGATGGAGTTGATTGAGCTCTCAGAAGATAACATTCTGAAGCCTCTATTCGACAGTAAAAAGGATTCCATTGAAATAAGGAAGAATGCCGTTTAATCCCCACGAATGCGTCAATATGCTCGTCGCTTACTCTCTTGTTTTGGCACAACCTATTGTTGTGAATCAACATTTTCACATATGGCTCAAATCAAGACATGTCAGGATAGTCTTCAGCCAATTTCCCTCTCGGAACATAACATTTCAACTTGGCAGTTTTTAGAATCCTGTGTGCACTTGTTTTACTGATTCCAGTCTCATTAGCACAATGCCTTACAGACTTTTTGGCGATCATTTAAATTGCTCTAACACCATAGCTGAATTTTCTGCATTCGTGGAAGTTCGACATTTCCCAGATCGTTCCTTGCCCACGTCTTGCACAATGCCATAAGTCTCGAATTTATCACGAATTCTTGAAATTGAGGTTCATGTTGGTGTCTCAGTCTTGAAATCATGTCTCCACTGTCTTTGAACCTCGCACACAATCTCAAATTTCCAGTACCACGTCAAAATTGCTTTTCTTCGCTCAAAAGTCAAGTGATACTCCGCCATTTTTATTCCACTGTGAATTATGGGTATTGGATTGTTGCTTTTCATTATGACTGAAGACATCTTTTAATTACATTTCATGCAACAATGAGTTGCTTTAAATGTCATCCAAACAATGATCCATTAATAGATATTCTATATGACAATGTGAATACATCTTTTTGGGACACCCTGTATAATGATATTCATTAACTAAGTACATATTAACTATTTCAATTTGCGTATATGCTAAGTTTTTTTGTTTTCATAATACATTTGTATCCCACCATGATCATATAAGGAATACCGACACAGTTTACTTTGTCATAATGTGCTCAAATTCCACCATGGTCCATTTTCTTCTATAAAAGTTGGCCATAGTTGGATAAGAAATATTGAAGAATTGTTTACTTCATTTACATTTATATACATAATACTTTACTACAATATACTTATATGTTTAAAAAATATGTATATATACCTTCTTTATTAATGTAAAATTCTTCAGTTTTTATATGTTATTATCATCATTATATTATCTTTCTCTCAGAAACTGCCGATCCTAAAAATTTACCACTTTAGGCCAGGGTATAAAGATAAATCTGCCACCGCATATTTCTTAAACCAGTGAAACAAGATTTTCACCTTCTTTGCTTAAAAATTACCAATCAATGTAGAAACCACAATTAATACCCTCAAAATTATGAGGAAATTTTTCTAAAATCAAGAGAGGAAAATTTTATCAGAAAACTTACAAGACAGCAACTGCTAGGTTATTTACAGAACAGAAGATGAGAAGTGAGAAAGCAGGACCAAGGAGACCAAGATTAGTCATCAGGCGCCGAACAGACAACACAGGCCAGCCATGACGAGAAATCAAGGCATCAGCAGAATGTCCCGCCACTGAAATTTAAAATATACAATTATCAGAATACAAACAATGCTTTCCACTTCAATAACTGCTTTGAAGAAAAATACTGACTACCTTGACATTACATGCAGATTTTAGTTTTAACTAAGTAGGACCTAATGACATCTGTTGCAGGTCATGAAAACTTCTTGGACCTTCAAATATTCCAGATAACATATCATTTTTTTAAATCGAATTCATGCCTGCAATACTAACGTTGAAGATAACATGATAAATTTTTAACTTTACTCATCAGTTATTGTGTGTCAACAACAGCTGGAAATACGGAATCAAGAGATGTTTTAAATTAATTTATTATTCCTGTGCATGATCATATTTCAAGTTTGATGAAGAATTTGGTCAGATATTTCATAATTATGATTTAGAAAATAGATTTTTATATAGACAAAAAAAACATGACAAATATAACCTCTACAACACCACAATTTATTTAAAAACTCATGACCTGATGATGATTCCAAGCATCGAAACCTGGATTGTGAGTTTTTTTTAAATAAGTCGTGATGGTTTAAAAGTTATATTTGTCATGTTTTTAAAGATGGAATACCACCAAGTGAAGGGTCTTACAGACAAGTTTTTTAAATAGACATTAAAGTTAACGATAAAGGGTAAATTTTAGTGAAAAGTTACAAAAATATAACTTTACAAATGTAAATTAATTGATTGATTAATTTTGTTTAATAAAAGTGTAACTGCAATATGAGATAATTTTGTTTAATCTCTTTTCATTCAAGCATGACATAAGGATCTCTTTCATTATAATGTAAAAGTCTCATTAACATAGGACATGATACTTCCATGATGCTCACATTATAACGAACAAAACTTGATCCATACATGAATATTTGACTTATGTTAAAGTATGGGTATTTTTAAGAGTTAGCTTCTTAAAATCTGATGTGGCCACCACAATGACTTTCTCCATATCTGTAATATTTCTAAAAAATCCAAATAGGTTACATAATAATAAATATTTTAAGAAACTGCAAGAAAATTTTAGACTTTACAAAGAATAGAAATAAACTCAAACCATAGCCTTCTGATATATAATATAACCACAAAGCTCCAACAATTAAGAAAAGAAAAAGAAGCGTTACTAAGACGTAACTAAGCATCAATTGTTAACAATAGTCGTTGATATGTGGTGTGGTGGTGGCAGCTAAAAATATAAGATATCTCTTAAAAAATGCATTATATGGAAAAATGTTTCCAAGGTTGTAGAAAATTAAATTTCCTACAACTTTTATTCCAATACATTTTTAAATTTATCAAATATTAAAGTAAATATTTCAAAATAACGGATAAGTGACAAGAGTAAACACCCACTTTCGGTTGACCGACTTTTACCAAAAACTAATCAGTTCTTGTGACTTTTATAAAAATGTTAAATATAAAATTTCGCGTTGACCTGATTAATAGTTTTGGAGTTAGAGCACCCACAAAAAAGCTATCACACACACACACATCATCGAGAAAATGGACAAAACGTGTTCAGGGGACCTCAAAACGTGCATTTCCATTGAAATCTCGAAGTCGATTTTTTTTCATGAAAACAATACTTTCCACTATTCTACGTATATGGAGAAAGTAAAAATATGCATGGGCAATCAGTATGAATATTTCTGATTCCCCATATACGAAGTATAGAGAAAGTATTGTTTTCATGAAAAAAATCAAATTCGAGATTTCAATGGAAATACATGTTTTAAAATTCCCTGAATACATTTTGACTATTTTCTTGATGATGTCTGTATGTCTATCACCAGAATTTTGTGGGTGGTCTAACTCAAAAACTGTTAATCAGATCACTGTGAAATTTTATATTTGCCATTTTCGTTAAAGGAAAAAGAACTGATTGGATTTTGGTAAAAATCTGTCAACCGGAAGTGGGTGTTTAATCTTGTCATTTTTGTTTTTTGAGATATTTGCTTTAATGTTTGATAAATGTAAAAAAGTACTGGAATAAAAGTTGTAGGAAATACATTTTCTATAACCTGTAGAAGGAAAAAATAATAATAATCTGTTCCACAAAATAGATAATAACTCTCCCCATATGTCAGTAGTGCTATGCTGGGCTAAGTGCATACCAAATGATGCTTCATTTCTAAGACCCTGGAGACCTTAACAACACAAAATGAAAGGAACTCATCTTAGCAAATGTAATGTTCTATTTACAACATATTTTGATTTTTTGATGAGTCTGCAGACATATTCCTGGGAAGAAAAACTTTTACCCTATAAAATAATTACTAGACAAATGCTTTCTATCTGAATTCTTTAACATTTATAGTTCTCAAGAAACTTATATTACCATGAAATTAGAGACATTTAGAAAAATTCAAGTAATTTACTGTATTCAGAATACTATAAGACGGTTTTTTTCCATTTTTACTTTCTCCATAAACGAAGTATAGAGAAAGCTTTGTTTTCATGAAAAAAATCGAATTAAAGATTTCAACGGAAATAAATGTTTTAAGGTCCCCTGAACACGTTTTGACTATTTTCTCGATGATGTCTGTGGGTGTGTGTCCGTGACTGGGATTTTGTGGGTGCTCTAACTCAAAAACAATTAATCAGAACAACACAAAATTTTGTTTGACATTTTTGTTAAAGGAAGGAGTGCTGATAAGTTTTTGATAAACATCAATCGACCGGAAGTGGGTGTTTACTTGTCATCCGTTTTTTGAAGTATTTGCTTTAATATTTGATAAATGTAAAAACACACTGGAGTAAAAGTTGTAATAAATTTAATATTCTACAATGTTTGTTTAAAACATTTTCCCATATATAGCATTGTTGAAGAGATATTTTAAAAACTAAATTATTTAGCTGCCACCGCCACACCACTTACTGGTGACTATTGTAAACACTTTATGCTCCTTTTTATTTTCTTAATTGTTGGAGCTTCGGACTATGCATATTCAATATTAGAAGGCTACAGTTTGAGTTTATTTCTGTTCTTTGTAAAGTCTTTAAATTTTTCTCGCTGTTCCTTCAAATATTTATTATGATTTAACCTATTTGGAATTTTTATAAATATTACAGGTATGGAGAAAGTCATGTGGTGGCCACATCAGATTTTTTCAATCAAGGATTGTGGGTTATCTCATATTCCCAAACAAAGAAATAAATAAATAAAAATAGTGGCAGCGATTATGAGTTGTATAGCATGCTTTAAATAACATTTATCTTTGCACTGCTCATTGCGATGATAAATTTTTGAAAATTTAATTTAAAAAATAAGTCCAATAATCTTGTTTGATTTATTTGCTTCAGAATGCCTTATTAAATGTTTTTTCCTCAAAATTAACTTCTTTAGAGAGTGGTTGTCTTATAGTTGGGTAAATACAATAAATCTGGCCACCACTTTACTGGGAGATTTAAATTAAATTTTGTATTCATAGATTAATTTTTTATTAACTATAATATTATAAGCACATTTAATGGAATTGGAACTTACCAATGCCAACAAAGGAATTAGCAAGGTAAGGAAGAGCAGAAAGGCTGATGGCAAGACTACTGGCAGAAAGTGATCTTGCCATGTAAGTCGGTAGCCACTGCATGATGATATAACTGCTCCAATTCATAGCAAAATGAGCCGCATATATTCCCCAGAGAGGCCAATGGCACAAGAACTGTGACCAGTGAACATTTCGATTCTCTATACCAGATTCGCCTCCATCGCCAGGTTCTTTGTTCCACTGCCCCTTCAAACCACGAAACTGAAAAATTTCAAGCACAATATATCCAACAAAAAATTTCATATTATCAGCATACAAAATAAAATTTGAAATGTGAAATTGATTCAGTTTTCAATATACTGAGAATTATTTAATAACTAACAACATCTACTACAAATATAACAATTTTTTGAAAACTAGCGTGAATTGATACAAATTTTGAAAATGGTTGCATAAGGATTTAAGAATTGATTCCGTTGGGCAGAGAAACAATTTTGATGATTATATTCATCTATTCAGGAAAATAAATCAATATGCCAGATATAGTAAAGGGTTGGCTAGCATGTCAGCCTCTCAATCATAAGATCGTGGGTTCAAGTCCTGCTCTGGGCAGAGATGCCTGTGATTGTCTTTATTACTGTTAAAAAAGCTCTTCATAAAAGGCCATAGAACTCATGAAAATTAATAAAAAAGATAAACAAGAGTATGATGGGAATAAATACCAACAAAAAATATTTTTGATTTAAATTATTCATACATAATGTACCTTTTCTCCAATTCTCGCAATGTTTACTTCTTATTCGTCCTTTAAGAAGCAATTCTAATATAAGCTCTCCCCCTCAATGCCACCCAGATACAAATTGGATTTGAAATTTGAAAAAATCAATAGATATACCACCATTACCATCTGTACAGATGATGATAACAATGGTGAACATTAGGTGTATCAACTGCTATTATTTGGGGATAGAGTTCGTTGAAATTCCACCCCACATTATTAAGCTCTTATATGATATTTGAGCTATCGATTAAAAAATTTATTCAGATAGAGGATAACATTTACCACAAAAAAGTCACCAAGCCCACATAATTACTACTTGTAGTTTCAGAGATAAAAATTCGAGAATCACCTGATCTTTTGATACCGTTTTGTATGTTAATCCAGAGCTTGACAAATCCTGGACGCCAGGTTGCCAAGGCGCCTAAGATTTTGATGCTGGCACCTAAATTTTTCTTCCTTCACAAAATGGTTCATGCGCCTCAACTGCTATGCATTTCAATTTTGCTAGCGATAAATTAATATTAAGCTAAGAAGTCTGTTTAAAAAATCACTTCTTATCAGTACCTTTTTTAAATACGAATCTGAATTGCATTTCAATCAAAAATGTCGTTTTGTTATTGTTTCTCTAACTTCACAGTCAAATTGACATCCACTGATTAGGGACAGATATTGTGAACTGTAAAAGGGATGATGTCAAGGACGGATGGCATGACTGTAATCAGCACTAATGCTTAGCTACATTATGTGACACTAATAAACATACATGGCTTAATTATTGTTGCAGATTCACGTCTAAATTATTATAGATTTATGTTATCCTAACAATGATAAAAATATCCACCAAAATCATGTAACGTCTGTGCTGGCTCCTAGGTTTTGGAGCTGGCACCTAGATTTTTAGAAAATTCGTCGAGTCTTGCATTAATCCCATAAAAGAATGCCTTTGAAATCTGTGTATTCCATTTATTTATTTTAAGCATTTAAAATAATATAATATAATTTTAAATGGCACTATATATGCATTAATATTTTACCACTCAAGCATTTTATGGCAAAATGTCTCGCAAACCAGGTGCCCTATCTTTTCTGTAAACTTAAAATCTCACCATTTGAAGAGATTTTTCGGAACATAACCCACCCAAACAGCCTGGGCTAACTGTATTGTAAAAATAAATTTAACCTCAGCGAAACAGTTTATTTTCTTTTTGGCTTTAATTGCAGTCAACTATAAAAGAGTTTCTAAGATAGTTTCCATAAAACATGGCAAAAGAAATATGAACAAGCACCAAAATTTACTACATACCCAATACTTCGTACCAATGTTATAATATTGTGAGTTGATAACAAATAAGTAACAATAATTGTCCACTTACTCGAGGCGTTTGAGTGGATGCATCTTCACTGTTACTTGTCAGAAGAGGCTCTGATGAATTAGTATCCAGAGAAGAATCTGAGAATGGAATCATGTTTTCCCTGACAAGTAGAGCCCAGAAAAAGGCCCAGAATAAACCCATAATTCCAAATGTATAGAAGGACACTTCCCAATGAATATGAGGGCATACCTACAAAAAGAAAGTATAGCACTTTAGAAACAAAAAATAAGTTAAAATTAATGTTAGATAGTGATAAAGTAAAATATATAGCATGAACTCGGAGACAATACGCTAAATGCATTTTCATCATTATGATAACATGACCACAATCTTCCATACATTAACCTAGTAATATACAAAATGTTTTTGATGATGGCTGTATTAGTGGTTGCAAGTGCTTCAGCAAGTTGGATTAGATTGAGTTTAAATAAGAGATCGCAACGGTTCCTATCAATAAAAACTTATTTTGAACAATAAAACCATTTTCAGACATAGCAGCGCATAACATCATTTCTATTCACTCTATTTACATGAGTAGATGCATTCCCCGCTTTTCGTCATTCCACTCGTATGTCAGTTCCAAATTAACTACATAGTTTCATTCTTTCGTCCTCGTGATCCTCTTATTCAGCACATGAAACTTTACATCGTTCCATTTTTCGTTATTCCGCTCGTATGTAAGTTCCTAATTGACAACATTGTTTGATTCTTCCATCCTCATGATCCACTTGTTAGGCACAGTGTCAAAATTACTCATCTGTTTGTGAACAGGTTGATTCGTCGGGACCAGTCCACGTTTCGATCTGGTCCAAGAACAATAGTTGTGTATAGTACATATGTACTTTTATAGCTTTCTTGCATTTTTACCCTTTAATAATGGCAGACAAAAAGGAAAATGATAGTGTACATGTAGTTTTAGCCAAAAAGCCTGTGTTTGGAAATTAAATCCAAAATAATAATACACCATTGTGATGATTGTACTGAGATAGGCCACAAGTTTGAGCTGTCTCATACTACTGTAGCTAGAATAATTAAAGATAAAGCCAGGATTTTAAATGAAAAGTGGTACCTTCTAGACAGTTTGGATGGCGCTTAGCTATCTTCATGGTCTGTTTATCAAATACCATTTGATTTTTCATAACATCAACCCTTTCAGAGCCACGCGACGATATATCGTCGTTTGCTTCCTAACCGCCAACGACGATAAATCATCAACCATGCTGAGTAAGCATAAACTTGTAATAGTTCCACATGCAAATGACAGATGGCAAAAGATGATTGTATCAATTGAAAGAGGAGACTATGTAGTTCATGTATCTTCTGTTCTTTTTGGTTTTAGTTGATTATTTGTTGAGCTATGATTTTTTCAATTTTGCGAAATATTACAATTCTTTCAAAATGGCTTCTATAGGCAATGATAATTTCAGAATGATGAATTGATTTGTTATATAAACTCATTAATTGATGACGAATGATATTTAGAGAAGTAAAAGTTCAAGATTTTATAAGATATTTGTGATGTAAATTTTTTTTCAAATAAAAAATCATAGCAAAATATTTTTTAATTTTATAAATAAATATGTTACGAGTATATAGTTTTATAGAATGTAATGTTTTATATATAATTTCTGCAATTACTGAAAGAAACACGTAAAAATATGAATAAATAGCGTATGTCATTTTTCATATAGACATGAAAAATTGCTAATTGTAGTTATGCAAAATAATATTTTTCTGTAATTTCATTTTTTAATATTTTTTGCAATGTTTTATCTGGATGTCTTGCCTTCATAAAAATAAGTTAAATATACTAGCGAAAATAATGAAATATAAAATTGACCATTTTTATATTTTTAAAAATAAAAAAATTTTGATTTTTAATTTAATTTTTTAAATATAATTAATATTTGTAATCGTCTGTGTAATAACTGAAAGAATCAGACAAGAATATGAATAAATAGCATATGTGATTTTTCTTCAAGATTGATGCAAAATTGCTGAAAGAGCCATGGCACTTTTGGACATACCCACCAAAATCGGCATGGCACTGAAAGGGCTCATTTGTTTTTGTGTTGATTTAACAATTCGTCACCAGCAAACATTGTCAAGATTGCAAATTCGTCGTCGACTGAGGTGATTCTTGTTCCAATTTATTCTTTACGTAAGAGGTTTTTATTGTACGTCTTATTAAAGTGCACTATGATGGCAATCTAAATTTATGATTTTGTTTACAAAAATGCTTTTCACATGCATGTTATTGAAATATGAAGTAATTATGGCATCTGTGGTAACCATGTTTTGTTTATTCCGTTGTACACTTATCTTATAATATTTTAAAGCTCTGAAAATTTGAGTCTATTGTCCTTGGTCAGGAACAAAACCCCTCTTTTTAATATTGTCTATGGAAAATAGTGATCTGCTTTTTGTCGCTGCTTCCAGGAACGTAACCTGACGTAAACAACTGTAAAATATCACTCTGAATACAACAGAATCTCTTTAATAAAAAATCACATTTGGCAAGAAAATATTCATACAGGTGCAAGGAATGCCAGTGCTTGGGCTCAGGAAATACTTCCTTAACGTAAATGGAATTTTTGTTTCCATCTTTTGCAACATCATATCCTTACTTCTACAACAAATACTTTGTGCTTAAGAAAGCTTGACATCGATTTATATGGAGTTATTTCATGTTAGCAAAATAAGACAATTAATGACTTCTCAAATGAAAAAATAGGAAAAGAAAACCTATTTCGTACAAAAATTTTCCTTCTGGTTCAGTAATATAATGAAACAACTGACTACCAGAATTCCATAAAATGTCTAAATTTGATGTATTTTTAATATCACATTTAAAGTTAACACACATTCCAATCATTCCATTTCATAAAATTTATATGTCACATGATACTAAAAAGTAAACATGCAAAAAATAATAGGATGACAAACTTTCAAAGAAACAATATGTTATTTTTCTGTCTGTGCTTTTTTAAAACTAACAACTAGGTCTCAAGGATGCTGGATAAGAGAGGTTTTGCTGCAGAAATAATGAACTCAAATAAATCAAGGAAAATGTGGCAATATAAGATTAATCTACAGTTATCCACTTACAAATAACTAACATCTGGGAGAAGCAATATTAAACATTTGGGCCACTTTTTCCATATTGGTTGATATATACAGATGTTAAAGCTCAAACACACAAATGAGGTATTTCCATGTTAATTTACACAGTAGACATGGGAAATGCATTGCTGCCTAGTGACACCCCTGAAGCATTATTTAAACAAGATGGCGTACACTGTACAGCAATGCATCTTTATAGTGAAAACTTTTTATTCTACTGGTAGTATAGTGCACGTTCAGCACGATTTTCGCAATGAAGTCAAGTGCAGGGAAGGTTCAAGCAGATCAGGTTGGTGTCGAAGTTTGAAAATACAGGTGCTGTGACCGACAATAAGAAAGGTGTTGTCAGTAGGAACAGAAGAGTGAGATCAGTCAACAACATTGTATGTATTGATGAAGCAATTACGCGAAGTCCTTACAAATCTGTTACACGTGTCACAGCAATTAGTTATATCACGATCATCGATCAATAGGATATTAACAGAAGATCTGGAAATGTTTCCATATAAGTTTCAAGTGCTCCAGACCCTCAGCAAAAACGCCCAAGATGCTCGAGTTAATTTTTGTGGCCCTTTTCTGCAATTTTTGGAGGGAAATCCTGGAGTTCTTCGAAACATCTGGTTTACCGATGAGATGCATTTTCACCTTCGCAGTTATGCCAACAAGCAGAATATGCGAATATGGACCTCTGAAAACACCAACACAATAATGGAGGTGCCATTACACCCGCAGAAATGCACAGTATGGAGTGCTGTTTCAGCTATTGGAATTGTTGGGCCAATTTTTCTCAACGATACAGTCACATTGGAGAGTTATCATCATCTCCTTGAAGAAGACTTTATCCCATTTCTTCAAGACATGGGTGTTACCTTCATGGATCCACTCTTCCAACAGAATAGAGTTCGATCACATACTGCAAATGCAATTTTGGATTTCCTCCATTGACATTTTGACCATTATGCTATCTTGAATCGCTTCCCTGTACGTTTTGGCTATGGATGGTCTTGGTCACTGTATTATCCGGACCTCAAACCCTGCAATTACTTTCTATGGGGGTATCTGAAAGACGATGTGTATAGAAACAATCCCCACACAATTGATGTTATCTGTTATCTGCACTATCACTCCTGAAGTTCTAGGCAGATTAGTTGCCAATTTTCAACATCGATTACAAATGGTCTTGGATGCTGGTGGTTCACATATTGAAAATACTTTCCATTAATCTCCCAAGTCTACTGTGTAAATTAATATGAAACTCATTCCTGTAGATAGAGTAAATTAAAAAATATAAGCAATTTAAACTGAGGCGTCTTTTTTGGCTGACCCTGTAGTATGTACACGTTAACAATAAAATCAGAATCTCTGATATTGTCATCAGTTTCTACTTAGTACCCTGTAAAATTCAAATATAATTCTTGAAGCATAAGAAAAAATTGAAAATGAAACCACGCAACTAATTTTAAATAAATTAAAATAATGGTAAGAATATAGCCAATTGTTTCGACTGGTATTTTGTAGAAATTCATTATTAAGAATTAAAAATAACTTTGTAAATCCCTACAATACTGTTGTACCCTTCCCACTCCCCCCTCCTTGATATCCATTCCATATGCCCCCCTCACTCCCATTAGTTTACTAACAAACCCAGATGACTCCACCTACTCATCACCCAATCACCTTCCTCTGGGCCATGATTTAAATGTAATCTCCCCTCTTTCCCCCTCCCCTTCATAATACTGTGTATATAAGCTCTTGGTATATTTTTAATGATATAGTTAACACAAGTTTACAAATCAGAAATTAAGATTTACCAATGATGCCACAGTCTGACCAACAGATCCTGCAGCCACCAGATAGGCAATTGCACGGGACCTTTCTTCCAAGGGCACATATTGGGCAAATATCTGAAACATTGTTGGTAAACCTATAAAAGAATTAAAAAACGAGCATTAATAATAAGGCAAAATCACAGAGGCAAATTGTGGATGATATAGAATACAAACAACAGAATCTAAAGAATGAATGATCTCCTTATCTACATAATAATGTAAATCAGCAGTTCTCAACTGGAGCTCACGACTCAAAGGGCGTCATGAATAACTGGAAGATGAGCCACCAAAACTTTTAATACCAAATTGTAAAAAAATAAGGAAAATTTCGTTAATAAGAGTTTTTCTCTTTCTCTTGTGTCATTAATAACAATAGAAATAATGTTTAGGCTTAATTTTCACCATTACACACTACTCCTATTTTTTTTAGTTCAGTATTATGTTGCACACATGAGCATCAACCCTCAGGTGTGTCACAACAGAAAAAAAGGTTGAGAACCACTGGTCTAAACGACTTCTTGGAATTGTTTTTAGCAGATGAGAATTACTTCATAGCTTTATTTACGAGTATAAAATAGAGATATTATAGCGTGAAAATCTGTCCAAGGTAATTTGTTCGTCCAAATTCAGATGAAATACCAATAGAGGCTTACCTAATCCCTCACCCAAACCCAAAAGAGCTCTACATAGAACCAGAATCACAACAGAGTGAGGAGCAATTGCAGGAGTGATAACCGTTGTCGCAGACCAAAGTAACACTGCTGACAGAAGTACCAGTCTTCCCCCAAGGCGACGTGCTGCACAAGCTCCAATAATCTAATGTTCAAATAAATGTTAATTAACTGTCATTGTTTACTTCAGGACGACAATTAAATGCAAGCATAGATTGAACGATTTCATAAAACCTCATTATTATTTCTATTGGTTATATTTTTAATGCATACATTTAAATGAAATTATAATATAAAAATTAAAGTAATGAGGTGGGCATTACTGTATATGTGAGAATACAAATTTACCAATAAAAATTGAATGAGCAGCTAACATTTATCTTATTAATTTCCTTAAAATATGTTTTTTAAAACAATGAATAAAAATTAACGCTTATTTTTATTAATATTATTACTTTGTAAATAATATCAGGTATAAACGAATTTTGATAAAGTTCGGCAATCACATACTAAATAGAAAATGAAGCAAATGATACTGGCAGGTACTATTTGATAGTGTTTCATCTGAATTAATTAATTTACCATTATTCCGGTTTAATTAAAAGATCACATTAAAGCCAATTAAATTAAGCCATGTTTCCTGATAATAAATAAATAAACAAAAGGCTGGGAACCGAAGATTATCAAGATGGAATTTAATTACGCACCTGACTTGTAAAATATCCCACTGCAAATGCAGAGAGAATCCATCCCTGCCAATGTAAACTCCATTTAAATTGGTCAGTCATGGGAACAATAGTGATCGGCATGATTACACGATCAGCAGCATTAATGAAGTTCGCAACAGAACACAGAAAAATAATCCGAGAAGACTTCGACGGAGTACGAAAATTGATCATGTCTACCAAAATATTCTAACACAACCCACAGTATGTTAAATTTCACGTCACATGATTAAATTATTCTAAAATCTGAATGCCGAAGCGTTCATAAAGCATAAGGAATAGGCCGTCATTTGAAAAACAGCAATTAGCCTTAAAAACTTCAAGTAACAAATGGCATGCTGCCTTTTATGCAGCAATTCGAATATTGATGAAGTATACTGTCCTTCTATTCTGTAAATTCATGTTTCGTCGGCACATTGTCCTTTCTCCCAACGTTCAACTCGTCTGTCAGACGCAAAACTATGTATAGATGTTGTGTAACTCCAACTACTGCGCCAACTCATCAGACTCGGTGCTCGCCTTACACTAACAGGAAAAAATAATTAAATGTACTAATCAAATCTAAAGTCATTACTATACTTTCAATACATCAGACAAACGTGGATAGTGCAAAACCTGATTTATGTACAGCTGAAAACATTTGAACTACTAAATGCAAAACAACAAAAAACAATCAAATTTTGAGATTCCCGGCCAACTTAAAATAATGATGCGTAATTACGTTTTAACTTACAACTTACCTTTTAGAAATTCAGCTCAAACGCCAAATTTTACGCATAAAATATCAACCTATTCTATTTTTTTAATTCCATTACGTATGCCAAATAAAATAAAATCAATATCCGTAGACCAACGTGATTGAAAAATAATTTATCTGAGAATTATAAGTACCTGAAATCTATGATTCTATTTTTAAGAATTAGTAAATGTCCTTTTATATGTTCTGGAATAGCACAAAGAAAAGTTTTCGATTTATATGTAAAGAAAACTTATTATTTTCATAATTTTAATTTAAGGATTTCATGAAAAGTAAAAGGAGCTAAACGGGTTTTAATGGATAGAAGATAAATATATGTAATCTTAACGCATAACGTAATTATGCTATGCTATTTTTAAGTAAAAGTTTAAATGCATATTTATTCATTAAAATTAAGTACATTTCCAGTTTGTATTACAAAGTTTATATGAGCTTGTAAATATACTTGATTCGCAAATAAATTCATACTTCAATTTATTAACTTGTTTAAGAAGTATGCCTTTAAAAAGAAATAAAAAGTTACATAAATCTTAATATATTTCAAGGGGAGATTAACAATTAATCGTAACTAATATAATGAGAAAGTTTTTACTTTATCGATCGGAGTTATGGGCAGTTATGTGAAGCGAGTTATTTATTTAACAATTCGCGCTGCCACCTATGAGCATTAATGTTATTTTAACTATTAATGACCAACTGATTTTTCCAACTGACTGGTGATCATAAAACATTATTCGGATTTAAAAATAACTGAAGAATGTCTAAACCGTCTAATCAAACTTCAAATAACATTCAAAGAAACACATCCGTTGAAACATAGTTGAATCCAAACGCATTGACGTCGCCGAAGACTGAAGCATGCTGAAGCATGGCGTCTCTTCGGCTTCCTTCGGCTACCTTCGTAACATGCTGGCGGGAAGACCGTTGGCTCGAGCGGCCCGAGCGCTCCGCCCCTTTCGGGTGGCGCGCTCCCGAAACCTCAGTTGCTGGAGCTGTGCACATCGCATGTGGTGGTATGCTGCGTTTCGGAAGTGATATTGTCCTAGTGCACAATTTCCGATAGCGCAATCCTCCGGGAGAGTGTGTGTATATTAGAAAGAAACAATGAGTGTCCGTGCGTAACATTCATCGGAAACCGAAGGGAGTTACCGGGAATTTTATTCCCGCCAGAGGAGAGGCGTTTTGCTGTTAACGTCCCGTATCAAGAAGTACGCCGGCTCAGAGCAGGTAAGATGGACCCATCAACTACGTGGCTGAGAGTGATGCTGTGATAACCCTCTCCAACTTTTGCGGAGATGTCGTCTAAAAAAGTGAAATATGTAATTGGCACAGATTACGTCATAACATCGACTGCATCGAGATAAATTTTTGTTTATTTTTCTTAGACCGAAAGTGGCGCGTAGTTTTTTAGATGTTTTCATGCTTACGGAACGGTTTCCAGGATTGAACCGATGAATTTCATAATGCTTCTAATGTTAAACCAATATTCTACTGTTTGATATACCGCGATAAATGTCACGAAATCCCAACCCCCGAACATGGAAATATTTCGATGCATTGTCTAAATGACACCATCGCCTTCAGCCATAGTTGTTTTTTTTACACTTTATTTTGGTCAGCTTCTTAGCTTAGCTTTTTTATCGAGCCATTGATTCATCGTTTACCAATGGAATTACCGTGGAACAACGCAGCAGACTCTCGTTTCTCCTTTTTTTCTTTTTTATATCTGTACGTTAGGAAGGAATTTTACAAAAAGATATTCCTGTTTCCTCTCCTGAACGTACACCTTTCGATTCGCATTGTGCGCTAATGCGGCGATGTTAGAACGGAGGATTCATCGACTTAATGAAAATCCGTTTTTTTTTTTCAAGCGATACCAGCTGCAGACGGTGGCTCGGAGAGGCGATCAAGTTAATCGGAAACGAAGGTGCCCGCGGAAAAATTCGAACGCGCGACCTCCTAGTCACGACGATCGCGGGGAGGAATGCGCCGGTTTTTTTTTACCAGCGAAGTCCTTGCGTCGAAAACAGGAATGTTCCCGTGGAACCTTGCGTCTATGCGTGGATAGGCTCAGGAACTTCATGGTCCAACGGTTGTTCGAAGAGCGGAGGAAGGAAGGGCAGGCGTTATGAAGTAGATGGGAGGGCGTCGCGGCAGCTGGTCTTCGTTCGGGGCGGAAACTTCAACGGCCGAATGGAAAGAAATAGGAGATTAGAACGGTAGGAAGAAAGGGGTGGTGGGGGATCTCCGGCTCGGCCGCACCTGCCTTAATTACGACTTCCTCATAGTTTCCAGATACTCCTCTCTTTTTTGTACGGAGACGGTTGAACTTCTTCACGTTTCTTAACGTCTTCTTTTTTGCGGGTTACACGAACAAGTAGTACGCGCGATTTTAAGAGCGAACGTGCCGAAGTGCGTTGTGTTTTTCCTCTTCTCGACCCTTTCGTTCCAACGAGGAGGCGGGCGAGAACATAACAAGGCACTTTTCGCCCGGTTATCATGCATAAGGAGTACGACAATAGGTGGACGCCAGACGCTACTTGAATCCTGTAAGAACTGCTGCGAGAATGTCGTATTTTTTGGGGCAATCGGGTTTAAAATCGGGGCCGATGGATCGTCCGCGTGTTATTCTCGAGAAAATCGGGCGGAATCATCCGGAGCGGTCTGATGAAAACCATCCGGCGCTACGTTTATTAAGTAATACCTGCCGTTTCGAGAATAAAGGACTTGAAGAAATAATTACCTTAATCTCTCGATTTACGAATAATATGCGCACGTAAATTAGTTCGTAAATCGGGGGTTATTTTCCAATACATGCAGTGTTAAAATAAAGGAATGCGTGTGTACCGGCGTCGTTACCCCGGATGAAATCTTATTCTTAGTCGAGAATGGTCGTCGCAAGGGTTTGGTACGCAATACATTGTACGGGCAATGCCATGAAAAATTAAATTTTATTTTTTACGTGTCTAAAAAATGCAATATTGATTTACAAATGTATTTTAAGTGTATGTCTCTTCTGTAATTTCTCGTTGTAATAGCGATGTGATCAGCGCTAGAATAACAGTTTTGCACGATGAATATCGAATCAAGGATTTTCTACGCTATCTCGAAAAGAAAATACCGCGCTGTATTGTTGCATAGTTACTCACCAGAAAACTGTCAATAAGGTCACACAATGTAACAGGTACGTAATGATCAGAGAACCGAATCGTATGATATTATTTTTAAAAGAACATGTGAGTTTTAGGATAACACGCAAATAATTTTATGCCAAGAAATCGGATGATATTTCGGCTATTTCCCAGGTGATATTAGGCGTGTGGGCTACGTAAAATATTTCTCTCTCTCTCATATTCTTTATATCGCACCTCATTATATTGTCGGTATGAATGATAGGAGGAGGAACTATAGATTCCATTTGGCCTATTGAATGCAAATTTCCTCATCCAATTCTATACCCACAGACTAGATAGCACTCGTTTTATTTTCGTGGAGTCTGAATAGAAATGTTTCAAGATCGACGCCCTGCGGCGTTGGCGACATTTTCAGCCGGAAATAACAATTAGATGGAACGCATAACAACAACGCTTTTGGATGTGTAATCATTTAGGAACCGGCTGGGTGGTCTCCGGGACAGTGCATTGTTCATTAGATCAAAGGAAAAAGTAAAATAAGCCGCATAACAATCGGGGATAGATTTACTTATGGGGTCCACACAAGGTCAGTTTTGCCTTCAGGTCGGCCTGAACAGTCCAGGACTGATCCGGTTTATCGTATGTGTGGGGGGAAGCTGAATGGCTTTCAGTTCAAAATATTGGCCTGACGGACTGTGGGACTGGCAAACGATCGACTGACAGATCGGTCTGAACTGAGCTGTTATCGCACGTGTGTGGCTTGGACTGAAGGCCGCCCAACACACAGCCGGGCTTCTTTAAAAAACATGGACAAAGTCCAGTTAAAATTTTTTCGAGACCAATTGCTACATTTTTCTTCCTCATTAAGCAGAAATGAAAATAACATAATGAGTACATTGATTTTTTTTTCAGTCAAATCAAAATTATTTACGTTATACGGAAATGGAAATAAACATGAATACATTTATATTAAAAATACCTTATTTACATAATCGTGTGTGGGGACCTTTATTAGGGGTTTGGATCCAGGATCTCGGAAGTGGGAGGTCGGATCGAACGATTTCGGGCCCCTATTCCTATAGATCGAAGGATTAACTAAATAAGTTGCCCCTCTTCCTCCTCTAGAGGAGTATTCACATCACATCCCGCCATTGGGTAGAACCTATGAAAATAAAATATTATTGACGTCTTGACTGATCGTGGCCATTATCTACGCCAGCCAGCTAAGCTTACAAATTTCATACTTTATAAAATGTCTACACTAATGTTGTCTTATCGGCATTGAGTTTATCAGCGTTTATAAGAGTTTCTTGCGAGAGGAAGTACCTACCGTGTATGGTTTTTCCTTGTGTTTAATCTTCCGTCTTTCCGTCGATTAAGTTAGGTGCTATTTGTAATTTACTTGAGACATACCGCTTATCAGAGGAGCCACCTTGACGAGAGAAAAAAATCCCTGATTTTCCTGAATGAAACACCCTCAATTTATTCTTCGTTTCTTCTGTGACTTTCCTACCCGTTATAATATATATATATATATATATATATATCCGTAACGACTTGACTACCTCGAGCAAAAACCTCTAAATTGAGCATTGAAATCGTATTGCGACAAGATCGGAAATTCATCAGCCGTATTGGAACATCGACTTATCGCAGGACGCGGCTCTCATGGTACGACAGCGTTTTCCTAACAGGTCTTAATAGCTACGGAATGGTGTTAATAAGTCTGTAAAATTTAGCACGTCTGTTCAAACACGTATCAATCCTAGAACGTGAAATATCTACCCGCCGGCAAACGGCATCAAGATACTCGCGTGTCGCTTCTATTTTCGTTCGCGTTAATGAGTAAACGATTGGCGCAACGCGCAGTAAAATATGACACAGCCAGATAATAGCATGTGCGTTTGTGTGCGGGCTTGCGCAATTGTGGATTCGTCTTTCTTTCCCCACCTACCCTCGACCCCAGACTCTAAATATCCGACGTAACAATGGAAAAGTATGCATGCGAAGGCCCTTTTATAGCTGCAGTTGGCCTAGAATCGTTTGTTCTCGAGACCGGTTGCGTCTATTTGTTTTGTTTTCTCTTCCGAAAGCGTTTTGAGCAATCTCTTCGTAAACAAAATCGAACCTCTTTTGTCTGGAACATCGCAGGATGAAGATAATTATTGAAAATTCCAACTTCAGTTGGTTGTATAAAGTTAATACACTTCTAATCCGTAAACGTTGGGAAATAGGCTATTACGGATTACAGAAAATTTAGAATTATGGGAAGTAATCATAATGAATGGTCAAGAAAGTACATTATGAATTCCTTCTTTTACGTAACCATACAACAAATATTTACTTGCAGAAACGTAGTTATATACTGTAAAACAAATGCCATCAGATAACTAAAACAAATTTAATTTCAGTAAGTTGATTCATTGAAAAGGAAAAGAGACTTGAATATTGCACATTAATGCAGTACCTATGTACAATAATAATAAAACTAAAGAAATTGGAATGAATGAAGTACAATAATATTGTTTTAATCATCATCGACAGCTGATGTCGAAGGTCGTGGAGTTTTTACTGATTAGGAGTTTTCATGCTTTTGTTCCGATTTACGGGAGTTTTCGGATTATAGAGTTACGGATTGGAGAGGCTAAAGTGTAACAAAAATATCTTTTAAGTTGTCAGAAATTCGAGTTTTAAACTTTCAGCTGTATATTATTTCTCATATTTTCTTCTCGCCGAAACAGTCATCGTTATTGGGCGTTGGGGTATCGATATAATTTTCCTCGCGCTGTTTTGATTTATATGGAAAAGGCATTCGAATAGATTACATCAGCGCCAAAAACTTTCTCTCCGCGAATCAAGGGCGAACGGCGAATTTTGCGGGAATGTATCAAGGAAACATTCCGGCAAATAGCGTTGTTGGCGTACGTCGCTCGACATCCTTATACGAGTCGTTAGAACGCGAACAGTAACTATGGGCAGCGATGTTTCCTCGGGTGTATTTTCGTATCATTTGATTTCGACGTTATTTTGTTTTAAACGTGTTTACCTGCCGGATATCGTCGAATGTCTTTTCGAGTCTTGGAACGCGCTCTGCGGTTTTCGCCTCAAGAAATTCAATTCTTTTGGCACGTCGGAAAGGACATCGAGGAATTCGCTTTGGGACATTGAGCGTGTTTTGTTTCTGCCAGCTTTAATTTCGCGTCCAGGCTGTTGAACGAAAATGCGCGTTTCTCCTACGCCTATGTATAACAAATCGTTTTTGAAAGAGCGACATGATGGATTGTGAAACTCGAAAAATACGTGAGAATCCTTTCCAGTTCCGAATTATCTTTCAAAGACCATTTTTCGGTAAACAATTAAATGATTCTCAAAATCGCTCACATTTGATCTAAAATGACTTGTTCTATATATGGTTCAGGAAGAATAAAAGTAGCTAATTGGTGGCTTTCGAATCCGTCTCGTGAAGACAATCCCTAATCCTTTTGATGAAGGAGACATTGTCCAATGTTTTTAAACGCGAAATGATTTCGTGGCAATTTATCTTGAAATGAATATAAGACTTATGTTAAGCATACATCAAACCTTCTATATGCATTTCTTTAATGAATATGAAACCATTCTAATTCCTGAATTGACGCATTGACGATGAAGGTGAAATCATTCCGATTCTTGTATTGATGCATTGTTAACGAAAATGAAATCAATCTGATACTTGCATCGCCACATTGTATGATAATGTGGAATCAATACAGTTCATGTACTTTTTAGGCTGAGGATTAGAACAGGAAAAATAATTACCGTAGAGCCACTTATTGTTTCTTCCCGTATAAAAGGGAAAGCTATTTTCGTTGCTCTTCTGTTCATTCGTTTAAATAATTTTGATTCTCGTAATTTAGGAGCGTGAGTGACTTGATGATTGTTGATAAAAATGGAGGAAATGGCGGAAAGAAATGTCTAGAGTGGAATTCTACGCGGTAGCACGCTTTTATCGACCTATGGTGCGGCGAACGGAGTAGGAGTTAGCCCGCCTGTCGCGGATGGGAATTTCGGGAAAGAACATTACAAACAAAAAATCCTCGGGAATGTGCCCTGATGCCATTGCCGCGAAGAAATTCGGTCCGGTCGCTCGAAAAAATGGGGTCCCCTTCGCGTCTTCACCTTCAAAGCCACAGCGGAAGACGTGGCAAGTGAAACGAGATGCATCTCCCAACCACTAACCTCTTGGAATCCTCTCTCTCTCCTCCCTCTCTTTCTCTCTCCTCCCTCTCTGCCTCCTCTCTATCCCTCTCCGCTCTCTCCCTCTCATCTCTCTCCCTCATCTCTCTCCCTCATCTCTCTCCCTCATCTCTCTCCCTCATCTCTCTCCCTCTCATCTCTCTCCCTCTCATCTATCTCCCTCTCATCTCTCTCCCTCTCGTCTCTCTCCTCCCTCTCTCCTCTTTCTCTCATTCCTCTCTCCTCTCTCTCTCCCCCTCTCATCTATCTCCTCATCTCTCTCCTCCATCTCTCCTTCCTCTCTCTCCCTCTCCTTTCTCTCCCTCTCCTCTCTCTCCCTCTCCTCTCTCTCCCTCTCCTCTCTCTCCCTCTCCTCTCTCTCCCTCTCCTCTCTCTCCCTCTCCTCTCTCTTCCTCTCCTCTCTCTCCCTCTCCTCTCTCTCCCTCTCCTCTCTCTCCCTCTCCTCCTTAGCTCTCTCCTCCCTCTCCTCTCTCTCTCTCTCCCTCTCCTCCTTAGCTCTCTCCTCCCTCTCCTCTCTCTCTCCCCCTCTTCTCTCTCCCCCATCTCTCCCTATCTCTCTCCCTTCCTTTTTCTCTCTCCCTTACCCTCTCTATTCCTCTTTCTCTTCTCTCTCCCCCGCTCACTATCTGCCACTATCAATTTCCGCTTCAGCTCTATTTTCTCTTCTATCTTCTCTCAAATTCCTTTCTTTTTCTCCTTCCTCATTACCTTTATCTTTACTCTCTTTACCCTGAATTCCATATCTCCGTTTCAATCTCCATCTCCTCTACTATACTTCTTCTATCCCTCTCTTTCCCATCTCTCCCCTCCCTCTTGCCCTCCCTTACCCCCTCCCTCTGCACAGCATCCCAACTCTCCCTCTCTCTCCTCATCCCTCTTCAATCTCTCTCTCTCCTCACAATTTTCCCACTCTCCCTCTCTATCATCTCTCTCTCTCCTCCGCCTCCCTCACTCTCCCTCTCATCCACACCACTTCCGCTCCTTCAGGTCAGCGGCGCGGCGGATAGGTGTGGCAACGCTTGGAGAACCTGTTCTGTCGCCGGTCACACGGCCCCCGATGCTACGAGAAGAGTGAGTTGGCCCGCTACGCACCCCATACGAAGCATCCGCCGTAGGAAAAGAGTGGCCAGAAAAGGTCTCTCACTCCCTTCCTCTTTTTCACGCTGCCATCGCATTTCTTCTTTTTTAATTGAGGGAGAGAGAGAGAAAGGATCCAAAAAAATAAACAATTCGGTCCCCGTGTAGCGTTTGTTCGGAGTGTCTTTACACCTCATTCCACTGCATAATCTTCCGTCCGCTCTCCGTTTCTGTGCGGGGGGAATGCCGCGACAAAGTACACGTCTGAGTGCGTGTACGTTTGTGTGCGAGAAGTTTTTTGTTTTTAAAATTGTTTTTAATTGTTTTTTTTGACGGGGAGAAGGGGGGTTAGGATGGAGGAGAATACAGTCGGGGCACAACCTACGTCAACGCACACCCTCTTCTTCTCATACCCCCCCTTTTTCCCGATAGAACATACGCGCGCGTACACACACACACGTACGTCCAGGTACAAGTTCGTACTTGCTGCAATAAATGCTCCGCCGGAGGGTTGCGCAAGAGTTTTATTTTTTCTCCGAGCAGAGGGCGGCAGTTGCGGTTACGGGTCGAAATCCTGGCGCGTAATCATTTAATTGCGCGTGCGCGTTGTCGGTTTTGACGATTGCGAAGACGTCTCCCACAGGAGACTATCTTTGACTCCAAAAAAATAAACAGGTATCATGTGTTTTTTTTATACTCGTGAGAGGAGGGTCGGGGATGATCCTTGTATTTGTAGGTGGGTGGGAAGTAAGATTATCTAAACCAGCCATATTCAACCTGGGGTGCGCGTACCCCTGGGGGTAGGTGAGGTCTTTCCAAGGGGTAGGCAGATATATTAAGGCAGAAGGTTCATACTTTCCCACACTACTTTCCCCCTCGATAACCAGCATTGCCATCTTCCACCTACTCCTCATCTGCCTTGGAGTAGTCTTCCTTTCCATCAGCTTCTTTTGGTTAAATAAACCAACACGAAGAAATTTTAGAAGAAATTCCACTCTATTCGTGATAAATTCAACTTATGGCATTTCGATAAAGAGTGAGGAAACGACGGAGGGGAGGTAGAAAAACAGATAATAGATGGGTGACTACGGTTAGGAAATGACGATGTGGGAGGAAGGGAGAAAGAGTGAAGAGGTGAATTCCGCAGTAACCAATGCAATTATGACGGATTGATTACAAAGTTCGAAGAAAGGGAAGCGGTGAACTATTGAGAAAGAAAAACTCATTATACACCATAGGTACAAATTTCTTCAAAAATGTCGTAAGGGTTACGCCGACAAAAAAGTTTGAATATCACTGATCTAAACTTCTAGTTGCAGAACTTACAAGTTGTGATGTTTCTACTGCGTTTATAACCGGATTATTACTAACGTAGATGGAATAATGTAGAAGGCGCTGTAAATTCAAAAATGGTTTTCAAATACTTGGATTGAAAGCTTAGATGAAATTTAAAAGTTTTCATATTTTCCACCGTCTCGACTGTATTTGTTTTAATCGGATGTTTTTCAGTTAAAATCTCGACTTGGAAAAAGTTACTTTTCTAACGCCATAACCTTTGAAACTTCTTTACAAGAAAGTATATCTTTATTCATTACTACTAAGGTTTTAAATTCTTTATGGTTTGGCATTGCCTCGGGAAGCGATTCCTTCGGCTGAATCCCAGGAGCTTACGCAATCCTGTACTTCCAATCCAGCCCAAGTGACTGGATCGTTACCGGAAAATACAAAAATTAATCTGGAGTGCTTTATTTTCTTAGAACGTTTTTTAAAAATATTCTAAAAGCTAGCAATATATCAGTACGCCTGGATCAAAGTTCAAGATTAAAATGCCACATTTAAACTTTATCTGAAACACAATGGTACGAATAATTGATATTATTCGGGGAAGATATTTCTTTTCCTTAATATTCTCAAACTTCGAATTTTAGTTCTCTTACTCGATTTGTTTTTTTTTTCCTTCGAATTTTAACTCATTGAAATTACATCGGCTAACAACATGAGGTCATTCAGAGCAGATCAATTAAAAACTAACAATTTAGGGCAGATTCCGATTCAGAACGTTATCCAATCGATGCACGGTTTGATAACTAATATGTTTATAACCTCGGCTTTTAACGATACCAACAAAGCAATCGTGGCACCTTTGATGTGATTTATTTATTCGATATCTCAAAGTATTAGAAAAAAGGAAGCGTTTACTCTTTTGGTGTACTTTTCGTCTTCATTTTCATGCGCAATTAAAAATGTTCTCTTACGCGCCGAGTTTAACTAACCGAAGAATCATCCCGTCCCATTTTACCCCTCGTATTACGTATTTGAGCCAAATATTCGTAGGCCGATGTATCGTCCCTGAACTAAAGCTTACGGCAGTAAAAAAAATTAATCGAGAATTATTTTGAGCGCGAATCCTAAACGACAATGGGTGTGCGTCATCCATAGACTGATTACTTCCTCCCCCGTTTTACTGGTTTGGGCGTCTTAGCTTCGAAACCACCGAAACGATATAATTAGCGTTCCGTTCCCAACGACGGGAGCTGATTGCGTAGTTCTCTCAAAGGTCAACTTTCCATTCGAAGGCCAAGGACGCTGGTTTTTAATACGAAACTGACAAAAGATCCGTACAAAAGAAAAGTGCAAATAATGTTGTGTGCCTCGATCAGTTTGATCGCTGGCAACCCTCTCGGTAAATACATCAAGTGGTCGGTCTTGTCTATGGCTTTCTCTATAAATAGGATGAGGCTATTTCTTTCTGGTGGTGGTTAATGTTACACGTCGGTTTCGTGGGTAAATATTTTTTTTTGCTTACTCCTGAATTATTGGACTTGTTTTTTTTTTCTTCCCTCAAAGACCGATACGTGACTTTTCCGTAATTAGTTCCATGATGAAGTGGGGAGATAGAAGCTTTTCCTTTATGGCTCGAGAAACCTTGGAGAAAGAACTATTAACAGGCATAATAAACACAGACGATAGGGGGAAAATAGTTTCGAGGCCGGACTTTTGCTCATCTCGGGCAAAAAATCGTTCCCACTAGCCCCCAACCTTGACTTTTGTACTTTTTAAAGAAGTAAAAACCGCATGCCGAGAAAGAATTGCTCGTAGATGGGATCGATAACTGCATTACGGGGATGAGTTAAGCGTCATTTTCATATGCCTGGATCCTTTTCGTTTTCAAATGAATTCCGAACGAGTTTTGAACTTTTATAATTCACGTATCAGGGGAAGATCGACATGGAGAAATATTTTGTTGCCACTTAGGTTTACAATGGCTTAATGATATGATAAAATTTCACTGAACGTCGATAGGAAATCCGTTTTGTTTTTCAAAAACTTAACAAAGAATTATCGAGCTCGCGTTACATAGCCAAAATCAAACTGAAAAACTGAACCGAAAAGAAGAATTGACGGCCGGTGAATACCACTGATGACGGCTGCTTTGCGGGCGAAATGGGCTTCTGGTTCATCCTAACCTTTTTAAATGCTATTGGAAAAACGTGGATTTTCAAAAACTTGACTCGATAAAAAAATAACAAATGAAAAATTCGACCCGATAAAAAATAACAAAAATGTATCGAAATTTGTAATTTTTTCACGACAGAAAATCATTTCCTGCCGCGCAAATGAATGCTCCCAAGGCCAGGATTTATGATGAGCGAAAATGGAATATTCCATCATTTTCCTCGAATGCAACGACCCTATTTTCAGCTGGCACCACGGACGTGCAACTAAGCCGATACTTTATGGTGCCACACGTCCAATCCATTAAAGCCCCGTTCCTTCCGTCTCTGGGGACGTTATTAAAAAGAGGTACCCATAGCTACGTCTCGGATGTAACAAACGACCTCGCTCGGGGATCACGATCTCGATCAATGGCGTTTTTAAGAGATTAGTCTCGACCTTCGATGCGTATTCGAGAGCGGAGAGTCAACTTCCCGGACCGCAAGTGGAATCGCGTGATTCTGACTTTTAAGTAGAATTGAAAAAGGACGCGTTTCGTTAAATTCCCCTCGAGTATCCACTTCGTCGCGGGCTCTTCGTAAAATACATATAGCCGGTAAACCTTGAAGGTTAGATATTCTTGAAAAAATGGAACTTTTTGCACAACATACGTAATCCCGATATTCATTTAGTTAACGAACGTCAGTTCCTCTCCTACTCCCCCTTACTCATGTCAGCGCTTCCCCCTCCCCACCTAAGTGCAGTTACCATATTTATCCGAATGTAATTCGACTCAAATATACATAAGACAAAAAATGGCAGATGTAGAAGGAAAGAATTAGTTACCCGAATATAAGACGACGACCCATTCGCGGAATTTTCGATTGCGTACAGAAGAACAATTTTCAAGATATTATTTAAGCTGCACCACATAACACACACACTGCAAGGATAAACGTGACAAATATAAACAAAAAGTGTTATCCCAAGAAATCCAGTCCAATTTCAGTTACATTAGCCCTCACTTTCCCCAACACTATCACTTCCTTCATCACTCTGGTACCACAGAATTTCTTCTTTTGATCCATTCATACTCTTCAAAATCATTGATCGCGAACTGTTGACCTCTTGTACCACGCGAATATAAGACGACCCTTCATTTTTCAGATGGAAAAATACCAAGTCATATATTCGGATAAATACAGTATTCCCTAATGAATAACCATCCTCCCTCCCATAACGCTCCCTTTTATTATCTGTTCATGGTTAATCGGACCATTCCCAACTTCTCCCCAGCCGCTTATCACCTTTTACTCCCATTTTTGTCCACCCCTTCTTTCTCCTTTGATCTTTCACCTTTGATCTTTCTCATTTGATCTCTCTCCTCTGTTCCCGCAGTTCTTTCTTCCTCCTCTCTTTCCTGTTGGTATAAAAGCCTATTTTAAAAAATATTTGTTGCCTGACGATAGTGATTATTCATAGAAAACGGTCGCTGTTATACAGTGTTACGTTGGAATAAGTCGAAGCGTTATTAAAACTGTGTTGTTTTAATTTTTGCTTTAATTCTAACAAGCCAAATTTCATCCATCTTCGTAAAAACCTCGACGCATCAATCATCCGATACATTTTTCTCTCGAACTTGAGTGCTTCCTCAGGCAACCTTCCGAACGGAGAAGTGGAAACTATATTCTCTTCTGTTGGCAAACTCCTCTCCCTTTACCCCAAATTTCGCATCGCACGAATCTTCATATCGATGCCATATTTCCCCTGAGTGGCGTCCCACTTCGCAGACATGCACGACAGAGCTTGGATATAAAAACGGTACGTACTAATTTAAAATGATGGATATTCCAGCCTGAAAGGTGACGCACATACCGTCAAATACCATATTTATTCCGATAGGAATGCATAATAAGAAGCAGTCGATCATCTATGACAGGAGTCGGAAATGTGCGGTTCCAGAGAGTGCTTTCAGCGGGCTGCGAAGCTATGATGAAGAAGCGGTCGGTAAAATTTAACACAGACAATTTCATATTGTTCAGTAAAATTATGGTCCTAATGCCTTTTGTGACGGAGTTATAACGCTTAGACTTGATTTTCATTACTGTTGGATCCCAGAATCTCCGGGTAAATTCCTATGTAAACGGCCATCCGGCCCGCCGCAGCTATCGTGCAATACTACGATTGTGGCTCGTCATGACCCCTGCTCTATAACTCGATTTTTTCTCAAATCGCGAGGCATATTTTTCACTTTCCCCATGCGAAGTATAGGAGAAAGTATTGTTTTCGTGAACAAATCGAATTTGAGATTTCACGGGGAATACACGTGTTAAGGTCCTAGTAAGTTTTCACCGTTTTCTCGATGATGCGTGTGATAGGATTATGTGGCCGCTCTAACTCAAAAACTAATAATCAGATAAGCACAAAACTTTTATATTTAAGGATTTTATTACAAATACGAGATCTGAAAAGGCTTTGACTAAAACTGGTCAGTCGATAGTGTCATTTTTCCATTTTTTCCCCAAACATCTCCTTTAGGACTTAATTTATGTAAACATTTGTAATTATCGAAGTTGTAGAAAATATAATTTTCTACAAGTTCTGTCTGAAAAAGTTTTGCATAAACCGGGTTGCTGAATAGATATTTCGATTATTTGTCCGAATTTGTTTAGTACGTTGCTAAGTACGTTGCTTCCGTTGCTATGAAAATATTTCTACTTGTTGATAGCGATACCTACGCTGCCAAGGGTAATTTTAATTGCGATCAAAATTATCCCAATGCCATATTTTGTTACTTAAAATTTTTGTCAGCGATCCCATGTTATCCATAGCAACAAATTACAATTTTGTTTACTTGTTTTTTCACTGTTAAAAGATATTCAAAGCACTTTTCACTGTGAAGATTATTTGGTGTTTAAAAATTATTCACAAGTGTAATTGCCGATAATTCTGGTTGAGGACGCTGATGTCGAGAGGAACTTGTAAGTACTAATGCAGTCATATTCATTACTCTGTATGGAGAAGATCATGTACTGGACACATCAGATTATTTTACCTTTCAGCATTGAAGTGCATTTCTTAATTTAATCTCATTTTTTAACCTCCCTTGAACTTAGACTTATCAAACGTTGAAACTCATCTTATACTTTGTGAGAATTTTCGTTTTGCCGTGATGTGCACTAACCTTGCATTACAGTAAAAACTCCTGTCATCCTCAGCGTTCGGTTGGTTAAGTTTTTCTGATAAAATCCATTCTTACCTCCCTTTATCTTGCACAGATGTTTTGGTCATTTTTTTTCACGTGATTACGTTTGTCATTTGCTCTTTATGCCACACGACAACGAGCTCGATTATTGTATGTTCGCGAGTCTCTTCTATTTTACAAGGTCCTCGATATTTAATAAAGTAACCCCTTTCTGAATAGGCGCCGTCTTCATTCGGGCGAGTACGGTATGTGGCTAGTTTTTTTTTCTATAAATTTGGAGCAATATTTTAGCGGACGTTTAAAAGAATTTTTCCTTTAAAATTTCGTCCGGTTTATCCCAATAATCCCATTATTCGTGCTCGCCGTTAATCCGGATAATCGGAATTTTGCTGTTATCCCAATATTGATATTTTATTATATGCCCCGGTATCAGTAAACATAGACGTGGATGATTATGTTGAAAATTATATTAAAGAGACAAGGAAAATCCATGATGACTCATCCACTTGCTGCAGGGTGCACTTTTGCGCGATTTGCAACATTTTCTCCCGATACTCGGGAAAGAGTAAACGAGGGATTTTCATCATTAATATAATTGAAATATACGTATTTACCCGAAATCGATAACCCGAACCTCTCGAGGGCGAGAAAATCTTAGTCGATCTATAGAGAAATCGAGTAATATGATCGAACAGGATAACGGAACGAAATTTTTTTTAGCAATCGTGTACTTCAGCGAAAAAGTGGTCGAAGCCTTAAACAAAGGAACGGAATGAGTCACTCTTGCACCTTTATTTTTTATGCCTGCTTTTTATGCAGAAAGAAACTTTTGACTATTTTGCTGAATGCATCGTGGTGTGTGGCTTAGGCCAGTTTTGTATTTTATAGTTAAACACGATACGATTTTTAAAGGAAGGATAAACTTTTGAAGTGGACATTGTGTGGCTTAGGCCTCTTTCGCGCCGAGCGTCTCAATTATAGAAATCAGTCTCTACGTCCATTTATATGTCACGAAAACTGTTCGGCGAAACGAGCGAATTAAAATAGATTCGAAAAGTTTGCATTCAATCGGGCGGGTGCTTTTCCTCCGGCAAAATGAAAATGTTAACGGCCCTTTATTCTTTTCCAATCAATCTGAACTCTCCGCACGTAATTTTATGCGAAGTTCTTTTTGTTATTTTAGTCGAGAATGCTTCGGAGATCAAGTCTGAGGAAGGAATTCGACCTCTAATTATCCAGGCGACGCCAAAGAATTAAACGTATTGGAGTAGCGAATGCCTGAGCGACGAGAACCGTTACGCTGATCATTTTTCCCCCCTCTTAATTTTTTTCCTCCGGGCTCTCTACATACCATTTGAATACCTTCGAAAGAGAAACGACTGCGATCTTCGCGAGTTAGCGAATCGATTATAATCGCGATATTCTCTCCTGTGTCCGCTTAGTTAATCTGCACGACTTGAAGAAAAAAACGAATAGATTTATTTTTCGTTCTGGTCGCAGCACGACGATCCGTTTTATGATTTATTTCGAATTGAGAAATCATAAATAACTTTTTAGGAAATAAATTACGTTCGTCCCTCGGATTGCACGGGTTTCCTTTACGCGGACTTTTCCAGGAAGGCCGCGCAAAGCGAGGGATTAATGTACCTATATCACCCAATGGTTCGTATCTAATAGACGATCCAGATAATTCCTATAACCATAAAACGGACTGGTTAACCATACATAGTTTTCGCCATCAGTGGCATTTTATTGCCAACGGAGACGGCTGCGTCATAACAGTGGCGACTGAGCCAAAAATGCTTCCTCCCTTCAAAAACAGTTATTCGAGACACTAAGTGATTCACTTTACATATAATTGTCGCTATTATCGCTTTTCTGGTCTTATTTTGGCAAACTCTGCAGCTGAGGCAGCGGACCTCGGTCACGTCACTGCTTTGATGATGTGTCCAACTGTTTGATTTTCTCGAATTCTGATCTGTAAAAGCGATGAGTTGCCACTGAGGGCGGAAACTTAGTATCCTAAACGAGCTTGCATTTCACTCAACTATCTCGTGGTTATCGTACTCGTCGCCATGGTAGACGCAACTTCGAAGTTGGAAAATAATTTTTGAAGTTAATATGTATGACTAAAAGGTCTGCATTGGAATTAGCGTGATTCTCTCCACCAGCCTAACGAAGTAATGCGCAAATTAAATCTGCACAAAAGACGCATACGCTAGACTGCTCATTCCGCCGTCTACTGCGTGCTAATTCAAAAAATAAATTTCGAACTCGTCTTGCGGTTAAAATCAAATCGACAAACTTTCTCTCCAAATAGACACGAAATGATTGCGAAAACCAGTTGCGCGCCTTGCCTAAAAAGTAGCCGCCATCAGTGGCCACCCACTGATTAATATTATAGAATCTACTCTCACTTAATGGAAATTGATGACGGCTGGTTTTGTAGCAATGCTCGCATCTGGTTTTCCCCAATCTTTTAATGCATATTGATTAGACACAGGTTGTTGTTCTACTGTTTGAACCGGTATAAGATATTTTATCAACTTCTTAGTTTAACGTTAGGATCAAGTTACAGGCATGAACATAATTTAAAAATAAGCACTAAAGACGGTTGCATTGTAGTCATTTTGCCCATCTGGTTTTTCATAACCTTGCTACGGCTATTGGAGATACCTAAGATTAAATATGTGTTTATCTTTTCAATGATTGATACTTAATTGCTTTTTCTAGAGTCTGTTTTCGGCGATAAGACAAGCTCGATAATTCTATATTGAATTAGATATGTGTTTTTTTCACTCAGATAGATTGGTCCACCAAAGCTTATGCATGAGCCAATACAAATAACATGAACAGAAAAAATGAGACCTATTCCCAGAGGAGAGATTCGAACCGGCGACCTCCGACTTCGAGGTAAACACGAAACACGCAAAAGTAATGAAAGCCGACTGATGAAATTGGTTCTTGTCACGACCGCTCCTCCCGCTGTGACGCAATTCAATTTTCAGAAGGCCATTTCGCCGGGATGGGAAAAAAAACATTACTATGATTCATTAATGGCGATACCATTAGAGCAAGCAACAAAAAAACGAAATATTTTTCGAGTCCAAAAAGGAAACGAAAATGTATGCAGCGTTATTATATTGCGATCTGGAAAAAAGATCGAGAAAAGACATGATTTTATTTCGTCCTTGATCCAGTAATGAAAGGACACGTCACGATGTTTAAATTTCTAATTCATACGTACCTAAGTGAATTTTGAACAGTGGTGTGTTTTAAAGTCATTGTAGAAATTAGCAAAAGTTTTTGTTAAAAAACCTTTTCGTATTGTTAATTTTATTTGGTTACAATATTATTTAAACTATGAAATTATCGCGTAAGGTTTTGCGATATAGAAAATTTTTTAAAAACATGAGCGACTTAGATGGGCTTTCGAAAAATTAATTAATGCTATTATTATTTTTCCTAAATTATTTTTAAATGGTTTTTAATCATATTTTTTTATACCTTCAGTGCCAGTAATTTCGTTTGCTTAAGTCAGTACCACATTTTTTTAAAAATGATTAATCACAGTTTTCTTTAGGTAGGTATTGCAAGTCGTACCGTTTCAATGAAACTGAATGATACCTCCCTCGAAACAGAGCATTAACAAAGAAACGTCTTTAAATTCGTGCTATTTTTCTCAAGTTTTTACCTTTACCAAAGGATGTTGCGTTATTTCGGGCGTTTTCCAGTCTGAAGTGAAAGAATATCTTGCCGCCAAATTGAACCTAAGCATGTGCACGAACGCCTTTCTTTTTGTTGTTGTCACATAAAATGAAGTAAAGGGCTGTTCCCTCGCCTTGTCTTCGGCGCTATTTTTATCGCTTCGATAATGAGCTCAGGCAAGGGTACATGCATCTCTCCGCGTACTCGCATAACGCGAAGACTGGAAATTTGTTCCCTCAATGCCAAATCATCCGTGGTCGATTCCATTTATCGCAGTTGCTTATGTCGCAAGATTCGAAGAACGGCGAATCGCCACTGACGACGGCCACTTTGCATTAGATGTGTGAACGATTCAAATGTTTCTAAGGCAGCACCGTTCAAAGACATAACCTATATGATTCAAGTCACTAGCTTCAGTTTGATGATTCGTTTTAGAACTAAATTTAAGGTTTGCCGAAGAAAACCCTCCAGTTGGCGTCTTCTCAAAGGCATGCATGGTGTTAGGGTCGTCCTTATGCGTTAGACATTAACCGAGACCGAGTACCATGACAGATGAATGAATATCCATCCGGGAAAATGGACCTCTTAAGAAGTCGCCACCAAGTCCTCTCTCGTCGCTCCTTTAAATAACCCCCCTTCCAAATCCTTAGCCCACACCATCCTTCTCCCTCTTATCCCACGTCCACCTCTTCTCCTTTCTCTCCTTAAAACCAAAAAGAGGAGAGAGAGAGAGAGAGAGAGAGCGAGGCGGGCAGCCTCACACACACACAGAGCGGAGGCTGGCCTTGGATTGGCGGGAAGATGCCGGTTGCTGGTTCGTTCGGGCGAGGAATGCTCGGTCACGTGACACAACCTTGACCAACTCCTGGACTATGGAGATCCTCCGCACTAAAACCACCCAGGGTGACACGCGGACCGAAACCCGCAACACACACACGCATATAACAGCGAAGGCTTTTTGCGGCCTGGAAAGACCTTCTGGTGTGCGTTTTCTAACTCTGCTGGGGCCTTGCTGAGGAGGGGAAAGGTGGTGGTTCCGACTGATTTTTTTTTCGACCGCCTCCAACCGGCTCGATCTAATTCGGAACGCTCTCGAAAGTGAGGCGTGATCGTGGCGCACACAACCTGTCGTAACTCGTGACTCGGTGCGTCGGTTCTGTGTGTGAGCGGCGCGAAAATAAAAGAAAGGAAGAAAAAAGTCGCAGTTTTTTCGCATCAGTAGGATTCAATCCACCCCTCTTGGGTTTTAATCGAGAATAATTTTTTTAAAATTAATCTGAATGGAACAATGGCTGGGCATTTATCGACTGCAAGTATTGCAAAAATTGAACCTCTTTTAAAAAATGTCTTGTTTTTGTAAATGACGATTTCGAACTTTTTAAAGAATAAACAAAAAACGAAATTTAAAATTGAATTATCAAGCTTAAAATGTACCTGCGATATTCGTATTTGATTTAAGAGATCGTTTTATGGCAAAGGACATAGGTCCAGGACCGAATCCAGAAACTTCCCAATGTGGAGGGGTGATCGCGCCTCTCCTCCCTTGAATCCGCCTCTTCTGACGATCATATACGTTAAAAATCCCTACTACTCTCAGAATCTTCCTTTCCCTTGCCGTACAGACCTAAACTGCGGCGTAGGATCAAGGAAATTTGCGCGGAATGAATTTAAGAATGCAGCCAGGGAAGGGCAATGTGGTCATCTAAGGGGAGAAAGGGAGGGCGGACGCCCCTCGTCCCCCTTAGGTTCGCCACTGCATAGACCATCTACTCAAAAGATGTCTTAATTAAGCGATCATATGCCCTTTTAAAACAGGTTAAATTCAAACAAATATGGAAGTTCTCATCTTCTGGTTCTTTCTTAAATATTCGACTATCTTTGAAAAACAAAGCATAGCAAACTTAATTATAATAGCCAGCTACACTCCGCAAAACTCAAGGTTGGAAAGTAGACGAGATAATTAAAAAAATTTAATTAGCGGTTTTAAAGGTGCTGGTATTGTAATGTGTTTGATTGCTATGAGACGATTAGGTGTCTGCCATGAACTTGTAAACCTTTGCGTGTTTGAAATAGTATCTGGGACTGAGTAAACCTGATTTTAGTATATGCGTGTATTTATAACGTGTGGTTAGTTTATTTTCATTTTATTACTGGTCGCCTTTCCAATCCTTGTCGTTTTATCCACACCGCGGTGAGTAATTAAATATTTTATTTAATTTTAGGTTGCTCAATTTATCTCTTTTATTTGACTGCTCGATAAGTGAAATTTGATTTCATAGCAATGATAGAAAGCTACAAATTGTACTGCGGTCTTATAAGCTATTGGTAATTTTATAGGACTTCTGGAATTACTTCGAATAGTCAAGTTCAAAATTTCTTTTGACATCCCCCATTCTCGATTGAAAATTAAAAATTTTGGCAAATCCGATAATTCTATTTTAAAACTTCGTCAGACTTTCTCCGAATTAAAAGCTATATTTTTATTTGGACTTAAAAATAAAACGTCACTTTAATTCAATGATAGGTTCAACGACCAAAACTTAATAATAAACAAACGGTTTCTGTCTTTTGTTATTGCTTTGAAGCTACGCTTTCCTTTCCGCTAGGATTTATTTACGATGATGATGAGGATAAAAATACTTTCGAGTGAATCATGTTCCGCTCTCAACCTACGACACTCGGATGCATTTTGAGTGTGTATTCCTTGAAGCATGACGCTCCTGTGTTTACTCAGCTCTCTCGCTCTTTCTCTTTCTCTCTCTCTCTCCCTCTCCTAAAGAGTTCCCCACGGCTGCATCTATTGGGGAAGTCTATCCGCTGCACCAGCAGACATCCTACAAGGACACCTGTCGTCTGGAAACTTATTGACCATCGAACGCGCAATCAAAATACAATTTACTGAAACCTTGGAGTTTGTAAGAATTAACCTTGCCTTTCGAACTCGACAGATAACGTTAGCGCGTTTAGGAACCTTTTTTAATGATATTTTTAACGGGTTCGCATATAATAAAAACGCCACATCACGACTTTAAGATTTATATCGAATTTAAATTCATCGATGTAATTATTTCATGCGTTTTTTGTGCGTGGCATACATATCTCCATTGCCATGTATAACGTTTTCCGTGACGTGCTTTTTAATCGGTAGTGAAATCGAACCTTCGATGGATCGCCGATGGCGATTGAAATATTAGCGTCTTGTCAGAGTTATTTATATCCGCGGCCTCACACTTGATATGGAAAGATTATGTATTTCGTCAGTCGAGGTAATTCCATTTCTATTCAGGTCAATGCAACAAAAAATGTCCGTCTCGATAGCCCTAACGAACATGTGACAGTCGCAATCGTGCCAAACAGGCAATAATTATTTCGGTGAAACGTTTTCGTTGCAACGAGCATTTTATGTGCCTCGTTTTTGCGTAGGAATTTCATACATATCATTGAGTGCTAAAGACGTGGATCCGGGGGCTTCATAATCAATGGAGATTTTTTCGTAGCGTTTGTCGTCGATACGCTTAATACATTTGGCTTTATTTATATCCTTGACATATTTTCAAATGAATTAATTTTAGGTGATGTTGTCTTCCAGCTTACGGTGACAATCCTTAAAATTTTACTTTTGTTTATTTGAATTTTTTTGGGATCCTGCGCGATATTGTTTTCAATTTGGTTGCTAACACGGCATATATTTACGGATTCGATACCGAAAAAAATACTGTCATAAAGCCATAGTTTGCATTCCTGTATAAATCGCCGAAACGGCTTTTTAATTTTGTAGAAGCTACTTGTATTACTTGTTTTTTTTCAAACGTGCGAAATGTCAACCTTAATTAATTATGGTATAAACATTATTTTTTCAACTCGAGATTGAACCTATAGTGTAACATTTCTCATTTTTGCTATAGCGTGTTTCATTTTCAGTTTCCATGAATATTCTATTATTTAAATAATTCTTTCATTAACATTCAAATAGCTTAACTCGCGTATCTGATAAATATTCCGGAAAGGCGCGTAGTTTTTCCCCCAAAAAGTAGCTTCTGTTAACTCGCCGAATCAAAGGATAATTTATCGGTGACGACTTTCGCGGGAATATCTGACGCCAGCGAAGATAATAATCAGTTACTCTCTTTAAATACGTAATTGTCCGATATCGAGAAGGTATTTCCTCTTCCTCGTCTTCCACGCGATAACTGCAGCTGGCTGGAAGAGGGTTTTTCCTCCGAGAGAAATGCGTTTAACGCATCAACACTCGTTCGGTGTAAAAAACAAAAGAAAAACGAAACGAATCCTTCCGATTGAAGGTGGAAGGAAAACGCGAAAACCGTTAGCATTGTGTCTTCACGCGGCGTAATTACGTAAAGAGTGGAGGGTATTTAAGTGGGGATAGCCGACGATCTAGTTTGCATTTCCTGTCGTCCGCCATAATAACGCCTTATCTTGGCGTTATTTTAACCTTTCTTGTGTACCGTTAGGCATCCCCTTCCTGCCAGGACGTTGTTTTTTGTTATTTTTTTTATTTTCCTCGCTTTTTATTCGCCGCGTTCGCCTCAGTAAATGTCAAGGACACGAATGATCTGAATCGTTGAGCGAGCATCTCAAAAATTTCCCGGGGGTTCTTTGTTTTTATTCATACGTGTGTTTGTGTGTACATACACACATCCAGTGCCGTAACTAGGGTATGGCGAAGGTGGCATTTGCCATAGGCGACGCTTGTAAAAGGCGCCAAATGTTAATTTTCCCATAGATATTATTTTAATACTCGAGTATTAAAGTTATTGTCAATAAAAACGCCAATAATCTTTATGAAAACGTTACAAAAAACATGTTATACATACAAAAGGTGTTTCCTTAAAATTTTGCCATAGGCACCATATCTTTTCTGCACACACGTTCACAAATACACAAACGGATATACTATAATATTATATATATATATATATATATATAATTATGTAAATATATCATAAAATAATTTCATAGATTCGCTTAATATTTTTCGTCGACTCAAAAACAACATCGTTATCTTTATTTGTCTGACAATCGTTTAAACTCGGTGGGTTAGACTAAGTTTGAATTCCTCATCGATCATCGAATCCATTTCAAAAGGTTTAGGTTTTAGAGAGCAGCCTTTTCCAACTGTATTTGCTATTGGTTCACTTCACTAATGTTATATACCAATCCCTAGCCCCGCGCCGTAGATGAGTTACTGGAAAAGAGACCGTGTAAAGTGAGGTAGACCTCCCCATAGGGATTTTTGGCGTGTCTTGAGGTCAGCTTTTAACAATTCAGTTCAACGAAACCGAGCGATTTGCAGGGATTGGTGTACCGACAGACACCGATTTAGCGCCAACCCCGCATACCGCCAATGAATCGTTGTGAACAGAACTTCCATCTTAGCATAGAGCAAGCATATACCTCGATTTACCGCCACCCCCGCTTCAGCGCCAATGTCAGTGATGGATTGATGGATCAACGGTGTATGTGTATATATATATATATATATATATATATATATACATATTCTCTCTCTGTAGCTGAAGAAGGAGTAGTTCCGAAAGCTTTACGTTTGTGATGTTTCTGTGTTTTTGTGTTATTTTACGTGTGTCGCTTCGACATCCCCGGGGCCTCGCCAACCTGAAGTCGTCTGATTGGTGAGTGCTCACTGGGTTTCCTCATCCCAACACCTTGTTGACATCCATATATATATATATATATATATATATATATATATATATATATATATATATGGATGTCAACAAGGTGTTGGGTTCTCTCTCTGTAGCTGATGAAGGAGTAGTTCCGAAAGCTTCTACGTTTGTGATGTTTCTGTGTTTTAGTGTTCTTTTACGTGTGTCGCTTCGACATCCCCGGGGCCTCGCCAACCTGAAGTCGTCTGATATGTGAGTGTTCACTGGGTTTCCTCATCCCAACACCTTGTTGACATCCATATATCCATTTTACCTTTCCTTTTCCGTAAGCTGTTATATATATATATATATATTTCAGTCCTATCCTGTAGTGATATCATACTACTTCTGGCCTTTGTCTTCATTAAACGTAATTCACTATGGACAATATGTTTTTTTTTAATTTATCGGGAAAAAATGCGAAACGAACGAGCCTAGTGCGACTCCCTTGCATTTGCCAAGTGTTCTCTTCCTTCTCCTTTTTCAACTCCAAGAAGTCCTCTAACTATGCACGGAATATACGTAGTATTTGAGAAGAAAAAGCGAAAAAAACACCTTTGCCTTAAGAGAGATGGAGTTTCAGGCGCCCGGCGAAGCGAAAAAAGAATTGGAAGACCATAGAAATTTTCCCTTCGGGGACAATGCGAAAACCCTCTCATTCCGTTCGACAACGATCTACTAGAACCTTCCAAGTTCAAAACAAAAAAAGAAAGACGTTCTCACACCGACCATCACGATAATTAAAGTGTAGGTGGTAGCAAAAGGGTGGGAGAATGGGGAGGGGAGAGGGTTGGTTCGTGCCGATGCTGTTTCCTACCTCGTTAGAGGAAGCGATTCGTATCGGTCGTTTATATTTTTAAATCTCGTCGCGAAAGTGCGTGAAATTAACCCTTTCTAAAGTCTCCGAATCGAGGAAATGTTTTATTCCCTAAAGCTTAAGGCACGCGAGTCGAGAGGGTGATGTATGAGATAGTTAACTGTCGCTTTTTATCCTTCGCTTTCGACGAAGAATGTGGATACATTTACTCGTTCGTGGTAGAAACGCTTCGCCTTTGTTTTCATTTATTTATTTATTTATTTTTTACTTTCCGCGTCGGAGCGAAAATGGTTGCCACGACGGCGCTAGAGATAAACGCCATTTTCTTTCTCACGAAATCGATTTTCGTCGGTTTACTTAATCAAAAGAATAAAAGCATATAGATAAGGTAACAAAAAGTAGGAGAGACGGAAATAAACTGTCGCGTGATAAGCTTCCCGGCAGTTTACGAAAGTTAATAGGAAGGTTATAACAGCTTTTTCGTTTTAAACTTGTGGTATAAGTAACTTCCATGGTTATAAAAGAAGATGTGCATTATAGCTACTCTATAGCCGTCATTTGAGGAAACGGATCAGATATAAGAAGGCACTATATAGTCTCAATGTCGCCTTTACTGAAGCCGTTCGTCTGTCAACGGAAACTCGGCGATAATTGATTTCAGCGAGGACTCTAATTAAGATCGACTGCATATGATCTACCACTGAATAAGGCTAATCATTATCCGAAATTAACATCTGCTCCGTGGCTGCATGATCGACATCTTGATGTAAGTAATAAGGCGAGACCGCGTTATTTTTTCAAACTTATGTTTTAATCGAAAGATATACATCTGTTGTGATTCCCAAGCTGGATTTCCGCGGCCGCGTAAATGAGAAAAAATAACAAAAACTGATCGTTATATAAATGAGCAGCGGAGAGAATTACACGGATAGCATCGAACGAGATTCCGTTGACCGATTGCAAGGACATTAAAAGGTCATCTGGTATTCGTAACGTAAGACTTGGGATTTGAAGAAAGGAAAAAAAAACTTTTTCTGGCATTCTTCCTCGACTGGTTCGAAGGGGAGGGATAAAAAACTTCCTTTCCTAAGAGGATTATCGCTTGAAAGGAAATCTTAAGACTTCTGCTGCAGCTAATCAGCCTAGTTGTTTTTTCCCTGTGGGATTGACAGATTTCATTCGAAGAATGCATCCATTCATTAGGGCGGGAAGAACGCTTGCTTCAATTGTCGAGAAAGAACGAGATCATACCTCGGGATCGTATTCTTGGGAAATATAGCTAAACTAGTTCTTTTTTGCCGTCAATTCCTTCGTTTAGGAAACTATCGGGTTCGCAAAGGCATTGACGTGAGCTTTTTTTATCATTATTTTACGACACAAAAAAGCTGCCGAGTTCTACGAACCACTCTCGGTATCTATCGGCATTTAAAATTTAATCGAGTCGGACAAGTTTGAATCGGATCTCAGGGAATGGCAAAAAATACTCTCTCATCCCTCGCTTTGCGCTGTACATAAGTACATGCGTCCCCGGAAAAGATAGGTAGATAATCGTCTTTATTCGGGCGAAATATATACCATAATGTCCATTCTTACATTTAACCCTTCGTCAATATAATGAATGTGAGAAAAAATAAATAAGATATTACAATACACATTACATAAACAGTATATAAATCGTATAAAGTGAAGCCGTGTAAAGTGGGATGGATATCCCCAATATTAAGAACATTACTATGTTGCATTTGAACGACCTAGTTAGTACAAGCAACAATTTAGCAGTATTGTAGCTTCCTTTAATTTTAGCGTTTTTTTAAATCGCTTATGCTTTCACAAGAAGAGCTGGGAAGATAAGAGTTTCAGGATAATTTCGGCTGGTGACAGACATGAACCTCATCGACTTTGGGGTCCGTCAATTTCTCTGTTTGCCTTTTAGCAGAATTAGACGAGAGGAAAGACACTCACATCATGCGCGAATCGAATCTAGGCTCGTTCTTTCCGAGGACAATACGAGATCACAATAGGAAATTTCGAATTGCGTCAGACAATCTTTAGGTAGGATTTGGTGCGTTGCACCCCCTGCCACCCACCAACTAGGTGAATTGCAGGGTAACTTGTAGATGTAGAGTACACGCGAGGCAGAGGCGTTCTTTACAATTTATGCAATCATGACAAAAAAATATTAATGGCTTAGTATAATGTCCAAGAAGTTAAAAATGGTATGCCGGTAGTGATGCCAAGGAAATATCGAATTTTTGATTTGCCGATTTATTTCCTAATCGGTTGTATTTTATAAAACGATCGGCAATTATTTAAAAACATACCTCACTCGAATAGTAGTAATAATCTTAGGGAGAGGAGGTCGAATATTTCAAAAATTCACATGAACATTATTTTAATAATAAGGCTCCGGGAATCTGCTTTTGCAGTTATTTTTTAATTTGTTATTATATTCTCTTAAATCGGACTGACATATTTTATGATTTTTAATGTTTCGAAACCGTTTCGAAATCGTGCTAAAGTGAAACTGATGGCCTTTCAATTCGAGGTAGTTCCCTAAAATGCAAACCGTGCCAAACCAAAAACGTGTAAACCGAAACCGTGCGAAGCGAGGGATGAGCGTATTCGAAATACAGAAAACTTTCGTTACAGAAACTCAATTCGATGTAAAAATGTAATGGGAAAGGATGGTGTATATCAGGGGTGGACAAACCTCAGCTCTCGAGCTGCATGTAGCTCTTTTAATTTAGTATGCGGCTCTTTTAAATTTACACTCAGAGGCGTGTCAACGTCTTTCACTACAGCACACAATGTCGTAGTGTGACTTGAGACGTATTGCGGACGCTTAAGGGACATGTATTATATCTGAATTACTTCGGATACGGATTATGTTTTATTGTTCGTAAATGGATGAGCACAGAATGTGCCATGCGGCTCTCAAACTTCAGAAGATTATCGAATGCGGCTCCGAGGGTAAGTAAGTTTGGCCACCCCTCGTGTATACCTTTCTCGAAATTGAAATAATTCGTCTCCCAACGATAGACTGGTAGAGTATTAAGTTGATATCAACCGTACGCTGCTAGTTGACTCTGCTAAAGAAAATACGATGGAAACTTGAAGGTATTTGCGCCAAATGAATCAAAAACGTGTATAGCAACCCTTTGGAATAGGAGAAATTTTGGCTGGTGTTATTTCGATGCGTTTAAAGTATTATTTTTGAGAAATTTCCGATATAAAACAGTTTCGTTTTTTCCTTCACTCCCTGAGGAACGGCGGTCAAACCTCTCATCAAATTGTAAAGGTTAATTAGCCCTTTCTATTCCTCGCATATAAATTCTATATCATTAAAACGTCAGAATGTTGGGAAAATACGAATTACCTCGGAAATCTGGATGCGTGAAAACTGCCCATTTTAAAAGATTCACCGATAATGACAATAATACCTATCCTGAAAATGCAAATAAAAACCGACGCGCGAACAGTCAGATAGGAAGAAACACAGAGAGAGAGAGAGAGAGACAGGCCAAAAAGAACGACTAAAACAAGTTTTCTATCGTTGATAAAACTTCAGAAAATTTATAAATTAGGATAAACCACATATTTTGTGACGTAGCTAGTATATACCGATTGAAGATTCCGATAGATCATGCTGGAGACTCAGGAGAGCCAGCAGGAATAATCTCAACGCCATTTAGACATTTGTTGGCTCTTTGCACCCCCTGCCGCACGCCTTGTAAGACTGCAGGACATAAATTGTAAAATGCGATACAAATCCGCATCCTGAAGAGATTGATTCCGATCGCCCGACTGAGACGTCGTAGTCTTACGTAGTCTTACATCATTACCCAACGCACCAATTCACCTTCCAATCTGACCGCAGCTGGAGATGCTGGAATTTTCCGAATGAAATCTCGTTCGAACGAGAGAGAGAGATGAGCCAACTGTAACGGGGAGGTTTGGCGTGACCTCACCACGTTCGAAGTAGTTCTCCGGTGCATGAGTTCATTCTTCAGATCGAACGCTTATTGGGAAATAAAGGAGCAGGACCATCGCTTCCGCCACCTGGCGTTAAATCTCTGCGTTAACGAGGGTTAACTCCCGACTTCCTGGACCATTCGAAGTGCATCGGTTGTGCTACGGATTAAGTCATAATATCTCTGGGTAGGCGAGATTAGGAAAAAATCCCCGTTCAAAAACTATGTCAGGAACATCTCGTGACGAGTTGTCTAGGTATGAGTGTATGAATAACAAATTCGACATAATTGAAAGGTGGTTACTCCGAGCCTGTGTATTTTATTAGGTTGGTTGGGAATTCCCTCATTAGAACTATCAGTAATAGCTACAGACGCAATTTTTCAAAGATTATTAGTATGTATTACATTAAAAACTTTATTACAGGATCAGTATAAGGAAAATGACCATTTTAAATTCTACTTTCTCCAAACGTTATATGTATTGTTGTCACATCTCCGAGTTAGAGAAGGTGCAAAGGTAGAAACTCGAGTTGTGATGTTTACGTGGAACTCTTCCAATCTCTCGAACGCCTTGTCATATAAAATTACGGCAACGATTATTCTAAATGCTGATCTGTTTTTTTAACGCCAAAATAGGCTATTTTTTCCGTAACTTCGAAATAAAACCTGAATTTCACGAACAATGTAATTTTTTCCTGTTATTGAAAAAACGCTCGTGTTTTAGGTCGATCCGTCGATCTGTTTGCGTCGACTGTATCTGCCGAATAAATGTAACTAGAGTGATGAAATGTTCCATCCAAGAACGAGGAACCCATATAGTTTTACATTGTCCGTCTATATACACGATACCTAGCCAACGAAGATACGGCATCCAAACAAAAACCTCATTTATCGCTTGTAATACAATTCTTTTCTAGCTTGTTTTTAATGTATATACCGAATTCTTTGCAGTCGGAAAGCCGTTTCGGGTGGAGATTTTGTTCATTAATTTGCTGTTTTACGTCATTTATATTGTTGACTATTTTACAAAAGTTAATAAGACAAAATACGAAGTCGTTGGTTTTTTTTATTATGTTCTAGAATCATTTCGACGTCTTTAGTTTTTGTGTTCTCATAGCGGCAATCCCTATTCAATGGCCAACCCTTTTAGCGAACATGTTCCTTAAGAACCTTTGGTGGTCACTCAATAGATACTTCACTTTTATGCGCACACACATAACTTTGACTTACGCAAACTGTTCGGTTGTGAGTGCTCATTCTCTCTCCCTCTCCCTATCACTGCCTTTCAGCACCTTGTTGGCTCATTGGTGACATAGTATCTCATCTTCCTAGGCATCCACCTTAGGGATACACATTTGCATAGTGTTTAACATCTTGCTGAAGAGCAGTACACGACTTCAACGGTAAATTGACGAGGTTGAATAATTATAGAACGGTCGTTATTGCGTAAAAAAATACCTTGGTAGTTGCCATCATCGCTTTCCAGTTAGAACATAACCATTCCATTAGAAGGAAATAACTTAAATCGTACAAAACACAAAAGTAAAGTAAAATGAAACGTTTTCGTAATCGATGGAATTCAAAGGTAACTCTTGTTGCCATGAAAATGTTGATCAAACCAGACGCGCGTTTCGGCTAGAGGGTAACCTCCCTCATTGGCACTTCACCGAACTTTTTTTCTGACGAGTACCTCTGAGAACGACTACCTTGTGACCGAAACAGTTCTGTTACCACCGGAGCTACCTTATCTTCTTTAGAATATTATAGGCGAGCTCAATATTTAATTAATAATTTTCAGTCTTTATGCTTCTATAATCAGAGAATGACGGGAACTTCGGCGTATATAAAAGATTCGCAGCAACTTCACTCCCGCCACAGACAGGTCGAACGAAAATTATTCAAAAAACTAAAAAGAAGAGCGATTTTGACGATACGGAGATAATCTCCCCGCTAGAAAGGGATAAAGATACCGTGGAATCCTAATTCATTAAAATGTTTCGCACGCACGATGACGAAAAAATATAAAACTATTTTCAACCTTTTCCGCGGTTTTAACGGCGAGGGAAGACAGAATGAGAAGGCTATCTCACGACTTTGGAGGGAGGGGGGGCGATTATTCCGGATGGATATTAAAGCATAGAAAGATAGGGAGAGAGATAGAGAAAGAGAGAAATGTCATTAAAGGTGAAGATTATCCACCAGAGTTCACTCCGATCTTTTCACCCTACGTATAATGTTTTTTTTCTCCCTCTATAGTTTATGTGTAGATTGCGCTCTCTCTCCTTCCCTCTCTCCTTCCTTCTCTCCTTCCTTCTCTCTATCCCTCTCTCCTTCCCTCTCTCTCTCTCTATCTCTTCCCACGGGATGCCTTCTCTCGTTTCCGTTATGAGCTTTTAAAACCGACATTATATTCTTAAACCCGTTTTGGTTATAGGCGCAAAAGGAACTCTTGGGAGATTCTTCGGCTCTTAAAAGAAGAAGAATCCCAATGTCTTTTTTTTTCAAAAGAGATTTTTCGAAGGTTTTTATTTATTTATTTATTTTTTCGGCCTTTTTTTCTTCTTCTTCGATCTCGTCTCTAGGAGAAGGGTAAGAGAGGGAGGGGAGAGGGAAGATAAAGGGGGAAAAGCTGACGATGGAAATGAGAAATTTCGAAGACTTTTTCCTCCATTTCTCTCTGAAAGATTCCTTTCTTTGAATAATTCGAGGAGTGGACGAAGGGTCGGCCAAAGTCGTCGGAAGGAAAAGTGGTAAAGGACGTGGATTTTGTGTCCATCTTCTTTATAAAAAATACACAAGGGCCTTTTACTTACGGAGATTTCTGCCTCGTGCGGAATAACTAAACAATGCGAAAGCGGGTGGACGGAAGAGTATCTGGCTCAAGCGCAATTGCCACGACCACTTCGCACATTCTTGTCAAACGTGTTCTCGCCAGCTGGACGCTTTTCACCTTTTCATCTATAAAATAATGGACGGCGTTCATTTGTTGACAATCCGCCGGCAATCATTCAGGGTGTCCGAAAAGAAAAGCAACCCATTGGAGAATTCATGTTTATTAGTAAATTACAAAAATCTTTGAGTGTGTTGGCCATTATTATATGCACATATGTATAGTGGACAAATCGTGTTATGATACATTTTTATTAATGTATCTTTTGTTATGCCGTCTGCTGTATGTTGATCAGTGATCTTATGAGGGTTATTTCGGTACACAGTGTTCTTCAAATCCACGAGAATGTCCGAGCTTAAGTCTGGAGATGTACCTATGCATTTTTAGGATAATTTATTAAAATGAATTTTTTTGTAATTAAATAATTAGCATTCCTTTTCCAACTGTCGGTTATATATCCTGATCATAAACTGTTCGCATACTTTTCACGTGTTTTAACATTTTAAATATATCAGAAAAACTAAAGAAATTTAACCGACGAAAGCAAATGAGAATTATTGTGATTTTTTCATGATGACTAGTAATTCTAACAGCTATTAACTCCATAAAAAGCCGTCTAAGTACTGCACTTCGTTAACCTGAAGCCTGCTAGCGTTAACTTCTCAAGAAAATCATGGAATGCTAATCAAAGGACGTAATTTTTCCTAAGAAATAAAATAAGTGATTTTTATGGTAGCCCATTATCCATTACATCTATTGTGTTGCCACCTTGAGGTGGATAAAAATTCTTTTTTCGTAAATACATGAGTGTGTGCGTGCAAATGATTGATAATATGAGGCTTAATTATTGCCCAACAAATAAATTTTACATATATACTTTCCCAGCAATCGACTTGTGTCACTGTTAACAGTAAAAAGTAATCCTCCTAAAGTAGTTAGTTATCAAGGAAAAAATCTGCTGAAGACTGAAATTAAAGATTTAGTTATTAAGTGAAATGAAAGGAATTTATGGAGGAAATTACGGAAGTTATTCGAAGTCGTTAGCCATTTAGGAAGGAATTTCTTACCTGTGGTTTTTTCCCGTCACATTTGGAGGAAAATGTTCTGGTGCTTTGGTATAATGCTCAGGCCTGCTTGAAACGCAGCTGATGATGCTAATTAACTCCATAAACTAGCTTTCCTCCTCCATTTTTTTTAATTTGGAATCCATGGGAAACTAAAACGAGTATTGTTTTCAACTTTTTCGAATTCCAAAATATCTCGAGCGTCGATATTAGTCACCTGTCCCTATCATTACGATCAGACGTAAAGAATTCGCTCTTTTTCAACTAAGGCTGACTAAAATCGAGAGTTTTAAACCGTCTTGGTGCAGTAATAAAGACGCATTCGTATATTAATTCGCATCTTTCGATCCGCATCAGAAATGAGGAATTTTGAAGATAATCCAGAATAATTCATACTGTTAGGCATTTGTTTTGGGCCTACAAGTAACCGTATAAGATTCTTAACGCCTCAGATTTCTTAATTTTCGTAAAATCGCAATTCTATTGCCTTCTATGCCTGTATTCCAAAAATAACAAATAAAACTGGGAGCTTCATTTGCTAACGCAATATGAAAAAGCGCGTTTTCTTTATTGATGTTTGTTTAGAATTGTAAACTTAAAATTCTTCATAAACTTAATAATGAAATGATGTGACATAAAGTCATTTATTCAATAATAAATTTAAAAAGTGTATTCATCGTCTTGCACACGTTAGGTTTCTAATCTAATGAGTATTGGCTTATGATACGAACATACTACATTAGTGAAAAGGATCCTCCTGACTCTCCGATTTCTCCGGAAAAACCTCTTCTGCAGTGTTATAGATGGCATTCAAGATCACATTAATAGTGAAATTTTTAACTTTCTATCTATAACAATAGCTCAGAATCTTAATTTGAAAACTTTGAAGGCACCCCCTGTCGCCCACCGATTTCTCCGAGAACTTCTTTGGCGGCGTAATCATGGGCCACATACACCCTGCAAATTTCAGTCTTCTATCCCTTACCGTTTACTTGCTATTTTAATTTAATTGATTGCACGGACAGACAGACATAAGCTCGTTTATGAAGTAAAACGCGCTAAAAAGAAGACTTTTTTCTTGAAAATATTCTCCGAAACTTATGCTAAAAATTATCACGAAGTATCTCGAACACTGTCTTTATTCCTTCCTTATTTTACGCGACACTGTCTTATGCAAGCAGTTTGGCCTTGTATATGTATATATTCCTCGTTATGCCTCGATGCATGAAGAACATTGAAGTCTCTCAAAACGGATTCTGTTATTTAGGTTTTGGGCACCAATCAGAACGTAACTGGCAGCTATCAGCGCAACGTGACTGGAGACGTTCATTAACAACAAACCGTATTCATAGCCATAGAAGCTTTTTGTTTTATGCTTTTCATTCCGAAAGGAATTTATTGTATCTTGTTTCTTTTTTTTGCAAACAATCGCTTATAAACCGCGTGGGCAAATTCCAAGTCTTCGATTAAAAAAAACTAAGGAACAGCCTTCTCGCCCTTGAGCGGTCCTTCGTCGAAATGACGTAACCGTCTTGGAAGCAGGCCTCACCTAGTGAATTCTCATCCGAGGAATCACATACTTGGGATGAGGTTGGAGGAATCCAATGCAGACCCGAGTCGACTTCTGAACAATTCTGGACAAAACGATCGGATTTCACGCTCGGTAAAGAAAATAAATTCCACGATGAAAGTCTACCGTTCGCAAATCGAATGTCGTTATCGCGACTGCCCTCGTGATAACGATGAGGTGAGTGGCAGAGTGTGCAACGCATCAAAATTTTCCTCACAGCTCTCGAGTAGTAGGGCTTACTTCTTGTTAATCGATATTACGCGTCTATGTTTATGCTTGGTGTAACTCCATCTTATATACATTTATTTGAATGGAAATACTATATTATTGAAAAAAACTGACTGCTATAGCGGATACAAGGGGAGGGGTTTCCCCTAAGGAAAATGATCAATCTTCGTTAAAATATTATCTCCATTAATTTATTTTATATAATAGGCGTTCTAGAAATATTTTGCAAATTTCGTAGCAAGGTATAATATACCCCGTATGTTTATTATAATAAGACGGTATTATTTTGCATAAAAAGGTCTCAGTAAATGTGTTTGTTTTCTCATTACCCTTCCCCCTCCCTAAGCTATGCACCTAGATCCGCCCGCCCCAGGAAAAGTAAACATCGATACCGCCCAATCCTACAATCGATTTCATGTGCTTTAACACCGTGATCACATTTTTACTTTCTCCATATACGTAGTATAGGGGAAAGTATTCTATTCATGAAAAAAATCGACTTCGAGATTTCAACGGAAATACACGTTTTGAGGTCCCCTGAACACGTTTTGACCATTTTCTCGATGATGTCTGTGTGTGTGTGTGTGTGTGTGTGTGTGTGCGTGCGTGCGTGCGTGTATGTGATAGCTTTTTGCGGGTGCTCTAACTCAAAAACTATTAATCAGGTCAACGCGAAATTTTAAATTTAACATTTTTATAAAAGTCGGAAGAACTGATTAGTTTTTGGTAAAAATCAGTCAACCGGAAGTGGGTGTTTATTCTTGTCACTTATCCGTTATTTTGAAATATTTGCTTTAATATTTGATAAATGTAAAAATGTACTAGAATAAAAATAGTAGGAAATTTAATTTTCTACTACCTTTGTTTGAAACATTTTTCCATATAATGCATTTTTTAAGAGATATCTTATATTTTTAGCTGCCACCACCACACCACCTATCAACGACTATTGTTAACAATTGATGCTTAGTTACATCTTAGTAACGCTTCTTTTTCTTTTCTTAATTGTTGGAGCTTTGTGGCTATATTATATATCAGAAGGCTATGGTTTGAGTTTATTTCTATTTTTTGTAAAGTCTAAAATTTTCTCGCAGTTTCTTAAAATAATTATTATTATCTAACCTATTTGGAATTTTTAGAAATATTACAGGTATGGAGAAAGTCATGTGGTGGCCACATCAGATTTTTCTATATAGTTTGGGAGCTTCAGTTTTTTTCTCAAACTTCCTCAACTAAAAATCCTTCGATTTTTTCGTCCCTACGATCCCAGGAGTTCCTCTATTTGTTGTTATCGCAATGGATATGCTTTAGGCGCGCTAACTACTTATCTATGGGGTGTTCCTTTTGGACTCCTCCAATGTTACTTTCAGGCGAGGGTCGAAGGTCAGTCCTTTTAATGCACGTGAAGGAATTTCCCCCGGCCCTGAGGCTTTTCTTTTTTGGCCCGAACGATACGAGTTGTTGAGCAATAAATTTTACCGAAAGCTCCATGTCACCCATTGAATCGCTCGTATCCGTCGATATAAATCTCTATTGATGCGGTAACATCTAAATTTAAAAATCTTTCTGAAAATGCTTGTGTCAAAATTTGCTTCTGGTTTGACTCTTATGTTATTGATCATCGATCGTACTTGGAAATTGAGCCTCGAAAACGCTCCTCCATTCGATATCGAGGGTTTTATCGTCCGCATTGTGTCTCTCAATATGTGTGGGTGTCTCGTCTATTACTACAATATGTTTTCCGACCTTGCCCACATCTGCAAGAGCCTCATCTTAGCATTCAGTCAGAGATCTTCCATCGATATTCAATTGAAATTCTTCAATAATGAGGTAATGGCTCACCAATCAGATGAATGACATGGATAAAACGTATATGAGATAATTGACTTTGAACCGTGAATACAGATGTTCCTACGCATCGTTAGTTTTATGACGTAAAGTAGATACATAATTCGCGAGAAAAGATACGCGCGTCGTAAGTCTTCCTTCACCTTCGAGGTCGTCAACATCGGTTTGTCGACCGAGCGTAAAAAAAAGCACGACAATTGACGAGCGATAATCTTTCCATCGTTTTCCCTTTCGACGGCACGAGATCATCCGAGCGAAAGTCTTTGATGGGGGTTTTGTAACGTGAATCACGCGCGCGCACACACACACACACGTACGCACCACACAGACAGGCCTCGTCACGGCCTTTCCGAAGGGGTTGTTCAACCTCGCGTAGGCTGCGAGTTCCTTTACGACGAGTATATCTGTATCTTTTTTTCCTCTTCAATCCGTCGACATTCCGCCCGACAGATGGGACAATAAAAACCGCCCGACTCGATGAACTTCTAATGCAGGCACACATCTGCGCCCCCTCTCCCTCGCCACGGCGCCCCGTAGAATCGTGGAAAAAAACAGTTGGGGCGGTGTCGGGAACTGTCGACGCGTTGAGCGACGGAATGCGACGAAAGAGAATCGAATTTCATCCGAGGCAAAGAGCGAATTTTGAAGTGCCGATTTCAACGAGTCTTTTGTTTATAAAACGTGTCGGTGGGGAAGGGTCGTTTGTCAAGGAAATTTGTCCGATCCTTTTCGTGGTCGTTGGGTGGTTTACTTCTCTCTAAATCATTCGCATCGTAGGTTTACCTGACTGTTACTATTGCCACGTTTTTGTATGCTGCCGTCCATTCCGGACATTTAGGACCTAGGGAAAAAAAACAGTGAAATATCACTCATTGATACTTGTGCTGGACGAATATCAGGGCGATCGCGTTGAGATTTTTTTATGTTATCGCGACTTTTCAGAGAGTTTTATGAATTTATCGTAGTTTTCTAAATATAAATCCAAATTCTTCATTAAATATATATGTACTTATATATATATATATATATATATATATATATATAATATTTGGTAGTTCTACTTGTGTACGTAGTATACAGAGAAACTACTGTAATCGCGAAAAAATCGACTTCGAGATTTGGATGGAAATATACGTTTTGTGTCCATGAGTCCAAAAAAGCTGTTTTCGCCATGCTGTCTGTCTTTGTGCGAACCTAGATACGAAATACGAAATCTAATGACATTTCGTATTTTGACATAACAAATAACCAGAATAGAAACTGATGAGATGAACAATATAGCGCAACAATGAAGAGTAAGTTATGCTTGTTGTTTTTCACAAAATGTCGATGTATTCAAAAATAGCACCAACGATTTTGGTTAAAATTCTCTCAGTTATAGATCATGGAGTCATATACAATACTGCATAAGCCATATTTCTCTAAATATAACTATGTAGTATCCAGCAATAATGCTTCAGCACCTATGTGGCTTCGTCAGTCCTCATAATACTTTACTGTTTATCAAGGTTGATTATCACATATATGAGATTATTGATTTATTACGTGCAAAAGATATTTTCTCTTATTTTGTTGTTTTTTGTAGCAGTAGGAGTATTGTATAAAAATGTATTTGCGATGTATATTATGCCCATTTTTCCAATTGCTATTTTCTAATTCTCCAAATATCAATCTATAAATATTTTGCAATTGGTAGTTTATTAGTATTAGCGAGGAGTAGGTGTGTAAAACACACTCATTTACAAAAGGAGGTGTCTTTCGAAAAAAAACTAAAAGTATCGTATCTAATCGCTCGAGTGCGTCCATTCTATGGCACTTAGTTTCCAAATGTAGTACTTCGGGATATGAGGAAGATCCTACAGCAAAATTTTCGCTGAAATGCCCAAGGGATGAGTATTTCTACATCGACATTTTTACCTTGAAATCCAACGTACTGGTGTGTGGCAGGGGTTGCAAATCATGAAAATCTCTCTAAACAATTTTCGCTTGTAGATTTGACTCTCCTATTGCGATCCCTAATTGTCCTGGGAAATAAACGAGCCCGTATATCGCTCTGTCCTCTCGTAATTTATCGTCGTGACTGCTTCTCCCGATAAGCGTGGGTGGTTTCAGCTATCCCTATATATTTATTCGCAGGCAATAACCTCGAGAAAGGTCGTCAAGTCGGTGAAATTCTGTTGAATTTTTGTTTTTCTAAACGTCCTCTTCGACGAGGCCCTCATCTGAGTTTTATCGGCATTTACATGCTAGTTGCGAGCTGCGTCGAATGTTCACTGAGATATCATTACTTGTATGGATTTCAGATTTTATCGCAGATATATCTACGCGTGTGCGTGCTTGAAATGTTATGGAATCGGTCTCGGATCTTTTCCCGTGGGAACTACATCGTCGAATTTTAAACTAAAAAAATTGATGAAGAGCGCAATGGAAACCTAATCATATTTGCAATGCTATTCCAAAGAAATCACAACCTAGGAATTTTTCTTCAAGGGGCGCAACAAAAAGGGGTTAAATACGAAATTTCAACGCATTATTGTTAAAATACTGTTTTGTGCGTTGTATGATTGTGGCTCGATAGAATAACATATAAACCAGGGGTTCCTGCGTAACGAATTCTTATTCTCGGTCATTCTGCAGTAAATTCCTTCGAAATATTTTGAATGAGTCTAACCAGGAAAGAGATTAAAAAAAGATTTTGTGCGATAGCCGTGTTCGTAGAAACTAGAACCGTGGAATTGATTAAAACATTAATTGGGCATTGGATTCGGAAAGGATATATTAGCCAAAATTGAAGAAGGAACGTTTTTTTTTTCAATTGAAATCTAAATATTGGACACGCACATGCATGCACACACATGTATGTGCGTGTTTAGACGCGCACACATATATAAATTGATTTGTGCGAACAAAGAACATACCATCGCGATTCTGCACTTTAAAGCAAGCACTAAAAAAAGAAACAATGCATTCCTCCATCGGAGATTCCACCCACACCCCCGCTCGTCGTGCTGACGGGGAAAGTATGAGAGTAGAGTATGTATAGGCGAGGGAGTAAGAAGGAGAGAGAGATTCTTATCTCGCTAAAGTTACGTCAACGAGGCCGATTACGAAAAAGGAGAAAGGAATTCGAAATGGACCTGCTCGAGCCAAAACGATCGAACCGCTTTCCCTTTCGTCGGCGGGACATTCCTAAAAAACGCCTTGGACCACGTACTCGAATGCCGCCACGCGAGATGAAAGGGAACGCGAAAAAGTCACGCGTGAGCAGATGAAATAAAGCGGCGATCGACTTTCGGGTCGAGGCGGAATCCGTTTCTCTTAAAAGGTGATTCGCTAGCCGTTTCTCTTTCTGTGAATGCATGTGTCCGTCTGCGCGCGTTTGTGAGTGTTTGTGTGTGTCTGTGTGTATATCTGTAGGCGACTGTGTGTCCTCCTGTTTCTGTCTGTGTATGCTTTTCTGTCTCTGTCAATCTATGTCTGTCTGTATCTGACTTCCTATGCCTGTGTCTGTCTGCCCGTCTGTGTCTGTCTGCCTATGCCTGTGTCTGTTTTTGTCTGTCGGTCTTCCTATGTCTGTCTCTATCTGCCTATGCCTGTGTCTGTCTGTCTATGCCTATGTCTATGTCTGTGCCTGATTTTAAGCATCTGTTTTTGTACCTATATTTTTCTACCTGGTGTTCGAAGTCAAGGAAAGAATTCAGAAACTGTCGGAAACGAAATTTTTCGTAGAAAAGATTCAATTCCCGAAGCTTGAATGATAAATAGTATTTTCGGGGAAGTGGGGCGTAAATGAAGGACCATCTCCGAGAATCTCCCAACATTTCTTTTTTTTTAATCTACAAAACTTCGAAAAGAGTGTGTTCTTAGAACTGTCAGTTATATTTCGCGTTGCCTTGAGCCTGGAATTTTCAGCATCAGAATGGAATGTTACTCGGTAATCATGGTAAAGATTGCTTACGAAAAAATATATAAGTAGGTAAACACTTTTTCGTTGTTAGAATTAATTTTTTATACATTGTGACATTGATCTGTATTTATCTTGATGAACCATAGCTATGTGTATATATAAAAAAACTCGTAACTAGTTAGGTATATAAGAAAAATTTACGTACCGACACTATTTTCTTATTATATAAGCATTCTTTAGAGCCAAGTTTTTATTTATTTCAGTGTATTCATAAGCATGTATTTCTGTTCACACTTAATTTTCCATAAGTTTGCATAGATAGGTTTTACGCTTGCTCAATCCAACCTACCCCACCCAGGGCCCTTCTCTTCATCTTCTCATACCCATCCCCTTCTCTTAATAAATCTAACATTCCTTTCCTCTTCCCATCTCTTTACTAGTATCCTCCCTCTTCTTTCGATAGATCGCTGATTCTAAACAAAATTGACCTATCGTTTTTTTTCTGTTTATTCCCTATCATCCTGATTAGCCTCCTCTTTGATCCACCCACTGTATTTGAAAACATCTTTTTCCCCCGTCACTCTATCGCGCATAATTATGTATTCTTATATACAGTAAGTCTCCGGTATACTTCGGAGATGCGTTCCTGAAAATTGCGACGTATAGCGAAATATATATTTTCCCCTAGACATAATGATTAGAGTAGGGGTTAAGTTTCTGGCGGACATTTTGTGACATATTTGTACCATTTTTTCCCCAAATATTACATGATAATACAGAAAATAAGACTTACTATGTTAAAAATAAGCTAACAAAACAAAATAGACGGAATAAAGTGATCCGAAGATCCTATGCAGACAGGCATAAGCTGTAAAGTTGGAAATAATTTTGAAACGAGAAAAAAGTCGGCTATGACCGGGAATCGAACCCGGGTCTTCCACTTGCCGGGCGGATATTCAATTGTATTGATCTGCTACGATAGTTCAGCGGTAGAATATCCGCCCGGCAAGTGGAAGACCCGGGTTCGATTCTCGGTCATAGCAGACTTTTTTCTCCTTTCAAAATTATTCCCAAAACAAAATAAAATCAAAACGTATAAAAACACTCACCTCACGATTATGAGGTTGCAGTTACTGTATAACACTTCGGCCCCGTATAGGGTCATTCGGCAGCGAATAAATATATTTTGTGACTCCATAGATAGATAGATGAATGTCTTTATTCGGAGTGGCAAAGTGAAGTTAAACATTAAATTAAATTACATAAATAACAATAAACACGAAATTAAAACAAGATTGAAAAGATTTTAAGTTATAGCAACAATTTATTTATTGCTATTTGAATTTCCGGAGTTTCGTCTTTGACTCTTCACAAACGACGTAATAGCTAATCGACGCAATTTATAACGAAACATTTTCCGTAATAAATTTACGATGTGTACGCGAAATGACTGATGGCGAGGCGACGTGTAGTGGGGAATTACTGTACAGTAATACCTAGATATACGAAGTAGATGCGTTCCTAAAATTTCGTTCGTATATTAAAACTTCGTATATCGAATAACATTACTACAATGGGGTGCGTTCCCAATCTTAATAACTTCACATCTTATATCATAAACCCTTAATTAATTGCTAATCACATTTTTAAAAGATTGTAAAATAAAAATTATTATCACGAGAACTTGCACAAAGAGAGGTAAAACTGCACATAAATATTCACTTACAGCGCTGCATCTCTTCCCCACAGCATCTTAACGGTTCTTGGTAAAAGTGTTAGTATATTATTAATGCCAATGTTAGTTATATTGCTAATGGTAAAAGTAAAATACATGTCCAAATAAAAAGTGTTATACAGAATCTTTGTATATCGAGGTATTACTGTACTTTATATTTATAAGCACATGCAACATTTTACTTGCGAAGTTCAGCAGACGCATCTTAGGAACTTGACCAATGTTCTTCTCGAGGATTCAAAGCAAAACACACGCATCCTCGATAAATCATATCGATACTCCGTTTCGATAGTGCTGTTGAGATAAATTTGAAGGCTAGTCTCATGGAATGGCCCCAGAAATGATCCAAGTCCCATTGCCCTTAACAGTCGCCGACGTTGTGGCTAATAATTACGTTCTCGGAAGCGTTCGCAAAAGCGAACGCGAGTTCTAATATTCCCGCGACCAGTTTCGATTCGAACGTCGAAACGTTGTGAACTGGAGCTTCCTGTTAATAAGTTATCTGAAGTTGTCGAACAGCAAATTTTACTCAAATGTAAAACTATTCTAGAACACAAAGAAGCGTCTTTTCTCGTCTTTAGCGAGGAAAAAAATTATTTACCATGTCTACGACGCAATTTTAGTCAGTTTTGAGCCCGCTGGACATCAGTTCCCTATGCTTTTGTAAACTTCCGCGTGCTTTGATTCTTTTCTCTTTAATAGTTAGTGTATAATGCATTTTACCTAGATCACAAACGCTTGATAATTTAAGCAACTCCAATAACCATGAATACGTTGGCTTGATTGAGCTTTTTATGGCTTTTGCAGCTACTGAATTTATTTATTTGGATTCGAGCCATAAGGCCAGCTCAATAGCTCTTTATTATTAAAATTAACAATGTTTCACTGACACTGTTTTAGTAGCTTAATATAGAATGGCTGAAGAATAGCATCGACATCGGATACATATAAATTTAGAGTATACTTATAACACCTATACACTTATCGCTACTATACGGTTTGTTTTTTATATTAAAATCGTAAAAAAAATATATATATAAATTTAGAGTATACTTATGACTAGACCGCGGATTTTTAGGTTCTAAAAATTAAGTTTTAGGCGATTAAAATAGGCTCTTTAAGTACCTTAATTAGGCTTTATAAAACGTAAAATAGGCTCTAAAAACTACTTCCAAAAACTGTCCAGTAAAACACAACATCATTTCTGTCAACTATCAACTTTAATTCACGAAAAAAGACTGAAACATGCACGCACGCAAAAATTGCCCGTCAATGAAACTTTATTGATTTGTGTTTTCAAAGAACAAAAATATTTTACTACTATGCATTGAAACTTATTCTTATGGTTAATATCCCATGCGTTACCGAGAAAATACTATCTACATTACATATAGTAATACTGACTGAAAACACTATTCAAGTAAATATTTAAGTACTACGCAGAGTGTTTGACAAAGTGTTTCATTCGAAATTCCCATAATGAATTTGTCACCTCTTTGTGTTTATTTCACAAATTTCCCGTAATTGGCCTCACAATAAATAACAAGCACCTTTTCTAAGTTTTCTACCACAAAACTATGGCGTTTGTCAGTTAATATCATTTTGTAAGCAGAAAAAGAACGTTCGACATCAACTGACGTGACGGGGGCGAACTTCAACTTGGGTACATGTTGAAATGGAATTTTGCACTCAACTTCACTGGATTTTCCTGCCAGTATATCTGCTGCTGTACATAGGCTCTGCAGTCCTGAGTTCTTTTGTAGCAACTTTTCTAGTTTTGCTTTTACTTTTTCTCCCACTTCACCTGGAGCTTCCTTTATTTTTTGTTTCACTTCATTCAGCATAGCAGTTTTTTCGTAGATGGGTTTTCCTGAGCCCTCTAATTCAGCAATAATCTGCACAAGGGATGTATAGTGGGATCTAATATACGCCAAATCCTTGGGAATGGAGGGATCATCTAGCAACATTTTTGCCGAAGTGACGCAGGCAGCATCCTCGGCTAGATTTGTCACAACTTCCTTGACATGAAGGATATGCTCGCTGTAATATTCAGCTGCATTCAGCCATTAGCCCCAGCGGGTGAGCACAGGCTCAGGTGGCAGAGGGACATCGGGCAGTTTTTCTCGAAAAGCCTGTATTCTTGTTGGTGCCTTGACGAAGACCTTCTTCACGGTGGAGATCAATTTGTTCACCTTGGGGAATTCCAGTCTTATTTGCTCTGCTACGCGGTTCAAACCATGGGCAAGGCATGTCACATGCACAAGGGAGGGATAGAACACCTTGAGCAACTGCATGGCAGCAACCATGTACGATGCAGCATCTGTGTATAGGAGCAGCACTTTCTCTTCGTCTAGATTTTTGGGATACAGCACTTTCAGTCCGTTGTTCACGAAGTGTGCTATTGTTTCCTGGTTTGTTTTGGCAAGTTGCTTCGTGCAGATGAGGTAGGCTCTGGATGGCGCATCTGGGTCCAATTTCCCAACAACCAAGTTGGCCATGTATCTGCCAAGAGCATCAGTGGTTTCATCGACCGATATCCAAATATGTGAATCTCCAATGTCCTCCCGTATCCTGCGCATTGCGTCATCGTACGTGGGTTGCACGTAATTCTTGCGTAGCGTTGACTCGGAAGGTACCGACTGATGGCAGTATCGTTCTAGGAACTCCTTGAATGTTGGATTTTCCAGTGTTCTGAATGGAATGTTGGCTGCCACAATTGCGTGACACAAATCTGCATAAAACTGATTCTTCTTGCTGGATCCCTCAGAAGTTTTTGTTAAAAGCATTTGTTTCATCTTAGATTTGCGTTCAACATTTGCCTTATGTAGTACTCCTTGGATGTGCTGAGTTAGGTGGGATTTTTTATCACTTGAAACCTATAAAGAAAAATTATGAAGAAATAATTAACCTTAAAAATACGGAAATAATCTAATAAATATGGAAATGGGACAAAAATATAAAATTTACTTTACAGCTACGAAGGTCCGCAGCTGGATTGCTGAACATTTTGAATAACCACTTCAATAGTTACCATAAAATGGCTCGTATAAACAAAAGATGTGGATGGTTTTTGCCTCAAAGATGACAAGCAATTCACGGCCAATAATTCGTTGCAAGCCAGCATTATAATGTACTTACCTCCTTGTTGCATGCTTGACAGAAGATAATTTTTCCATCCGTTGTGAAGTACGGGAACTCTTGTAACCACTGACGTATTAAATAAGTTTTCGAACTTGATACTTTAGGCATTGCACTTTCACAATTTTCACGTTCACACTTCTCACCTTTACCCTCTGCAGATGGACTGCGGGGTTATTCTCGTTTTCCCGTGTCGCACGATATGACAATGTAACAACGAGAAATAAACGCAACATCAGATTAAAGGCATTGTTACATTGTCGTATCACGTGACACTGGGAAACAGAATAACCCCGCCGAACGCGAGACAGGTCCGAGCTGCTGTTCGCCACTTGATCGTGACCGTGGTGCGAAGGACATTTCCAACCCATGACTGAACATTGCACAGTCAGTTTAAAAAATATGAATAATACCAAAATCTGCTTTTATAGTCGATTATTTTAGAAAATTAGCCCTTTTTAGGCTTTTTTTTGCATGAAAAAGACAAAAATAAGCATTAACGTCGAAATAGGCATTTTTAGACATTAATGTCAAAATAGGCATTTTTAGGCACTATAAAATATATGTTTTCGGGGTTAATTATTCATTAAACGTATATATACAATTGTATATTGAGATATCTTCTCAGGAAAAAAATAGGTTTTTACCTAAAGATCCGCGGTCTACTTATGACACATACACTTATCGCTACTATACGGTTTGTTTTTTACATTAAAATTTAGATAACGCGGATAATGTCTCGTATTAACGACGTTTGATTGAGTCCAGGATACGGTATTTCTAATTGATGAGAGAAGACGAGACATTTTTGAGGGTCTGAGTGCTTTGTTTATAAGCTTAGATTATCGACAGAAATTTTTGGTGCGGAGACAGACAGTCAATTGCCTTTATTTCGGTGAGGCTGAGGCTTGTTAGCCCCATCCTATACTTAAACCCAGTTGTTAAATATTTCACAATTTCCCCCATAAATTGTTAAGACATATTTACAGATTGCAGTGAAACCGTGAAAAAAGTGAAAAAGTAAATAAATAAGTACAACTGGAATATAATGTTTAAAAGAGATAAAATAATGTAGCGAAATTTAAGTGGGAAAAGCTAAGTATGAAAAGAACGTGTCATATTAATTAAAAACTCACTTGCAGGAAACACCCACAAGTTCGAACTTGACGCACAAAATTCTTTTCGATCCTCAAATTTTTTTCGGTCTTCGTTATAAACTTTTCCTCGAACTTCGTCGCAGTTGAACTCTGTTCACTGCCAAGGCAGGTTCTCCCCTGAAGATGCCCACTTAGTGGGCGAAATGCGTAGGGCTTACCCTACAATTTATTGGCTGAAGGAGTTTTATACAACTGTTCAATAGTTCATATAATCAAATGAAATAATGCTGGAGGAAAAACCTGCGTTACGAGACAAAAAAGAAAAAGAAGGAACAAAAGAAAAGGATATAAACTGAAAATTTTAGTAGTACAAAATAGTACAAAAATTACACAAGCGTACACTTTCATGTGGAAACATACACATAAACACATACATACATAGAGTTTGCTTCGGTCGCAATTTTGGTTCGAGAGAAGTGAAAGTTATTTTCTTTTGCTGAGAGACAGCGACGACACGAAAAACAAAGCGACAACCGGATCGAATTTACTCAAAACTTTTATCATTTAAAACACGGCACGTACCCTCGCTCTCTTAAGTCTTAAAATGGCGGAGACGAAATTATGACAAAGAAAAACTTCTTGGGATCTTTGGGGAGAGAGGAGAGCGAAAACTTTGCGAGTACATACTTTTTAAGTTCTTTTATGTTTTCTCATACCCGAAGCATACTTTGGGAGAATAAACGCAAAGTAAGTTTTGCGATAGTGAAAAAAATCTGCTATTTCGATGAAAATGCGCGTTTTAGGCTCCCCTGAGTACGGAAAAATGATTTTTGCGCGTCTGTGCGCTGCTCTAGGAACTAGACGGTTGGAGAGAATGTTTGAATCTATAATTCGTAGAGGCTACAACCTGGAATGGAAATCCTGTTTAAATGAACCATATCGGCTAAACAATGTAGGATAGTTTATTCTCGTTGGCGTTCACAAATGATCGAATTACTTAAAAATGACTTCCATGATCATGGTTTAAATTCATCAAGTTAAACTTCTCCATGACACTAAAAATACTACATAAGCCATATCTCTCATAGTGTAGCGTCCAATGACACTGTAATTCAGTGGTTCCAAATCTGGGTGCTGCGGCACACGGGCGCCGCAGCTGGTATTTAGGGGTGCCGCGATAAAATTAGTTTTGTAAATAAATCAACGTGTTTTCAGGTAACTAGGGCATTAAGGTCTCCTCTAATAAATTGATGATAGTGTGGTACCAACAAATGGATATGGCCAAACGTTGTAATACTCGTTTGTGAAAATATAAAAACCTTGTTTGAAGGCTGGGGTGCCGCGAAAATGGAACAAAGAGATCTGGAGATCGTATGCAGACAGGCATAAGCTTTAATGTTGAGAATATTTTTGAAACGAGAAAAAAGTCTGCTATGACCGGGAATCGAACCTGGGCCTTCTACTTGTCGGACTAGTTCAGTGGTGGAATATCCGCAATATAACATATCTCACAGTCCTTGGCATTTGTTTTTCCGTTGAGTAAAAGGTAAATTGATGACTCGGTTATCGTGATTTGATCAAAGAGAAATCAGGATCCGCAAACGTGTACGGACAGGTGGAAAAGTTCGTACCGGTTTAAGGGTTAGCAATACTCTTTGAGCCGTTCTTTCCGGCCTAAGGAAACTGACGCCTAAAGAAGCTTTCGGGTAATCTCCTTGTATCTTAACGTCCCGAGTTCGATTCCAGGACGGTTTCGTCCCCCCGCTTGAATAACATGGGAACGGGCGCAGCGTAATTTTTATTAGCATTATCGCTTTTGAAAAAAAATCGTACGACCTTGGGACTTCAACCGACGAACGTCCGAAAGGGTGAAAATTTACTTTCCTGCCGTCGATTTTCAAATACGCGTCCATTTGATCCATAAATTTGTTTCGAGTGCGAAAATTTTACGCGTTTTATGCGAAAAACCTCCATTGCTGCCGATTTAACCAAATTATTGGCGGTGCATTGCGTCACACGAAAAATTCATTTATGCATCTATATAAAAATCGTCCATGAAAATTTATTTTTATGCTGCCGCTTGTTTTTTCTCGTTCGTTACCCCGCGAGAACGCGCGCGATCCTTAAACAAAAACAATAAAAACCGCCCCGCGAGCTTCGCATAGACTGAAAAATACCTGCGACCGCTTCGAGCGTCCTCTCTTTCGAAAAATCCAGTCTGCGGACTTAATTACAGGCGTCTGTTTTTCCACGGTACACTCCCACTCACAACGCGCACACACATACACAGACCAACCTTCCCACGTGACTTTGGGCTTCTCTTTCTTCTTCTTTTTCTGCCTTCGCAGAAGGCGCTACAGAGAAAGTCGTCGCTGGAACGACTGCACATTCCAGGAGAGGCTGCTTGAGGCCGGTCTCCTCTTGCCTCCCTCTCTCTCTCTCTCTCTCTCTCACACACACACACACACACACTCACTCCTCCCTCACTCTCCTCCTCAAATCCCTTCTTTCTCTCTCTCTCTGCAAACCGCCCCCGACCCTCTCTCGCTATCTCTCTCTCTCCCTTTCCTCTTTCTCTCAACTCCGCCGCCTCTCCTACTACTCTCATCCCCTCTTTCCCTCTCCCTCTCTTTGCCTCCATCCCTCTTTCTCTCTTCCCCAAGTCGCATACCTTTCCATACATCAGCCAAGCCGTAGTTTCGACTCGTTCTTGCAAGAAACGTTGTAAGTATGCGTGTATATATACAGTCATGTGTATACATGCACGCATCATGTATACATACATATATATATATATATATATATATATATATATATATATATATATATAATTACTATTTAGGGGACCATAAAAAAGTTAAGAGTAATAGACTGTCTTCAAGAATAAGTACTTAAAAATAAAAAAATTGAGATATACTTAACCTCAGGTAATAGCCACAACAAGGTTAAGAAAAACCATATGCGAGTTTCGGCTACAATGCAGTCGTCTTCAGTGGTAATTCACCGAAAGTAGATTCTAAAGGAATCGCATTTCTTATTTTTAAGTGCTCATCCTTGAATTCTTTCAACAATAAAACGAGCATGATAATTCTGGCCATATACGACCTTTCAAATGACTGATCGGACCATGTGTAAATTTCAACGATCCAGTTTTTAGATTTTTCTTTTTATTTTGTAATGTCTCATACGACTAAATAAAACGATTCATGGGTGGTATGTGGAGGTGGCACTATATAGGGGGGGTGCGCTAAATTGGACTGTTTAGTATGTGTCGAATTTTCGATTTCTCGAAGGGGATTGACCTTTCAATAAGTATCGATGTATTCTGGATTGAATTTCTATAATGACAATTTTCTGTAACTGTAGCCATTCTTTATTAACTTATGGTTCGAGTTTTGGAGAGTTACATATGCGCCTGCGCGGGTTTAGAGGGTGCTAGGACCCTAGGCGAGAGGTTTTCGAAGTCTCCAGGCGATAGTAGTTTGCGGGGCCCACGACTCACGAATTCTGAAAACATGCGGTTAAAATCTATTGAGGAAAACAGGCTATCAAATCATTAATGACTTATTTTCATATATATTTACAATATAGTGGGTGGGCTTCTCAGGCCGATTTCGGTCGCACCTCGCGCTCAAACAAGTAAGTCCGTCGCTCACATCGAATGTTTAATCCCTCACTCATACTAAACCACTTTTATAAAGAATCCTCGAGGCAAATTGAGCCCCCTAGTTGTTCTCGCGTTCGACAACTTCATTTTTTCTCGATTTTTGTACGGTGATTCTTACCGACCTCTGAGCGACCGCTTCGACCCGAAAAGACGCGTGGTTCTTTTTCTCTTCTGATCTTTTTTTTACATTCCTCTCGGTTTTCCGCCTTTTTAACCTCGCCGATCACGAGTGGGTGGGTGGTTAGTGCTTCGACTCTTCTCGCCAGCCGTCAAGACGAGGCGATTCGATGGCCCGGTCGGCTTTGTTCATCCGAGCGAGAGGTTCTAGATCGAGAACGGCTGTTGAAAGCGATACATCGCCTCGATGCGATAGGTATGTCCCATCGGTGCACGCTTTGCAAATAGACGTCGGCGATCAGTTCTATTATTTGTAATCGCACGAGACACGATTTGAAGCGATGAAAGAGGTTGTTGATATACAACTCATGAAGTTTGGTGTTGTCGAAAATGACTCATCCCTTCAAAGAAAGAGTATATTCCAGGACGTATTCAAGCTTTCACCTACAAATTTTATTGGAAGTGTCTTTGTAGGATCCACATCTCACGACACAAAGCAAATGTTTAATTTTTTGTTTGAAACATATTTATTGGTAATTTATTTTCGTCCCGTGTCTAAAGGGAAAATCTCGAATACTTAGTTTCACTATAATTCGAGTAATGTGTCCAAGTCGTGCATACGAATGGCCGGAGGAGCATATATAGATATATATAGATACGAATTTTATCTTAAAAGATACGCGCCTGAATATTTAATGCAAACAAATTCGAAGCCTTTAAAATATTATGGGTATGCGGATGGCTGAGAATTAAGCCGGCAAATTAAGAAAACGCGAAGATTGAAGGTGAGGATTGGACGGTTACGGAACGATTGCTTGGACGAGAGAGAGTCGAGTGTGAGAAACATCCACAGATATTGCGTCTGAGATCGTGAGGGTAGAATATCTGGCAACGAATGGAAAAAGGCCATAAACCGAGGATCGCGTGGGAAGGATTGGTACTGGACGCTTATTGAGATGCAATTTATAGACAGTACTTCGTATTTTAGAGTGCGACGCTGCGACAGTTGAGCACTTAACTCGACTAGCGCCGTTTATCTATGAGTTGGAGTTAATTATTCTTTACTTTGTTATCGTTATAAAGATTAAAACAATTTCTGTGTTGGAAGGATGCCTGCCTCACGACATAAATGCCGCAGTTTTGAATAGTGCCGCATGAATTGCCGTTTATGTCTCTCGTCGATGTTTTTAATGTACTCGATATAGTCATTTTAACTATGATATTTTAATTACAGGTAGGTAGCCTTTGGAGAAGTACCTCTTCCCTCTGTCAAGTAAGGCGAATAGGTATTTCTAACCAAAAGGGAGGAAAAGTACACTTTCAAAAAACAAAATGGTGGTACAACGGAAGGACAAATTCGACGAGTAAAAATGTATGAATATATTCGAGAGCAAGCACTGAAAAAATTGACAGATGAAAAATGTACATATCTCAGGTATTTCCAATAGCCATGACAAAGGTTATATTAGCCATTTAAGATACATACTTTTTTAATCTTTTGATTTTTAAGGGCTTGTTCTTGAATTTCTTTTAGCCATAAGACAAGCTCGACAATTCTCTGTTTAGCTATGGCTTATTTCATATTTATTTTAATAAAATGAGGATCGTAAATGAGCCCATGCACTACATAAGGCTTAAGGCATTTTTACATTGTTCATTTTAGAAATCTTGTATGTTTACAAGAAAAGATGAATGTTTTTATTTAATTTTGGAAAAAAATGATTTCACAATACCACACGATATTCAACAGGGAATTATTGAGCTCGTTTTATGGCTGAAAATTTTCAAGAAAAGGCACTTAAAGATATTTGTCTCAGCTATCTCCAATAGCCAAAAAAAGTACATATTTTTTAAGTGATTGTTCATGAACCACATGAAATGTTTATCCATATTTGCATGATGAGAAATCATATCACAATAATTTCAATGATTGGATTGGATTCCAGCTGGTCTTTAAAAGTTTGAAGAATTGATGCTATTTCAGCTGAACATATTTCATTTGATCCTAATTATTGACTTGAATATTTGTCTATGCATGAAATTCAATGTAAATTCAGCTAACGGACTTTTACAAAAATCTTGTGCGGTTTTAGACACTTGTCTGAATTTGAAAATATTATCTTAATGACTCAAACAATAGAATGAAACGATCAATGGCTGACGTTAACCTACCACCTGGTCTTTGTAAAAACGATGAAAGTGGAAGTAGATCTGTGGAAGTATTACCTCTACAGGTTTACGCGAATAATTGTTACGTTATACTGAAACGCCCACCTGATGTAACACTAAATTCTACTGAACACAAACAACATTTAACAGCAATACCATTGTTTTCGACAGACTTTAAATGTGGAAGTTTTTATGCACTCAAATGACATTTTTTTCTTTTTACTTGAGGACATTTTGAGGGTATTCATAAAAAATTAAAAGGGGTCTTTACATCAAATAGACAAATAAAATTATAAATAAATATTAAGGCGCATAGATTTCTTTTACCTTGACGTAATGCGCATTCGCCAATAATCAAATTTCACGCTGACACGACCCAATATATAGCGTACTTTTCACACGATAGTCACATCGAGATAAACAAGAAAACAAACGAAGCCAATGTCATGAGTGCAAGTAGCTGTACTTTCATAAGCTCAATTCGCCACTATACGCAGCGACGGGTAACGCGATACAACTAGCGCGCCTAAAAACAGCCAAACCACAAAAATTACATGGCGTTTGTTTTCCTTGTTAAAAGTAAGGATGAAAACGGGAAATCGTTCAATAAAGGATGGCTGGAGAGGACGAAAAGTTTGAGGACAATGTTTGATAAAAAAGGATTGTCCTTCCCAAAGGATGACACGTGTCAGGGGCTGACTGAGAAATATCAAACGGTCCGGTAATTTGTGAGGAGAACTGACCCGAACCTCTTCACATCACACTATTAGCAGAGAGATGATCAAACCTTATTGGAAAATGAATTATTATAATGGAGAGAAAATTTTCTCGTGGAAAAGAATTACTCGTAGAAAAAGAAAATAATATATAAGTTTCATCAGACCGGCCCTTGGACTTACCGGATTGCACCGGAAGGTTATATGGCCAGTCCGCCCCTGACACGTGATCACCTTATCTAAAGATGCGCCCACGTTATTACTATGAGAACCAGTATATCAATCTGTAGTGGACAGAGAGTAAAGAAAACAATCTCATATTGCAAATGCTTCTTGAATTAAATGAAAAAACTACCCAAATGCAGTTTCTTTTATAATTAATATCAACCAATGATGTCCAATCGGCATATAAATGAATTTAAGTAGCGTCCAATAAAGAACATTGGTATTTTTTATGGACAAAAGAGAAACGTTGCGGTTCCGAGTTATATCCTATTTATATATAAATAAAACACAAGTAGTTGGTGCTTGCATTCAGCAAGCATTTCAGCTCATATCGAAAGTAACACCAAAGGATTTTGAGGGGGTGCAGTGCATCAGGCAGTCCATAACCTCACTTCTAGCAGGGTTGCTTCTCCTATTGTGATCCCTGATATTCCTAGAGAAAAACAAACCTATCCGCACTGTCCTACAGTCGATAATCCAAATTTAATCGTCTTGTTTGTGCTTTCAGTATTACGTTTGAATTCTAATATTATTTATGATACCCTGAATCACAGTGCGTGATGCAATTGGTGTTTTGGATACAGTAAAATCTTACACATTATCGGAAGAAAATATACATGATGATGCTTTCATAATATGCGTGATAATGAAAATTAGTGTAAGTTAACTTATATCCTTAAGGGAATAAACGTGATGTTAACTCAAAGAAAAAATATATTTCCGTAATTTTGATTTTTCCATAACTCGAATAATTTTTGGTTTCCCTTGAGATTCGAGTACCGTATACATACAAATATATAAAAATACATTTCCGTATTTTTAATTTTCTATTACCTGAATAATTTTTACTTTCTCTTGAGATTCGAGTTATGGAAGTTCCACTATAATTCGTTATGACAGCATTAATTTCCATTAAAACGTCTTTAATTTCCATTAAAAGCATTGAAGGTACCTTTAAAAGCAATGAGGTCATTTCTATGGTTTTTTACACGTTTCCATTGTTGAAAAGAGGAAAAATTCACACTTTTTTCCGATTTAAAGCAGATATTTACGCTAATTTGGTACGTATTTGAATTCCGCCTTAAAAACTCCGTTCTTTCAGCTAGACAACTGATCTTTTCCCGAATTCGTATCCCAGTTTTAAGTAATTTAAAAATGCACTTTTAGAAAGCCTTGCACTGAATCCCATGCTTTTCTTATGGGGTATTGAAATGGAACATTGGGGTTAAAAATACCCCTCCACTTGCTTACATTTTTAGTGAGGTAGTGTATTCATATCATAAACCAACCATCATGAGATTAGGAACCTAGCATATGTAAGAGTATGAATACACTTCTTAATTAATTATTGGACAAATTACTGGCTATATAAAATTACATTGCTAATTTTAGAAAGAATTTTAAGTTTACAATTCTAAATAAATCTCAGCAGGTCTCGGTGGTGGCAGGGTAACGTCCTCGCCTGCCAATCCGAAGGTCGCGGGTTCGAATCCCGCCTAGGTGGGTTTTTCTTCACCTAGGGCATGGATGTTTGTGATAGTCCTTGTTATTATGTTAATGAGCCCCTTGTAAAAGGCCGATTACGGCTGTTTAGGGGCCGCATGGAAATAAATAAAATAAATAAATAAATAAAGCGCGCTTTTTCATATAGCGTCATCAAAGGAAGCTCCCATTTTTAAGAGCTTGTTCTTGAGAATTTTCAGGCATAAGACAAGCTCCACAATTCCCTGCCGAATTAGTCCACCAGAAAGCGAACAGCTGAAGCGAGTGTGCGGGGGTTTAACAAACTTGGGAGAAGCGCATCAGATGGAGGAAAGTGCAACTGCAATAATTCAACTCCCGATACGGGCTTTTGGTAACGGAGTCGTTGGCGGCGATGATGACGATCGCTGCGCTGCCATTTTCGCGTTGTTTCCGTGTATTGTGTTCGGGTGACAAGTCACCCGTAGAAACGGTCCATTATTGGAGGGGGAGAGAGGGAGGAGATGGGAGGGGGGAAGAGAGATAGGTAAGTAGATAGATAATCGAAGTTTGGACCATAAGGTCCATTCTTACATTTAACCCCTCGTCAATATCATGAATATTAAAAATTAAAGTATTACGATGAAGAGTATATAAAATGCGCAAAACAAAAAGATTCAAGTGAAGACAGATTTAAGTTTGTGGGGAAAACCTAGGTAAAAACAGATTTGTTCTTCCTAGTAAAACCCACGCTGGAAAACACCCGCAGAGAAGGGAGATTTGAGAAAACCTGCGAAAACCCTACATAGTGTATATATTACAACGGTAAACTACAGCAGAATATAGAAAACAGTAAGTACATCGTAAATACAGCATCGCTGTAAACCGTCACAAATATACATATAAAGACACTCAAGTAATATACACATGAAATATAGATAAATAGACAAAATATAGATCAAAAATACATTAATTATACATAAAATATACATGGAAAACTACAACAAAGTATAGGAAACAGTAAGTACAGTAGGAAATATCGTAAATACAGCATCGCTGTATACAGTCACAAATATACAAATGAATACATTCAAGTAATATACACATAAAATATAGATAAATATACATGAAATGTAGATATGATAAAGATACAGAGGATAACAAAACGCATATAATAAAAAGAAGAGGGAAAAGAATATATAAATATACATATATATATATATATCATAAGAAGATAACATAGAGGGGAGGGGGAGAGGAAAGGGGGACTTAATTACTCGGGAGATCGCCATCGTTAAACGGTGCTCGACACTGCCAATGAATACCAGAGCCGGGACGAGACATTTTTGCGCCCTAGACAAGTTTTGAAACTTACGCCCTCCTCCCCCTCTTAATGAAAGTATACAGTACACAATTTTAATCTCTCGAAACGGTGGCTATATTTGCGATATAGAAGTAAAATAAAATATGTAAATTATATTTTGTAATATAAAACGCTTAATAGTTCAAATCGTCATTTTATCGCGCCTCCAAGTGTGCTGAGCGCTAGGCGGCTGCCTCTCTCGCCTAACCCCCGTCCCGGCTCTGCTAAATGCACCTGGCCATCTTATAACGCGGATTCGCTGCTGTACGGATTGTTTTGTGCTGAAAATTTGCATAACGGCGCTTTGGTCGGACCTGGAATGCGGGATTCCAGTTTGCGGAGCGATAAATAGACATATTTGAGGGCCTGAGTGTTTTTATAATCGTAGATAATCGACGGCAACGGTCCATTTATATATGCATCAAAGAGAGGGTCCAGGGGAGGGCGCCTTAATGTCTACGGAACACAACCCTCCCTTCACTACACAAATCTCGATTCGCATAACGCTGATTCGCTTTACGCGGCAATTTTTTCCAGAACGCATTCTTCGCGCTATATGAAGGCCGGGTGTACGGTACTTCGTCCTCGAAATGTTTTTTGCGTCCTGCATTTTCCCAATAAGTGGCATACGCTCGACAGGAATCCATTTCGCGCCGTTATCTCGCAAACGACTACTCGACTTAATAAGTTAAAAACGTGATGTCGATTTTCGCCGCGCACGCGAGAGTTTCACGAATCGTGCATCGGCGCGACGATTACTCTCCGTGCCAAGGAGATAGTTAACCGTTTCGCTGTGACATCTAGAGCAGGATTTCCTGCACGACGGGCCGCATTTGTAGTTGGGAATTCTGCGGAGGGACCGGATTAGACTTCGAATCGGAAGTTTCCCAGAGATTCTGGAGAATTATAAATGTAAATGAGGTTGTTGGTAATTTCCAATGCTAAAAGTTTTGTTATCGCATTTGAAATAAAAAAGTATGAATTTGCGCTTTAAGTTATCGCCATAGCTTCGCGAGTCGTGTGAAACGTATGCGGCCCGTGAATGGCTCACCATTGATTTAGACCAGTGATTCCCAGCATTTTTTTATAAACGCAGCAACCCTTCAAACGTTAAAATAACATCGCAGCAATCAAAACTCGAAATCATGTCGAGCAATTTATAGATACAGGCAGTCCAAATTCATGGAAATAATAATAATAATCCAATGCGTAGCACGGGTTTTTGTCGTCCTTGGCAACGGCCGCGTTGCGAAAATTTGATCATACATACTCTCATCCGGCCCGCCGAGGCACTCGCGACCTCTAATGCGGCCCGCCAAAGCACTCGCATGTATGAATGCGGCCCGCCACGTAAAAAGGTTGCACATTCCTGCTACAGCGCGCATTTCATACGAGCCATAATCGGCGCTCGATGATTCATTCTTGGAAAGGGGCGTGAAGTTTCCTCTCTCTCTCTCTCTCCCTCTTTCGAATTATCAACGGCAGATGTCGCCTGTTAGGTCCGCTCCTTTTTGTTTTCTCCGAAGTAATTTTACGACGCTTTCAAGAGAAATCTCTCTTTGTGGGAATAACGGAACGAGACGTAATATTCCACTTTGCTTCGAGGCGTATGAGGGAAAGATCATCTCGGCTATCATTTCCGGATCACGCCATGTTTTAAAAAACATCCATTCTCATCTCTCCACGGCGAGGCAATTACAAACAAATTCGGTCGTCTTTTGTTTGCGGGGCGACGCGCCTCTCTTCCCTCTTGTATTTATTACCTCCCTTTTTACCGGTAAACATGTCACGCACTATAAAAAATAACTCCGTCGCCTTTTTAAAAGGGTTTAGAAACCACTATTGAGATAGAGAGAGAGGCTTTTATCTTTATACGGCATTCGGATATCTCGCCGAGATAAAATGAGTTGTCTCATTGTCGGTTTCCATGTTCTTTTTTAAAGCATTATTCACGCGTAAGATCTTTGTTTTATTGCTGGGCGAGCGTTAAATTTAAGAAGAAGTTCTTCCTATCTCTATCCATAATGATAGAGAAAAACCGGAGAGTGTCATAAGCAGGCGCGAATGGTTCGTTAGGTCTTTCGCAAACAGAAAACGAAAAGGCACCACATGTTATCTGTTTCTCGCGGCCTTTATTTTTTTATGCGTGCAAGCCGCTTCCGCCCTTCTCTTGAGAAGAGAAACGCATCCACTAAACGGATAACGATCCGTGACTGCTTTCTTCTGCAAAGTTCCATCCCCGTGCTCATTTCTCATCTCCCGTCTGAATTGACGTCTTATAACTATTCTCCGTCCGTAAAAGGTTCGACTGAAACGATTCTCGCTCGTATTTATTTGACGTCTCTCGTCCCGCGAAAATATTTTTTCAAGCGTTGGAGCTTCATTTACTGACAATACGAAAAAGCACGTTTTATTTGCTGAGGTTTATTTAGAATTGTAAACTTGAAATTCTTTATAAATTTAGTAATATAATCACATGGCATAAAGTAATTTATTCAGTAACTTATTTAAAATTTTAATTTTCTATCTATAACCGTTTGGTCAGGATCTTAATTTGAAATTTTTGTAGGCACCTCCTGCCGTCCACCAACTTTTCAGAAACATTCATTAGCAGCGTAATAAATGGCATAATGGCATGTCAAACTTGCGGCCCTTTCTATGACACTGCGGCCCGAGAGCTAATTTTTGTCTCCAGTGAAGACGATAGTTTTTTTCATATTACCGAATTACAATAGAATTAATTTTCTAAATTGTTGTTTTTAATTGCAAAACAGGCGTCCAATCTTCTAGCTAAAGTCTATCGTTCCAGCTAGGGCTCATATTAAACAACTGCGGCCCTTCTATAACATCCATCGCTGAAATGCGGCCCTTTTATAGCATTAATCTCTTTAAGACAGCGAAAACAAGCGTGTTCATAAAATGAAACGAGCTAAAAATTACTGATAGATTGTGAAAAAATATTCGATGACCATTATAAATCTCATTCATCCAATGAAATCATCAAGAAGGCAGCTTTTTGCGATGATTCCGTGACCGTCAGAGTTCGCATCTTGCTTTTCGCATTTTAAAAAATGATTATCGAGAAAGGCCATCTTGGGATAAGTGCCATAAGTTGGCACGTCCCTTAGCATAGTCATTTTGACATTATTACTTGTCTAATTATAGCCGTACATAGATGCAGTGATTATACACATACATTTTTGTATGTTTACATAGTAACCATATGATGTGTTTATCTAAATAAATACTGCGATTATATCACGACTTGTGAGACCCTTCGCAAATTCACAAGTCAATCTTGTTATGTTATGTTATCCGATATAAATAATGTTTGGTCATTTGGGAGATAATACGTAAGATATGATCGCAGCGAAATGTTATGATTTAATTTGAAAATTTTTACATTTGAGTCGAATAAACGTTATTTTGCAATAAGTTGCTATGACGATAGTTACGTTGGCGATAGGATAACGACTTTAAGATAAAGTCCTCAGTTTAAAAAGTAGCAATACCTAGACCGAAGGTCGAGATATAAGCCTGTTTTCTTTGGGGAGGATGGAATAAGGCACTAATCATATCTCTACTATAAACATTTAGAAGAATTTGTTTGTTTTTTTCTGCATTTATAACGCAACAACTACAGAACGTAGAAGCATAATGAAGATGCCATTTTAACCGCAATAAAAAGTTAAGCAAAATGAGCGGGGTTTCAAAGCGATTTGAATTACCTTTTTCATTTAAAAAATGTTTTTCCCTTTTAATTTTTTCTCATTTAAATAAAATGGGAATGAGCGTATTGTTGGATTAACATTCTACTTGACAACCGTTATAAACAATACCTAATATTAACCAAAATAAATAATATATACCTAATATAAACTAAAGTAGGGAAGAAAGAAACACTAAGATTATTCAAAGAAGGGAAATCACTAAAAAAAACTATAAATATATAATTGTTTCGAAAGGAAGGTGGAACACAGTTTTAATGTGTAATTTTAAGCGCTTTCGTTCTCTAAAAACGTTTTATGTATTCTGCATATTCTCTATACTTTATAGACAGCGAAATTTGTTTTTCATTAACATTGAAAATGAATAGAGTGAAAGATATCTCAGAAGGTACAATAAGAAAACTTCTATAACAATTCTTTAATTCTTTAATTTAGACCAAAATTTACAATCATTAACTCTTCCTCCCTTGAAAATCTATATGTACATTTTGCTTTCCTTTCAACTGAACATTTGTATGCATCAATTAAGCCAATTGAACTTATTACTTTAAAATAACTCTTTCAATATCCTACTAACATACGTTTTATCGCCTAAATGCATTTAAAAATCCGGGAACTCTTTTTCTTTCGTATTTTTGACTTTAAAATATTCACGTTACAAATCAGACCCAAAAAATCAGCCTTTGCATGGGATAACGTATCGGTAAGCTAAATTTGAATATAACTTCAAACGTGTATCCACCGGTTGCATCCCTAGATCTTGCAATTCCTGCCCAAGTTTTTAAAGTTTTTGAGATTCATGACCACATAATAGCATGCAGTTTCTTCCAATGAAACTTAATTTTAGTGAAATAACTATATTTTAAAAGTGATTCCATCGATTGTTTATTGTGATCATTTTATAAAAAAATCCAGTCGTCAAATTTATCGATAATGGGTGCAGGAAAAATTTATTTAATTGGGCAAAGACAAGACAAGAAATATTGCATACCATTAAGACCTACAGTAAAAATTAACCTGGTTTCATTACTTGGTTTTATTCTCAAATCTTCCTCAATATTTTTTGTTTTGACTTAAAAACCCGAGCAACGTCAGGTAATTTCAGCTAGTAGTAAATATTTTCTGGATAGCTGAAAACTAACACTTATCCGGCATAAATATTGTCGCTCATATCCGTAATTTCTCAGTTTGAATTCTTCCGCAACCAACGCCTCTCGAGGGAAAATCACGAACCGTCGAGAAAATGCAAGGAAGTTAATAATAAAAAAAAACTTCACCATGGGGAGAGAATTTTCGGGATAACTAAAAAATCATAAAACTCGGCGAACAAGGACAGCAAGGCGAGTAGACAAAGAGTCGAAGTATATTCGTTTTATTTTTTAAAAGGAAAACGCGCTAAAATATCATTTAACACTTCCCGTCCTTGGCTTTCCTTTCCGTATCTCCTCTCAGCATCCCTGTGAAACAACGTGTTAAACCTCAACTGGCGGGACAGGATTTCTTCGGTTCTCTGATAAAACTGTTCCCCAGAAGGGAAAAATCATAACTTTAACTTCTCTGGCCTTGACTTTTCCCTATGTGTAATTATTCTACTAGCTCTATCTACGTTCAACTATCTGCCTCACGAATTAACCTTTTACCCACCGGTAAAAGTTTCTTTGGAGGGGGAATATAATTATCATCGGGAATGCAGACGGCAAGTATCTATGGCGAATATTTTAGCCCCCGAAACCTATTTGGGAGAAGTGGGGTGCTTCACGCTACGGGCCTCCTGTTCGAATCCCATCTTCGGGCCAGTGTTCTTTCATTATCGATTGCCATTCGTCGCAGCCATATGATAACGGTTGATACACACAAATTTATTAACTATTAAACGGCTCTTCCCGAGTCATTTTTTCAGAGTTTCAAGGGTATCTCGTGGCCCTATTCCTTGACCACCTAAATACTATGTATTTTTCCTTTCCTGCTTGCGACGCAGTTGCGACGATGCAAATCTGCTTTCCAAGGTTCATGCAAATGCACAAGTCCAATTAAAGAATGAATAATTCAAAAATGAGTTATCGAGCGCACCGTAGGGCATTAATCCAACAAATAATTGAACGAAAGTTTTATGGGCTACCTTGATCATTTACCACGCACGTCTAAACATCCATGGTCTAAAAGTTATTTTTGGTATTTTTATTGTCAGTAAAATCCAGATTATTGTTCTTAATTCAGGCTGTTATGTGAAGATAATTGGAGTACGCGGGAAATCTGCTGACAAAGAATAAAAATTTCAAATGAAAATCAGGTAAAGAAAATGTTTAATTCTCTACATACACACGCCAAAAAATATATCCAGCTGAATGAAGACGATGTCGATGGAGAAAAAGTTATTATTTCATTAAGAATATATTGAGATTCATGTAAACATACAATAAACTTACAAACGCAAATGCATTAACCTCAGTTATTACTCAGGTTAATGCAATCACTACTGGAGGAATTTTGATATAGTACCTGTAATAAATAAAGCAGAAAAGGGGCATATTTTATGTGCATAAAAAGGTAATCTTGAATACGTAGTATTGATGAGTAATCGCTCTCACTTCAGAAATACCGTCGCACGGATAATCCATCTCACGATCAATCCGTTTCCCGGTTAATCCGCCCAAGGATAATAGATATTTCATCAACGGCAGTCTGCCCGTCGCTAATCCTAAATGTAATACCTTCAGGAGTCCCCGGTATATTTTTTTACCTTGAGCAAGGGTTAATTTATTTTTATTGGGATTTCTCGATGTAAATACGTTTTTCGGGCAGTTACAATACATGACCTCCTGTAAAATTTTGTCTGTGGTTCCTTTTTTCCAAACCCAATTCGTCTATAATATGACACAGTATTAATATATGTATATCTTTTTCCCACCCATTTTTCAGGACTAATGCATTTATAAAGTTTCGCTTTGTCACTCAGTCCTTTCATTCTGTTCCCAAGATAGACTCATAAATTAGATTCTCCTTCAACTATCAGGCCAACTCAAGAAAAGAAACGTGTTTCACTTGTCCTCACGACCGAATCTCCTCAGCAAAACAAGGACGGAACCTGGCTACTTACATGCTTACGTGCCACGACTCGACGTATGCGATTCTTTTACTTTTGTGATTTAAAACGTTGAGATTCTATCTTGATAAAACTTAATTAGTCTCTACTTCTATCACTTTACCACGGGAATACGCGGAATGATTTGAGCTTAATGAATGCTAAATGCATCATTCTACGTACAAATTTTTAATTAGGTACGCCCTACCACACGGGGGGTTATGAAAAAGTGTACTGTGTAATGTGAATCAGTGTTATATGAATCTGACTTTTCATAGTGAAAGGAGAATTTTGTTCCCCATCCTTTCATGGACTCCCCTTAAAACCCAAAATTCCCAAACCTCCTTTCGATGCACTTGTATTTACAAATAGTGCTGTTGTCGATTATACGTATATAAAACTTTTAAACGAAGCACTAGGACCCACCAAAATATCTCTTCCTCGCTCAGTAATCTGGAATCCCGCATCCTATGTCCGACCAAACCGCGTTAATGCGAACCATAATCCGCGTATCTGAATTTTTATACCAAAACAAACCGTGCTATAGCGAATCTGCGTTGTAGGATGGCCAGGTCTAGATCATTGTATAAGAGTTTTTTAGCTGTTAGACATCATTATGTAGCTTAATAAGATGGTAGAATTCGCGTCCTAGCGACGATTGGCAATGTTTGTTTTAATTGAATCGAATTTCCCTCGAGACTTTCTATAAGACATTCATTCGACGATGAAACAAACATTTTGCGAGTAATTCAATGTAGAATTATCGGCAGCACGAGCCTCATACCAAGTTTCATGAAAATCGATCCATTAGAGCAAAAGTTGTTTTTAGGGGAAACACACACACACAGACAGGATCATTTCATAAATGTATTCAAGTATAGAATAACATTTCTCACAAAAAATCCCGCGAGAGCATATAATTTCGATTTATAGTTCCGGAGAAATAAATTCAAGAACCGCCAAATCTCTCGATACCGTTTTGTACGTATTTCCCATAAATCTCTGCGTATTCCATTAATAGAGTACACTTTTTCTTCTTGTGTTATTTTATTTGCTTTTTTTAAACTAACAGGCGCCGTCGCACGGCTGCGAAGGACGTGACAATCCTCTTTCCTCCCACGTTTTCTCGGCGCGCACACAAAACACGCATTTCGGTTCTATGGACAAGCGAGGGCCGGTCCGCGGTTTCCCGGTATCAGTATCCCAGAATCTACGTGATCTCGCAAAACAATTCGCCCGCAGCCGTATTTCAACATCACGACTTTAGACGTTCCCATGATCGCTCGAGGCGCCGCGGAAATAAATGCGACGCAGTTTGTCGCAAAAGGAGATAAGGGGCGAAAAGTAAGCGAGAGCGGGAAGAATTTCAGCGAGGGTTACGTAAGAATTTTCGCTTTTTTTTATATTTTTACTACAACTCTAGAATGTCGGTTTGCCTCGTTACGGAAGATGGACTCGTGATCTTAAAAAAAATTTCGCTCTAACTTCATTAAATTGATTGATATATATCTCCAATTGCCGTAAAAATGTTGATGAAATCGGACGCTGCATGGCAGCCGACATCAATGGCGATTCATTGATAGTAGAGAACCGACCGACAACTATTACAGAATAAGCCCATTTACTAGTGCGACATTAAATGAACATTAATGATCCGAAATTAGTAATAAATAAACCAAAAGAAAAGGCATTATTGGTTAGACGACGGAGAAATAAAATAACTAAAAATGACATAGAAAGATGGTAAGGTAAACAATTTCGCAAAATATACAAATTACAAATGTATCATCAGATTCCGTACAAGCAAACATTTTGTAATAATTATAAAATCGCACCGTATTGGAATGGAAATTTCACTTGCTATATTTTAAGCAGATTAGAAGAAAAGAAATTAATAATTTACTAGTCACGAAACCTCACTGGTGACGGATGCTTAGTAGCCGAAATGCGCATGTGGCTTTCTCATCCTTATTATGTCTATCAGATTGATGTGCAGTTTATCAATAATATTTCAATTATAAGATCACCTCTAATTCTCTCTATAGTCTAGATCTAGCTGCGTTATTTTGGCAGATACACAGGTACAAGGACGGGCGAACGATGACATAAATGTTGCCGTGCGTTTTTTTGGAAGTTGGATTTCTTAATCTCGCTTTATTAAATCGGCGAGTATCGCCTACACACGCGTACTGTCGTAAAGTTCACTTCTCACGAGCGGAGGACGAGGAGAAAATGTTCATTAGCCGCGATGTACGAAAAAGGCTCGCCCTTCGTGTTTGAGTAGAGTCCCTGTTTAAGTGATGCGAGCGAACCTATATCGCTAGACTGCTAATGAATGCTCGAAAACTCGATGAGGATATTTTCTCCTCGGATATCTTAAGTGTTTCTTATTTTGGATTTTTTTTATAAACCATGTTATCTCAATCGCCATAAATAGCCTATTCCTTCCTTTTCAGCGCTTTTTTTCTAAAAATATCGCTTATTTATTCGGTTCATCCATCCGTCTACGTGCAAAATAGCTCAAAAACCAAAATTTCAGGATAGACAGTTGTATATTAGGGCTAAATAGTATAAATTTTGTGGATCTAGAATCATTTGCTGGAGATTAATCGGAAAAATCGCTGAAAGAACGTACATGCTGCTACAGATGTATTAAACCAACAATACATCGTAACTGCTATTCTTTACTCCGATGGAGAAATAGCAGTCGGTGATAAAAAGCGCGTTATGTAATTTGCTCTGCAATTCTTCCCTCACTAGTTATCATCCTATATAGGAAAAAAGCCAATCGTCATGGCAGTATCATAGCCAAAATATATTTTTTATTTGTCGATTGAATTCCAGCCATAAATCGAACTCGACAATTAACTAAACTTTTGACATAGTAAGTTCTATTGGCGTGGAATGTCTTGTGGCAGTGGTTTCGAAACTTTGGGGTGCGGGGGGTATATTGGGAGGAGGGGAGACACTAAAGATTGATCACATATTTAGTGTCTGTTTAACCATCCTAATTTGGAAACCTACGATATGAAGCCGTCAAATTCTATCCGTCAAGTGACTAACATAAGACGTATCGCTTCCGTCCATGTTTTTCTTAAAGTGGTTATATTAATTGCAATTTTAAGTCCTATAGGTATTGTTTATGAACTGTGTTTGATCATGATATAGAGGAGAGCACAAAGACAGTTTTCTTACGAGAGGGGGATGTGGATTTCTAGCTCTTGGAAACCTTTGTCTTAAGATAGATATTTAATTTTTCCGTGTCCGACTCTAAGGATTGTACTGTCGAAGTGCCTCGAAACACCGCGTTCAGTCGCTCAATCTAATGACTGCAATTTCTAAAGCATAGAATTCGTCGTCTTCACTTAACATTCGAGTTATAGAGATTCCATTTTCTTGTTAAGATTTTTATGACATCTGGTGAATGCAGGCTTTCGTCATTACTCATAGTAATTCCTGGAATTTTTTTTCCAATTCTAAGCTTAGGTTTTGAATCGCCCAATGCGAGCCAAATTTATACACGATAAATATACCCGAACCTCCGTAATACGAGCGTCTATAAGTCGAACTTTCGACGATTTGAAGATACTGTTTTTTCTCTTTAGTATTTTTGGAAGAGGAATTATAAAACTACGTAGAATTTTCTTTACAGTTCTGATTACGGAGTTTTGAGTGTATTTATTAGACTTTCAAGGACCAAATTTTATCTAAAATGCTAACGGAAGTACGGACAAATGTGGCTACCCTGATACACATTCAAATGCACTCAAAGCCACGACGGAAAACGCTCTCTTCAAAGCTTGCCGCTTAACGAACTCGACGCAAAAAGGGCGAAATTTGGCCTCGAAGCTTAATGCATCGCAGCCGAGGTCAGGTCATATCTTATACGTTTGTGTTTCGAATCTTTAAAAGGGTTGAAAGAAATGAAGAAAGCCTGGATCTGGTATCCTACTTCTCCAATACGGGTTCCTCTTCGCCCTACTCGCAAGGCTTACCCTTTCCACACGCCTAGATTCTGCCCGCCCATTTGCGAAGCCTTCCGTGTACTTTCTTATCCCATATATCTACAATGCCTTATCTGCCCTGACCTACTTCTTCCACATTGTCCCTGCATTTCTCTCTATGTGCACGCGAAGCCGAACCTCGCCCAGTCGAAGTTTCGATATCTTGAAAAAGAATATCTAGCTGTATCCTATTTATTAAATTGACTCGGTTTTTTATATCTCTAATTTTTTACTTACGACGTGGTTCGAGTTAAAGAGGTTTATTCCCCTCCCTCTATCTCTATATACGTATACTTTTTATTAACTCTTTACTGACCACATTCATTTCCGACCCTTTACTTAAAGGAAGCAGTGCAGGACTTAGTAAATATTTTTCTCCAGCCATCTCAATGTTTCTGAAAACTCAGCGATCTCACAAGGGCAAACAAGATGACATCAACGTATCGTAATAAATAAAAAAAATCCCCTATTCAGGGTCTTTTCACATGGCCAGCCAAAAGAAATTCGGTAAATAAAGAATAGGGTATCGCATTCATTTAAGTTATGTAAAAACTTTTAGTTAAAAGCTAAACAAAGGATCGGCGTGCTTTTCAATGGGACTGAAAAACAACTCGACAGGCCAATATTTCCTAATGGGAACACACAAAAATATTGAACTGTAATATTGCAACAAATGACCGGATAGCATTAAATTTTATTTTATGGTAAAATATCATTCTCTCTGTATCCAAGAAGCAATTTTGGCGTATTTCAAGCGATATTGTAGAAGAAACTGCTAATTACATAAAACTACTTTGAAGTGGTCTAAAAATGAATTAAAAAAAATATTTTTAAAGGGTTATTAATAATAATTAAAAAAGAAATTATACATCAAAAATTAATTTAACCCTGTGACTGACGGAAAAAATTAAAAACACTGTAAATAACCAATTTATTTTTAAACAAATTTGAACTTCTGTTCTCAAATGGGAAAATTGACTGTAAAGGGTTAAGAAAGAAGTCTTTTTAATTCAATTTGGCCCGAATTGGTTTTTTATAAAAGTTTCCAATGAATTTCCTTATTCTCGGCAAACTGAAAAATTAGGATTTTCTGAATTAAGCGCTTCGGTTCTCTGTTACAACTGGTTTTACATTTCATCCGGTGAACGAGGATAATCAATTTATTGCTGAATGATTTGTGTTTAGATGCATGAATAATTGAGAAAATGGGTTTTATATGACTTACCAGCATCACATTACATTGGGATCGCGATGATTTAAAATCGAAGCAAATTCACATTTGGTTACTTATGCCGACATCATAAAATGTTTTCAATCCGCTTTTGCTTATGGTGTTAATAACTTAGGCGTTTTTATTAGAGATCTAGCATTCTGGGATCGTAGATATTCCACAACATATATATACAGTCACGCCTCGGTAACTCTACATCAGAAATTTCGAGTAATGGAAATTTTGAGTTATAGAACTTCGCTTTTCCTTGTACGAATACGAACCGAGTAAAATATATATACTTCGTCTCTTCGAAAATTCAGCCATTTTGTTATTGAAGTTATACTGTCCATTTTTTTCCTTATTTACTACTATTAATTAAAGAATGCCAATCTCAGATAATTAAAGCGGCACGTTAAACACTTATGGTCTTGTTTTTAAGATTACTGGCGCAGTTAGTATTTCCCCCAAGAGCATGTAAGATTTCTATTCCGAGACTTTACGATTTCAGGATTATTAAAAATGTACATTTGCGTAAAATCTGAAGGCACATGCTATTCTACTTATAAAAATGAAGATTCTGAAAAGGCCGGAAAAAAATTCTGCCTTGAACGGGAACCGAACCCGGCTCATCCACTTAGCAGGGCGGATATCCCAACCATTGAACTACCGGGGCAGGCTAATTCTCCCGTTTCAGAATCGTGTATTTCTCGCGCTGAGATCAGGCCAGCAAAGCTGGTACCAACTTCCCCCAAACAAATGTCCTCGATGAAGAACGCCCTTAAGAAAACCCATTCACATCCCGAAGGTGAGAGGACCAAATAAACACAAACGAAAATGGAGCGGGAGAATTACTCTGCCTCGGTAGTTCAATGGTTAGAATATCCGTCCGGCAAGCGGAAGATCCGAGTTCGAATCTCTGTCGAGGCAGAATTTTTCTCCAGCTTTTTCGGTAATCTTCATGTCCAGCATATGCCTATCTGCATACAAACTTCGCAGACACTTTCATTTGTAGTTGTTAATATTAAAATGTCTATCTTTCGTGACTATTGTACACGTGTAAAACCATGGAAGTTTACGCTTTGACTGGTTTTCTTTGCGAAAGAATTTAAGATGAGGCATTGTCTGGGGTACGTGCTTTTACTTGCTTTATAAAGACATCATATCCACCTTGCGAGCACATTTGAAAGTTAAATAATACGTAAAACATTTTTAACAGCTAATTAAAAAATATTTATGATGAGAAAATTGAAAAAATGGTGCTCAAGGACTGGCTGTCATAAAAAAGCAAGTAGTCTTAAGTAAAAAACTTTATTTTTCATCGAAAAAAATTATCGGGAAAATCTGCTTTCGACGGCTCGTTTGGAGCGGCGACGGGCAATTCTCACTGCTTGAGCTATATCTCGGTGCTTTGATCGCATTATTTCCGAATATTTTATGCATAAAACATGTTATATGTGCGCAAACTTTTTTGAATGCAAAAATTAATGGATTAATTGTGCGAGATTTTCTCTTTCCCCACAAAAATTGGACTCATTGATGAGTTTTTCTTTGAAAATTATCACACTGTAGTCAAAAAGAGCCTAATCAGTTGGCCCTGGGACTCGCTCTCCACAATTTAACTGGAAGCATTTGCAACACCACCGTCGCACAGCAGAATAGTCCTTTTCAATTCCGAAAAGAAACATTGCCGCGACGGCGGTTTATCAGATATATGAATTTTTAAAATATTATCGAGCTCTGGAATACAATTGATAAATATGTTGTTCCTACAGCCGCAATAAGGTTGAGATGACCAATCATGCATTTTGGCTGACATGCAACCTCCATCAGAGGCGAATAACTCTTAGAATCGATTAATTGTGTGGTTTTCCCACGATTTTACGGCTTTTGAAGAAACCACTTAATAAGGCGATATGAACATAAAAAAGGTTTGCTTTAAACTTTGTGGATGTCATCTTGTTCGAGGGATTATTAATCAAGAGGGTCTTCTGAGGCCGAAACTCTGTTACTCGAACGTTCGAGGTCTCGAGGAAGATGTTTGTTTGTTTGCATCATTTTCTGCTGTTCCAAATCCTATAATTCGAAGTTGATCTAGGTGTAATGTTTTTGTCTTCTGTCCAAATTGTGCAGATTATTCTGTGATGGACTATTTTGTTCGTCCAAATTTCTTAGTTTATTCCGATTAATTGTAATCTTTTTTCTTTTAAAGTTTATTGGGTTCATCTAAACCGCCTTTATCAAACTCTGATTGCATGAAGGCCAGAGCCAGGACAAGAGGGAGCGAGGCACATGCCTAGAGCGAAGCACGTTTAGGGGCGCGACAAATGACAATTTGAACTTCTAAGTGTTACGTTTTATATTATAAAATATATTTTATTTTACCTCTATATTGTAAATAAACTAGTTTCGAGAAATTAAATTGTGCACTGTATACCTTCATTAGAAGGGGGCGTAATTTCCGAGCCTTGCCTAGGTCGCAAAAATGTCTTGTCCCAACTCTGATGAAGATAGATACATATTTGAGAGAAACGTGAGACGGAGAGATGGAAAAAGAATGGGAGGTGTATTAATTTTAATTTAATACTTTAATCATGCATACCAGTCATTTTTTCCGAACAATTATACTACATAGTTTCTTCAATGACAGAAATAGTCGCATTTCGTCATAATGGCATGAGTTGAAATAAATCAACATGGGGCGGATGTGCTGAGGAAGTAGATGCATATTACATCAGTTCGATTTCATAATATGTTAGTTTTAAGTGATCATTGCGGAACGAATATCTTACTGGCATGAAATTTCTTCGAGTCGAGTAATAGCGAGTTTTTTATTGTTCGTTTTACTGTATCCTGCATCTTATGCAACCTTGACGGCAGCGCTTGCTTTTTTCCTCGTCTTGGAAAGCGCAATGAATGGACGCTGACTGGCCTGCAGACACGCCAAATGGAATCGTTGGAATGTGTCCAAAAAATCGCGTAACTAAATCCCGCTCAGACTTCGGGAAATTATATTTTTCACGCGAATAATATAGCGATTTATAAGCGCGAAGGAATGATATTTATTGGACGTGTTCGCGCATAATAACAGGTGATTTTTAATTAACAAGTTTGTCGGCAGCCTAAACTTTACGCGTCGTGTTTTTATGGGTGTTTCAACGCATTATTCATTTATTACGGTTCTCCTTAGAAGCTGAATATCCGTTAATAAAATTCACTCGCAACCCTGATCGGTAGGCAAATTTGTATGTACACTAATTGACACACATTCGAATAAGTTTATTTAGCTGTTCTGAAATAAATAGCTTTGAAGCCTCAGTTGCACCATACAGAAAATTCCAAGTTCTTGCTCAATATCGGTGCGTCCCAAATGAGCAAGTGACCTAAAAGCAAGTCCAAAAGAGTTAGTGGTGCAATTGAGCAAGTACCAAAATAATAAGTGGGACAAATGAGCTAGTGGGACAAGGTCAGATGGAATATAGGTGTTGTTTCGTCAAAAAGGTAGGCATAACGTAATGTAAAATCAATTTTTGTGCGTGTATATACATATATATACTGGTAGAAGGTGCTTGCATACTGCAAGCATTTCATCTCATCTTGAAAAATCAATCATTTTTGACACAGATATTTCATCATTAAAAATATTCTTTTAATTCCCAAAAATTTCACCTCCGCAGCGATTTTCGTTTTTCCCACATGTAAAAATAATAGTTTAAAACAATCCTCAAATGTTGCAATTTAAAAAAATTATACTTTCTCTATTATGGGGTACTAATGCTACACATTTCGGCCAAATTTTAAAGTTGTAGCACTTCTAGAAGTAAAATAATATTTTTCTAATTGTTTAAAGTTAAATAATTTTTAACGGCCGCCGCAACTCATATATGGAAAGATTGAAATGTTTATTTGTGCAAATGCACTACTCTGTAAATAATTTGAACATTTCAGGTTCATAGCTCATCCTGTTGTACCTAAATAGTTATCTATTTGTTTAAATTTGAAGAATTTTTAACTGCCAAACACATTAAAATATCAGTATTTCTATATTCCCTATTTCGTTTTTTTACAAATTCTATCTACAAAAAAATTTCAGCTCCGTAGAACATATGGAAATACATAAACCTTGAAAATTTGTTTAAACAATTGTGAATTTTTAGCGGTCGCATTGTTGCACTTTTTCAAGATTTTCGTTTTTTCTAGTCGGTTTTGCACAAAATCCTACCTAAGAAAAAAATTTCGAATCTCCAGCTCATCTGGAAGTGCCTAAACATTAGTATCCTCCTCCTCATCCTCCTCCTCTGTAAGGAACGTCTATATATAATGATATAATATTTTTTTGCAAAAAGGTAAGTGGATCAAATCATAGGCACCAATAGGTCGAGTATATCATTATGTAAAGTGAATTAATGTCTTGTATTTTATCAAAATGGCGGGAGCATCAAATCGGTATAGTCGCAGTTCCTGCTCTACCGATGTTACGCGACGTGGAATTTCTGGGTTGGGTCCTTCGTTTTCGGGCTGATTTCCATTACCAGGAAGTGCTTTCTTGCCGAGAATTACTGAGAATGGTTTCGAACTAACCCAACCCGAAAACGACGGATCCAACGTAGGATTTCTAGGTCGCGCAGCACTTAATCTAAAATGTGTTGTGATCAACTGTCATATTATCCCCGAGAATCTCAGCAGCGAAACCTTTAAGAGGACTAGTTGAATACCCGTTCAAAGAACGGGATGAAAAATATTTTAAGAATTTTTATTAATTTTAAATCATAATTTATGGTTATATAGCGGGACTGCCCGTCAAAAATGATGGCATGAGTAAAGAGTTAAATTAAAACTCTTCCCATTTTCCCTGAATGATGTTATGCCGCTCAAAGTTATGTTTCCTTTGCAATTACAGGTCAGCTGTACACAATGACCTACCATCGTGCCAAACGTCATATCTGTAGCCTATCTGAAAGTGTCTAAAATACGCGTGACAAACAGACTGACGGACACTAGAGAATTATTGCATAAGGATAATATACTTGGACACCAAAAATTGATCGACTTGCCCTTTTCAAAAATATAATACATTTAATAATTTAACACTGCGATACACTTGCTCATTTCTCCACTTGATCTTTTGGGACTTGCTCTTCCTTCATATAATTCCTCTATTTTGAGCTACTTCTTGTATCAAAACAATGATGTAACAGGAAACTTTACTATTATAGTTCTAGTGTTAATACTGTATATTACTCCATGCATGTTTTAAGTCATTCGATAAACCTGTTACCAATATCTGCAACACGTAGTATCTATTTCAATAAATACTGGCTTTAAAAAAAAGCTGTTACAGAAGTCTTAAATACACCGCTCTTGGAAACCTATTCCGGGAAAACATGCATAAATTGATATGAATTCACCAGAATATCGCATTTTTTAATAAAAACTCTGTGCACGCTTCACATACAACGGCGTAACATTTCTTTATCCAGTTGGAGAGGTTAAATAAAACATATATAAGTTTGGCGAAACGTCGTCAACACAAAGAATTGACAGCGCGGCGCAAAATCCCGATGGGAAGGAAGGGTGCTGTTAAACGTACGTGCACACGTATAAGGCCTATTTTTTCCGTTGGTAACAAGTGAAAACCCACCTACGTTTTCTCGGCGCATTCTTTGTGTCAAGAAAGGTCATAAAAGTTCCTGTCTTTGGAATATAAGGCCCTTTATCTTTATATACGCTTCCCAATATAATTTATCAGGATACGCCTGTGCGAAAATTTTGTCTCCATTGAATATACTTGCCCATGTTTTTATTATTGCTTGCAACATCAATGCGGCACTTCGGATGCTTCGAAACTATAGATGCAAGTTTTTTTACGTGCTCACGACATTGTTATTCTTATTTATCTACCTTTCGCCGAGGCTTTTATTATTTCTCCGTGTATTTAATTGCTGTTATAGCTGATAAGAAAACGTCCGTACACGGGACTCGCATTCCAGGTAATTTCTCCAACCACGGAGTATACTACTATCTTGATTTTCTGGTATTAAAAACGTTCTCCTTGAGCGGATAGGTCGTATATTACGAAGTGCGGGTCGTTTCTGTAATTCACCTCCATGAATTATGATGGGAAATATTTTATTCAGCAAGGCTAACTCTTCAAACGTGCTCCTAGCAGTAAAGAAATAATAAATTGCGAGACTTAGGTGGAAGCTCTAATTTATTTCAGCGAAAGGTTTTTTCTCGGAGATATCTCCGTTTATACGACGGGAATTTTATCCATTCTTGCAGAATGCTATCCAGTTTGTGCTAGTTGGTGTAATCGTCTTCATTTTTCCTGGTCGTGGTAATCTTAACAGTTATTTTTTTGTAACTGATTAAATTAGTGCTGCGCAAAAGTTGAGAAGGTATTCATAAGTTAAAATTGCCATTTTCATAAGTGTGTTGAATGGACCTGTTGGTCACAATTCCTTATTGTTTTTTCAAAGCTTCCTGATGAATTATATGTCGTTCGGCAAATGTTTTCCAAAATGTCCATTAAAGGGAGTACAGGCGAAAAGGGACTTAAACGAATCTGATGAACATGGTCGTAAACTTTAGCTTAAGAAAGAACCCTTAACAAAACATCGTTAGAACTCGCTGGGGTTAAAAGTGGATAGACGGGGATCTCGCGGCGGTCAGTCCCTTGGACCTTCATTAGCGCGCGAGGTACCTCAAGTCCTCGGCTGTGCGAACCCTTCCCAGGGGGGTATCCCCTTACCGCAGGGATGATTAAGCACGAATTAATCAAAACTTTCTTAATGCATTTCTGATGAGAATGCCTCTCTCTTTAACATTGTACATAGTTTCTCGACTATACACGTCTTTTAAATGGCCTTCTACGGCAAATATTAAGGAAGTTGATATTTTTCGCACAAGCCCAGTGGGTTTATTTCCCCCGGTTTCAGCCACATTTAAACGCTCTTATATACCACGAGGCAACATGACACCCAACCCAGTTGTAGTTGGAATGAGAACATAATGGCGGTATTAAATTTCATTGACTGGAAAATATTTCGTGCTGTAAAAATAATTACGTGGAACTGTTGAAGTGAGATGAAGAGCGATTTGAGTTGAAGGCTTTCGCAGCGTTGCTGAATGCTGGTGGAGGTTTTCGGGTTTCGCTGCGTTGGCGGCATTTCTGGAGATGCAGACTGCAACGTCTGCGAAACGTCGAGAGCCAGAAATGCCGCCAACGCAGCGAAACCCGAAAACCTCCACCAGTAGATGAAGAGCGTTTGTGTCGCGACTTATGGGAATATCTAAATAAATGCTTGGATTCCATCTTTTTTACTCCTGCGAGCGAATCATTGCAAAAAGAAACGTTCCCTTTACTATACGGATGAACTTTCCGACTTTTAATGGGAAACAAAAATAACTCGAGTACACCCGACCATCTTGTAGCACGGGGAATGCACTGTGAAAAAGTGCCCCGTGTGTGTTATGAGTCCGTGTTATCTAAAACTCGGTCTTCATAGTGAAATAACTCGCGTTATTTGAATTTTAGGTGTTGAAAAAAACCGCGCTTTATCGAATCCGTGATATAAGGATCAGTGTTATTGGCGGGCCAGGTATAACAGAAGATACAGGGTGTTCAGAAAGTCCATCGCAATTTGACAAAATCATAATTAAAATTAAATGATGGAATAAGTGATCTTAAGATCCTATTCAGACAGGTATAAGCTGTAAAGTTGGGAATACGTATAAGAAAACTTCCGCGTTCTGGTACGAGAGAATTAAGCTGCTACGATAGTTCAATGGCAAGTGAATGACTCGGGTTCGATTCCCGGTCATAGCGGAGATTTTTCTCGTTTCAAAAATATTCCCTGAAACTAATTAATTAATTCAATTCTGAAATATGAATAAAACCTTATGATTTGATGAAATTAATTATATGCATATAAATGCTATGGTACCTTATATGCACGCATACGTAGTATCGCCAGGGACTTCCTGGGCACCCTGTACAACTTCAAACCAGCCCACAAGAGCACAAAGAGGGAGTATGTACCTTCTTCCAGTTATCGAAAAGTTTAGGTACGTATATAAAATTCGAGCAACAGATGTTCCGCATCAGCTCGTGCATCATTCGAACATTAAAACCCTTCATATGTCATTACGCGGAGACAACAAAAGGTTCAACGTCCGCCAATGGAGATTCCGTGACTTCCTACTTCTTACACCTCCCCCTTTCCTCCCCTCGTCTTACATGTCACTGATCCCTTCACAATTGGGGTTCGCATCCTCACGCAGATGGCTTAAGGGGGTGATGCGAGGCGTGACATACCTCTCAATGGGGCAAGAACATCATCGGAAACTAGTTTCCCTCTCCCCTCCCCTTTTCTCCGTATCCGTTCCGGATGCGAGGGGCGAGGAAAAGCAGACAAAACCAGGAAGTCTTCTTCTTACGTCCCTCTCCGAAGTACTGGTCCTGCGTACCGAGAAACGTCTTCGGAAAAGAGTTTAAACCAATTGAGGAGAAAGTTCAGGCGCGCCGAAGAAGGGGTTCGGATGCCGCAAGTAAAACGGGGGGGGGGGGGTTCTGTTTTTTTTCTCCACTTCTCCCCTCCCACAATACTCGAAAGATGTGGCTCGAGATTCTCGCTCGCGCTTGTTGCGTCGTTTTTTTTTAATTTCCCTCCGGTTTCTTTCGCGGCGGCGAGTGTTTCGCTTCGGGTCGCGGTTGTGTTCTCGTTAATGTGGACCAGCGGTTTTCAACCGGTTGTACGGGTACTTATGGTGCTGTGGCGTCTCCGGCGGTAAGGCGAACTCTTAGCGCTTTTGGTTATGATCATACCTCTGCGATTCTGATTTGATTTTTTCGGCGGTGAGATTTTTCGACGACTCGATTTTTTTCGACAGCTCGATTGTTCGGTGACTCGAATTTTCTGTGGTTCGATTTCTCGATTACTATAATTTTCTATGATTCGATTTCTCGACTGCTAGAATTTTCTGTGATTCGATTTCTCGATTGCTAGAATTTTCTGAGTGGATTTTTCGATAACTCTATTATTTTGATAAATTTGCGATAATAAGAAAACTTTCTTCTCGCAACGATTTCTCGCGATTAAATCGAAACTCCATAACTCGAATTTTCTCCAGCTCAAGTTTTATTTTGCCTCGCATCTAGATTCGAAATGTAGAGGTTTAGCTGTGATTGAGTTGTCCTTTCCCTTGCGCCATCAAGTTCTCTCTGGTGAATAAGAAACGGAGGGAGAAGACTAATTCCGTTCTTCGTTATCTTCCGTCGCCGGAGCGCGTCTTTCACTACCGCATTTCGAAGATGGTTTCGCAAAAGCATTGTTTGCTCTAAGTCGGATGCTCTTTCTTCTTTCAGTGTTTGCTGTAATGACTTTCTTCCCTCGACGCCGTTCTCCCCGTTGAATGCGGTGCTTGAAATTCTCGCCGAGATCTCGGATTGCCTCGATACTCCGTGATGTCACCCAGGTTTAAATATGAGCGCTATTTGGATCGCGTAATTATTGGTTGCGATAGCAACGGTCGCCGGGCAATTGCATTTTTAATGTTTCGGTTCGCATTATAACCTATTTCAACTGGCATTGGAGTTGCATATTATTATTTATTATTATTTTGATATGGCAATACATGAAATGTATCTATTAATAAACATTTCTTTTAAAGTCGTTTTAAAAAGGTTTAATTTATCCTTTCGGGGGTATTATTACTACGTAAATTACTCTTTTGCTCTGACTATTTTTTAATACAAGGCGATAAGTATTTATAAGAGGCTTCACGTTAAATCCTACACGGTCGAATGGATCGTTTGCTAATGCTACCCGTCGTATGAAAATTTCCATCGGATTTATGTGAGGTCACGAAGTGATTCAGAAGCTTTTATTGCCAAGAGGCATGATTAAATATGAGGGAACTTAAAAGGATTACCGCAGTCGAAGCCCAATTGGCGAACTAAGTTTAACGTGACTCACGCAGGCACGACACGATTGAGCCAACTATAGAACATTGATTTTAATAAAAAATTAATCATTCATCCCTCGAATTGCACGGTTTCGTTTTGCGCGCTTCCAGTATAGCACAGTTTTCTTTTTAGAGAACTACTTTAAATTCAATGGTCATCACAGTTTCACTTTAGCGCGATTTCGGAATTATTTCCAAACATTAAAAAAATCATGAAATGTTCCAGCCCCATGAAGCAATTCTGAATACAATATGTATAACTAAAATTGTAACATGTTGAACTCAAGACGGCGCTCAAATCTAACCTCCAGTATTCCTATACGGTATTTTCCCGAAACGCGCAAAGCGAGGGATAGGTTTACATACTTTGCACCGATAACATTTGAAATGCCACCGACGATGTCTTGGCTATATTTTGAAATGCTCGCACGGTGTTGACTGTACCACATATTGGTGCTGCTTTATGAGCAAGGTGGGAATCTAACCCTCGAATATCATAACTCGTTGAATCACATCGTGGATTAAAACGGTTTTGAGCGAACGCAGAATTACGGGGATAAGAGGAGGCTGGGGTGTCTGGCTTCCCGCCACACGGATCGCAGGTTCGAATCCTACTACGGGCACGATCGTGCATGCTCGCCTTTGCTATGCTGGTCATGCCCATTGTCAAAGAAGGCGAAGCAGTCTTGACGAGATATTTAAGAATATAAAAAAAAAAACAACGTGGTTCCCGTGAAGAACATATCCTCCAATAACATTCCCTCTGAAATCGCCATTCAAATCATTTTACGCGGTCGAATTCGATTTGGAAATCGATTATATTTCATTTATTTTTATTTTTTTAATGTTTCATATCGATTAATATGGCGAGCTATTCGTCGTCCCGTCTCAATCGGGAGCATTGTTCGCTCGACGGGAAACCCAAGGCCTCGTGAGAGATATTATATTCGCATTTCTCAGCCTCGTCTCATTCACATCCGCCCGTCTGTTATTTTGGTGCGATGTCTTTTCGTAGTCGACGTTTTTTTTTAGAAGATAGATAATTACTCTCGTTTTCGGATCGTAATTCATCTCATTTGGCTAGGCGATCTCGGCGTCTTAACGAGCTTTTGTCGTTATCTCGGAGGAGAAGACGCGATAATTGAGCAGTTACAATATTTCGTCGGTTCTAATTAAGTAACGGGCCGGAAATTTTTGAAAAAAAAAATAATTCTCCGCGTAAAAAATAATTTATGTGGAGTATGTTGAAGATGTCCGTCTCTCCAATAGCCATGAAAAGGTTGGAAAAAACAGATGCGCGATTCGCCTTACATTCACCGATAGTTGAATGTAAAACCATTGATGGTGGCTGCTTTGTAGCTGAAACGCGCACCTGGTTTTCTCAGCATTTTTATGGCTTTTGGACGAACATAGTTTTTTTATTTCATTTTGCCCATTCAGCGAGCTCGATAATTCGTGAGAGTTGATTGTACAACCACTGATGGCGCCTGCTTTGTAGCTGAAACGCACACCTTATTTTCCAGACATTTTTATGGCTTTTGGACGGACATATATTTTTTTATTTCATTTTGCCCATTCAGCGAGCTCGATAATTCTCGAGAGTTGGTTTCATAACCACTGATGGCGGCTGCTTTGTAGCTGAAACGCACACCTTATTTTCCAGACATTTTTATGGCTTTTGGGCGGGCATTGTTTTTCGATTTCTTTTTGTGCTCTCGGTGAGCTCGGGAATTCTCGTTTGAATGTAAAAATGCTGACAACCGAATGAAAATTAATTCCGCATCTAAATTTTTACGACAGCCTGTAGTAAAATAGAAAGCATTATGTCCGCGGGTGTCGTTTCAATATTTATACAACGTGAATTAAACTGCGACGATATTATTCTGAAAAATAAACCAGCGTTAAGTAACGCGCCTTTATCTTCTCTATCATTTATTCGTTCATTCGGTTTGAACTTGGCTCGAATCGCTAGAAAAAATCTGCGGAAACGCAAATCATAAACTGCCTTAACTTTTGCGCTGTGCTGCTGATGGTGTTTCATTGCGCACAAAACGCATTGCCATCCTGTGGACTTTTTAATCGATGCCACGATACGCTAACTTGTTGATCGATTTTTTCCATTAAAACTGGATCGCTGGAGAAGTTTCTCGTGAAACTGTTCGATTCGAGCGAGATTTTTATGCCGCAAAAATCTGAATAAACTTCGAGATTTGATGAAGGAACCCTTTGGCATCCCCACGGCGCATATGCTGTGTCAGCCGTCCTGTGGAAAGTATGAGTAAAACTTAAGAGACTTCGTTCTGCAGACGGAAATAAGGCCCTCTCTCCGCGCCGTTATGCGAATCTCCGCCAATGTGTCCACGGGACGGTACTCTGGAGAGAAAAAATATTCCGAGAAGGAAAGTTCTCATAGAGTTGTCTAACCTTTCCCTTCCTCGCTCTCTCAACCATTCATTCGCCGCTTCCATAATGTTCCCACGTGATCTGATAAAAGCGGCGGGAATTCCTCGAGTCTCCTAAGAACTTCACCGGGAGAGGAACCCTCCTCTTCCGAAGCGGTCGGATCACGAATACGAACATTTCACATGTAAATGCGCTTCTCATCGCGCGCATCATTATATTATATATTCGAGAAATTCCTGTTAATTTGGCTGGTACAAAGGGACGAAGTTCTTATCTCTTGGACGCTGCCGTGGTTGAAGCGTAATTAATTTGGTCCTTGAACTTAAGCGCCATTTTCACGGCCTCGGGTCTTTTGTTATTTCTGTTGTGCGCGCGATTTCAAATCGAGAGAATAATTTTCAAAATTCCAAACCAATACGTAAAGACATTATGCAATCCTAGCCGTATTTCGGTGAGTGTGATTACCATCATTTCTCAAATGTAGTCTTTGGACCCTAATCACGATAATTTATTTTAGAAACTATTAACCTAAGTATCTTGTCGTAAAGAAACGATCCAGTCCTTTATCGTCTCAAATACTGAAAAAAACTTTAAAGTATGAATTATCGATCGCAAAGAAAGTTCGCATTTTACGGTGTGTATACGTAGCTATTATCTTTGAATTACCGCTGCTGGCGGCTATTTTGCTATTTAAATGTGCTTAAGGTTTAATCAATCCTTTTTGTAGTTACATGAATTTATAGACCAGGGCTCGAAAAATCCCGAGCGCCAGGTCGCCATGGCATCTGAGATATTCTTGCTGGGGTCTAGATATGTACATGCATGCTGTAGTTAGGTTTTGGTTATACTGTAATCACGTGTTGTAGTCATACTGTATTGTAGGGCTCAGCAGTAGGAGCAACAAAATATAATATATTTGTCGGAAACATTCAAGTTCCAGAAAATAAGCGAAAATTTTTATTCTTGTTCGTAAACTACATGTTTTCAGAATATCATCAGACTTTTTCAGATGTATTAGGCTCATTTTAATATGTTCTGCTACATAAGGCGACAGAAATAGATGTGTATGGCTTAATTATTTTAGCAGATTCATGTCTAAATTATTAAACATTTATTTTTCTGACGATGATAACAAAAAATTGCTAAAATTATGTAAGGCTGCGCTAGCGCCTAGAGTTTTAGAAAATTTGTCGAACCCCGTTCTAGATTATCTATTTTCACTTAGGGACCATTAATTAACGTGTCCTGGGAGAACATTTTTTTAACTTTATAATTTTATTAATTGTGAATTTCCAGAAATCTACTCAGCGAATTATTTATGTTACTAATTCGCAGTTATAACTGTCTTGATAAAAACACGCAAAAATGTTACATACGTTCGTTATAATTTTGCACCTTTTTACAATTTTCCTCTTCCGAAACTAATTTAAAGGTTTAGCTACGTCAGTAACGTCATTCCCATGGCAGAGACCGTTCCTTTTGAAAGAGAAAGTGAAAAATGACTCTTCGTCAATTTCCGTCTTCATATTCTTTTTTTACTTCTTCCCCGTTTCTCCGCACTTGACAAAATGCAAACACTGCCGCCTTGTCGCCGCGCACCGCTGTCGTCATGGGAACCCAAATAGACCCAAGAGGGTACTGTGGGGTACACATACATGCGCAGGCGAAGAGACAAATGGAGGACGTAGGAAAAAATCGTGAGAGATTGCAGCGCTCCTTCCTCTCGAAAAGCAAACAAGTGAAGGGGGTTAGGGCCCTCGCGCTTGTGGTTTTGAGAAAGAGAGAAGAGAAATAAAGATAGAGACTCAGGTCGCGAGAGTAGTTCAGAAAAAAAAATTCCGAAAAGCAAACACAAGCGGAGCTCGCGGACTCGCTACATAACTCTAGGCAAATTAAGAACGATTTAAGACCATCATGATTGTTCAGTTGTTGGAAGGAAGACTAACCAAAAATCTCGCAAACTCTCTCTCTCTCTCTCATTGATTGATAAAAATTTAAAGAAAAAATGGATAAAATTTTAAAGGAAACCGCAAATATTTAGGCTTGACATTGAAACTCCATTATTGCTAAAAAGCCTCACGAATCCTATACGACTACGTTTATCTAGTAAATACTTGCACCGCGACAAATCCTGCGTTATCCTTTAACAAAATAAAATGATTCAATGACAGTTTCCTTAAAATCGCAGGAAGAAAATCGTTAACCTAATATGTAGTTCAAGTTAGTTCGCTACTTTTTCGTTATACCCCGCAATTTTTTTAAAAAATTTTCTTAATATTTTTTAAATTGTTTATTCCATTCGAACAAGAGGCAAACGTCCCCCTGTCTCTTCTTTCTTCCTCTCTCCTTCTCTCTACTATTAAAACATTCAAAGCACGCTATCCTTACGCATATAGTATAAGGGTTGAGTCGACAAAACAATCTCGAGGTTTAACAATGACACGATCGGCAAGGTAACATATCGCTAAAAAGTTTAAACTTTTCCAATAAATATGATTTAAACGTAGAAATTGAGCTATTTTGTATCGTAGGCAAAATATGACGATAAGAATAAGAAACGTTATTTATTTTTCTTTAAAACGGTTCAGGTCCGAAGATCGTAGGTCAGTTATTTCTAATTTTAATTTGCAAAAGAGTAAAAACCTTTACGTCGAAAAATCGATTTTTACGTGTTATCTTATGGGAAATTGAAATCACCCTCTGGAGTCGAACCGAGGACCTTTTTGAAAAAATTTTGTCATTCGTGACTGGTAAGTGATCAATCCAATCCTACCAAATTTGGTTGAAGTGGCTGAAGAAACAACTGAGATATTGAGCGTTATGGACATAATGACCAAGTGATCAAGAGAATTAGCATTTTTATAGTTACTAGATATAGTATATTACTTTGCTTGCCGCGTATTTGAGACTCCAGGTTGTCGGAGACATCTTTCGACTTTTAACGTCGCAATTTCTCGCGCTGTCGTCGTGATTATGTCGTTTTATAAAGTAGGATTGCTAATATTTTCTTCCGACAATGGATTTTTGTGATATGTGGTTCGACTGCGCCTAATCGGCCTCACTGTACTTTTAAAAAAATTAGAATCCCCTTTCGTTAAAATTTTAGTCAGAATATGATTTCAAAGTTCTGAATTTTCTTACAACGATAAAACTTATGAACAGCCTGAACATTCCAATTTGTGGAAGCGAATAAATTCATGAAGACTTCCGCGGCAAAAATCCTCGAAAACATCTAGGGATGAAAGGCGAACGCGGGGAAGCATTTTTTTATCAGAAACCCAAGTTTTGACGCAGGCGGACATTTTTATCGGAGGACGAAGTTTTGACGCAGGCAAGCATTTTTTTATCGAAAAACCTACGAAAAAGTTTCGCATTCTGATTGCACGGTAATCGATCCACGCGAGAGTAGTTGGGGCAGATTCCTGCTCTCGGAATGCGCCGGTTTTAACGGATTCGCGTTAGATTTAAAAAAATAAAGAGTAATCTCAGACGGCGCCAATGCCTATATTATGACATCCGCTGTGTTCATTGAGCGAATGGGATTGAGCGGCTTTAAGCGGCTATGAGATCGGCTCAACAGCTAATTGGAAGAGAGATATTTTTTAGAGGGCAGCCGTGGTGGCGTGTGTAAGGTTTCGCACACCTAATTGCGCCGGATAATGCTTACCGGAATGCCGCGTAAAACGAGGCGTGTCGTGCAAACGAGGTGTAGCCAAAGACACAAAGGAAAGTGGTTCGTGGATTTCTTTTCTCGATTTTCGAGCATCACGGCGTCCGCGAAGCATATCGAGATGTTCTCTCGATAGGTGGAGGATCTAAGAAGGGGAGGAGGCGATCTCTACCCCATTGGACGTCCCAATTGCCCTCCATTGCAGGCGTTGTTGAACCTATTCCCCGTACCCTTGCCTCTGCGCTGCATATCAGGTCCATAGTGCAAGAGAAAGGAAAATTTAGGCAGGGTTAATTCAGAATAAAGGATCGTTGGAAGGTGCAAATTCGGAAGGGGTATGGAAGGGAAGAGGGGCGATTCCCTCCCCTAGGGGAGTGACTGGATTCGTCCCCATCCTCAACCTATAAACCTTACTTTTAAAATAGCCATTATAAACGAAATTTTGCGATAACGAGTTATCATATTAAGTTGTTAATATTAAAGATAGATTTGTTTGTCGACACCGAATGGAGTCGTGTACACGACGTCATCCGTTATAGTGAATTGACAACTTTTTAATTTAACAGCACTTCAAAGGGCTTATCTCTTGCGAACTTGCGTACATGATTTTGAAATTGAATGATTCGGGTCAACGTTTGCAATTATAATGATGAAATTCGCCTCGTAATTTATGTAGCGCAAACGATAGATACCTGTAAAATTAATGTTTATGATATGGCATGCCTCTTTCGTAATACGATGAAGGATTATTATGACACTGTTTATAAACAAGGTTGCCACCAGAGAGGGTTGTAGGTGAATTTAGAATTTGCTAGCTAATGAGTTTAGACGGAGTTTTCGCAAATGATTAGAGCCATGTTTGGAATCTTCAACAGATATCATCGATATTTTTTTAGGTCCAACTTTACCGTTACTGTACTTCCGTCTAGCGTCTGCGCAATTTCACTCTAAACGAGGGAATATGAAATTCTTGGAAGATCCCTCTCTCTTGCGTAACCCGTCGGTCGCTTTTGACGCGCCAAAAGAAAACATCCTCCTCAAAAAGTGGGTCGCAAAAAACATAGCTAATCGACGATTACGTTTTCGGCGCATAACGTTCGTCGTTTTTTTGCGCCTGTTTTTTTTCGGGAGATCGGGAAGAGAAAGTAATTTTTACGACGGCGTATCCGTTTGTTTTTCTTTACCAAACTCGTATTCGTTAAGAATGCGTTGCGAAAGACGCGTCGCGTTCGTCATCTGCTTTCTGTCGTCTGCGTAGCGGGCGGCGTCTCCCCCATCCCCTCGAATCCCTTTCCTTGCAGAGCGGTACATACTGCGGTGATTTCGTTATTTTTTTGTTTCTCACGCCTTACATTGACTGCGCGTCGAGTGGCCATCTGCTAAGGATATTCATCACACTCTGGAGCGGCTCGTATCGAATATTAAAATGCCAATAACTCGAGACTGGACTAGCTTTCCAGAGGGAGACATGTGGGCCATGACTTTCGAAGTTTCGTCATTCGAACAATAGTTTCGTTTAAAAAAAAGCCTTTTTGGCGTCAAATCGTTGCGTAGCTTGTTAGCATAGAATTTTTAACTCTTTAACTTTGCAGAGCTATTATGGTGAAATATTTTCGGCGTCGGCTAAGTAGTTATCTTATCGCTTGGGATGTTTTACTTACCGAACCTTGTTTACCAGTCGGTTTTAATTATACTCAATAAACAAGTGATTAACTAATGAAATTCCGCCCTGCCGCTTACTTCAACCAAGATAAACCTGTTTCCTACTTCCATAATCAGCTTTTAACTTTCTCAAAGAAGTTAAAATTGCATTAAAATATAAAAATTTACATCCTCGAAAGCATTATAAACTTCAATGTTCTTTCTATTGAGATAACTCTTTTGAGTATTGCGGAGTTCCGATTAAACCAACTCCAATTAAACGTTTGTCCAACTTTCACGATTAAAAGTTTAATTGCGATAAATTTTCATAAATACTGTTTCAGATAAATGAAGCATTCTTCTTAAAATGCGTATCCTCAAGGGCGGCCCGAGGAATTTTGGCGCCCAGGCGAGATAGTACTATGGCGCCCCCCTCCGTTGTTGAGGTATTTACAAAATACGTGTTAATTTATTCATCGCTCTGTAAAAATTATTGACAACGAAAAATGAAAAGGAAAATTAATAGTAATGCCATCAAGATTCTACCCTGTTCCTCGATATAAATTGATATCCAATATTTATACGCTTGCAAATAATGCATAGATAAATGATCGGGATAGCGCCCCCAAAACTTTGGCGCCCCGGACAGCCGCCCGGGGCGCCCGTAGCTCGGGCCGGCCCTGCTTATCCCAAACGCAAAACGTGATCGACCACAAACTTTGAATCGCGACGAAAAATATAAAAATTTCGTTCCCAAATATATATGGATGAGTATCACCTTCATATTACGTACCTCAGCTAGATATGTAGATGTGTAGAAAATCATATAGAACTTCTCGCATTCGCTTTTCAAGAATGAGACTTCGCCATATCCTTTTTAGCCCGTTTTTAAGCAAAAAACGAGCTAATGTGATCACTCGGTCTGTGGGCAATCAACTTTCTTGTTTTACGAGATATTTGGTAAATATTTTTTTGAATTAGATAGCTCTTATGAATTTATGATTTTTCATTGATCGGATTTTCCAAGTAGTTCATAGATTTTCCGCTAGGCGGTTTCAGAGTCTGAAAATTCAATACTTAGATTATGGTCTTGTAGCCATTCTACTGAAGCTAGAGTAGTGAAGTTTACACGGATGCGAAAGTCTAGGAAGGATCTACATTTCAACGGCGCGGGTTGTCCTCTCACCAGAGAGGTGGGGGGGGGCAAAGTATAACCCTGAAATTTTATTAGAAAACGTGCTTCCACCACTTGATTTAGTAAGGGAATCTTTCTTGTTATTCACTTCGGTTACCTTCGATTTTTTGTTTTGGCCTCGCACTAATAAATCGAGGCCTCATAGCTCTTAGCACCCTCTTCAAACTGTCTCATTAAAAGATTTCAGCCGGTTAAATTCTTTTGAGCAGTGATTTTCAACCTCTGGCATGCCTCAGATAAACAGTTGGGTCGCGGTCGGCATCAGAAACTATTATCTATTAAAATATTTTTGAAACGATGGTCAGAGAGGCCAGAGATTATACTTTTTGTCGATAGCATCTTTCGAAAAGTCGGGAAGCTGAAAAAGTGGAATTTGTCCCTCACTGATAGTGTGTCGAAAAGATAAGTTATAATATTCACTAAAACTTATTTTTTGCCTCTCTGTATTCGACGCTGACTTATTTCGTAAAATACTTATATGTTGGGAAAAACTTTTATAAATTCTGACAAAATTGCTCGTAATACATGCACTTATTCCCGTTTTTAGCGAGGTATTACATGTAAGTTGAGGGTAGACACGCAGCGGAAATGGTACGCGAGGAAATATATGTTTTAAAATCACCGCAAGGCGTTGGAACGCTCGCATAAATGTTACTTCGACTAGCATCTATATATACATACTTCATCCCGAAGCAGATCGACCCGAAACCTTTGGGCAATGAAGAAAGGTTTTTTTGAAGGATTATTAAGTATAAAAAATGGCCGAGGCCGCGGTTCGAATACCATAGAGGCTGTCGAGGCATCCGTCCCGATTACCTAGGAAACGAACGAGAAAGCGAACATTTGAGCGCCCCTGTTAATTTCCCGTCGACGGATGCGCCATCTCGCCGACGAAGAATTGAACTAACGCATTTAATCCAATCATCATGTTGGTTTTCGAACTTCGAATCCATAACCTTTGTCTCTACATTTTGTTTTATTTGAAGAGGAATAAAGGATTTTTTTTGAGGAGGCCTAGAAATAAAAACCCGTGAAAAAATAAGATCGCACGTCACTTTTTTTCTTTCGAGGTGAGATTATTAAACCTTCCTCCGTCCTTTTAACAGGAGCGAACGACCTAAACAGGAAATCCCCACTCCACCATCCCCCATTCCCTCTCCATCTCCCCCTCCTCCTCTTAACCCTACTGGACCAATAATCCCCACCCAACCTCCATCAAACTCAATTACTGCCACCCTGACGGGTTCAACAGCCTCCTCTATCCCTCGGTGTATCAACGCAGAAAGAGTGAGAGATGGAGGAAGATATAGGTAGCGGAGAGAGAGAGAGAGAGAGATGGAAGACGACAGAACAGCGTCTCGACAGCATTGGTCGTGCGGAAGAATGCTTCCAGCATGTGTGTGGTATGTGTGTGTGAGCGCGTTTATGTGTGCACGCGCTTGTGTGTGTGTGCGTGTGTCTTTCTTTGTATTTGTGTGTGTACGCGATGCATTCACATCACGTCTCGCGAGAAAGTAAATCATTCTCTCATTCCAAAACAACCTCCCACAGCCCCTTCCCACTTCGAAATCCACCCTTCCGTTCTCTGCGGCTCTCTCCCACCTCCTCTCCCCCCTCTCCTCCCCCTCCCTCCACCTCTCCTCCCCCTCCCTCCACCTCTCCTCCCCTCTCTTTCCCCTCCTCTCCCCTCCTCTTCCTCTTCTTCCTTCATTTCCCTTCAGAATGAAAATCGTAGCTAGCATCTCCGGAATGAAATAGACGTTCCGGAAGGACTGGGAAACGGGTATCTCATTTCTCTCCCTCCCTCTCTCTCTCTCTCTACATTCCCTCCACCTCCCGACGAAAGACATTGCCCGGCCTTAAAGGGGCGTGGAATGGGAAGGCCTCGCTTGTTTGATTGTATGCAAATCCTCGCCCTGGAAGAGATATACGTAAAAATTTTCTTTCGCTTGTGTTTGCATAACGGACCGTGAAAAGTCTAGTGGGGGGAGGGAGAGAAAGTAGGGGGAAGGAGGGAGGGAGGGACGCAAATGGAGGAAGAAAGCTATAATGTACTCGGAGAGGAAGGAGTAATTGAATCCGTAAGGGCGTTGGGTGGTAATTCTTTCCTCTGAGGAGGGTCAGGTCGGCTCGAAGAGAAGGACGCTTTTACGCCAGCCGCCTCGTGGGAAGAAGAAGAGGAAGTCGGGATGGAAGAAATAATAATGATAAAAGGTTTAAATATAGGCCAGGATCTTTCCCCATCATCGCGGTTTTTTCGTTTTTCTCCCCGAAGGGGATGATTTAAAAGGGAGTGTCTGGTGTCCTCTATACCGCCCGCAGCTAAGGAAACGGATATTTATCCCAAAAAAATATATCGAAGCGACTTTAAATTTAATTTTTTTGCGTGAAACGTTTAAATTATTTTATGAGAACATCCCCGCAGTATGCGGTCCGTCCCGGAAACTCTCTCGCTACGAAAAATCGGCATGCGTAACACTTCGACAACGAATGCGTAAACACCTTTGAACCTCGGTAACTGAAAAGCGAATATGTACATGAATGCATAAACTACGGAATTCCATCATTTCAGTTACATTCAAACCATTAAAACCCAAAATATTCGCGATTACAATAACACTTTTTTCTGTTAGAACACGTATTCCTCGCTTTGCGCGGCACATGCGTTTCAGGAAAAGACCGTGTAAAGCGAAACCGTGCAAAGTGAGGTAGCTTTCCTCACTGGAATGAGTGGTGGATCCAGGATGGAGGGGGACGTTCGCCTTCCCTCCCCCCTTGGATGTCCCCATTGTTCTACATTCGATGCATTCTTAAAACCTTTCCACGCGAAATTCCTAGATTCTGCGACTCAGATTATATCCGTAAGGCAAGGGAAAGAAATACTCTGACGAGTAGGAATTTATAGAATAGAGGGTCGTAGGCAGTGGCGGATTCAAGAGGGGGAGGAGAGAGATCGCTTCCTATTTCCCTATGGAAAGTTTCTGGATCTGCCCATGAGGTTACATTTGAGCGCGTCCTGAGCTCAACTATTTAGGTTTCATTTGCTTCAGCATTGCTTCCTTTATTCTTTATCATAACCTCCGAGTCAAACTGAAACATTCTATGCTCTTTACCTTTCGTAGTGAGTTCCGAAATAGTGAAATTGATGGCTGTGCAATTCGGGGTATTCTTTAAAAGAAATCCGCGCTATACTGAAAAAATGTATAGCGAAACTGTGCCATTCGAGGGATGAATGTATGTTCGTATATTTAATTAGGAAATATTACATTTGGAATTATTATTGTCTTTGCTCAAGGTTCTTGTTATAGCCTCTGTTGTAGAAATAATAAGATGGCGATTTTGTTCGCCAACTAACTAACTTGGACAGTTGTAACTGCTTTCATTTTCTTTAAATATAATTTCGGTAAGTCCCGATCCCAATCCTAGTTGCGCCCTGATTATTTATTTTTTGTGGGAAGGAGTTAACAATTTCTGAATAAAGAAATACATTTTGAATCTCAATGCTGGGCAATGAGTTACATCTTTTTTCTTGAAAAAGATTCTAGATTGGTAAATTAAGTAACTGCAACATCCGTATATAATTGTAAATCAGATGCATAGTTCAGCTGCGAATCATCCGTCACCAGTAGCTGTCCGCCCAAAATAGATATTTTTAGAATGCTGTCGGTGAATCACCACCGATAACGGATGATTTGTGGCCGAAATACGCTTCGGATTTTCCCATGGCGAGACCTAACTTACCATCTGGGTCCGAGGCGCAAGAGGTCGATAATTCTATTCCGAATAGGTTCCAGACTCCAGACCGAGGCGTCCGTCCTAATATTTTTTTTCTCATTTATCTTCGTTAAGTACCTCTCCGCTTATAGACGGATTTCGATGTTGTTCTGGAGGCCCTAATAGATAACGGAAGGAGCCGGTCGCTCCCAAGACGCGTTGACTTTGCTTTTCTATCGGTCTTAAAGATAACGAAGGCAAACAAGATAAATGGAAATTTAGAAAGCGATACGGTATATCGGAAAAACGGCGCGTGCCCTAAACACGAAAAAAAAACAACAACGCGCATTTCCTGGTTTCGGATGTCAAAAGAACGTAGGCGCTAGTAAAAATAAAGGATGTCGGAGAAGCACTTGGACTGGACTTCTTGAGGTGCGTCCTTTCCGTTTTTTTTTTTTAAGGTAGCGCTCGCGTGCAACGTTTTGACGTCTAGTTGAGAAGTTCGCTAGGTATTTGAACGGTTTTTCTCCTTCCGCGCAGTGAACGTGCATCTTTCATGCATAAACAGTACATGCTGCTTACTTAACACCGTTCTCCATGGGGCGTGTGATACTTGTATTTCTTGCTGCCCACCATCGTCGCCGCGATTCGTTTCGTTGCCCGCAGTAAGATATCTTATGTCGTAATAAAAATAAGGCAACTGTCTCTATCGGTGATGTATCGACATTAAACAGCCAAGTATAATGCATGCAGCGGTTACTTTAGCTACCATAAATGACCGAAATAAATTTCATTTACTCATTATAAGGCATATTCATCAATGACATTTATGTGGAATTTTCGTATTTTATTAGGTTCCAATGAAATAACATTACATTTTAAAAGCTAAAAAATACTTAAATTTAAAATGTAATCTAATCATTTGCATTATCAATACTGCAATAGGCTCGACTGTGTGTGTGTGTGTGTGTATATATATATATATATATATATATATATATATAATTGTTTTATATGAATGCAAACGGGCAATCATTTGTTAGCTAAACTGGAGCGTTCATCATTGTATATAAAGTGCTTATTAATGCGCCTTCATTCACCTAAATTCCTTTTAATGTCAGTTTTTAGTAGATTTTCGCAACTGACAACATTTTGAAAGCAATATCACCATTAAATTCAAATTATATCCAAAATTAAATGCACAAAAAAAACCTTGTCGACGCTATAAAACCTTTGGCGCTTTGTTTTCCAGCTCGTCGATTTCCAAGGAGACATCAATAACATCAAGGTCTTCCTTCTTCGTTTCAGTTAAAAACCTCTCTTCCCCCACCACACCAGAGACGACTAGGACGATCTGCGAAAGCCCTCTCCAAAGGATTTACGGGTAACGTGCCAGATTGCCCCCTCCCCCCCACAACACACCCCTTTGGGGCTTCCGTCTTTTTTTCTATACATCCTCAACGACAGGAAAAAATAAAGAAGGAAAGAAAAAAATATAGGAAGACCCACAGTCATTCATCCCCGTAACCGTCCCTTCACAACGATGCGTTTTTATCGATCCCCTTTAAGCTAACCAAAATAAGGAGAAAATTTTTTTCCCCATCCGGTGAGTTTTCCCAGTGGTCATATTGACTCCCACACTCGAAGAAGCAAGCGTGTTGTGTCGCTTCGATGTGCGTGGATAGGAAGTTTCGCCACCGATAGGCTCTTCCGACTTTTTTCTTTTGCCGCCAGGAAAAAAGTGAAGAACCTTTCAGGTAGGTCCGTATTAACGCGAGTCCGTGGCTGTGATATGTATGTGGTCCCACTCGGAGCATGGACGGGACAAGAGGAGAGCCGACAGAGGTGAAAAGGGTCCCCGGAGAGGGTGCCTCGTGAGCACCCTCGACGATGTAGCGGATCCCTCCGCTCGCGCCGTTCCCTCGGGATCAAAAAAGGGTGCCGATGGCCGGGCGGGCAGTTAGAGCCTACGCTGCCCGCACCAGCCTCCGTGAGCCCTCCTGCCGGGGCAGCCGCCTGAGAGAGGAGGCGGCGGCCCAGGAGGAGGCCGCATACTGATGTTGAAGCATATGCTGACGGCTACGGCGGCGCCGGGTAGCAGCGGTATCCGTCCACAGTCGGCAGACGGCGTCGTCGGAATGGGCGCCGACCTCCACGGCGGCGCTAGAGGAAGAGGTCCTCCTCCCCCTTTAGTATTAACCCCTAACGGACCCATGAACATGTCACACAGACTTTTGAATCACTCCCACGCGTTGAACGTATCCACGCTGAGCACGTCGAAACACTCCCTCGGCGGGAACTCCAGTAGCATAAGTCCCGGTGCCAACCTGACTAAGAACCTCGGTGGTTTAGACGCGTCGACGACTTCCCACCACACGGCGGGCATGTCGATAGGGGGAAACGGAATGGTCGGGCTCGACTTGAGCCCTCACCACCTCCACCACCATCCCCACCTCTCCAACCACCACGTGCACCACCAGATCCACCAAAGCCAGCAGCTCCACCAGACCCAGCTGCCGCACCACCAGCAGGTACACCAGCACTCCCCCCACCAGCATTCCCCGCATCAGAAGATGGCGAACGGGGGTCTCAACATACCTCGTCGGGTCATACCCTCGAACGTGACCCGCTTCATGCACATGTCGAAGGCGGCGGGCGTCAAGGAGAGCTTGACCTCTCTCGGTCTGCTGTGTCTGGTTTCCCTCCTCCTAGCCCTCCTTTCCCTCATCTTCCTGCTCAAGATATCTCCGGCGACGGCGGACGACGTGAGGGACCTGCTCCGTACGGAGCAGTTTAAGGTGATCAGCGCGGAGGAGTACGTCGTGGTTTACGAAGTGACGCTGGCCCTCTGCGCCCTCACCTTGTCCCTCAACCTCTGCTGTCTCCTCGTCTGCGCGATCCAGTTCCTCTTCGCGGTCAAGCTGGTCAAGTCGCCTCAGGGCGCGGAGAGGTAAGGATGGTCGTTGCATGTTCTTTTTTTAGTAACTCTCCCAAGCAACTATGTGTGGGGTGCTCATCGTAGTGCCGAAAAATATTTATCGTTGTTATTTGCCACACTGCGCCTCTCGGTGCGCCATTACGGCGTGAAATATTTAGTTACTTTAAAATGAGGGATTTTATTTAGTAAATTATTTGATGAGATACATTTGCGATTAAAAATCCTGTTTCAATGCGGTATTTTCCGACTAAATTAATTTTCCTCTAGTTTTTTTTTATTTTCAGGGTAAATAGGCAAGAAGTAACTGTAATTTTTATTCAAATGATCTCAACAGTGTGGTATAGGCTGTTTAGAGGATCCATTATGGAATAATGTGCACTTTTAAAGCCAAGGTTCACTCTTCGTAAACGACGTCTTTATTTATTCATCAATAGTTACCTAATAAACTCATACATTCAAAGAAATGTTTATAAATATTATCGTTTCGATATCTATGCGGAAATGCGATCTGCTGACGCTTAATACTGAACATTTTCAGAATTAATTTCTGTGTTTGAAACAAAGAAAAACACTTTATTTGAGTTAGGTGCTCTGATAAGTGATGACTCCCGTCAGTGTCCATTTTAACTTCTGAAAAAATAAACTCTGATTCTCTACTATTTCATTCTCCGCGTAAAAATGGTATTTAGACAAGATTCTGCGCAAAAAAAAATATTTTTAGAAATGCTTTCCTGCGCGTCGTAAATTCTCATTCGCATTGAAGATATTACACCGTTCGTTGCGTCGTTTTGCGAGAAGAGCGGAGATTCTCATTTGTCACATTTCATTTCACGTTGCTTCAATGCCAAAAAAAATTATCATAAGAATTATTTTCTCCGTGAGAAATCCTTCACTTAGCTAAAAAGAGGCGCGACTGACATGTTCAAACACTTCACGAGTAAAAAGGATTTCAAAGACTCGCAAATCATAAAATAGCTCCTTTTATGGTCGTGAGAAAACGTTCCGTAGGCTCCCATCTTAAGGTATGTAAATAACAAATTATAAAAATAAAAAACTTGCTGCGTAAATAAAAAATGAATTTAATTACATTGAAGGAAAATTTCATCTTCCTCTGGCAAAGAAAGCCAGCATGAGTTATGCATCAAATATGTGTATTTTTAATGTCATCGAGTTTTTCCTTAAAAACTAATCTAGAATTTTACTCTACGGCAGAAACGTGAAAAATTTTGGCCATATTCCATATTAACGTCCTAATCAGTAATCGGCTGCTAAATGTTTCCATGCTATCCTTAAATATATATATTTGCACCGAAACTCCATGGAAATCGATATCAATAAACAAATCCCGAGCGTATATCGCATATTTAGTCGATAGAGTGGTTATTGATGGCACTCCATTTGATGCATTTGTGAAGGGTTTTTCTGTGTCGTTCTGAGTTTTCTATTTTAGGGCATTAACTCGGATGAGCCATACAAAAACGTGCCTGGGAGATATGGCGCCTATGACAAAATTTTAGGAAAAATCTTAGTTACGTAGAATATATATTTTTCCTGTATTTTAAAATATAATAGTTGCATTTTAATAACAGTGATTTCAATAGTTGTGTATCAAACTAATGTTTATTCTTGGGAAAATAAAGTTTTTGCAATTTTGGGGAAACGTTTGGCGCCTGTGACGAATGCCGCCTTCGCCATACCCTAGTTACGGCGCTGGAGCCATGTCATTTGCTCCCGCGTTTTACCAATATATATAATTTTTATAAATTTCTAGGTAATATTTGTGTAATCTTTAGCCTCTATAAATGGAGTAAACACATAGGAATATCTCTAGAAAATCTGTCACAGTTCCTTGGCTGACAAATTATACAGAGCAATTACAATATCAATTAGTCTCTTTTCGCAGAAAATATTCTCTCCTGATGATTATGCGTACAGATTTAAAATTTCTAATAAAATGAGCCATGATTTTTAATGTCTTTCAATTAAAGTTGTGATTTCACAGCTTTCGCCGCGAGGGATATTGATGTATGCGTTTAATTTTGGTTAATCTTCCTTCCAAGTCCCAGCCCACAGCTTCATAGGATCATTAACTTAGAAATAATTTTCGCGAAGACCATAATTTTCATTATTTATTGAAATGGGTCTTCCTCGCAACTCTCCATGGCTGGGCTTACAATTAAGCGAACCATTAAACGCCCCAGCAATACGAACAAGAAAGAAAATGACGCTTTATTTGCTCCTCGAATTAAGAATTCTGCGTGGAAACGATGGATCGGGATGATTTACGTATACGTAGCGGTTCGTAATTAAAAATAGAGGTTAAATCCTGGAGACTAAATCGTGGCGTGGCTCTCAGAATGTTTACGTGCATTTCTTGGAAACAGTAATCTGAATAAAACAAGGGATACGACTTCGGTCGCGTATCTCAAACGTCAAAGCTCTCCTTCCCCCACTCCTCCCCAGCGGCATTACAAGAGCCAATGAGAGGCGGCCTTCTCTTTTCCTCCCCCTACCACCATCCCGTCCGGATTAAAGGAACTTAGCGTAAAGATCACGTGGGCGGAATGCCAGCGGAATCAAGAATGCGGCGTCGTTGCCAATTGGTAAAAGCCGCGGCCTTAACAATCTGGACGCGTAAACACTGCGGTAGATAAACTGGAAAGGCGGTATCGGGACGTCGAAGTTTTTTCGTAAAAATTTTCAAAAAGAGGCGATTTTGTTTGCAATCGCGTGTGCTTGTCTTTCCCACGAAAGGGAAAGATTTAATCGGCATTGATTCGTCCCTTAAACAAATGCTGCGAATTTTCTGAAAAAAAGGGGTTCGCCTAAAGCAGGAGTCAGCAATATTAAAAAATAGAGAGAGCCGCATTTGTTTGTCTCATTCCAAAATACTTGGAGGCCGCACAGTGACAACCTACACGACTTTTTTTTAGAGATTCGAGTGATTTCAATAAGCATTTTTCATGACTGATAAAGGTTAGGGAGCTTAACTTCATTCTAAAGAGCCACAGGTATGTACTCAAGGAGCCACATGCGGCTCCGGAGCCGCAGGTTGCCGACCCCTGGCCTAAAGCATAACCTAGCTCCGAAGTGCATTTGGCAAGCTCAGCTTATGGATTGCATTAAATATGTTATGCGGCCATAAAGGTATCTAGTGAACCAATATACAGAGCAGTCGTTCTCAAGTGGAAATACACCTATTGTTTATTCTAATGGAAATCTACGCCAATTTAAACTGCAAAGTAGGCGTCGTCGGTAGGAATTCGTCGATCCTGCTAAGAGCCATACGCGCATCTTCAATGCGTATCATAATTTTCCGTTCTTGATTCTAATGAGAAACGTTGGACATTCCTGTTTGATAATTCCCGCCCTTTTACCTAATGTTTCATTCAGAATTAGGAGCAATAATCCATAAATTTCCACCGATGAAGGCTGGTCTGTAATTGATACGCTTACATTTTTACTAGAGACCGGAATTTTCCCAACTTGGTGCTCGCGAGCACCACCGTGCTCTTAGGCAGTGCGCTTGTGTGCTCCTTTGCCGTCGCCTTTCCGAGCACCGGTCACTTTAATCTGTTCGCTTGGCTTATCTCTAAACGTGTTCGAGAACATTATGCACAAATCAATAGTTTCGGGCAGTAATTTGTGGAACTTTTCCACGGTTTAGCGGAAAATGAAAACAGTTGTCACTTTCCACATTTTTTAATCTCAACAAGGGCTAGGATTCGCCTATTTAAGCCATCTCGAGGTGTTTTTCTTTTCTGTAGAATCGTGAATAACTTTGTCGTTAGTTTGATTCTTTCATGGTCATCCCTATTTTTTCTAGAGCAGTGATGCCCAAACGTTTCGGCTCGAGGGCCACATGACTCATTTCTGCACTCATCGCGTGCCACATATCCAACTTCCGCCATCTTCGCGGGCCAGACTCCGCCTTTAATATAGGTAGTTGAAGAATAATTTTAGGAAACTAAAGGGTTTTGTTGTGGGGTCAATATTACCCGATTTGTTTTAAATGAGTTTTTACCTTCTTCATGAGGAAGTTTCAGTGATAAAATCGAATTCGGGATTTCAACGGAAATAAACATTTAAGGTCCCCTAAGTACGTTTTCACTGTTTTCTCGATGACGTCTGCGTGTCTCGGTGTGCATGCGCAATAGGAATTTCGTGCGCGCTCTAACTCTTAAACTACTAATTAAATCAACACGAGACTTTATAACTTAAAGTTTAATCAAAAATCAAAGTCTGATTATATTTCGACTAAAATTGGTCAACTTAAAGTGGAGGTTTACCCTTGACAGTTTTCCGTTTTTGCCAAATATCTCCGTTAGGACTTCAGTAACATAAATATTTGTCATGATTAAAATTGTAGACAATATAACTTTTTAAAACTTTTGTTTGAAACTCATTTACATAGAAGGGATTGTTTTAGAGATATTTCTGTTATCCGTCTGAATTTGTTCTATGCATTGATGTCGCTAGGCGACAGCATCGTTTCCGTTTCTAAGATAAAATTTTAGAATTGTTGATTGCGACACCAGCGCTGCTAACGGTATTTTTTAAAGCAATCAAAATTATCCCAATACCATCTAGCGTCATATTTTTAAAACAAATTTTATGTTAAATGTTGACACCAATGCCAGAACCGACAACGGTAATTCCAATCGCGCGTAGATATATTGTTATCCATAGCAACAAATAACAATTTTGTTTACTTCTTGTTTTTTCTATGTGAAAGGTTATTCAGAATATTTTTCATTGTGAAAATTATTGAAAGTGTTCAAAAATTATTTACGAGCGTAATTTCCGACTCTTGATTACGCTCTTTTCGAGAGCAACTTGTTAGTCAAGGGTGGGCAAACCTTTTACATGGCGAGCCCCATTAACAGTTGTAACTTCTTAAGATGAAAATGCTTCGGCGGGCCACGTTAGAGTTCACATTTGCCCACCCCTGTTGTAATCGCTATTCTACAGGGATTGCCAACCGGCGGCTGTTGAAAACTTTGACTGCCTTAAGTACACCGTAATTTTCCGATTATAATGTATGCAGGGGAATTTTTCAATTCAAAAATTACCAGAAGATCCACCAAATAAAAGAGTAAGTTTTTGTTTTTATTATTATTATATGCGCCAGCTACATTATGTATTAAATATTTTTTTCAGCTCGTTACACGTTAGTGCGGCTCTTCGGTGATGTGCATTGCAGTATTGTGGCTCCTGCTCAGGCTCAGGCCATCCTGCAATATTGCAATAATATTCATTACTTTGCAGGGAGAAAGGGATGTGCTGGACATACCAGATTCTTATATTATGGGAATAGGATAAAATCAAAATGTGCTGTTTATTTTATAAATTTGTAATTTTCTATTTTCATTTAATTTTTCATTGTCTTTTAATTGTTAGAATCTTGGCGGACTGGATGTGGTCCGCCTGCCGTAGTTTGGGAACGATTGTTCTAGAGAATAACTCGGTGCTCGCTAGATTGTTAAGGTTGGGAACTTCTTCACTAGGCCTTTGAATGGATATAGGACTTAAACTGCGTCGCCATTCTGGAGAAAATTCAAAAACTTTTAAACAGGAATTATGCATAAACCAGCCTTCGAGAGAGCAGGAGCATGTCTGCGTTCTATTGTTTTCCATCTGGCGAAATATATTTTTTTTAACGGCTGTTAAGCCGGTGGTGCCAACAGCTGCGATTTTTGAAGCACCAATTTTTGTCGCCTCATCATTCCCGGCAGTTTTACCGGGGTAAAAAAAAACTTTTTTTTCGCGCAGAGGGAAAAATGTTGTTAAATCATCCCTTTCCGACGAGAAGAAAAAAAATGAAGAGGATAGAGCGTTCGCCTTGAGACGTTAAGATTTCCCACCTTTTTCCGCGTTTCTTTTCGTCGGAACGGCCGTTCAACTCTCTCGTTCCTTTAAAAAAATGCTTTAATGCCCCGTCTTTAGCTTGATTGAACTAGTGTCGTGTAAAATTTCGGATTTTTACGTCTAGGGTTATGATTCGAATCTCCGTCCGTGTTTCGCTTGAAGCGTTCCTTTGGTGTTAGCTTCCGGCATCCTTCCTTCGTTTATGACGCGAAGATTAATTACTCGAAAAATTAAATACGCCCGTCCCTCGAATTGCGCGGTTTCGCCTTATGCGTTTTCGGTTCAGCACGTTTTTATTTTGGAAAAATGTTTTGAATTTCACGATCATCGGTTTGACTTGACCACGGTTACGGAAATGTCTCCGAGCATATAAAAAATCACAAAATCTTTATGTGTGACTCGGAGGTAATTATAAACAATAAAACAGCGGCTCTGAATGCGATATAACTAAATTGTCGCGCGTAAAACCCAAGACTGCGCTAAAATTTAACCTCGTGTATTCCTAAGGGGAAATACGTATATCCCTCTTTGCACGATTCCGCTTTACACGATATTTTTCAGGAACACATGAACCGTTCAAAGCGAGGGATGTGTACTCTTCAAAAGCTGAACGATCGATCCCACATTACCCGTTATGTTAACCAATAGACTCTTACACTTCAATATGATGTCGACGGTCGGTAAACTCAGTTTCCATCGAAACAGCTTCACCGCAAAATATTGCATTAGCGATACAAGTCCGTTACAACGATTACGTTCCATAACGAGAATTTAGAAATAATGAACGTTTTATTTTAGGAATCGTCAATTTGGCTATCTAATATATAGTATCCGGGCATAACGAGAATTTCGTTAATAGAACGAAAATATTCTCACACTAGACGAATTAGCCCGTTTAAAACGGGCTTTGTAATCAAACAATATGAAAAACAAATTACACCATTTTATTATAAAATTATAGTATAGCAGTCCTACCAAATTTGGTTGAATTGGCTGAAGAAACGGCTGAGATATTGAGGATTACGGACAGAATGACCAAGAGAATAAGGGTTTTATTATATTCTGATTTTATTGAAAAATCTCTTTATGATTCCATTTCATCACAAACCAGGGGTGCGAATATTTTTAATTTTTTTATCCCTTAAAATTTGATGCAAGTGCAAAACACGGTTATGTCGAAATAGTAGACCCGAGAGATAGTAAAGATAAGTTTTCCCAGATATTATAAGACAGCCCAACAGAGGTTTTAACTAGAATGGATGTTTGGTTTAATGCCACTTTCTGCCAAACGCCATTGGCGACTTGCATAGTAGTAATATACATATTACGCTATTATCTATTTTATAAAACTAAAAAAAATATGTAAATCTGTATAGTTGATCTCAAATTCGCCACGTTTGAAGAATGGTATTGGATCACGAGACGATAGATATCTAATCCAACCTAATTAGAAATACAACACGATTATATGCTGCACTCAAATTTAGTGGGCTAAATTTTCAACGGTCATTACCGTACTCTCGAGGAGGAAAGGAAGCCAACTCGTTCGAGACACTCTTAGAAAGTAGAAACAGATGTCGACATTAGGATTGAGGATGTATTATTCCCCAGCGACAAAAAAAGGGTTTGGGATGGCTAGAGGTGTTAAATCCGCTTTAGAAAGGCACTCCAAGACACTTTTACCCTAATATCTTAACTTCGTCTCGTAAACACCCTGAGTTTTCGTGTGAGCGTATATTTCAAGTTTTTGCCATAATTCTTTAATCCTTATGTTAACATAGGGACAGGGGTTAGCTGCCAATAAATTGACAGCAATTAGTTTAAGATAAAGGGCAGAGGAAATAACAAGATGGAAAAGTATACTCTATAAATGGAATACACAGAGATTTCAAAGGCGTTCTTAATGGGAAATACGTATGGAACGGTATCGAAAGATTATGTGATTCTTGAATTTTTATCCCCGAAACTATAGTATCGGGGACTATCTTGGAGTAACTGTTGTTCTCTATCCAAATATAAGTTTTTTAATCTATGCCTCGCAGATCATACTATAAGAGAATGGGAGAGAAATATATGGATTTTTAATTGTTGTTTGCTGAGAGAACCGTCTTAGCTATCGATGTAAACAAAATATGCGATGTTTTTCTCGAATTCTGATCTCCGAAACTATAACTCGTAATTACCTGGCCTCGCGGACTTTCTTGTAGTAAATGTTTTTCTCTATCCGAATAATTTTTTTAATCTTTACCTTACACATCATATAAGAGCTCTAGGGAGATGAAAGTTAGATATTTCATTGTTGCTTGACGGATGAAATTTAACGAGATACGAGTATAAGTTTATTAAAGTAATTATGCCAAATGGAAGTTCTAATTGACGGATTCAGTTGAAAATCACAAATAAATTTTAATAAAGATCACCCATACCTAATTAAATTAAAACCCGTCCAGCCGTTTAGGAGATGAAAGTTACGACGGACGGATCAGACGTGCCCACTATTACCGCTTCGCTGGTAAAGAACGCCCAAAAATGTACTTATTTGACAGGTTTTTTAGGCGTACTTTACAAAACACACAGCAAACACTGATTTTCTGAATCAGTAACGACAAATTCCGTGCAATGTCCGCAACCTATATTTTTGGGAAATATTTTTGAGCAAAGACGGGATATTTCTCGGATGCCAAAAATTACGCGAACGGACGATTTTTTTCTCAATATTCGACAGTTTCTAGCGGTGTTCACGTTTACGATAGGTGTTACTCACAATCAGTCACAAATGCAGACATTTAATAGGAGCGAAGTATATTTGGATTGTATTCGCACTCGTTCGGGTTTCCTTAACCCTATTCCGCACGAATGCATTTGATCGAATCAACGTTCAGAGCAAAGGTGATTGTATTGTGTCTGTAGATAAATACCGTACAGAGGTCTCGGTGTGCTGAGGCGGTTCATCCTTCTAGCGTCATATTTTTAATGACCATTTTGAGAATCATTTTCACTGCTCTTTTATCTTTCCTTTATTCTAATCTCGTGCCTGATATAACTCGAGTGGTCAAAACCGTATATATCCCACACTTTGAAGATTATAAATTGTGTGTTTAGATATAAATTCAAATATTTCCAGCAACGAGTGAATTAAACCACCCAACTTGGTTAGTTCAACACTACGTCAGAATGATAGGAACTCGCGCTTACTGCTCATTATGCGTTTCTGATAACGTCTGAAACTGACTAACGTCTACGTTAGCCGGTCGGACCTGGCTAATATCGTTTTTATTTCAAATTCGAAAGTTATTTTCAAAGGAAGACACATTAACCGAAAATTATTTCGCTAGAGAATAATCGAGTTGGTGCTGGAAACAAATACAAGAATAAGCTCTCAAGAATCAAAAATTGAAAAAACTGGCCAACTATTCCACCCAGCTAACCAATTTTTCGTTATTGAAACTTTGAGGGAAATTTCCAAATAAAAAAAGCTTAAATTTCAACAGGTAGGTACTACAAACTACCCAACCCGGTCTCGGAGTTTCTTTTATTACGAATATTCGAGACAAGATTTTATTCCTTCCTCTCCGAATAGCCGTGTTTGCGGTACCCAGAAGTGAAACCCAGCAATAAAACGTTCGATCCGTTCCGATTAGGCTTCAGCCGTTTACAATGGGCTTTCCATAAAGTAAATGGCTCGAAATTCCTTCCCACCGGCCGAATTAATGAAAGTGTCGGAAGTAACGGGGAAAACGGAGCTAATAAATGAAAGGGAGGAGTTTTCCCCCCTTTTTCGACGCTTTTACCTCGGGAGTACCTCCAATATAAATTTTTAAAAGGGTCGCCAGATAACTATCCGAAGATATTTATTAGGCTCTTGGCGGTTTGGGAAACATCACGCGCCCTCTGGTCGCCTCTCCGAAATTGCTAGCAGGCGCCTCCGTGGCCCGAAACTAATTCTTTTGAGGGATAAAAAACATGGGTCTTGCCAAATTGTGGGAAAGAAACATCCACATCGTGCATTAACACTGCAAGCTTTATGTGCGATTAGCTTTCAACCCCTTATTTGCCCGGTAAGAGGAGCGACAATTAATGACATATTGTATTATCGATGACCGCGAATTTCTCCATCGTCAAAAATTGATAGAATCGGAACTACGGTTAAACAAAAACTGCCTTTGAAAGACATTCTGAAATGGAATATGTCGAACCAGGATTTTTCCCGCTCCTTTCCTGAGAATTTAACAAATGTATGTTTGCTTTAAAATCCTATATTAGCGTGCTAATTTTTCCACGCGATTTTTAAAATATCGACATTTCTCGAGATCTCACACGAATTAATTGAAAAGTTTTCTCGCAAATTTTAAAGAATATATAAATAATGGATTTTCAGATTTTTATAATAAAAAGACATTCTTGGAAATATATATTTTTAATAAATACACTAAGGTTTGTTTTTTATTTTATTTGAAACAAAAGATTTCACTTATAAGCATATTAAAAAAGTAATCACTGAACTTAGTTAATGGCTTAAATCAACTCGACAATCTGTCCCCCTCCAACAACTAGATCCGCATTACGGCGTCAAAAGTGCCTTCATCAGCGGCAGATCTTTTTTTAGAACCTACCATCGGTAAATCACCGCCGATATCGACATCTTCGCGCCGAAAATGCGCATCTGGTTTTCCCAAACTTTTTATGGCCGTTGGACGCGCAGTTTGTCAATTTTATCAGCTTCTTATCAGCTCGAGATAGTTAAGATACAGCCCGGAACTCATTCATTCGGCACTGTGTCATTTCAACTAGAACAAACGTATACCTTCCCACGCCTAATCTATACGACACCCCGCAAGCCGACTCAAGTGTGTATTTGGCACCACCAACCTTACTCAATACATTCCCATCACATTCCTTTATTTTCGGTGGCCGTAGACGTATATTATAGAACGATCTGTTCTGCACCTACTCGCTAACAATGATCCCACAATGCCCAGCCTCTTCTACGAAATCCTCCTTTACATTCGAGACGCGGGGCACTTTCTCTCGATCCGCCAAAAGCATCCGCTCATTGTTGACATTTCCGGCTTCGGTTGGCCTTAGGAGCGTGAGATGCAGGAGGTCGTTTATTGCACTCTCCCTGAGGAACTTATTTGACCGGTAAAAGTATCCTGTAGACTCGCACAAAACTAACAGTGAATGGGCTGTGAGGTATGCGCGGCTTGTTTGCAGCCTGCGGAGCAGGTAGTCTGCTAGCCCTGAGGGGTGGGAACGGAGACTTTCTGGACTCCGGGAAAAAAGAAGAGGTGAAAAGGTATTTCGGTTGGTCCTCGGACAAGGGTATCCTACTATAGGAACCTCGCGGGGTGAATGAGGATTTAACATGGCCGGCATGGGAAAAGTGTTTCGGTTCACTTGACCTAGGACCTCGTCTCGCTCAAATTATACCCCGAAATTTCTACCTACCTGGCTTCTGAAAGGAAAGGACTATCCTCGCCCTCTCTCTCTCTCTCTCTACTCTCTCACTGCGAGCAAAGTAAAATATTTGGGGAGGAAATTTTACTCCGCGTGGAAGAGAGAGGGGAAAAAGATTGAAGTGTCGATAAAAACGCCTCGGGAAAAGGATAGGTATTAAAATTAATGCGCACCGCCATTTAAGTTATCAATTTATTGAAATCGGAGATGGGTAAATATTTATGAATCCTAGATGGATCTTCTCGATCGAAAAACATTTGAAACTCGACGCAGGAAAAAAAGGGAATCGGGCACTGAGAAACTGTTACCGACTTGAAAAAAATGGCCGTTTATTCGGTGATTAATATTTGGAACTTCTGTATGCACGATCATGTTCTCAATATCGCATCCTCTAAACCAGCGGTTTTCGACCTTTCTCCGATGGCGTACCTCTTTCGACATTTTTTTAGTCGCGTACCCCTTCGCATATTTCAAAATGTTAAAGATATGAGCAAAACCTTTCTATTAAAATACATTACTGATGTACATAAATGACAGTAATAAAACTCGATGAGATGCGTTTCTATTTATGGTATAATTAACGACCGTTTGCGCCTTCTTTCGTAAAAAAAGACCAATTAATATCTCAGTAATTTACTTGTTACACAAATAATTGTGTACCTCAGTTTCACTTTGTCTGTAAAACCCTTCCTACAACGTTCTATAATGTTGTCCGTAATCATTAAGTCACACCCTTTGATTCAGAAATCACACATGAAAATTGGAGTAAGTAGATCGTTGATATTTTCGCGCGCGCCTTCAAAACGCTTCGCATAGCCCCAAGGGGTACAAGTACTCCCGGTTGAACCCCTGCTGTAAATCATCCAGCCCCAAAAAAATAATAAGGAATAATAAGTACCTAAGAATATAGTTCTGATTTAGTTGGCGTGATAGTAACAAGTTAGAAGTGGTCGTAAAAGATATTTTTTTAAAAACTATAATTTAAAGAATTCATACGCCTAAATTATATTCACGCCAATTTTTAATCTAGTAATTATTAAACAAACGTTTCCGTTGTTGGTTGTACATCCAGTCCAGATTTTAGTATAACCCAGCTGCTAATTTATTGTGATTGATTGTGATCTTTTAGCGCTGTAGGCTTCTTAAAAGAGCTGTTTTATAAATAGTTGTTTTTTAGACTTTTTATGCCATTTGCTGATGGGTATTGCGTAGTTTTTAACAAATGAAATTCCTAAATCGTTACTTGAAAGGTTGAAGGTAATTTATCATGCAAATCAAGCACATTTCGTCGAAATCGGAAATGCTGTCCGGAAATTGTTGGATAAGGACATGCGAAAATAAAACAATCACTCTAATAACGGTTTTTCGTGACACTTCCAAAAATTAGAAATGTCCACGTAATCGACTTTATTCCTCCCTTGCCCAATGGAAGGTCCAATATTCTTTATTAGTATCTCCGATACATCGCAATATGAAGTCCGTCCACGCCAGAAAATCAGTTGGAATTTGTTTTCTACGGAAAATGGAAACGTTATTTCCTAACCCTTCTTATTTGATAGAAGTATTTCCTGACTGTACTTAACTTTGGATTCCGGAGTAATTATTACAATATATCTGGTAATTCAGTCGTAACTATCGAGATGTTATCGAAAAAGTCGATAGAAAGTCCGGTCAGCTATTATAAGTAAATTCAATAACGTGAACAAGCGTATGATAATGGCTCATGCGAGGATATATAAATAGTTTGCAAATACGATTTATCAGCAGAATAAATCGGTACAGTTGGTGGCCTTAAATAAGAGGTGGCCGCCAATTTTCGCGACCCGGGTTCCTTGGCTTACTAGTTCCGCTACTGGTGGATATTCTTGCATGTTCGAAGTATTATGACTGCAAGCTTCACCCAACATTTGAAATGATGGTCTCGGTGGACGGGTAAATAGTTGAATTACCACACCCTCACTGAGGTTGAGAGTTTGAAACATGCCTATATAATGGACAAAATTCATCTTTATATTTACTGTCAACTACCTTGATTCATTGCTGCTAAATAATTAAATATTCCCAAAATAGTTTTTCCTGAAGACCCAATTTGCTTCTGTCATTATTCTCGATAATCAGTATTTCAACAAAATTTTGTGGTTATTGAATCGGAAATTTTTAATTATACTCGTAATTTTTCATAACTTCGTAGTCTTCCTAGATTCCTATTTACATTCATGGCAGTACAGTTCCATATCGCATTCAACTGCTTGATATCTACAATCTACACATTATGCCCTGCAAGTCACCATAGAGGTTGGCGGCAGGGGGTGCAGAGCACCTGAATCTCTGGATAATCTCAATATCAGGCTATTATATCCTGTTCTAATTTCTGATCGAACTAGGAAAAAAAGAACCTCGATATCACTCCGTCTTACAGTCAATCTCACCTATTTTATCATTGTGGTTTTGCATTCTTATCAGGGCCGGCCCGAGGTACGGGCGAGCGGGGCGGCTGCCCGAGGAGCCGAAGTCTTGGGGGCGCTATCCCGATCATGTCTATTGTGTGTTTGCTCATTTGCAAATGAATAAATACAGGATACCAGTTTATATCGCGGAACAGGCTGGAATCTTGATGGCATTCCTTTTATTTATTTTTTATTATCAATAATTTTTACAGAGCTATGAATAAATTAACATGTACTTTTAAAATATCTCAACAGACATTTACGGAGGGGGGCGCTGGAGTGCCATTTCACCCGGGGCGCCAAAATTCCTTCTTATATAAGTAGGCGCTTCAATTATTCCGAGTACTTCTTCAGCTAAGGTTTCCGATCTATATTTCTATTGAGAGTTTCAATCTATCGTTCTGTTTACGCTCCTCTAGAAACACTCAATTCAAATTCCTTAATGATGAAGTAGCGCTATGCATAGGTCCGTAAATTTGTTTCAAGAATCTAGCTGCCCTGTGCTGCACTTTTATCCCCTCGAATATGAAGCCTTTCTCATGTAGCTGCCACATGCTAGAGGCGTATTCGACCAGCGACCTAACAAAGACTAAGTAACAGGTAAGCACCCGACGAATATATGTAACCCACGACAGTATCGTAAGTATGTACACATTTCTTATTTTAGTTTGCAGTCGCCTGCCTTTGTTTGCTTTTCACTCTGTTACGACTCAATACGTTTGTTGTAAATTTTTTCAGAATATGGGGAAACCAAATCGGGTTTATTCTGTTCAAATACGCAAAAGCGCGACGTGACTTGAATAATATAAAGGTTGGCGGAGGATAATGACGTAAATAAAAGCAAAACCCAGGCGCGGGACGTTTGGTCCAAATTGAGTGACCCCTTCTAAAATCCAGGGGCCAATGTAGATTTCAAAGCGGCGCAATTTATAATCAAGATTATTGAAATCCATAAATATATCATATACGCACACAGTAAATACGATGTTGGAAACATTACTTGCATAGTAACTTCACTGAATTGATAAAACATAATCGCCACTATGCAAGTTTTAGTCGCCAATGGCGAACGGGCGCACAGTGGGCTGGGGTAGGATTTTAGCGGAACAAAAGTTTTTTTTTTTAATATTTCATTTTAAACAATAAGAAGCTATTTTATTACTAATTAAAAGTAAAAGTAAAAAATTAGCAATATTTTGTATATATTTTTGGAAATGAAAATGCATTACTTACTTTAATTAAGTTATTATTATCTACTTAATTTCCATACGCTTACATACTTAATAATGGTATTAATATTATAACCAATAATTATATTAAAAAGCAATATTAACATTGCAAATTAAATAACTATGTACTTTTTCATAATGAATTTCTCCTAAACTTTTCAGTAATTGTGTGGAAATTAATAACAATAATGTAATTATATGGGTATTACAACACAATTCTATTCACTATCGCTAGTGGTATCGCTGTAGGAACCTGGAGAAGCCATTATATTAGGCGTTGCATTGAGTGCGGATAATAAAGACAAAACTTCTGTAGAAAATTTGCGAGTTTTCTTTCTAGGAAGTGGGCGAAGGCTCGAAATTATTGGATCAGAAGAGACTAGTAGTAAATGTAACAGATCCTCGTTTTTTTTCGTGATAACTTCCGGGTGCGTCCTGATCTATATTTTTAAAGTCCTTATTGCGGGCCTCCAAAGCTTCCTCTGATAACTCCCCGATGGACAAAATTGCTGAATTGACCAGGTCTGAGCTAGGAACTATCGTCTGCACTAAATATCTCTTTCACTTTCGTTATGCGGCGAGGAGTACTGAGAGTAGCCTTTTCTATAACTTCGGCTATATTCAGACGTCCTACAGCTCTCAAGCTTGCTTGCGTCGCTAAAGGCCGCTCTTGTATATTGCGGGATTGCAATAAACTTTCGGCTTTCCTCCGTTTAGTTTTGTCACTACTTTCTGAAAATGTCTTTTTAGGACGGCCGTAAAGTGGATTCGCTTTAGTGGATTTCGATGGTGTTGGTTGACTCTCCGTACCAACAAAAGGTATCTTCTTGTCAAGCCACTTTCCGTAAAGTTTAATGAATCGCTCCGAATTTCTGTGACAACTTTTCACCGCCTCAATAAATCACTCATAAACAAAGACAGTTGTCTAATTATCGATTTTGCACATTTTCACCTCAGTATTCAATCGTCATCTGTTCTTTGACGTAACATAATAGGATTTGTCCACAGTCACCGCATAATTAATTTGTGTTACATTTTGCACGCAACAACTCGTACAGTTCTTTCCGAGTGATGAGCCGCCGACGTTCTTTAAAATATACATTATTATTACAGACGCACTCGGACGCAGGTAAATCATATGGCACCTTAATGTTATCTCTGCGCAGCAACTTAAGATGTCTTATAAAAGTCTTATGTAAAAAAGAGTAAAACTAAAAAAACCATACATTAGTTTAGGGTCATTAATTATACGCATATAAAATTTACCGATAGGTAAAAATGAAGCATATACCTGGCACAATAATATTAATTGTAAAGTGAATATTTATAACTTCTGAAAACTGCACATACGTCTTCAAAGTGGGCGCACGAACAGTACTGACGCGCGGTTATGCCGCCCGCTAATAAGTTGAGCGGAATTACAAGCTTTCCACATCTTATTAGTAGAGTCACGTCGCGTTTTGAGCGCAAATATATACCATATGGGTATGCAATAACAAGAATTTAAAAGTAATCAACAGTTTTATGACATTAATAAATTGACTTTTTGTCTCGCTAAAATCCTACCCCGGCCCACTGTGGGACGCCTGGGTTTGTCCAGCCCCGCCTGGACCAAGCATAACTTTTTCAGTTTTTTTTCCACGAGATAACAAAAAAGATTACTAATTATCATGCGTAGTCAGGTGACACACCTGTACACAAAGACACACACACATACAGACATTATCGGTACACTACAAATTAAAAATTGCTGAAAAGCTGCTCCGAAGAAAAGCTAAGAAAGGCCGGAGAACGGATGGGTTGATAGAAAAGGGAAGACTTTTAAAAAGACGATTCTGAGAACAATCTTTTTTGTTTTTTTTTCGATCGAGACAGCGAAAGTCGCCAATAAATCAGAATTCCAAGATGGCAACCGGCACGAGATGACTTACGCGTCAATTCCATTTGGCATTTCAGTCCGTTCATCCCCTCATCTCGGTTCATGCCGAAGCGGTGGAATTCGCAGAAAAAACCTAACTTGGAGGTATTTTGCGATCGTAGGAATTGAGAAATATTCCAAGCATTCCGTCGAAAAGGATCATACCCTCGGAGAGAAGCAATTGTCTTTTTTTCTCCCCTGGCGTCGGCACAAATTGCTATCCCTCCTTGTTTATGGTTCGCCGCAGAAATAAATTAGCGTTTTAAAGGAAGGGCTTTCCTTTTTTTAATAGCGAGAAATTTTAATGGCCGAATATACGTATGACCTCTCCGCATAACGATTCTTTATATTAATTTTTCTTTTTCTTCGGTCGTTTCGCTCGAATCGAAAGATGGTGGCGACGCCAATGAAGTTTGATTCATTCTCTCGTTCTGCCGAAGTAATATAGGATCCTTAGCTCTCCCGTAAAAAAGACAACAGCGGCGCGATTTGAACGGTGATCCTGCTGAAATTGATGATCCGTGAAGTATTAACCTTTGCCGTGAGTTGGATGAAAGCCTAAGTAACCATCCGCCAAAGTTATAGAGAATACAGAATGCGGATAGGGGTCGCGGTGCGTTGATCTGCCTGATTATAAACATATGTCTTATTTTGCTTTACCATCGGCACCCAGCAAAGCCTTCACGCTCGGGTTTCAGTCATTTTTTCGTGCATTTTCTCTGACGAAATTCTCCACTAGCGTCAGTGAGATAGGTTATTGTATGCATTTTCATTAAGGCAGCACGATATTTAGACTTTCTGTACATTTTATTTGAATTAAAATTAATAAGCGTGTACGTACAGGCCGCGCCTAAGTTAACCGTCCATTTCCGTCATTTTGGCCACGCATAATTTACTCAATAACGGGAAAAACGGTAGCACAAATTGACAGCGAACGCTTAAATTTTAACGTTTAATTTGAAAGCTCTGTCCCGTATCAAATCTAAGGTACCGTGCGTCAGCCTAAGTATTTATCGGTTATTTTCGTGCCTTTTTTTGGTGAAAAAAATTTTATTCGCGTCATATATATTCCAACCATCTATATCTGATAATTTGGCAACTTCCGGCGCGAATTGACGCTTCTAGAGATATCCCAGATTTTTGCACCAAATATCATCGTATTTATAGATTAACCCTTCCAGGCATGAAAAGTTTTGGAGGAATTAATGTCTTTATGAAATTGCAACTTAATTCTGAATTCTTGAGTAATTCCGTTACCAAATTATAGGTCATAAGGCCACGCACCTTCCAATGTCTTCTCTAACCAGTTTTGTGTCCAAAATTTGCGTCAAAGATTATTAAAATAATGTAATTGGTTGCCCATAAAAATGGAAATTGTGACAGAAAGGGTTAATGCTCTGAATGGAAACAATTTATGATTTATTTTCTTTTATTTTTATAAGGCATTAGGTGGAGACGGGAATCTAGTTCTTCCCTAAATTTAAGGAATAGAAATGTTTAATTTTGACTGCATCTCTTCCATATCTGACGGGCCATAAAAATCTTCTCATTCTGAAAGGGTCTGAATCGAACCATAATATATGTATGACCTAACTCACTTTAAAATTCAAACGAGTAGTTGTATCGTGTATTTTAAGGAGAAAGTATTTCTATATCTCTCGTAATTATTGTTTGCAAATCGGTATATACAAAAAATCTGATGTGGCCACCACATGACTTTCTCCATACCAGTATTATTTCTAAAATGTCCAAATAGGTTACATGATAATAAATATTTTAAGGAACAAAATTTTAAAGACTAAAAAGAACAGAAATAAACTCAAACCATAGCCTTCTGATATTGGATAAAGCCATGAAGCTCCAGCAATTAAGAAACTATAAAGGAGCGTAAATAAGCGTCAATTGTTAACAATAGTCGTCGGTAGGTGGCGTGGTTGTAGCAGCTAAAATATTTAGTTTTTAAGATATATCTTAAACAGTGCATTATATGGAAAAATGTTTCGAAGAAAGATTGTAGAAAATTAAATTTCCTACAACATGTATTCTGATACATTTTTTACATTTATCAAATATTAAAGCAAATATCTTAAAATAACGGATAAGTGACAAGAGTAAACACCCACAACCGGTCTACCGATTTTTACCAAAAACTAATCAGTTCTTGTGACTTTCATAAGAATGTTAAATATAAAATTTCGCGTTGACCTGATTAATAGTTTTTGAGTTAGAGCACCCACAAAAAAGCTGTCACATACACACCCATCCACAGACATCATCGAGAAATAGATCAAAACGTGTTCAGGCGACCTCAAAACGTGTATTTCCGTTGAAACCTCGAAATCGATTTTTTCGAGAAAACAATACTTGCCCCTATACTACGTATGGAAAAAGGAAAAATAATGGTCCTAGACCGCTACACTGAGGGACAACGGGATTACTTTAGGATTGGGTCTTGAAGAATAAAACTTCTCATGAGATAAGAGTCAAAGCATATAATAACTTTCAGTACTATAATTTACTGAAATATTTTAAAGGGAGACTAACGAGGATGAAGTAATGGCGCATCGATACTTTTTCTGCAGTCGGCCTCTTTAAGAAATAGTTTTTAATTGTGATCAAGTTCGTGACGTAAGACTGGCTGATCCTCTTTTAGCGCATCATTCTATGTGAGATAAAACATCAGCTTGTTCCGTCGCATTCACAAAAAAGATGCAAGCGACATCGGTCTTAATGTTTATACATTCGAATCTCGCAGCATAACGAATGCAGCGGTGTGACGGAAGAGATTAATGGGAACATATTTTCAGATGATGATTATTTAGATTATTTCAGTTCTCGACGCCAAATCTACAGGGGAAGCAATTAAGAAAAGTGTGAGAATACCTCTAGGAGGTAGTGGTTTTTATATCTTAATTGGAGCTTACCAAAACTTTTGACTTAAATATCTGTATCGCCGATGTTGGTGAAAAATTTAATTGGCGATTATCGTCTTTTCTGAAGCATTTCTTATAACATTTTATTGCCAGATTGACTTTCGATCCGAGGATTCGAGACTGTTTTCTGTCGCCAGAGTCGAGAGGCGGTGGAGGATAATTAATGTGTTGAATTTTAAGTAGCATTCGATTAACAAAAGAGTTGGGATGAAGACCAGATAGGAGAAATTTCTTTGCGAAGAGGCCATTAGTGCACTCACGATTTCCTAAGGAATTTATGGCCGCTGAGGGAATGGAAATTAAACCAAAGCAGCTTTGCCATCTAATTATCGAATTCCAAGTTAAAGTTGGAGGGTTTGCATCCGCGATAGACTTGCAATAGAAAATTGATTTTCCTATAAGAGGAGAAACAAGCAAGCGCGTTCGATTCCATGGATATATAGAATAAAAATATCAGCGACCGTCGCATAATTATCTAATGTGTATAAATATAATTTATGTTTTTATCAGTGCGTAGAAAGCTCTATTTATAATTAATTTTCGATTGTGGAAGATACGAGTATCGCGGAAAATATCTCATTCCCAATTACATCTTTAGCGTAAGAAATCTGACACACTTGAATCATTGCCTTGTACTTGCCGTGTCATTTTTAATTATTTAAGAACATTTAATTAAACGAGTATCGCGATCGAAAATAAATTCGTTATCGTCCAGGTGCTATAAAAATAAAATCCGGACGGGCCGTTACTTATTATAAACTGCTACACCGTTTTGAATTTGGCCGCGAGCTGAAGTATCTCGATAAAGCATCTTGTAAGGCAACTTACGCTTAAGGCTATCTTCCGTCTTTCGCCGAAGACAAATATTTCAAGACCCCACCTCTAAATCTCGAGCGTAGTGAGTAAGTAACCCTTTAAATTACCGCCCCCTGCCGATTTTGCGCGACCGGGAGATAGTCGAGCCGCTAAAATTTACTGAAAATTTTCACAAAAAAAAGTGTCGCACCATCCAAAACTTTCGGCGGCTTCGAAAAGCAGCCCCGCTCCTTCCTACCATTACCGAGCCGGGTCCATTTTGTACACCGATGACTTATCCGAATAATAAAAACACCCCATCGGGCTACCGACCCGCAATGGCCATCATCGTCGAATGGACCCTAATAAATTCGCCGTCTAATGGGCCGCCTCGGATGTCCGATATAAACTCGCCGATACGAGTTGGAAGAAGACGGAAAGAGTATCGAGACGCTTACAACCTAGCGCCGAGAAAATGAAAAGGCGCCGGCTACATTCTCCTCTCTCCTATCTCTCTCTCTCCCTCGCTCTCCACCCCCCCCCCCCCACACACATACACACTCCCTCTCTTTCTCCCTTCAGCCCGAGAGGCACCTTGTGACTCAGACTCGACCTTGTGAGAATGGAATGTGGTACTAAGGGGGATGGAAAAAAAAGATTTTTTAGTGAGGAGAAGGAAGGAAGAAAGGATGGAACGCACAGGTAAAAGAGTGTGAGGTCTTGCCCCGAGGGTAGCAGGTGGGTCAGGATGAGGTTGCTCGTGAAGAGTAGCGGAGGTAAGGATGGGGGGGGCGGAGGAAGAGTGGACGGGGTTGAGGAGGAGAGGAACGGGAGAGCCAACTTGATGGCCCCTCTCTACCTGGACGTTGACCCGAGCCACAATCCTCCATCACCGCCTTTCTGGAGGATCGAAACCACACACCTAGTCTACCGCGTGCAATTGTTGACCACAAGCATCTTTCCGGACGACCCCACCTCACTTCCCAGAGGAATCAGAGGACGCGATTTTCACGTGCCGTTCGGACGCTTAACCACGTTTCTATTGTTTTCGTTTTTTTTATATTTTATTTCCTTGTCGTTCCGAACGATGTCCGAGCGGACGGCGTTGAACGGATTGATATTTAGGAAGTGGGCAGTGGAAAAATGATCATGATTGTATTTTTTTGAATGTGGAGACGTAATTCGATTCTTTACTTTGCGGCCCTTACTAAATTTATTCAGATGGAAGTTACATATTTGGTTCTTGGTTTTAAATCCGATTGATAAAGCTTCATCTTTCGGTTAATGATTGCGCGCATTTTAATAGCGTAATGGATTTTTTTTTGTCTTCATCAATATTTCTGCTAATACCCTCGATGTGATGGACTTTTATTTGGTGAATAAAAGTATCGGATTTATGCCTGGACTACAAGGGCTTGAACGTAGGACCCCCTACCTTTAAGAGGGCTCCTGATTGATTGAATTCGGGCCCTATTCTTATCGATCGGCGGTTTCGGAATGTGCCATGAGATTTGTCGCTAGATGTATCCGGGTATGCAAAAATTAGGTGATTTGTCCAAAAATATTCACAGGATTTCAAGAGATACAGAAACCTACCTCTACACATCCACAATATTAGTTTCAATAACTACATGGTCGTATAAATAAATTGTAAAAGAAATTTACGAGGTGTCACTTAAATGCACTAAATCATTTTAAGGTCAACATTTGGAAACCTCTGTTATATATATATATATCGAATGATGAACTATATGTGGAGGAAACTAAGAGTCCATGACCTATAAAATTGATAATCCGCCACTAAGGCATATAAATATCTATTCTAGCCAAACTTTGGGATGTAATCTTAAAGATTCAAATGTCAGTATGAAATATATTGTTTTTATTTTAAAGAGCTCTTAAATATTTATTCGTAACATCAGTTATATGTTTAAATATTTTTGGAATTTGCAGATGCCATGCGTCCTATGTCATCATATTCACCAGGATAGGGTTAACCCATAAAATAACAAAGCTGTAGCCATGGACTCTCCATTCCATATTAAGCGACTGTAACAGCCCACTCTATCAAACAACTAACCTCAGGGCCCCTCATAACATTAATCTGGCCATGGTATTTACAATACGGAATGAAACTTAAAATTGTCGCTCTCTTTCATTTACTGACCTCTCTCTAAAGGACATATTTACATTCGCAACATGGAATTTTGAAGTATGTGGGTGCTATATCTAACGTGCAAGGTCATTTGCAAAATAATGTATCATCGAGCTCAGATCCTGACATCTCTCGAATAAATTATTTAGTTAAGTCCTATGGCCGTGACTTATTTGACTTAATTGTTTATAGAGAGCATTCTATAAAATTGATTGATCCTAAAGAGAACAAAGGAAATATTTCTGCTTAACCCAGGATGTGTATCAAAGCTAAACTGGATTTGGAAAGGTTAAGGAGACGCAATTTCATGGAACGCTGAAAGATTATATATGATGATCTGTAGAAATATTTGGTTGCTCAAGGCAATAGCTAAATGGAGAGAGAGAGTCTGCAGGACCTTACGTATTATTAGCCGGAGAAACTTCATTGTGAAATCATTTTCTTTGCCTCAAAAAACTTTCCTCGTATTTTTTCCTGCGGCCTTGTGGGTAACGGCGTCGTCAAATTTAAGGTGGGCACGCCCAGGGTTTGTAATGAGGCAACGCATGAATCATGATCTTCCCTTTAAAGATCCATCCACGCGAATTTAATATTTAAAAACTATTTTCAAATTTGCATTTTCACCTCCATTTTTGTTTAGTCTACGGCGCGGTGAGTCGAAACAAAGAAACATTTAATTTTTTCCGCTTTTGGTTTCGGTTCCTCATTTTTAGTGTCATCACGATTACGGATCGACAATTTTGTTCTTTATCGCCTCCTTTCAGTGAGCTGTGCAAAAAACCGAGTGTTAGAAGGCGTTTACGTTGGATGAAAACGCATTCCGGGAGCAAGCGCGCTTTTCGCAAAGGAGGTTGGGTTC